>JARWMV010000234.1:0-1200000 GCA_030998015.1 Ceratorhiza oryzae-sativae | reverse complement strand
CTTGGTACCTTGTCCCTGTATTCTCAGAAGTTGAATAACAAGATTGCTCTCTGGATGACTTGGATATGACCTTTTTGGATTTCGCCTCATTCAATGCAGCAAGCGCCTGCTGCGTCGATGGGAGAGATTCGATGTAAATCATCCATCGCTGTACATGAGGATGCGAACCCCGCTTCAGCACTCCAAGCGCTTGGATGCTGGCTGGATATCCAAAGCCATGAGTCATATCTCAAGCCACGGATACAATATAGCACAGACCCTTGAGAGCCCCCCACACGGCCCAGTCAACAGCCGTTAGCGCATGGCCAATAATAAAGGTCCTGTAGGCCAGATGATCATCGATAGTATCGATTGCTGGTGCGAGATCCGCATATGCCGTCTTGGTCGGTAATGTCGCCGCAAGGTCGTAGAATTGAGTGCTCTACAGGCCAGTTAGTGGTCATAGTATCACGATCGGTTTCCCTTACAGTCTGGGAGTCTCCCGCACGACCAGCGGTGTCGGCGAGCTGGTGGAGCGCGTCCACAGGATTGGTGCTAGTTACTCCATCTACGGTCAAGATAACGCTGTCGGTCTGTTCGGTGTCGAAGGAATAGGGGATGCCCAGAAACGAAGATATGCCGAGGATGGCATAGGCAAAGGGACTCGAGGTTGGCAGGAACTTTACGTTCTTGCTCGCCATGGTGGATGTATGCAAAACACGAGTCACACCGCTTTGCATCCGAGACGGAACCAGTCTGAAAATGGCACGTGGTATATTTGCAATTATTTTTGGAGCTGTGACGCCGAGCTCAGCTCTGGGCCAGAGATGATGGATGCCGAGGACAGGCTCAGTGGGCGGCGCCGTGGAAACGCCTTGGCCGTCCGTGCGGATTAAATGTGTCCGCAGTACCAGCCGCGGTATATATATATACAGACCTGCACAGCAATTGTGGCTGACACCCAACCACTCACTTGCCCTTAAAACCCCGGCGTTCGGCTCGGCTCTTGTGCAGTCAACCACCCTCACTTCTAGTCCCCCCTTCTTCTCTCCGTAACATGGATCCACCGAGTCCAGCATTCCAATTTGTCAGGGGACGCAAACTACCAAACCCTTACTTTTCCTCATTTTCCTCGCGCCCAGGCTCCCAATTCGACGTGCACCCAGGGTTTTCCTCGAGTGACGACCCATTGGGCACGGCGTCGGCCTGGGACGACGACACACCATCTTTATGGGTTCGGGGATCTTCGCGCCAAACACACTACGAACCAGAACGCCCAGAGAGCCGCTCGTCGACCAGGAGCTGGAAAGGGTTCTTGTCCCGAGCGAAACGGGTCATACGGCGCCAGAAACACCGTAGCTCGTGCTAATCATGGTCAGGTCTTTGCCACTCGGCATGACTGCGCATACTGAATGAGCCCATAGATCCGCGATGAATTGAAACGCACTGTAGCAATATTGTAATCTTATAGTTACTGTAAACTCATTTTTCGACTCTATGTTACACTAGTGTACATATGCGACTCCATGTATTGCTATGAATTCCTTACAAATCATATAATCTTACTGGTTGTGCGGCCCACCTGGAGGGAATGAAAACTGGGTCCGAGGACAGATTAGCCTTGCACGATAAACATAACGTGCCTAACATACACCAACGCCCGCGGGAACCGGATAACCAGGAATAGATTGCGTCAGGAGATCCTGCGCAGCCTGGCCCTACCCAACACTATATCAGACTTACTCCCAAAAACAACTTTCGGCGCACTCACCTCCCCAATCAAGCCCTCGCTCGGACCAGGATCCGCAACAACAGCCCTCGCAGCACTCGCATCTCCCGATGTACTGCTCTCTCCAGCCGTTGGTGTCTTCAATTCACTTCGCCCAGTCCCACCACGTGTGCTACGTTTTGTACCTTCCTCGCGGGGAACGATATCGATCAAAAAGTCAAATTGGTCACTCTTGCTGAGTGCACGTGCAACATCGGCTTTGGCAAGAGTGCGGCGTTTATGTTGCTCAGCGACAAGATAGGCGCGAGCCGTAACTTCTGAAATGAAGACTAGGCCAACGACCTCGTGAGTACACGTCGGAGCATGCAAGTAGTTGCTCACTTTCGCAGGCCTTGGAAAATAGAATAGGCGCTGTTTCCAGGACGATTAGGGAGTGTTGATCACAACAAGTGTCCAGACATGCGTACCATCTGCTGAAATCATCTACAAGACTTTTTTCAGACCATAATTCCACACGAACAGATCTATAAAGCGCTTGCCTTGACATCTGGATCACTCTTCATAACCTTTTTGATTCGAGCCAGCGGGAGAGGGGGATGCTTGAAATCTGGGTCCTCACGCTCTGCCGTAGCAATCTGACATTGCCAAAAGTACCTCAAGAACCCCTCCAACGTATCTCCCGGCTGAACAAATGGTCCTGGAGGAGACATGTGGGTGGTGCGAGCTGAACGCGGGAACGTTTTCATATCAGAACGTCAAATGGAAATAATCTTTCATGATAATGAGTACCTCTTGTATATCAAACAAGTACCCGATGAGAAGGAAGCTGGGAAGAACGTTTGAATGCAACTTTGGTGTTTTGTGAGTCGTTGACGAGTCGGAACGCGGCAACTTGTGTACTCTTGTTTGCTGGTCACATGATTGTTACGTTACGGATATTAACTGAGCTTCTATAGCGCATACAAATTGGTTCGAAGTGTGGTGATATTTTGTTCCAGTACGACATTTAAATACATTTTAGTTCGGAATAGTTCAAGAGCTTTTGGGAGTCTCCTTGTACAAGCCGCACAAGGAGCTCAACACGGCCCGCAGACCGCTCACCGCAATATCTTCATCCACCCCAATACCCCAAGCAGTGCGACGGTTCGATGCAGCATCCATGCCCAACAGCACATACGAAGCGGCCTTGACTTCCGAGCCGCTTCCGATGGAGTGCTGTGCAAACTCGCGAATTTCGATCGTGCCATGCAGCAATGCACCGGGCGTCTGCGGCGTTCGGGCATTTTTGCTCAGGCGAGTATGGAGAGCAGCGAGGAACGCGGAGAGAGGTCCATTGCCCTCGCCAGATATTTTTTCGTCTGCCCCGCCGATAGAAACCACGCCCTCGAATCTCCTTGTATGCGTGTCCACATTGTGGAGGGCAAATTCGCGCAACGTGAACGGGCCTTGCGAAGCTTGGTCGTACTCGTACGTCTTGCGGAAAAGAGAGATGAGCCCGTCGAGAGAAATCGCACCATCAGTCGAGGTCGTGTTTAGCTTTACGACCTTCAAGAATGCCGACTGCAAGTGCCGCGGGAGATCGAGCAACAGGCTTTCGTAGACGGCTGCAGCGATATCCGCTTCGCTTTCGACGACATGCGCCCTGGCTGGGCTAACAGGATCGCTTCCCAGAGCGTTATTTGCAGCACTAATCACCGCGTACAAGGCCGATGCTGCGATATTTGAATCGACCGCGACACCCCAGAATCCCCCAACCGTCTTGTCGGTTGTACCAGGCTTGATGAGCTCGATGTAGGATGCGGCTTTGACACTCGTTCCTTCTCCAATAGAGTGCTCGGAATACTCTCTTACAGAGAGGTCAATGCCCAAGTGTCCGTGGAGCGCGTCAAGCAAAGCTGAGAGTGGACCATTCCCTTCTCCTCGAATCATGCGAACGGCGCCATCAACGAGGAGCTTGCCCTCGAATCGGCGACCAGATTCCGACATTTCCTGGTCCTTTCCGGGAGAAGGCGGACGAGACGGAGGTACTTCCGACAGCGTGAAAGACTTGAGGACCAGGCGGCCTTCGTACACCCCGCCACTGAACCGATAGGTCTTTTTGAAAGTGGTCACGATATCTTCCATCGTGATCTCTTTCCCGGTCTTTTCGGACAAAGCCTGAATGACTTGGTAGAAGGATATTTGCATGCGGCGCGGAAGATCGAGCTGGAGAGCTTGTTTGACCAGGTACGCAATGCCCCCCTTACCAGATTGAGAATTGACCCGTATGACGGCCTCGTACGTACACCCAATGTCGGCAGGGTCGATGGGCAAGTACGGATCTCCCAGTAGAGCATATTCCCAGTTTTGGCATCTCGAGCCCATCGCGCATCTTGGGCCTCGAAGCCTTTTTTGATTGCGTCCTGGTGAGAACCAGAGAATGCGGTGTAGACGAGTTCCCCAGCATACGGGTGTCGAGGATGGACAGGGAGCTCGGTGCATGAGGTGACAGTGTCGATGACGGATTGGAGATCGCTAAAATCGAGGCCAGGGGAGACGCCTTGGCTATACTGATTGAGAGCAAGGGTGACGATGTCCACGTTTCCGGTGCGCTCGCCGTTTCCGAGCAATGTACCCTCTACTCGGTCCGCACCAGCCATCATAGCAAGCTCGGCAGCTGCGACGGCGGTTCCTCGATCATTGTGAGGATGCAGACTGATGACGACCTTTTCTCGTTCTGAAATACTTCGGCCGAAGAGCTCGATCTACAGGCTATTAGCTCTGCAACCGAGGCAACAAGACTATCGCTCACTTGGTCCGCGTAATGGTTGGGGGTGGCAATTTCCACAGTCGCCGGCAGATTGAAAATGATCCGCTCATCGCCTAACCCAGCCTTGCCCCACGCCTTTTTGACTTCCTCGCAAACTCGAGCAGCAAAATCGGGTTCGGTCTGCGAAAATGTCTCGGGGCTGTACTCGTACTTGAATTGAGTGCCATATTTGGCCGAATACTCGTCAACAAGCTTTCGAACGAGTTTGGTATGCGTAACGGCGAGCTCGACAGTCTCGTCTTGCGAGTTGCGGAACACAACATCACGGAAGCACGGACAACACGCATTATACATGTGGAGGATCGCCTTTTTAGCCCTGCCAGGGATTCAAAGGTTCGGGTAATAAGGTCAGCACGAGCAGGAGTGAGGACCTGCTTCCAGTCAGCTTCTGGTCGGCATTCACAGCATCGCACTCACCTGGATCCACACGTCGTCGGGAATCAAACCATCCTCGATCAAGTTGCGGGTAAACTGAAAGTCTGTTTCGCTCGCCGCAGGGTACGACACTTCGATCTCTTTCACACCGCATTTGACGATCTGCAGAAAGAACTGCGTTTTTTGCTGGATCGACATGGGGTTCGCCAAGGCCTGGTTCCCGTCTCTCAGGTCCGTTGACAGCCAAATGGGGTGCTTGGTGATCGTCTTCGAGGGCCATGTGCGATCATGGAGGTTGAGAGGTGTGTAAGGCTTGTATTTGACAGAAGGGTTTTGCCTGCAGGCGCATGAGCCTTCCAATTACACATTCAAATATACACTTACAGCATGGCATCGTGAACAACCTAGTCGTTGCAGGTACTGGCGGTGCGGAAAATAGGCCTCCAGGCACTCTCGTGGTCGAATTTGAGTCGAGTCATGCGAGACCAAAACAAAAATCTTTGCAGATGAGAGCGAGTCAAATCAGGAAATGAAATCGCTGATGACACATGCGATTTGATCGGCACGACAAATGTCCTCATTTTTTTTTTTTTGAAAGAGATACTTAATTCAAGTTCAATATTACTTTGAAAATCGCCCTAAGACGCCTGGTTTGCCCGCTTTCCCTCTTCTCGAGCCGCCGCAATGCTTTTCATCCATCTATGTATAATTAGTATCAACCATCGAATGAACAAATATATCCGCTTACTCTTCCTCTAGTTTCAGTTTCTCCGGTCGTGCATTCTCTCTCCTCTTGTTCAAATGGTCCAGCGGCCCAGCGCCATAAGGATCTCGTTTATCCTTGGCTTTCTCCTTGGATTTCTCAGTTTGTTTCGGTGGGTATATCGTATTCTCCTGGTACCATCCCACAACATCCACTGGGGGCTCATCTTCCAGCTTGGGATTCTCTCCAGCCTCCCCCTGAGGCCCAATCAAACGCCAAAGCCACACATCCCGTTTCCCACTCCTCATCGCCTCCGGGGATTTGGTTGGCCGCTTTTTAGTTTGGACCTCCTCTACGCTATCCAATACAGTATGGAACTTTTGGACCTCTCCCGATTGGATAAGGCCCCCAAGAACAGTGTCTTTGAGGTATCTACCAAATGAGGTGTTAGATCTCAATTAAACAAGTAGCTCTCGAGACTCACGATTTTGAGTGGAATGGATGACCGGGGTTCGGAGGCTGAGGAGGCGCAGGCTTCAGTATGCCTTTTTTACCTGCAAACCTTTTTGGTGGTGGAGGTTTAGGAAGCGGTGTGGCGGGATATTCCTCCAAGCCTCGTTTGTAGATTTCCTGTATTCTCAGAGTTTTACCATTAGCCAATAGTTTTCGAACAATGTTTCGAGCATGAGGGGTAGACATGTCTGCAAGCCATCGTATTGATTAGACCCAAACACTCAGCACGCAATTTGAATGGCCATACCTGAGCAAATCGAGATGGTCGCTCGTGAGAACCGCTTAGTGATCGACTGCAGAGTGCCCATGTGTCAGCCCTAAGCAACCGCGCGACGCGTCTCTTGCAAATATTACTTTTGGATCCATCCTCCACCGTTCTCCTCACGAACCGTCATGTCGTCCGAAAATGCAGCGCCCGCGCCGGCCAAGGCTGGGGATAACTCGAACAAATCATTTAATGACAAGGTATGTCAAATTTTCAATCGTAAAGGCAACGGCTGAATATTCGTGGTCTCAGGGCAAGCCTATGGAAGTTAGGCTGTCAAATATGACTGCTGCCAAAGGTCTATCGTATTCGAATCAAGAGTCGGGAAATGACTAATGATTGGGTCCGTAGCTATCGGAGACGTTGTGAGGACATCCTTGGGTCCAAAGGGTATGGATAAAATGGCAAGTATATATTTCCTCCTACGCCCAAGACAATTAATATAACCCACCCTAGATTCAAACTCCTCAAGGAGAGGTGATCATCACCAATGATGGTGCTACCATCCTAAAACATATCGCGGTTCTGCACCCAGCAGCAAAGATGGCAAGTACTGCCAGGAACCGATCAAATACAGAGAAACTTACCCTTATGTTAGCTGGTAGAATTATCGGCGGCTCAGGACATAGAAGCCGGTGATGGAACAACAAGCGTGGTCGTTTTGGCTGGAAGTCTGCTCGGAGCGGCTGAGAAGATGCTTGCCAAAGGTACATTTCATTGAGTTTTGGTACGTTATTCTGACTGACGGCTTTTGTTCCCCAACCAGGAATGCATCCTACTATCATCGCAGAGTCTTTCCTCCGAGCCTCAGCCAAATCTGTCGAATACCTGACCGACATTTCCACACCTGTCGATTTGAATGACAAAAACAGCTTACTCCGCGCCGCAAGCACCTCGTTGAACTCAAAGGTGCGCCCCTGAACCCCTCAAATGCTTACGCCCAGCCCCAATCTCACTTGCCACTAGATCGTATCCCAATACTCATCCTTACTGGCCCCCATTGCGGTATCTGCCGTGACTAGACTGATTACCCCCACGTCCGCAAACGTGGACTTGCGCGATATCCGGATAGTGAAGAAGGTCGGCGGGACAATTGAAGATACGGAACTGGTCGAAGGTGTGGTCCTAAACCAGAATGTGGTTGTGACCGCGGGCGGGCCTACGAGAATGGAAAAGGCCAAGGTTGCCCTGGTTCAATTCCAGCTGAGTGCCCCAAAGCCAGACGTAGGCTCAGTCTTGCTACGATCAGGGTGGACACTGCTGATAACGGTTCTATCTTCAGATGGATAACACGGTCGTAGTAAATGACTATCGTCAAATGGACAAGATATTAAAGGAGGAGAGGCAGTATCTGCTTAATATGTGCAAGAAGATCAAGAAGACGGGGTGCAACGTGCTGCTCATCCAAAAATCAATTCTTCGCGACGCGACAAACGACATGTCTCTCCACTTTTTGTCCAAGCTCAAGATCATGGTGATCAAGGAGATCGAACGAGACGAGATCGAGTTCTTGGCCAAGAGCACGGGGTGCAAGCCCATTGCGGATATCGAGGCTTTCACCGAAGACAAGCTCGGGTATGCGGATCTCGTGGACGAGACAGAGACTGCGGGCGCGCGTGTAGTGAGAATCACGGGGGTCAAAAACCCCGGTCGGACGGTGTCGGTTTTGTGCATGGGCGCCAACTCACTTGTGCTGGAAGAGTCGGAACGAAGTTTGCATGACGCGCTATGCGTAGTCCGGTGTCTAGTCAAGAAGCGGCAAGTGGTTATTCTCGCGTTGCTGGCCGCTTCTAACCGGCGTTGGTGTGTAGGGCTCTGATTGCCGGCGGTGGGGCGCCTGAAATTCATGTTTCGCGGTTGCTATCCCAATATGCCCAGACACTCAAGGGGATGGAGTCGTATTGCTTCCAGGCGTACGCCGACGCACTCGAGGTGATCCCCACGACACTGGCAGAAAATGCTGGGCTGAACCCGATTGCGATTGTGACGGAGCTGAGGAACCGACATGCGCTGGGCGAGAAGAACGCCGGGATAAACGTGCGCAAGGTACGCGATTGTGTATACGCGTGAATTCGGTGCTTAAAGTGTTCTAGGGTCTTATCTCGAACATTTTGGAAGAGGATGTGGTGCAGCCGTTGCTGGTGTCGACGAGCGCAGTCGAGTTGGCTACTGAGACGGTCGCGTTGCTGCTCAAGGTTGACGACTATCATCTGACGCGTTGAATGTGAACTACCGATAAAGAAAGCAGACAACCATTTGTATTCAAAGCAGAAGACACGTCACGTAAGCTGGAAGCTGGGCTTGGAATGTCCTGGCCACCTGCACGTTGCGGAGGGCGGGGTGCATTCTTCTGCTGAAATGTTCGAGAGGCGTTGGCAAAGAGAACATGGCGAGATGCGTGTGCGATCGATGCTCGTGGATCGACCCGAAAAGCACACGCACGAGATCGCCACTGCGGCAGACTGGGACCACCGTGCTGGAGGTGCACCTGTGGCGCTCGTGGGGGGGGGGTGGCAGAAGAGTAGCATATCGCCCGTCGAGTTTCCCTGGTTGTTCCGATCTGCGATTGTGTGAACTGGGTAGGGAGGTCGGGGCCGACGTGAATCGAAGACGCGACTGAAATGCATCCACCCCTGAAAACGAACGAGGGGGACCTGTATGCGCTGGACACGTTGGGGAACGAGAACAAGCAAGGGATGAAACAGGCGCCAGACGCACTGGAGCCTAGGGCTATGCAAAGTTCATCTCCGTTGGAGCGGGTCGGCCAAGATGTGGCACGATATTATCGACGCATGGGGGGGAGCAGGGGTCCAACCCGACAAGCATTGATAGGTGACGAATGGGGAAGGCCGTGCAGCCATGGTCCGAGACGAAGACCTTCCCAAGCTCCGCCGAAACATGCAAGCGGCCGTGAGAGCGTGTGCAAGGCCGTGGAGAACATGTCTGTGCGACGCGGGATCTCGTGCGGGCATCGTCCGAGAGCAGGTGGGCAGCGAGCAGCAGATGGTGGGCTGGCGATGGCCAGAGCTGGAGATCTGGAGACGAGGCAGATGTGCACGAGGCCGAGGCTCAGCTGGACCCGTCGAGGGAATCGAGCGCAGGAGGGGAGCCTGATAGGGGGATTGCACATGTTTGGCGGGCCACGTGACGGCAGTCGCACAGCACCCGCCCCTCCGTTTCGACCGCCGCGAGCGATGCCGACCGAACACATCCCCCCCGCGCCTGGCCACACGTTCGAGCCCAGCGTGGTCGCGGCCACACAGATTAAAGTGTGCTCTGTCTGCCATGGCCCCCTCGACACCGCCGAGCTTGTTTTCACCCTCGCCCGCATGGGCCCCGACGACGTCTGCCCCAGCCCCGCCCCCGCCCCCGGTGTCGTGTGCAGCCCCTGTGCAGACCGCGCCCGTGTCCAGGCCATCGATCGCGCCATGGCCGAGCCCCTCCGCATCCGCAGACAGTCCACGCTCGAGCCCATGGTCGAGGAGCCGAGCGCAGAATCCGACGGGGACAGCCCCTCGGGCGGCCCCCAGACCCCGCCGCCCGACGTGCGCCCTGGACGTGGGCTGACACCTCTGACGATTCCGTCTCGCTCGCCAGTGCGATCCCCCACCACCGCGTTTGCCCACTCGTCATCTCGCGTCGCCCATTCGATGGCCGCTCATTCCGCCGCACAGCACCCGCCATCGCCCCCGCGCTCGCCCCCCGCCAGGCTAGACCCCGCCGCGTTTGGCCGCGAGCTCGATCCGTACGCAGATGTCACCCGTCTCCGGCTCAAGCACACCCGCCAGGACTGTCTCTACCCCGGCGCATCGTTTGTGGGCATCCAGAAAAGCGGCCGAAACTCGTACAATGTGTCGGTTACTATCGTGGTACGTGCCCCTTCGCATTTCCCCATATGGCTGTCGTGTGATTCATTCGGCCTAGAATGTCGACTTTCCCGGCTCGACGCTCTGTGGATATCTCACCATCGAAAACCTCACCGACGACCATCCCCAGCTCACCACTTACTTTGACGCAGAGATCATCGGCGAGTGACATCAACCCAGGGCCGCGCTTCCAACTAATCACATCCTCCAGGTCCCAAATACGGCTTTCTCACGCAGAGCTATGGCGCCTCCGAGTCAGACGACATGACCCATTGGGGCCGTTTTGACTCGTTCCGGAGTGCGTGGTTCCCCCCTCGCAAACAAATCCCGCTGCTAATCGAGATTGATCCCCAGGCATCAAATCCGAGATGCGTCGGCCGGGCTTGACCATCCGACAAAAGTCCCTGTCCGAGCGCGGCTTCATCTTTATGCGCTGGAAGGAGCGGTTTCTTGTCCCTGAGCAC
The DNA here is from genome assembly GCA_030998015.1 of Ceratorhiza oryzae-sativae. Taxonomy (NCBI): domain Eukaryota; kingdom Fungi; phylum Basidiomycota; class Agaricomycetes; order Cantharellales; family Ceratobasidiaceae; genus Ceratorhiza; species Ceratorhiza oryzae-sativae. The sequence continues at coordinate 1,189,297 of JARWMV010000234.1, read as the reverse complement.
CAGGTTCGGGGCATTCGTGGGGCCAGCTATGACGGTAGCGTGCTCGCTGAACACGTGGCTTTCATTACTCTGACAAATCTCCCCCGCATCGCGCCTTTGCAGGCTTCTACTATGTCTGCGTCCAACTCAACTCGCAAGCCGAGTCGCCTTTACACACTCATTCGCCCATCCGGGAAACAACGTCGCCCATACAAACCTACCATCCGCTGCCGGTTCAGCAAACAACTCCGACACCCACACACGTGCCCGCACCCCCTTCTCCTACTAGAACTCGATCGATGTCCTCGGCTTCGGCTCGCACGATTGGGCCGATTTCGCCAGAAGTGCTCCAGTCGACCGACGAGTTTCCTCCCCTTTCACCCACTCAGCGTCAGCACCAAGCACCGGTGTCCCCTCCGTCTCCACGCATCACGCGTAGCCACTCGCACTCGTTCAGGAGCAACAGTCAGGACACCTGGGGCGGAGGGGGGCGTGGGGCATCGTCGCGCATGCCGACGGTATCGGCTACCATGACTGGTTTCTACTTTCACCAAAATTCAGAGCCGTACGTCGTCGGTCGCTGAAATCAGAATATCAAACTTACAAATTTCATCTGTAGGTACCAACAACTCACGTTGCACTATCAGCCAGAGCGTAACACCTCAGTGTTCGAGTTCCGCTAAAAGACGACCCCTGCCCTCCTCCAGCTCCCCCTCGCTGAATTGTACATGCATTCGCCCCTACCCCTCACCCTCATTTAACACATACTCGGGAACCTCGGTCACCTTGCCCTTGTTGTACTTGTACACCTTGCCCCAGGAAAACCTTCTTGCTGTTTGTTTGTGCTTTAATCCGTCTTCTTTTGATTCCGTGCATTCTCTTTCTGGTTTCTGTACAAGCGATTTTGTGATATCTACTTTGATTACTTATTTTGTGAATACGTGGGAGAAGCGCTTGATTTGGGCTGATCCGAGGATCATCAGATTTGCTTTAGAATGATGGGGCTAGGGCGCCTTAGCGTTGGAGCAGCACCAAGACAAGACCTCGCAAGACGGACTGACTAATCGTCTCGTGCCGTCTTGTCTTGGTAACGTAAGCGATTTTTTGACACTTGCGTGACAGTGCTCCTATCAACACCTAGGGACATTACAAAATGCAGAATCAAGCCGATTTTTGTTCGAGGTGCATACATGAGACTCTAATATCTATCTAGTTTGCATCATCCAGTTCCATATCCTTGTCCTCCAAGTCTAAATATGTCATCTTCTCTATGAAATCGAGTGTCTGGTTGTTGTTCTGGCTCTGAGTAGACCGTCGGTGCAGTGCATGCTTGAGAATCTGACAGTACTCCATGTTTTCAGGAGAGATTTGGGTACGCTCACGAGTGCAGGTAAGCTTGCTTGATGAGAAGATGCGTTCAGATGAAACTGACAATGCTTGGACTGGGAGAACGTTCATGGCAATTTGATATAGTAAAGGAAACTCAAATCGTCGAGCCTAAAGGTACCCAATCAGAATTGCACAGTTCGGTTATGCATTTACTCACATTCCAGAATTCTACCAAGTTGAGTGAGCCCATCGACTCATAGTCGTAGCCTTCCAACTGCTCCCAGCGCAGCAGTTCAGTGTCAACTTCAGTCATGAAACAAAGTTGCAGCTCATCTTTGCTGAGTGGCTGTGAACTGGAAGAGGTGGGGGTGCAATAGTTGCACTTATACAACAATAAGCATTTGGTACAAAAAATTATGCTAAAAGCGAATACGTACTGTCTAGTTGTTCCAGTCATTGACCCATAAGCACATCGAAGAGCATTGGTTATACTCAATAGCCACATGTAGCCAGTGTGTTGCGCTTTTGTAGCACAATCAGCCCTTGTGTGTGTAGGCGGAACCACATGAGACTGCACATTGAACTGCTTTTGACGAAACCTCAGCATCTAGTATAAACTTAAGTTTATTTTGGGACAGTTGTATACAGAATACACTTGCCTTGTCCTTGACCATAACCCGAGACCCCTGTCGTCGAGGGATGCTCCAGTGCTGATCAATCCACCCAAACTTGATACACAGGTTGATCGCCATTGCATAGACATACACAGGGAGGTCTCGTGTCTTTGCAATATAGCCTTCCAGCTTGCGAATGCCAGACTCTATGGCGTGGCAAAGCACTGGGTATTCAAAGGTGAGTTCCTTGAGTGCTTGCACAATGCTCTCATAGACAGGGAGCGCCAGTGCAAGCATAGGAGTTCACTCGGTGGAGAGGAGTTCTTGCGCATGGTGGAGAACAGAAAGAATAGCCTTGACATCCTGGAGAACCTCTAACTGAGCACCAGAAAGGACTGGAATGTCCATCTTGGGGTTAGAAGACGTGTAATAACATATAGCCTAAAAAATATTAGTATGTGCTCTTCAAAAAGGTTGGCAACATACTGGATAGAGCTCAATATAACGAACAATCATATTATACGTTGATGACCATTGTGTTTCAGAGTCACGGAGCAACTGCAAGATGGGTAGGAGCGTGGCTACCCCGGCCAGAGTCTTGAATATTCCAAGAAGGTTCCCCTCCTTGATACAGTCAAGAAAGCCCTCGCGCCGTACATCGCTGGCCCGCAACGATTGAATCGAATCTCTGCAGTCACTAACAACCCCCGCCTCCAAAGCATCGAGGTACGCAGCAATATCGTCGTCGAGATCGTCGCCTTTTGCCGCAGCCTCTTCACGGAAGATTCGTGCGGCCGTGGGCAACTCCTTGAGCATTGCAACGACAACTAGGTTGATTATATGTGCATAGCATCTACCAATAATTGCTGTCAGAACACGGTATCCAGTGAAACGCTTAGCTCAGACTCACCGAATACGATTAATATCATGACCGAAAGGTATTTCCTCCTTCTTCAACACTGCTTGAAGCTCTTTCATTAGTGTGTCGTTTGGAGAAGCGTTGTCGAGAGTTATATGCCCAATCTACACATCGTCAACTAAGGATATCCAGCTATATCTTGTAAATCTACCTTTGAAGCAATCCCGAATTCTGCCAGAACCAAGAATAACGAGCGTCCCACATTAACCCCGGTATGGCTGCCTTGGATGCGACGAAACGCCACTAAATGTTCAGTTAATTCGCCTGCCTCGTTAATGTAGTGCGCCGTGACAGCCATGAACGCTCGTAATATCTCGTCCGTCCATAGGTCAGACGTGATAGAGATCCGCCCTCGAGACCGCTATGGATGAATGCATTCAGTCAGATAAATCTTGAAGAGGATTGGGGAACATACCTGAATCTCTCGCTTGATTCGCTCAACCTGGTCCAGATACAGTTCGTGCACTGTTTTGACTATCTTTTTCCGACCAGGTATATCTTGATCTTGAAGAGAAGGCGCACGACTTGCGATAAGAATTATGCGCCGGAACTCACGGGATTCGACGACGTTGAACGCCTAGGAGAGTTCAGACATGAAAATAAGCATAGAAAAGCGATTGCCCAAGTGCCAGGTACTTACCTGGTCGTCATGAGCAATCCATTCGGCTATGGACTCCGTGAGCATTTCAGGTGTGTATAATAGCTCGCTCTCGTCGAATTGATCGCCTAGATGATCGAGGATGGTCGGACGAGGCCGAAAATCGTCTGGGTGATTCTTGAGCATATGCTCGCGAATACGTTGAGTTCCGGAATTTTTGGACCACGTCTTCCATTCGCCCTTGTCCCGCCTATTCAGATGACTATTAGATATATGTATAATACGTATCACAATTATATCACTCACAGGCAATGGATGCAGCGAAGACGTTCGCCCATCGGCATCCGAAACTCCTCGAGGCGTTTTGATCGTTGGTACTCAGCATCAAGCAGCACAGTCTGCTGGACGTCGAGTCCATCAGGTATGGAGATAGAGTCGCATCCACGAACGCTCTGCCAGCAGTCGTAGGCGCAGGATCGTAGGACACGAGAAGTGTCTGGATGGGGTCCCAATCGGTTGCTTGTGCATGGTCGCTTTGTACATGGGCCGGCCTCCGCTTCGTTGCATAGTGCGCGTTTTTTAGTGCTCTACATGGCCAGTGGTTAGTATTATACCTTTTTATATAAAAGATATCATACAACTAAATGCACGAGTGGGAGGGCGGAAGATTGATCTTTAACGGGTTCACGTCGTGGATGAGACGGCTCAACAAAACGGAACGCCTAAGGCTAGTGTTAGAATAGCTGGACACAAGTTCAGGTGGTACTTACTGTTGGGAGCGATTTTGCGACCTCCGGTTCTCTCCCCGTAGTACCGACTTGGGAGGAACGAGCAATCAAAGAGGTCGGGTGGTCTTTGCAAGCGACATCGATGAGGCAACGAGGGCACTGAGGGAGCATGATAGAGAAGAGTAGTCAAAAGAAATACGGGGAGTATGCGTCTGCAATGAACCTTTAGATCCCCTCTATCTTATTTTATACCATGACTTGCAGCTCACTCTTGGCCGACGTGCAAAAAAACCTCATCCAATTAGTCTTAGGTAGGTACATGAAGAGTTGAGTTACTAGGTAATAGACAGCTGATACAATAAACGTCTATAAATTGTCAATCGTCCTGACACGCGCAGCATAAGGTGACGATACTCAAGAAATTTTGAAGCCAAGCGTCGTGTTCTGAACCGAGCAACAACGACGATGAGTTCAGCCCAGCCACACTCACGTGAGAGACTCCTGTCCAGAGTGGTGCCGTTGCAAATCTTTTTGCGACAGCATCATGACAGGCTCCTGTCCCATCAGTGTGCCGTAGCGACGAATTTGGCCTGTCTTGAGACGCCTGTCAAAGGTCCCCATCGGCGTCTTGGTGCTGCTCCAACGCTAGGGCGCCTACATTGGAACGTTGCCGAGCTGTGGCAGTGACTCAAGATTGGGAGTATGTTTTTTATTTTATTTTAATAATCGCATAGGCCGGGTGTCATGCTGCGACACTACATACGCAAGTGAAAATACGCTAGTCTAAGTGGCAAATACCGAAAGGGGAGAAAGGGTACACAGGTTTTCACAAGGAAGCCAGCCGAGGGCCACAATGGCTGGTTAACAAGAGCACAGAATTACAGTGAGATAACTACCTTACAATTGGTGGTGCTAACACGTCACAATTTTATGATAGGCACGGACGCATTTGTATTTCGTTGGATACCATTTCGAATTCTTGAACGACAAATGACCTATTCTTGTTTCTTAACTCGATAACCATGATGTGGTAATATGTTTGACTAGGATTTTAGCCACCAAAAGCTTCTCCCGTTTGATCAAGGAGAGTTTGGTCGGCCATTCCCAAAATCACATATTTTTAACACGTAATATATATAGAACCTATAGTTTCGCTGTCCACTATGGTGGTACGGCGTATTATGCTCGTTTCTTAGTGAGCGGTAACCTGATACAAACCCTGCGGACAAATCAATCGTCTAATTCTACCACCAGTGGTCCCTTTACAGAATTTTTTACAGCTTTCTAGGAGCATAATTTCCCCAAGCCCTATGAATCATCGTATCGAACTCAAGGGTGGGAAAGCAGAGTGCTTTCTAATAATACCGTTGATAAACTTCATGAGTGCATTACTAAGCTTAGGGCTTCTGAACGAATGTTCACCTATTCTAAATTTGTAGCGTAGATACGGTGGGCATGATTCATCATGTCAACAGCTCTAAGCCATTCAATGGCTAATCTATCATATCAGTGTGTGCTTTCATTTCCTGCTCGGCGCTGTTTGAAACAAGAACTAAATGCCCCTGAGTAGAATCCCGTATCGCCCCGACCACGTTACCTATGAATGCGCTACCAGGCTCTAAAGCCTTTATCGGGAGGGGTAAGTTGAGGTAGGCAGTGAGTTCCCGCTGCCCGAGAGTGGGCGCCTCGTGCCATTTCAGACCCTTTCCCTTTTTGTCCACTTCTGTATTAGTTTTATCACCTCACTGAATTTTTTCTACCACGCAATTATATGTTCTCGTTTAGATTGCCGACATGGACATCCCTACCTTGCGCTGATTATCGATCCCTCGGGCTATATGCCATCAATTCAAGATGTCTATCTTTTTCCTGCAACCGTCCCTCGCTTCTACCCGGCTTGTACCCGATGTATTGCTGTCGACCTCGTGCTCGGGCATCATATGGATACATACCACGTAATTATAATGCGCAACCATAATTGGTGTAGTTCATGCGAATGGATAGGTCAGAGTTCGCACACTACCTTCATGGCCCGTTCGCTACCGAGCTCCGAGGTCGACCCAGTTGAAAGGTGCACGCTGCAACGCTCTTAAACTTGATGGGACCTAGTCGGCATCTCGTCGGGTATAGGCTATGGATTATCATACTAGAATTCTAGTCGAAGTAACTGCCAGGAGGAGAGAGAAAACAAGCGACGTAGGACTGAAACAGAATCCGGAATGATGCCATGGCCTTCTCAACGGGTCTTCTCAAGGCGGTTTGCTCCAAGGATTCGGTCGCAAGTAGATATTGGCTGGCGTTCTAAGCAACGATATATTTTGGCATCCTGTCTAGATGAGGTATAACGTTCCAAACTTCCTAATCAAACAAAAATGATACCGTGAGAGTGTCTTATTGACGCTTGCCAAACGGCCTATCGTGACGCCGATGATTTCGGCGGAAATAAAGCGCAGACCTATGTGATCAAAAGTTTTCCATCTGTGTGCTATTATCTCGGAGACGCAACCATGAATGTTGCTTCGTCCATCTCGAAATTCCATCCTCATATATGCGCGTCATCCTCGCATTGGGCTATGGAAAGTTCTTGGATGTGCATTGGGGCCCATGTAAGCTTCACGCGACCACTATATCAGTTCTTTTCGTAGGGGTTCCAAAACTAAGAACACTTCCCATGTCCTGCTTCTGATATCACGAGTTCAAGTGGTGGCCGCAGTGTGGGCTCGGCTCCGGTCGAGATTGCGCCTAACATATCGGTTGGTTTGTCTCATGTGCGAGCAAATCCAAGGCAATCAGATTCGCTGATAGATATGCCCTATTAATATAACATCCCATAAGGACGCGACGTCAGGATTTTAGACGGCGGCTTTGCAGAAATTACATGTCTGGTAGGGAGCACGTGCCGATTGTGCTTCTACGATCGACGAAATCCACAACCCGTCTTGTTTTTATCATGGACAACTCTCTTCAGCCTCGGTGGCAAAATTGGCGCTGGGATCCGTTAACACTTTACATCCATACTCTAGAGACATAACTGCTTGTCCACCAACATTCCAAGCAACCAACATTGCGCAGCATCGCCAAAATGTCCAATAAGTCCTGTTTAGTGGAACTAGTGCTAGCAACCAATATTCCCTAACATCCGAATCCGCAGCATAGTGAACTCCAATGATGAACTGCGGCTAATGCAAAAATAAGCTGCCTTGTCTTTCCCGCTTCCCGAGGCAGGGATTGCTTGTGCCGGATATGCTTGCGCCGCGTCCGCCTAGCTGCATTTGTCCATCGGTATCACAAAACAAGTTCTCATGAATTACCCTTATAACTTTATACGGCCCTATTATTGGGGCTTCCGCAGCCCGCGCTAGCTCCCTACGGCCAGCAAACCCTCCCTTGAGTTCGGCAAGTGAGATGGTGTGAGGTCATACTTCCTTGAAACGATCTCAAAGCGTGCGTGCCAGAATCTCGCTCAGCTCAAAATCTCGAGATAGGCCTGATAATAATTTGCAAATCTAATCCCAGTTTGTTATGTGCAAGAATGTTCTAATTTCGTCGCACGATCAAGCTAGGAATAGACATACCAATCTCGGATTTCCGGAATACTAGTGCGATGCCGTGCCGACCTACGCTGGCATACTTAGGCGGGGGACCTGCATTCCCAAGTTTAATCACCTCCCCGCTATGGATCCCGCCGGCCTTTACGCCATCCTCAACTCGCGCCTACTTAGCATCATCCTTATCTTCAACGTGGGCCTTGTCTCACTCCTCATTCTAACCTCTGAGCTCCCAAGGAGCCTGGGCATCGTCTTGCAAGAGCGTCTCTCCGAATATAGATACCTGCGGGATACCGATGAAATCTTCGTGCCCAACTTAACAACCTATAAGCCTACTGTTTCTCAGCCTTCCCCAGATTGGTTGATTGCCGCACTCAACGATGACGACCTGCCCTGTACAAGCCTACCGCCACCAGTCTCGGGCATTCGGCACGGCTATTCCTATCCTCCCTCAACGTCATCTCATCAACGACTCCAGTCGAAATACCTCCCATTTCAGTACCAACCTCGCACCTCCCCCTTATCTCTTCGCAGCGATCTAAACATTGCCGAATCCTGCATCGACTCGGCTATCTCGACCGGGATCCTGTGCAATTCAAACCACACAACAAAACTCGACGTCGTTTGGACGTTCGCCAACGGCTCAGGCATTCTACACGAGAAATGGCGGAGAGTGAGGGAGACTCAGCAGCGGCTCCAACGCTCGGGGACTCTTGCACCGCGCGCCCGTGCGTTGCTCGACACTTCCCGGGCAAGTCCTGTGGCTGGGACGGAGAAGAAGCTATTTCGGTACGCAAACTATTTTTGTCACGCGACGTGTTTTAGGCTTTGCGCTTATTTTTTTTCCCGATTTCTCGTTATCTTGACAAACAGGGACCATGATGAGCTCAGGCATTCGATACGATCTGTCTTGCAGCACTTTCGTCAACATACCGACCAATTTCATATAGTCACCAGTGATTTCGCTTTTCCGTCATGTAACCCAGACGAATTTGCTGGTTGGCGCCTCGGCCAGATTCCGCAGTGGCTCGATCTTCGTCAGCCGTTCGACTGGAAAGACGGCAACGTAAGGTTGAATGTGGTTCACCATGCAGGAATCTTTGACAACGACTATAAGTATACTACTTTCAATAGGTATGCCAAGCTTCAAACAGACGCATACATCTACTCATCCACTACCCAGTCTTGCTATCGAGTCGCAATTTGCATATTTAAATGTGTCCGATGTATTTGTCTATCTGGTACGTTCTCTTTTCATTGAAAACCCCTCCTTGCTTACATCCAGATAGAATGATGACTTTTACTTTTCTGCTGATCTTTCTCCATGGGATTTCTATACTCCATGTAAGCGTCTTGGCCTCAGTAATGACTCGAGTTGGCTGACATTTGTTCTAGCTTATGGCATCGTTCTTAGAATGCAATCAGATCTCCTCGTGTCTTCACTGGTTGATGGCGCGCGTCCCTCTTCCGGAGAATGGCATAGCTTGGAATTCTCCAACCGATTGTTGAGTGCGTAGCTATCCCACTTGGCACCGTCCTACTTCCGCTGCTCACAATGCACTTTTTGTCTGTTCAGGTGACAGGTTCGGTCTCCGAAAACGCCCATACGTGGTGCACGAAGCCAAGGCGTTCAGGCGGTCGATCTTTGCGGAGATCTCGCTCATCTGGGCGCAAGAGCTCGCGGCGACATCCTCGCATCCATTCCGCACCGATCCCAAGTTGCGTGACGCGCATATGGGTTTCATTGCCGCACACTTTATTGTCGAGCGTTGGAGGGAGGGTTTGCTCTGGAGTTGGATCGTCGCGCGGCTTGGCGGCAAAGATGATGAGTGGGATGCGGTGACGTCGGAGCAAGCTTGGATGGAACTCGGGGGCAAAAGCGAGACACCAAACAAGAGGCTATTTATCACGCTACCAAAGCGAGAAAGCTTGTCCAGTGAGCGGTTGGAGGCCGCCGCCGCCGTCCCGGGCCAGCCACGTATCACACGCAATACGAAATATTCCTTCAGTAAGTTCTAACGAGTCCGGGGAGAAGCGTACTTACCCCTCATCCGAATAGCCAGTCAAGATGGTTACCCTTACACTTTCCTCGGCTATTACGGGTCACGATATTGGCCACAGTTTAAAAATCCGTTTCTACAGTGCCAGATCGAATTCAACACTTGCTTCCCGTCCGAGTTCACCAACGCGAGTGAGGTTTTCAAACACATTGCTTTTGTAGCGCCCAAATGCGGCGACTGTAGTACGTCCTTTCTCTTTGGATATAATTATCTTGGATCTAAATGTCACACAGTTATCAACGCTCTGGTTGGTGCAAGTGGTCCCCTCGGACTCTCGGCTTTTCTTCCCAATCCGACGCATGGCCTAAAATCCACGCAAGAATCAGTGCAGGATCCAGTTCCTCATCTACCCTTGGTCTCAGACTACAAGACTGGGGATTTCTCACTACGAGGTGTGCTTGGAGACTCCATGGTCGACATACGAGCGTGGACTGTGCGTATGCTTCAGCGTTACCGGTTTGTGATCGGTGCGTCTTCACCTGACTGCCGCCCATGGGTGCAGTTTCTAACTATATGCGTCATTAGGTGATACACCGTCAGTCTTTGCAATGGTCAAGGATGTTACTACCGCGGAAGCTGCTTTCTCAGCTATGGATTCGGATGGCTCAATTGCGCTTGTCTGTCTAAACGACGACATATACCCCAGCCAGGCCGAAGAGACCGATAATGTTCTACGCAGAGAACAAGAGCGGCGATGGCCGCGTGCTGCAGCCTGGGAAACCAACTAGCTTCGTAATTTATCATACCCCAACTGTTCTTTTTGCTTGGTCCATCAGCGTTCCTTTCATTTATTTATTGACTTTGCATACTCATTCACCCATGTTGTACTTTATCGACTCTTCAATGCGTCTACTCATGTGTCTCACGCGGATATGTCAGCTCCATCAGGATACACGCACCCAATAATTCACTTAACTACCAGGTAAACAAGTACAGCGAAAGAAACTATACATGCTATTGCCCATCGAGTCTTTTAGATAGTGCTAGGGATAAAAGCTCATAAACAAAGGCCATCTGGTCAGGCATCTGCACCATCATAATCCTCTGCTCCCTAAGTGCGTTGACCTCTTGAACAATATAATCATCTGCAGGCAAAGACTCCAAGTATGCGCCCAGAGCGGACTGTTCGGGGACGTACGTATCCCATTCCGGACGAGATGCAGCAGGTAACATCCCAAAGGCTCGCAGAAGGGAGCAGATTGTAATGAAGGTCCCAGTACGTCCAACTCCAGCACTACAATGAACAATCATCGGAGGCGGGGCAGAGCCAACCTCCAGCGCGCCTGGTTCTCGATTCTCCTTATCGGCAAGTAGCGCGAGCCAGTACGCGCTGCTTGTCGTGCGAGGCACTCCATGGTCCGCCCAGCTATCAAAAGCGAGATGACGTACTCTAAATACCGGGCTTTCGCCCTCAGACCACCTCTCATACCGAATCTCGATGCTGCGTACGATGCAATCTGCCTCTGGGACCTGACGTTTCCCTGCCACGGTCACCCTGAGCCGTGACCTAGAAGCGTCCCCATTCCTGGAGGCAGAAACGGCAAAACGACTAATGACGATGCTCTCTCCAATCTCGTTGGGAATGTAAGGATGCGCAGCTTGGGACCGTCCCTCGACCCATGGAGTGAGTTGAACGATAGTTCTAACCCGCTTAGGTGCAGGTGTAATATCTGTGCAGAGCGCCAAAAACTCGTAATGCGTGTTCGGTAGCGGAGCCTGCCAATGTGTCAATACGTCGCCAATCCGCCCGCCCTCGCACCCAACCTGTGCTAGCCGCTCACCTGTGCTGCGATCCAAAGAGCTCCACCCGCTGCCTCTCGAACCCAACTCGCGTTCAAGTACATCTCTTTCCCTCCCGTAACACCCTCGCCTCCTCCCACGCGCACCGCGTTCAAATCGTACGGTGCCACATTCTGGTACCGGTTTTTCGATTTGTTTTCCGGTAGCGCGGACTGAGCGATCGAGTATCGCGCAACCTCTGGAGGCTTCGGGTATCGAGTGCGTACGAGTGATTCTTTGGCAGCCTGTTGACGTAGGTGCTCTAGTTCTGCGAGCGCGTACCAATTGTCGGCCAGGAGATCAGGGTCACGCAGCGAGTCGAGTATATACGAAGGCACGGATTTGTTGGGAGAAGATGAAGAGCTTCTAGGACTAGACATTCTACCGGTGCCACTGTGCTTCGACGAGCCGGAAATATAGCTGCTGGTCGACTGACGTGTTCGGTCGGAGACGGTAGAACGAGAGCGAGACGTGGAGTGGCCCATGAACGCCGGCGCTTATCCGATACAGTTGAAAGGTCTTGACGGTGGATGAGTGTTTTTAGGAGGAAATTTTGTTCAATGCCGGATGAGGACAGGACGAGGCGCTAAGAAGTATATATGACATTTATATTATGACAGCCTCGGCGTCCCGTTTGACGACCGAGGCTTCAGTGCTGGACGAATAGTGCAAACACAGCCACACACAAAATCCGGTTTGGCAGTGCACACCACAGAACGAATCATTTCTCTCCCCTTTGTACTGCCTTGTTCGGCACATGGGCTTTGCTATGCATTGTATCAAAGACGGGAGTCGGTGCACATCCCGAGAGTATGCTTGCTGATCTGCTGAAAAATCGAATGCTACTTGGCGCTCCAGAGCTTGGGCTTGAATTCACATCACGCGTTGAGCTCTCATTCGTTTCGTCCCATATTCACTCTTTCTTCCTACCAGATCAAAGCCGTATTTTCCACCAGAGTAAATATGTGTACTAGGGACATAAAGGCCAATCGGTTAGAGAACCTAATGCGAGCTGGACGAAGATTGGATTCAACAATGGCAGGTTGCACCGGGTAGTTGCCCCTCGATAAAATACGTTATAACCAAAGAGTAAATACCCACTATTGACACTAGGATATCCGGGCTAACTGGACCAGAGGCAGATAATAAGCTGATGATTGCAGCACCCCCCCTTTCGCATTTGGAGTAAAAAAGCCAGGCGAACACGTATAGGGGGTTTTGCAGCATGCTGTGCACCCCGCACACCCACACGGAGTTTAGCTCCACACGCTGACGAAGCGATCAAAATCGTATACAAACCAAACGCCAACGCTATGACTCGGGGGCAAATGCACAATACCTCGGCCACGAAAAATGGATAACAATGGATAATAATAAAAACACTCATGAGCCTGTTCGCAGCACGAACACTCGCATATAGCCACCCCAGCATGAGATATGACCATAGGGGTCAACCCTTGGCTAAATAATACTTTAACCAGAGCCCATATAGCTTATATAATATCATAACCGGGCGAAGATATATAGTGGGGGCGTAGGTCCAGTACACATATAAGTTTTAGGCTTGTTTCGAGCTCTGAAAGGTGTGATACATGTTCTCTTACTCGGAGCTGACCACTGTTTGTCCAGCGCCAGAGTATAAAGCGACCTAGCTACAGTTTTTCCGAATATATATTAATAGATATTGCACTCTAACACTACAAATACAACGCGATTCATGGTAGCCGGATATGCCCATGACTCTCGTCCTTCGTGGAATGTACAAGCAAAGAGTTGTGTTTATATTCCCATTTCATGCTGAGGTAGTTGTATATGACTGTTTACGCTACTGACGTGCTCATAAGTTTCTTATATCATTTTTATCCACTTTTTGCCGTCTAGGTAGTATTTCCTAGGGGTTATGCATGCTGGAATGAAAAGCGATGATACGACATTTGGGAAGTGTGGATCCCATAGCCTGGTTACCAACGGATTCGGGATATTCTGCGTTAACCAATGTGAAGATCCCAATTACCGTACTCAATCCACCCCTGGCCAGCTCGGCAATACATATCGGAGCTAACGGAGCTGTCACACAAATGGCCTACTTTTGGGCTGAAAGATGAACGAGCTAGAAGCCAGCCTGTGACAAAGCTCGGGTGACATAAATTGATCAGCATTCATGGCGTAGTTATTATTAGTCTACACTTAAAGAGTCGAACAAAGCAACAACAAACAGGTGGCTCGTTGAATGGTTTGCCCTTAAATAGCGCTCCGAGGCTCGGTGATGCCGGAGACGGCGAACGTAATGCCGAACAATGTCTAGACTCGATCGCAGGCCCATCACGGCGAGGTATATGCAGTTACATTTGTAACAGGAGCATATATACATCATACGAGACCCCAAAGTCCACGCCAACCCTTTAGTTATACAACAGAAGATGTGATAGTGTCTTCGACATGTCCCAAAAAGATAAAAACGAAAACGAAAACCCAAATTTAAACTTTTTCAGCAGCTCCCTTGGCTTCTGCGCCTTGGGCGGGGCTCGGTGTAGCCTGCGCAGCCTTGCGCAAATTTTCGTAGGATTTGACCCACGTATAGACGCATGAGCCGAAAAGGATGACACTGATCGAGGTAACACGGTTGCTGGAGACCATGGGCGTCAGATAAATGCTAGGTCACACGGAAGAATACTGACACTGTGAGAATATCCTTGAACAACCAAGCACCCAGCATGGTTTGGAGTACGGAGCGTGCTGCCTGTTCGGAATAGTCAAATACTGCATATACAAAGGGACGACTTTAACACACCGATGTGAACATGTGGGTAACTGGGCTTGTGACCTATATTAAATGGTGTTAATCTCGAAACCTAGATGTGCGAAAAGCAATTGCGCACCTTGATTGAAATTAGCGTAGCGACACATAGGAGAAACCCGAATGCCCCAGTGACAAGGCTCCCAATGATAAAGACAGACCAGTTGATGTCGCCGTTGTTCGCCACCGCGTTCAACGCGGCATCTTGGTGAACACCCTGCAACGCAGCCCACACGCGGGCGCCCTCTCCGTTGAACAGAATAAGGGGTGCCAAGAACACCGCAGATCCTGCATTTGTCCAGTAGGCAAGCTCAAGCGCCGAACCATTGACAATGGGGAGTGCGGCGCCGATGAGAACCGCATGGATCGCGATAGCAAGTGCACCAAGAGCCCCGTAGATCAGACCGGCTTGTGAGGCAGCAGCTGTCAGAGTGGCAGAGGGTGTGGTACCGATGAGGAATCCTCCGGTGACGAGGCTGGCGGCAGAGATTACCAGAAGCGATGGACGTTTGCGAGCGTGGATAGCGGCAACGAGGATGGTGAGCGGAAGCACGAGCCCTCGGGCAATCTAGAACGTTGGCCTCGTGTAAAAGAGTTATCGCAGATCGTGACGTACGAAGAGGCTCACCTGGAAATAAGACGCGTCCACGGCTCGGAGACACAATGTGTTCCAGACCAGGCCGATGGCATTGATAGACACTACCGGAACGAGACCTCTAGCCGTCGGGTAATCCCACGAAGGGAGCTTGACCCGGGGAGATACGGCGGCCGAGACGTGCAAGAGGACGACAGCAATGACCATCTGGTTGAAGAGAAACAGGACCGGGAGCTGAGGTGCCGCGTTCAAGACAAACTTGTTCACGAATACCATCTGGAAAATGGTGAGTAAATGCTGTCGACGCGTGATGGCAAACAACGCACCACCAACGCCGCGACCATGTAGAACGAGACGACTCCAGCGACTTGCGCGCTGCTAGCGGGGGGTTGGCCATTTCCGGGCGACGGCATGGTGGACTTGGAGACAAAGGACAGTAGGGAATGAGTGACTGGCCCGAGGCGTATATAGGTGTCTGGAGGCGTGGAGTTGAGGAAGAGTGGGGGTATGAAATGGGAGCAAGAATAGCAACCTTGGCTTTTTCAGCGAACCGACATGATGCATTTCGATTCCACCACCGTTGTGGGTCCCGGGAGCCGCGTGGGCCTCATCCGAAATGCCGGGCTCAGTGTCCCGGGTTTGGCGGCTGTCGGATTTATCGTGTAACCACAATTTGTTGTCGAGGAACTGTGCCAGGCTACACCGTGCCTGGTGTCAATCCAGAACACTGTATCCAATGGGTTATCTCGATGTTCTCGATTCATCTGAAGAGTTGTATTGTCTTCTTGCTATTCTATTGCATCCATCAGCAGTGTGGTAAACAAGCCCCATTTCCTCGAGTCTTCGTTCGGCAGTCAGCAATCCCGCTCCGCATTATTTCTCTCTGGAAACATGTGAATCAGGGGGCAAAATAGAACGCCACTGCATCTAAAGTCCGCAAAGTAGCACAATTCTGACAAGCGGACGGCTCCGAACTGTCTATTTGCTTTGGGCACGGAAGTTTTTTGTCGGCATAGACCCGTTCCTGCCAAGAAAGTGGCATTCGCACAAGGGACACCCTTCGGCTATAGTAACGCGTTGTTCATTGGGAGTAATCATGCGCATGGCGTGTGCTGATGTACGGGGCGTGGATCCAACCGCGCTGGGACGGTCGAGCCCGTCACCCATCTCATTCACTCACCCACACTTTCTTCGGCTCGTAAGGTTTGCTTATTTTTGGATCACACGTAACGATACTTGTTGCACTCGACAACACCCACCCCCACTCCATCAGGCCCTGTCGCTCTCCAGCCCCTCGCCAAGATGCCCTACGATGCCGAGTCCCAAGGCGAGCATAGTCCTCGATCACCACAGCCTTTATTAATTGCCACCAAGTCGCAACAATGGGCCCCACCCAAGACCTCGAAACGAGGCTGGCTAGAAACTCGCTATGGGCGACTTTGCGCGGGATTTGGTCTCCTTTGCTTCGCCATCCTCGGAACATCCTACCTGGTCATTACTCTCAAGGACAGACCTACCTATATCCGACTAGATGCGCAAAACCGCCCTCCTTGGCATGGCTACTTTGCAGACAACTCGAACATCCTGAACAACTCGAAACCCGCCTCTCGATTTAGAGGTAAGCGAGATCTAACCTCAGCTACACGTTCAGCCGACAAAAACTATTTGTAGATAACTTGGGGTCATCACAAACCAAGTTCATCACAGCCTGGCCCTCATCAGGCTGGACAAACGATGTCATGGCTGCCGTGAATCTTATCTATCTGGGCATGCTCACGGGCCGAACGCCCGTGCTCCCTCCCTTTACTCCCTCCCATGTCGGTTCGATAAACGATGTTGGTCCGATCGCCTTTCGAGATATATTCGATGTCCCACGTCTGGCTAACCAACTTGGTATGCACATTGTGGAATGGGACGAGTTGAAGAACCCAGCCATCGCAGCGGCTTTAAGCAGCAATGTTAGCTCCGAGGTTGAGCAACTCGGTTGCTGGAGCACGTGGTCATTGAGCAAGGTGGGCGGCGGGCGCCCGCGAGATTCGGCGGTCCCTCAGTGGTACAATCTCGGTAAGTGTATGCGTAACGTTTGAGCACGAAACTAAGCATCCGGTTACAGATATCTCGTATACACCCGTCCCGCCCAGCTTTACTCTATCGCACGGGCACCTAAAAGACCAGTACTATGCCTCTGTATGGTCTCTCGCTTCGCTTGCATTCCCGCGGCAACGAGATTGGGCTTGGGCGGTCCAGAATTCTCGAGCGCTGCCGACTGCTACCGGATCTCAAAAACCGCTCAAACCGGACGATCAAATGCTGTGCTTTGACTTACTCTACTATATTGGGTTAGCGAATGAAGAAGAGGTAAGCAGTCCATCTGTCTCTAACCCTTGCTGCTTTATGTATCCGAGTTCTTTCTTGTAGTGGTTCGCCGACTATTCGCCGTACTGGAAATCCGTGGGGGTACATATGTTCTGGGCCCCGAGGCTCATCGATATAGCCGAAGGATATCTAAGGCGGCATTTTAGCGTCGTGGACGGGCAACCGATACCGCCAGTGAGTATACCATTCACATACGTTGTGTATGCGCATCACTGACCTCGCATCCAAGTTTATTTCTGTTCACGTCCGTCGCGCCGATTTCGCTGGATGGTGTCCGTCCAATATGAACAAGGAGGCTTGTTTCGCACCGTCAAGCGCGTATGCGCAGCGGGTAAAGGATATTCAGACATCGCTGCGTGCACGACCCGAGGGGGGAATCGACGTACACCATGTGCTAGTCACTTCCGACGAGCGGGATCCCGAATGGTGGGCGGAGATATCCGAACTCGGACCCGAGTGGAGTTGGATCGACCACGCCGCCGAGCAAACTGTCCAGAAACACGGAAAGTGGTGCGTCGATTATTCTGAAGTTTGAGTTTTTTTTTTCGTTTGAATCCAATTATAAAATTTCCAATTCCTAGGTACCCGGTTGTCTTGGATGCTGTCTTTCAATCGATGGGAGTTGGGTTTGTCGGGACGGACCATAGTACCATGTCTGCGCTTGCCCAAAAGCGAGTCGAGGACTGGAACCATGGGTTGGGCGCGGAGGTACGCTGGGGTACTCCAGGAGCTGATGCACATTGAGCGTCGGATTTACTGGAGCTTCGTCCGGTTGGACGTATCTCTGGGTCGATGTTTTTTCTGGGCTGTAATCGGTATTACTCCTTGTTGTCACTTTTATTTGTTTCGATCTAATTACTGTAGAGAAGTCATAACATAATCAATTTGTGCCTGAAGGGGCAACTGCCGGGCAAGTCGACCGAGATATGTTTAACCAAGAGTGGGTTGGATCAATTTTCTCCCGCACCTCGCTCGTTCGGCCACACCATTATCCCCCATCCTGTCCCAGGTACATGGCCGAAACTTCCAGCTTCGGGGCTCTCTTGTCGCCCAGCCGGGTCCATCTCAGGTCGGGAGTCCGAAAAACAAGGGCGTTGCCACTTCGCAAAGTCCTATTGTTGGCTTCGTTTCTCTGCGTAACTGGCGCAGCCGTTTACCATTTTTTATCCAAGCACCCTGGGGCGATTCATCAAGCTGAGGGGATTTTGGTGAAAACCCCGATTGCTTCTACCACGTTGACAAACGGCAATGCGACAATCAAATATCGAGGTACGTACCCACGAATCCAAAACTCGCTGAAAGTTAACGTGTATAAAAAAAACACTCCCTTCTAAGAGAATTTGCTGCCGTCTCACAAGTATGTCACGGCTTTTAGTAGCTCTGGGTTCACGAACCAAGTGATGTCGACGGTCAACTTGATATACATATCAATTTTAACTGGTCGTGTCCCTATCATCCCTCCGTTCTTGCCCGAGCATTTTGGTTCTCTCGAGACGGTCTCCCCTATCACGTTTGGCGAGATTTTTGACCTCCCGCGCCTAGCAACCCAGTTGGACACCTCGATTATCGAGTGGCATGAGGTCAAGGACCCCAAATCACCTGAAACTGAGTCCATTGGTTGTTGGAGCACCCGATCTGGGCTGAAGGCCACCGGATACACTCCAGCATTATCCTCTCACACTAGTGTATTAAAACTCGGTGAGTACGGTGCTCCTGAATGCAGCCGCGTTCTCAAGTGTCGCTTGAAGACGTATCCTACACCCCCATACCATCGACGTTTACACTCAGCCGGGGTACTGTAGAAAACGAATATATATTTTCGGCATGGGCCATAGCCTCACTTGGGTATCCTGAAACACGTCAGTTGCACCTGGACTCGGGGCGCGCTCACATCCTTCCGGGTAACTCGGGCAAGAAGGCTGAACCAGATGATCATTTATTGTGTTTCGACTTGCTCTACTACGTGGGCGTGGTCGAGCCGAGCCCTGCTGCCGATGTAAGTTGGTCATACCCGAACCAATTGAAGTTATTAAGCAGCCCCTTTCAGTTCTTTGCAGACTATTCTCCGTTTTGGAATGTTGTTGGAACTCATATGCATTGGCACAAGTCTGTGACGGACCTTGCCACCCAATATCTTCGCCGCCATTTCGGAGTGATGGATGACAAGCTAATACCTCCGGTATGAAGGTGATATATGCGAGGGTAATATGAAACTGACATTGATATAGTTTATCTCGGTGCATGTGCGGCGGTCCGATTTCAAGGATGCTTGCTCTAAAGAACAAGGCCCAGAACAGTGTTTTGCGCCTGTCAAGGCATATGAGCGACGGGTCAACGAGGTCAAACAAGGTCTGCGAGATCGCCCGAATGGCGTCCAAGTCACCAAGGTGATCGTCACTTCGGACGAGCGCGATCCCCGGTGGTGGGATGAAATTGCTGCGCTTGGTCCTGAATGGAGTTGGATTGATCACGGGGCCGAGCAGACTGCCAAGAAGTATGGCAAATGGTGAGCGTTGAACCGCTGGATGGATGTATGCGCAGTTTGGGTGCTCAAGGTCTTTGCCAGGTATCCCATGATACTAGATGCTGCGATTCAGTCGATGGGAGCGGGGTTTGTAGGAACACAGGCCAGCACAATGTCAAGGATCGCCCAGAAACGGGTTCAAGACTGGCAGGGTGGATTGGGTGCTGAAGTCCGATGGGGTAGTCTCCATGCGGATGATCATTGATTGCTGTATTGCTAGACTTCGTTCTTATTTTGTTATACCTGCGTTGTATGTATATTTATTCATTCGAGGGAGGCAGGGCTCTCCTAGCAAATGTGAAGGTCTTTTCAAACATCTACCCTGTGCGATTTCAAGCTTGGCCTCGGGTTTTTCCAATCCACCTCGTCCCAGCTATTAATGGTGTCACAATTGATCTCTGGACAAGACGAGAGCAGCTTACCGGCAGTATACATAAGGCAGCTTTTCGTAGTGTAGCTCTGGGTAATGTTTGGAAATAGCTTCGATGATAAGATCGTATAGTATCTAGAAAAGGTTAGATGCGTCGTACGTACTAAAGACAAACGCTCACTTTGTAGGAGGCCTCGTTGCAATGTAACCCGTCTGGTAAGAATGCTGGCAAGCCTTCCTCGCGTTCGCCAGCTGCCTTCCACAGCGCGGCCCACAGGTTAACAACAGGCACTTTTCGCTTCTCTCCAATTTCAACAATGGCTTGGGCATAAGCTCTTGTGTTTTCGTGGGTACGATCCGGGGCGATAGGGGGGTTGCGAGAAGCTAGTTCGGCGTTTCGCTGGATCGTATCAATTGGCGGGGCGGTCACTAGCAACACTCGAGTGGTCGGAGAGTACCATGGCGAAGAAGGCAAAGTTGGCATGTCGATGAGCGTATTGATATTTTCGATGAATCTGGGAAGTGGGACCTGTCTTGCGATGAGTAATGTGAATCGGCGGAATGGACTTGATACGTACATGCTGAGGGCTTTGTTGAAGGGTTGCATCGTTGGCACCTAGAGGCCAAATGTCAGTACGAAATCAGCAATATTAGGACTCTGGAGCTGACCAAACCAGATGACTAGCAGTTTGACTTTGGGCAGCGCGCCTTGAAGCTCGGTTTTGGCAAAACACTGGACAATGTTATTTGCTGAGATCGGGAGATCTAAGCGCGTACCTGTTCAAATACGGGAATGGCCCATTCAGTGTTGTAACCAGATAAACCACGGTTGATCACATCGAGCCTGCGACCATAAACGTATGCCAGGCGTTGTGCAAATCCTCCTGAGAAGACTGTTAAAAAGGTAGTGTGTGCATTCAAAATACATACCGGGTTCCCATCCCCCCTGGGTTAGCGAGTCTCCTAAAAGCATGATGCAGTCCAAGGTATTTGCAGCCATGTTGATGGATTGAAGGTGATAGCAATGTGCAGAGGTTACAAACGATGCCACCATCAGCCCAGACTTCACAAGAAATATTATAGCCTTGTAACTGCTCATGCGCAAGGCCGCCTGGTGTAGTTGGTTATCACGCATCCTTCACACTTGTGGAGATGAATATCTCAGTGTGTCCGGATGAGGTCTTGAGTTCGAACCTCAAGGTGGTCATTAATTTTGTTCTGCACTATAGCCCTTTTTGTCTGCTCTCCATTGTACGAGGCTAATTGTTGCTGTTTTTTCTTCTTCTTCATTTCATTTTCTATTCTGCCTGAAGATCACTATGAATCTTTCATCAAGCTTTGACAAATATGGAACCGAAGCACGTGACAAAAGGCACCCTCGTGCACGACAATCATCATGGCAGGAGATCACGGCAAGTAGTATCGTGAAACCAACACGCAAAGCTAACATGGGATGCTCTAGGAACTATCAAAGTGAGTTTTGACGACGGTTAATATACCAGAGTTCTGATAAAAGCCAAAGATCGACCCTGCCATCGAGCGATGGGGGGTCATGGTACGTGCATTGGTCACTGCTTCCGGCTTTTACTGATATCGATATAGAGGGATAACCTATGGCGCGGGTTCCGGATGACCCCTTATGCTACTCGCAAGGTTGTCCTTTGGCTTGGCGTTGTGCCATTGTCTGTGGGGGTTTTGGCATTGACACTCGACGTACGTGGTTTTAATCACCGTGGGATAAGCAACTCATCATCACTCCAGCGAAAAATTGAATGGAGGGGCAAACGCAAGGGAGAGTCGCTTTGGGCAAATTCATCTGCCCCTGTTGAAGGGTAGATGTGTACGATATCGAGTTTGGCAACATAAAACCGAATTGATAACGAAAGCCGAAAGCGAATACATATGCATACAAATTAACGCTGCTTAATAGAGTCCATAAAGTTATCTAGACCCAGCCCCGCGTACTCGTCCTCGCCTGGTAAATCTTCCAACCCCTCGAGCACATGCTTCTGCGATACTGGCCCAGCGGCAGCCCTTTTCTCTTCTCGTTTCTTTTTTGCGGCTGCATCTTCTTCCTCGGTAGTGCGTTTGAACAAGTCGAGCACCTGGTCCGTATCCATCGAAGAGAGGCCCGAATTTTGTTGGGTAATGACTGAGTTGGCAATATTGAGTTTGAAGCGCTGCAGGCTACAAGGGACTCAGCAATAGTTTGAGAAAGCTAGCGAGGAACCTACCCCATGATCTTCTCTTCTAAGGTCCCCTTGGTAATCAACCGATACACATTGACAACCTTTTTCTGACCAAGGCGATGTGCACGGTCCATGGCCTGCAAGTCCTTCATTGGATTCCAGTCGTGCTCCACGAATATGACGGTATCCGCTCCAGTAAGGGTCAATCCAAGACCACCAACACTTGTAGTTAAAAGAAGACAGTCGATGCTCGGATCCGAGTTGAACGTCTGTACTACGCCATGACGCTGGCTGGCTGGGGTCGAACCGTCTAGCCGCATGTACGTAACCGACGGCATAAGCACCCGGAAGAGGTCCTCTTCGATAATGTCTAGCATTTGGCGCATCTGGCAAAAGATGAGCACCCGATGCTGCGACGATATGTCGGTGTCTTCTGTTGCCTTTGGCGCATCACCATCTTCGCTGACTGCACCACCAATACCACAGTCGTTCAAGAGTTGCCTGCGGATCACGTCAGAGCCAAATATACTTGACCTCTTTCATCCTTACCTCAATGCAAGCAGCTTTGGTGCATGCCGCACATCTCGAATCCCCTTGGAGGCTTCGGCCTTGGTTGCAAACTGCTTCACCAGCTCTGCTTCTTCTTCAGCATTTTTGACGACGAGGGCAGGGTGGTTGCACAGTTTTCGGAGATACTGGAGCGATTGGAATACATGCTGCTGGTTCGGGTTTGCCGACTTGGCCGTCACTGCTCCTTGGGCAGTGGCTCCAGCCTGAGATTGCGCAAACGCATCGTACAAATGCTTCTGCATATCTGATAGCTCGCAGTAGTGATCTTGGATGATCTTGGGCGGAAGGTCGTTGAGCACTTGTTCTTTGAGTCGGCGTAGGAGGAAGGGAAGAACTTGTTTGTGCAGTGCCTCGAGAGCCAGGGTTGCTGCACTTGCAATTAGTATCTATACGTCAGGGAACAACTAGTACCAACCTGCTTCGCGAGTTTTCGCCGATGCCTTTGCGTCCTTGTTCGCTAGAATCGGTTTCCCAAATCGCTCGTTGAACTGCTGCTCTGTTCCGAGGAACCCCGGCATGAGAAAGTCGAACAAACTCCAGAGCTCTAGCACGTTGTTCTGAATAGGTGTTCCGGAGAGCAACAGGCGATGATGTGCGTTGATCATCTTGACGGCTTGCGTGATCTTTGTCTTGCCGTTCTTGATCTGGTGACCCTCGTCCAAGATACAGTAGTGCCAGTTGAATTTGGAAAGATGTGTGATGTCGTTCCGTACAGAGTCGTAAGACGCAATCACAACATCCTGTTGCGGAATTAGATCAACCAAGCGTTGACGATCACGGCTGGTTCCGACGTAGCGCAAGGCCTTGAGATTGTTGGTGTATTTGGTAATCTCGGCATGCCAATGGCCAGTGAGAGTGGTAGGACAGATGATCAGTGATGGAATATGAATCGAGTCGGGTGATTTGGTTGCCTTGTATCGTTCTGCGCGCTCGTGATGCTTGCTTGCCAGGATGCAAATCGACTGGAGGGTCTTCCCCAGGCCCATGTCTATTAAATGTCAGTAAGCAATTTAGGCGGAATACCTAGTCGCTTACCGTCGCAGAGAATTCCATGCAGTTGGTACTTGGCCAAAAATGCGAGCCAATTTACGCCCTCTTGCTGATACTTACGCAGCTCCACGTTCAGCTTGACTGGGATCTCGTATGGCGTAACCTTGCTTCCGTCCAAAAGCTGGGTTAAGAATTCGCGTTCCGATTCACGCTTCGCCAGCAGCTCTTCCGAGAATCCTGGTGGATTGGGCAGTCCAGCCTGCGGATCACGAGTGAGTACCGAACTGACGGGCCATGGTTGCACAGACTTACTTCAAGAGGTACCATTCTAACGAGGGATGCAAAAGTATTGGTCGCGACATATCGACAGTCGTTATCGTTGTCGCTCATTCGCCCAAGCACGGGCACGATTAGGAAGATCACGTATGGTAGTACTTTCATATCAAGCTTTTGCACGATGTCTGTCAATTATAGTCAGTCATAATCATGTGTGCGATTGAGATCACCCACGATAAATAAGTTCCATGGTTCCCTGGCGGTTCTCCAACACGGTCGTATCTCCCAGGTACGGCAGTACCTCTCAATGATGAATCGCATTCCCTTGGTCGTAATCGTATTGCAGAGCGTCGCAAGCGATCGACTTGCCGCTTGGCGAATGAGTGCGAACTTGCTTCGCAGCGCCCGCGCAATTGATGGGAAGAGTTCAGCAACCCGATCGTGCAACGATTCGTCAAGACTCGGCACAACAACATGCAAGACGGTTAGACTGTCGATTACTTGCTGTCCTACTGCGTCGGCCTTTTCGATCTTTTTGTCTCCATCGATATCTTGAAATCCAGTGAATAAACCATGCCTGAATCATCACTTCTGTAAACTTACCTTCGGCAAAAGTATCCGCAAGTCCTCCGACCATCGAATCCCACATCTGCTTCAACCGCGTGAATAGCTCAGGCCCAAACAACTCGCCAAGCCTCGTCAAAGCAAGCTGCGCGCCACGCTTCACGATTCGCGACTTGACCACCTCTGGGGATTCCGATCCCGAGTCATCCTTGGAACGACCCGACTGGGACGATTTGGCGGTCATGAGCTTGCAGGTGAGCACCCCGGCATGGACGCGCCGAGACTGAGAAAAGACGGGCGTTATGTTGGTGTCTTGGCAGACGAAAGCACAGAGATTCTTGACAATCTTTTCGGCAGGCATCACAGCGAGCCCAGACGAAGGACTTGTGCAGTCCGAAACAAAGGCCGCAACAGCATTGGCGGATCTCGTTTGGATATCCAAGTTGTCTTCAAACTGTTCCAAGAAACGCATGAGCGATTGTTGAGCATACACCTAGGTAACCTCACCTTGACTCCGTTCATGATACTCCTCACAAGAGGGTTCAACTTTGACGGATACACTCGCAACGCGATCAACGCGCCCGCCACTGCTGCGCACACCCTTACATCCAGCTGACCCTTGACAGCCCCATACCGCTCCATCCCAAACACAATTCTCCCACGTTTTTCTTCCAGCCCAGGGATCTCCTTTTTCTTTGTGCGCGGTACACTCGTCTTGAGCGCATCAAACATTTCGCCCACGAATCGTTCAGCAAACGCATACGTAAATGCGTCCTGTTGCTTGCCCTCGGGGTCGATCCGGTCGGGTAGGTAGGAAGCTTTGATGTTGGCACGCGCGCGTCGTCCGAGAAGGATTGAACGAGAGCGCGACATTCGATTGCGAGCGAGCGAAGGTGGGCGCCCATCTCGTGATACGATGCTGGAGAATCTTGCTCGAGAAAGGTGAGGAGATGGGTCGAACATTCGGACGCGAGGGGTGCGACTTGAGTGAGGGATTGAACGCCTTGGGCAACCGCCCACTCTTGAACGATCGTGGAAGCGATGAACCGCTGAAAGGCACTTGTGGACTGAATGAAATGAAGAATGAGGTCGCCGAATGTATGCTTCTGCAACTAGATGACCGTTCGAATCAGTATTCAGGTCGCCCGTTGTATACTCAGACATACCTCCAAGGGCCAAGCAGCAATCAACACCCCGATAGCTCGAGCGGCTTCCAAACGTCCCCGATAGACGACATCAATACCAATCAAACTCAAATCCTGTTGCATCGCGCTCTTGTCGACGTTGTGTGCTTCTTCGCCCTTTCGGCTCGGACAGAAAAAGTAGGCGGCGTTGAGCGGTTCGCCGATGGGCGTAGCAAGCATACATAGCCAATTGTACACAACTTCGTGCAACAGGTGTGCAATTCCGTCTTGGGCCGTGACCGGAAGGTGTGAGACTTGGGCAACCGCGACATTCCATACTTGAGCTGTTGCTTTGCGAATGTCGTCGCGCTCTTCAAGGACGAGGTTCTGAAATAGCAGTTCAAAGACTGGGCGGGTGATCCAATCTCGCGGGAGAGAAGGAGCGGCTTCGCCTGTGAGTTCTTCTTTGGCATCAGTTCCGACCTTACCACAAGATCCTAGGAAGGTGCGAAGCGTTTGTACAACTGCGAGCCTTACGCCTGGAATCGTGTGCCTGAAGAATGGAAATAGTGTAGGCGCAAGAACGGAAAGAGGACGTGATCGTTCTGGGTCGGATAGAATTGCGATCACACTTGGAAGTGTGACGAGGGTTCCTGAGGTCAAGAATGCATTAATGCTTGAGATTCAAACTGTTTGTGCCGAGAACGCACCAAGCAGATCCATAACAGCCCCAACGCTGGACCCTAAATCATCCTTCATTTCTTGCAACGATGTCCACAGAACTTCAAGCACCCCTGGAACGGCGTCTGGCAGCCGCTTTACAATCTCTGATGCGATAGGGACAAGACATGACGCCGCGACCGAGCGCACATCGTCGTCGTTGTCTCCCAAGCTATGCAGCACAATGGGCTCAGTTTTAGCCGCAACACAGAATGCGGGAGTACTCACCCAATCAATGCAGCGCTAACAACACCCTGTAACATGTCCTTTGCATCTTCCTGTTCAACCTCGACTAGATCTCTTCGAACAGCTACCTCGTATTTGAGGCCCAAGAGTCCAGCGTGGCGGACCTCCCAAACAACTCCAACGCCCACGCTGTTGGTGGGTTTATCTTTTGCCTTGGTTCTAGATTTGGTTTGCTTGGTGGGGACGGGCACGAGCGAGTCCTGCCCTATCATTTGAAGGAGGATGGAATGGACGTGGAGGACCGAGCGACGAGGCATATGTAACAAAAGGGCGGCGAGGGATTGAGACACCGTTTCGCGTACCGGGGCTACGACCTATTGAGTTGGAGTCAGTCAAGGGGATAGTCAAGCAGGCAACGCGGACTTGCCTGATCGCTAACAAAGTCGCCAAAACGGTCAAGCACAAAGACGCATAAGAATTTGGCGGCAAGTGCATTGCACCAGGCTTCATGCAAAAGTGCGTTTTCACGTGATGGTAGATCAACTGCAGTCAGATCAGTACCAAGGTTGCTACAAACCGCGTGTCAAACTTGCCTTTCATGCCACCAGCGCCACCTTGAACTTTGACAATCTCCCTCAGGCCCATTGCAGCACCATGCCTAACCTCCCAGAGCGGGTTGAATAGATCTAGTTCGAGTACACGGACAACGCCACCCCAGACCCATTCGCCCTCCATCGCCATGGTCGCAGCGCTGGTCGCTTCCTGCTTGGCAGTAACCTGTCCGCCTTTGCTTGGATCGATAACAACCTTTTCGTCGGGAAGTTTGGAGTTGGAGGTCGTAGGGGTAGGGAGGGGCGTCGGTGGCTTGGAGGGGGCGCTTTGGATGCGGTGTGGATGCGGTTCTCCCTGTTCTGTCGAGACCAGGCGGATTCTGCGGGATGTTAGACGCGCATAAATGAAAGTGGAGATGGGCTTACTTGGCAGCCGCGTCGGTCTGTCCGTTGCTCGAAGCGCTAGTGGCGGCGACAAACGCACCATTCCCAGCCTTGCGCTTGCGCTTGAGTCGGTTCCGTTCGCGAACAGAGAGTCCGCTGAGATCCTCCTCCAATGCTGGCGCGGGGGGCGGCGCGGCAGGGGGAGGGGCGGGGGCAGGGGCAGACGCAAGAACAGGAGGCGGAGGAGTGACTTTGGCTGGCTCTGAAGGCTCAGACTTGGTTTCTGTATTTTGGTCCGCCGCCAGGTCTTTGTCGAGGTCCATGTCGTCTGCCCCGCCGACGCCTTCGAGAAAGCCGAGCCCGAGGCTGGACATGACGTCCTTGCGTGCACGAGCGAGATCGGCGGGGTGGGTAGGCATGGCGTATTCTTTGCCAGACGATGCGAGAAGCAGTGTGCCATGCGTGAGGAGCGCCGGGAGGTCAAACGACGGAAACGGAGGCGGTTCAGAGGTGGGTGCGGTCTCGGGGGCAGACGGGACGTTGGTGGGCGTCGGGGACCACAGCGGGAGCGACGAGCAGATGTGGGAGAGGGCGAGGGCGGCGGCGGCGCGCGTGTCGGTGGATTTGGAGCGGAGGTACGGCAGCACCTGCAGGGCGTCAGTGCAGGCCGCTCGCACAGACGACCGAGCTCACCATGGTGACGACGGACATGGCCTCTGCCCAGTCCTCGGCGGCCAGCCCGTAGCAGACGTCGGCCGTGGGCGGTTTCAGCTCCTCGAGCCCGGCCTCGGCCTTGATCTGGACAGTGGCGGGCGCATCGCGGCTAACAGTCTTGGCAGCGAGCTGGCCGATCTGGCGAGCGGCGGTGTGGCGGATCGACGGCGACGAGCCGCTGTCGAGGAGCAGGAGCAGGCGGTCGAGGCTGAAATCGCATTAGACTTGGATAGACTTTGGGTGATTAGCACAGCCACGCACCGGGACGACATTGAACATTGAGTAATGGGGTTGTGTGCCTCTTTGCCCAGCGCTTTTATAAGACCTGAGAACGGCCCCCAATTCAAAATTCATCGGCTTCTTGCTTCCGCCCCGCCCATCGGACCCGCTCTTCTGGGCCGGCGCTTGTCCCGGCGCTTACTCCCGACGATGACCTCAGGCCTCTCCGACCGCCCCAGCGAGACCGCCGTCGCGCGCGTCTACCACGAGATATTCGGCCCCGAATGGAGCACGCAGAAGATCGCCAGCTCCGCCATCCAGGGCCATCTCCTGCGCAAGGCCGTCCATGAGCCGCCCGGCGCCGAGCTCGTTGGCCGCAGCATCGCCTGGAAGGTGCTTCCCATCTCCTCTGTCCTGTTCTCGACCTCACACTTTGCAGCTCTTACTTTCAGCTCAGCCTCCGCCAGATGCCAAATCCGCCCTCCACGAGCTCCGCAAACACCGTGTAGAATATGTCCGTCTGCTCAAGGAAACCATGTGCGCCCCGGACGGCACCTATCCTGAATCCCTCGTCATCCCGGGCGAACCGACGCCAAAGCGGACAGCCGTCAACTCTAATCTTGCGCAAAATAACCCTCTGAGCCTGGACGAATCGGTCAGCTAGGCTCCGACATGGTGCTTCGTCATATCTGATCTCATTCATTCATAGAACCCCTGGCAAGACTACTTTGCCTCTCTTGACCTACGTAAAACCATTGCCAAAGATGTTGAACGAACATTTCCGGACGTGGACTATTTCAGATCAGATAATGCCCAACGCATGCTCGCAGACGTTTTATTTGTATACACCAAGACCCACCAGGGCGTATCCTATCGTCAGGGCATGCACGAGCTTCTAGCCCCTATCCTATGGGCACTCGACTACGACTCTCTCGATAAGAAAGATGGGGAAGAGGCTGACTTGCGGAGTTTGTGGCCAGAGATTATATCCCAGCAGATGCCTGGGCGTTGTTCTCTCGCGTCATGGACGGCGCAGGGGAATGGTATGAATGGCGAGAACCAGGTTTGCCAACGTGTCAGTACCTGTCATTATTATTTTTTACCTACTACATCATCGAAGCTTTATCCTAGCCAACTCGACCCAACCATCGGCACCCTGGGTCGCACCCATCAACACCCTGTGTGCTAAGATCGGTGGCGAGTACCTCAGAGTGTGTGACCCGGCGCTTGCCGCGCGCATGGGCGAGCTTGGGATAGAGCCCCAGATGTATGGGATGTGAGTGTCTCCTTTGCTCTTGCGTCAAAGGCGGTCTACTAAACACGCACAGACGATGGCTCCGATTGTTGTTCACTCGCGAATTCTCGTGGCGAGATGCACTCATATTATGGGACGCCCTCTTCGCGGCTGATAGTTCACTCCAGCTCGCACCATGGGTTTGCGTAGCGATGCTTATGCGCATTCGCAACCTCCGTTAGTTTCCACATTTTTGCTTCTCACCCTATTTTTACAAATGATTTTTGTTCTAGTCATACCCGCAGAATATACCGAAGCACTCACACATGTCCTCCGATACCCTCCCCCTCCTACCGTTACCGATGACCCAGAAATATCCACCGAACCGCATCTCCTAGTTCAGCAAGCACTCATGTTGCGAGCCAACCCGGCTCCGGCAACCGGTGCAACCGTGGTACTTCAAAACCGAAGCTCACTGGGTATACCGATCGAAGCGCCTTCCCCTGCTCCTCCCCAGATCAGGGGAAGGGGTAGAGGCGAAGCGAGACGAAGAAATGAAGTTGGGGCCGGCCGAACCAGGCACGGCGGTGATGGGTCGTTGAGTGGGCTTGCTGCGTTTGGGGTACTTGGCGAACGAGCCGACGTAATTGCAAAGGGGTTGTGGGATATGAGAGGAACAGTACAGAGCCGGGTTGCCGATATTCGAGTACGTGTATCCCTGTCACCTTTTTTTTTTTTTTCGACGACTCACACCAGGCACAGAGGAACCTCCCTGATCTGGTCCGCACACAATCGATGTCTTCTTCCAACGACACGCATGTCTTCCCATACTATCAGTCCATCGCGAGCCTCGAACCCGAGCCAGAAGTCGAGGTTCGCCCGGTGGTGGAGAGCACGCCGTCGACGCGTGCGGTTCGCACTCGCTTTGATGTTGAGCGGGAGGTGGCGGACATGAAAACTATGATGAGGAGGTTGGGTGAGGGCGTTGGCGTGGCCCTCAGTGCCTTGAAAGAAACGGACGAGGCAGGGCGAGCAGAAGCCATGGAGAATTTGGAGTATATCCAACGGGTGCTCAGTGGGGGCATTGAAGCCTCAGACGTTGACCCCGAACGGGTGCTCGGCAAGACGGAATATGCACGCAGACGGGAGGAGGCTGAACGACTCAAGGCAGAGAGGGAAGAGCGAGCGAGAAGAGAACAGGAAGAGCAAGCAGCAAAGGAGCGAGAAGCAGCGGAGCGAGCCAGGGAGCAAGAGAGGATAGCACGAGAGAAGCACGAAATGGCTCAACACGAGCAAGATCCACTCCAGGCATCTCCTTCTGTCCGCCCTGCGCCGCTGCAGCAGACTTCTCCACCCCGGATACGAACAACCCGTGCGCCTTGGGAACGGAGCGATCATACTTCGGGGAGGTACCCCCCTCTACTGGCGCATACACCTCCACAACTAAACCACTATTCGACTCCTCCCCCAGGCTCGACTTCCCCTGCCCTTGCTCCTTCCCGAATCCAACCGTCTCCTGCGCCTAGCGCAACTACGCCGAGTCCGCAACCCCGCCCGGCAGCGCTTCAACCCACTAAACCCAGTCCAAATGATCCTCTCGGTGCCGGGCAACT
Organism: Ceratorhiza oryzae-sativae; assembly: GCA_030998015.1. NCBI lineage: Eukaryota > Fungi > Basidiomycota > Agaricomycetes > Cantharellales > Ceratobasidiaceae > Ceratorhiza > Ceratorhiza oryzae-sativae. The sequence goes on along the minus strand of JARWMV010000234.1, from coordinate 1,157,747 downwards.
AGGATAAATATATGCGTAGCCCATCCAAAGATGTAGAATAATAAAGTGTGTGCGGATATCGGCATTGGGCGGATGAAACCGGAAAGGATCGGCATTCAATGGTTGACATGTGATTGGTCGGTTCGTTGTGAGAGTGCGATCGGGAATGTACATCGAGAACTCCCCCGTCTCTGTTCTCAACCACCACGACGATGCTAAGGCGAGCGATCCAATCCCAACGTCCGCTTTTGCGTCAGGCTCCTCTCCCTCGTGCATTCTCGACGACGGCACCTGCGAGGAGGATCATCGCGAACCAGCCGCTGAGGGCGCAAGAGGTTAATGTGAGGATATGCATATTATATAGCCAATACTTGTTTATTAAATATCATCGGGATCGTTAGAGCTGGGCTGCGTCGGGCAAATATCCGCTCATCGAGCACGAGTACGATGCGATCGTCGTGTGAGTATATTGGGAGAGTGCATACGCCCGGTTAAACCGGTTCAACTGATTTCCGATCTGGGAAACAGAGGCGCGGGAGGAGCAGGCCTGCGCGCTGCGTTTGGACTTGCCGAAGCCGGATTGAATACCGCTTGTATCACCAAGCTGTTCCCGACTCGTAGCCATACGGTCGCTGCTCAGGTTTGTCTTTATTGTATCTCTCGCCGATACCGATCTGATGTGGGCATCAGGGTGGCGTCAATGCGGCTCTAGGAAACCTCACCGAGGACGATTGGAGATGGCATATGTATGATACCGTCAAGGGCTCGGATTGGCTCGGAGACCAGGACGCGATTCACTACATGTGTCGCGAGGCGCCCAATACCGTGTATGAGGTACGTGATTCTAATCTCGTTTGGGCTCGAGCCCGACTTATGCGCTGGGCTTGGTACGTAGCTCGAGCGATTCGGCGTGCCGTTCTCCCGCACGAAAGAAGGCAAAATCTATCAACGCGCCTTTGGTGGCCAGTCGCTCAAGTTTGGCAAGGGCGGGCAGGCCTACCGATGTGCCGCCGCAGCTGATCGTACCGGCCATGCCATCCTCCACACACTCTACGGCCAATCCCTCCGACACAATACCAACTTTTTCATCGAGTACTTTGCCCTCGACTTGATCATGCACGAAGGTCAGTGCGTCGGCGTCATCGCATTGAACATGGAAGATGGCACACTTCACCGGTTCCGTGCGCACAAGACTGTGCTCGCTACGGGTGGTTACGGGCGCGCCTACTTTTCCTGCACTAGCGCGCATACGTGCTCTGGAGACGGAAATGCCATGGTCACGCGCGCCGGACTCCCCCTCCAGGACCTCGAGTTTGTCCAATTCCACCCGACGGGTATCTATGGTGCTGGTTGTCTCATTACCGAGGGGTCCCGCGGAGAGGGTGGATACTTGCTCAACTCGGAGGGTGAACGGTTTATGGAGCGATACGCACCGACGGCTAAGGACCTCGCGAGTCGTGACGTCGTGTCTCGTAGCATGACGATCGAGATTCGCGAGGGGCGCGGTGTCGGTCCTGAAAAGGATCATATTTATCTCCAGCTCAGCCATCTTCCGCCCGAGGTCTTGCATGAACGTCTGCCCGGTATCTCTGAGACGGCGGCGATCTTTAGCGGTGTAGACGTCACCAAGGAGCCAATCCCGGTGTTGCCGACGGTACACTACAATAGTACGCTCTACAATTTACATGATCAAGTCATCCACTGACGTGATACGACTGGCAGTGGGCGGTATCCCCACAAAATACACTGGCGAGGTTCTGACCGTTGGCAAGGATGGGAAGGACAAGGTTGTGCCTGGCCTGTATGCTGCGGGCGAGGCTGCTTGTGTTAGTGTGCACGGTGCTAATCGACTTGGAGCCAACTCTCTGCTTGATATTGTGGTATTTGGCCGTGCATGCGCACACCACATAGCGGAGACTCTCGAAAAGGGCAAGCCTCATGCTAAGATCTCTGAGGACGCAGGCAAAGGGAGCATCGAGGAGCTGGACAAGATTAGGTCAGTAGAATCTAGACTTGATGGAGCCTAAGTACCGATACCGCAATAGGAACGCGTCCGGTTCTAAGCCGACCGCAGAGATCCGCCTTGCCATGCAAAAGGCAATGCAGTCTGATGCAGCTGTCTTTAGGTGGGTGTCGTATGCATACATTTGCCGCGTGCCCGTTCATAGATGAGTAATTTCAGGACACAAAAGACGCTGGATGAGGGTGTCGAGAAGCTCAAGAAGATTTACAAGAGCTACGATGACGTCAAGACCACGGATAGGAGCATGATCTGGAACTCGTGAGTGTTTTCCCTGCCAAATTTTATTTTCCTTTTGCGGTTTGGGTTGGTCTTTCGATTCTCGTGTGCGCTTCCGAGGTTACATGAACGACAGGCATCAATAGTTTCTCTCACAACTGCCTACCGCTTGGTTATACCATACGCCCCATCATTCGCGCATATCTGTAAACTACTTCTGACAATTTTCTTTTTAATGCTAGTGACCTCGTCGAGACTCTGGAGCTACGCAACATTCAACAAAATGCAATCCAGACTATCGTAGCTGCTGCTGCACGCAAAGAATCTCGTGGAGCACACGCCCGTGAGGACTTCCAAGAGGTATGCTATTGACCCGAAGTTATGGGTGCTCGGGTTAATCTAATTCGACTATAGCGTGACGACGAGAACTGGATGAAGCACACTCTTACTTGGATGCCCGACCCTGAGGAGGCCGAGGTCAAAGTAACTTACCGCGGGGTGATCAACACAACCCTCGATGAAAATGAGTGTAAGGCTGTCCCGCCATTCAAGCGTGTGTACTAGGTACTATCATCCTCGCTGTCCGCATGATTCACGCATGTAACATTTCGCCATATGGGCTCTATTGAAAATCAACCACAAATATGTCCATGTTTTTCGCCGATCGCCCTCTATACCGTCTTGGCTCGGTTGATTGCTTGGCGATGAGTCGATCTGTTATGCGGGCCTCATGCTGTGGGTGTGGAGATGCTATCTTTGACATCCGCAGTACCCTGTGTCTCCTTCGAGTGGCTGCGGACTCGATTAGAATGAACATGCGGTCAAATGGAGAGGCGAAGCCCTTTACTCGATATGAGGTGCACCATGAGGCCCGTATGGCGCGTTTGATGATTCCGTCCATCCACCGTATGGACATGTGCTTCGAAGCATGATCAGCAAGACACTAGTTCAGTCCCTGATGGCATATAAATCCAGCCCAGCGGACCAGAAGTAGATTTGCTCTTGGCCACACCACCCTTATTCTACTCTACCTTAAATCTTTCAGAATGCGTTTTCAGAATATCATGACCGCTCTCGTATTTGCTGCTTTTGCAAGCGCCCAGTCTTCGGTCTCAGGGCCGGGAACCACTCCCATGTGAGCGGGTTCACTAATTAAAATGATTAGTATTCACTCTTTGCATACTCAAAGTGATATCACTGGACCGAACATGACCCCACCACCAGCGACACCAACAATCGAAACACAGTCTCCTCGTGAGTTTGGGCGATTTTGACTCTACTTCTTGGTCTTAACTTTGGTGTAGGCCCATCGCTAAGCGCGAGTTCTGTCAGTGCGGCGCCGACTGAAACCTTCCCAAGTATCACGGGCAATCCCAGCAGTGCGCCCACTGAAACTTTCCCAAGCATCTCCGGTGCCTCGTCCGCCACAAGCGCTACGGGCATCGTAGGCAGCCTGACATCTCGCCTGGGAAGCTTGACGAGCTCCATCGCTGCTGCTACCAGTAGCTTGGCCCCATCTTCTTCCCCTAATGCGGGCGTCGCTGTGCAATTGGATAGTATCGCTGGATGGAGCATTGTTGCGCTAGCTGGCGGCGTGGTCGCAGGAGCCGCGCTCGTCTGATGAATCAGAAAACAGAGTGAACGATACTGTATTTTGCATCCACAATGTATTTTACTCGGTAAACAACTATTGCTTGGTTGGCCCTACACCCTTCCTGTTGGGAACTTCCTCCGCCCAAGCCATGAGATCATCTTGAGTAAGAATTTGGACATTGCTTGAGCCCTTGGCCTATGTTCGCCGTGACTATGGGCAGGCCAGCACTCGCTGTTACACATACCTTTTGCCTCTGTTCGCGTTCGGCAGTATCATCCGGTTTCTGCTCCCCATCTGGGAGTAGTGATTTGAAATGCAATGACTGCTGCTTTAGCCCGTCAAGCATTGCTTCGATTGCATCGCATTTTCTATGAACCAAGGGAAATGTTGGCTTTCCTCGTATGGAGAACACAAAAAGCTACGTACTCGTTAATCATCCGAGCGTCGTCTCGTCGATTTCGTACCTGCGTTTCCATCATCCCTTCTAGTGTCGCTCGAGCCTGTTTGGATCATACGGCTTTACTCGCATCAGTTGTTCTTCCTGCTAAGCAATTGTTATTGTATTTCACTTACCTGAAGGGACCTCAAGTCGTTTACGGCCATAATCATATTCACGGCGGATATTTCTGTCCACTCAGTAAATCTTTGCCATGAACCTCTCGGGTTTTCTTCTTCTTGACTCGGCATAACAGGGGCCTCGAGGAGCGCGCCAAGCATCTCAAAGTAGTTGTGTAATAGAGTGTTTAGGAGTTGTTGAAGGTATGGTCGACGATCGACGTCAGGTTCGGGTGGGTATAACGGCCGCACGCCAATTTGTTCTACTGTAGGTTGCCGGTCTGGTATCTGCGCGTCGTCGTTTAATTTACCCTACATATTAAATGCTTTTTTTACCTGCCACTGGTCCCCAAACGTCGAATAACTACCCTCCTCGACGATCCAATCAGCTCGTGGCTTCTGAAGTTCGAGCAGATCCCAATCGGGTACATCGTGTGCCCCAGCCAAGAGCGCGTGTTGCTGCCGAACTGCTTGGATGTCCGGGTAGGGCAAGTCCGCAGATGCAGGATGATGCGACGGCGCGTCGGGCCCAAGTTTCTCCTTCAGTTGTGCCAGAAGCTGGAGATTGGCATTTGTGTAGCGTAGATAGTGGGCTGGAGGTGCCGGAAAAGTCGATTGGATTTCCGTGGGCTCGTCCATGTTGTGGTTCAACGATGAGACAAACGCGCTTCGGTGTTGTATAGCCCCATGGTCATTCGCTAAGCGCTTAGTGCTTACTCAATCATAGCCGATAGTCTGTCCGCTGTTTGTTATTACAATATTTCGAGACAACTTGGGCTATAATATATGCCTAATATTTTGTTTCCAATTATATGTACTCTTAGGTATCATATAATACTTGCTCCTGCGATTGCCTCAACATGATGCACATACAAGGTTGAAAGAACTTATATCTATCAGTAGTTGTGATGACAGGTGAGCTTTGGTTGTTATAAATGCGTCGCCCCCAGTAATCTGATATTTTGTGATCGAGCTGCCATTGTATTCTCGGGTTTGATTGCACATATAGCGATAAAATCATCGAGCGAATAGTATCGTTTCAACCGACCCACCAACTAGAATAAGCCCCAAAACATAGTCTACCATGTGGTTTATCCCGCTTCTTTCGTCCTTTTGTGTGGTCATCTGCCTGTGTTATATATGTAACCCTATTCGACCACTACCAACTTGGTAGAAAGCACCGCGCCACTGCGGCACATCCTACACCACCCGACTCTCATAACACTCAAATTTTGCGGCATAGCTAGTAGCAACGCTCAACCACACACTAACTCCAAATTTATGCCAGCATTGGTCTCACATTTTCTTCCAGTCGCAATCCAGCGCCTTGGCGATTCACACTATGGCGATCCCAGCGCAGAGCTCTCCCTCCTGAACCATGAAATTTCAACAGAGGGATAGAACTTACGAGGCGAGGATCAGCCAATACCGGAGCTTCCGAGAGTCTTTTGTTCCATAAATATGGAGGCTATGTAAACACCTGGTTGGATTTTGAAGCCGTGCACGATTTGGAATTTATATAGACGAGTTGGCACGAGTATACAAGACTATAGTTCGGATCAAACGAGTTACGCGAACATCGTTGGGCGGGTCTGAGCAACCGGGAAAAAATGGGAGAAATGGTAATGAAAGCATAAAGAAAATATGAGTTGGAGTATGCGGAGACGGAGTCAGAATCTCTATATAGTCTCCAACTCGGGCGAGCCACCTCTGCAAGCTCATAACCGTCTACATATGCTCATTTGACATTTTCCCATAGCCCGCTAGCCTTCGTAGTATCTCGGGCTGCAGGCGAATGTACAATACGCTGGACCTAAGCCTGGGACAGCCGGTGAATTGTTCTTTGGAACTGGGTGGAGTGTGAGTGCTGATGGCACTGTTTAACTGTGTTTTATTCGACGGAGGGTGCAGCCCTTACGGTGGATGAAGTTCAGCCACTTAGAAGGATGCGCAAGACGATCTCAAAGATCCTTGGTGGAACTGAAAACAACGAATGACCCCACGTCTACGCTGACGTTTTGCCTTTTGCTAGATGCGTGGCGACAGGCTGCTCCTGAGCATTGAAATGGACTATCGCTCCGGACTTTTAGCATGTTTTAGAATCTGTTATATCGCAAGCACGTTATATGCGCTCGAAGCGGTATGTATGCGCCTTGGCTTTGTGGTTTTTGGGCGTTTCGGGATAGAGGAAAAAGCGGTAAACAGGCGTACACAGATCCCAACGTCGAGCACACCTGAAGATTCGTTCGTTGAGTGGGTAGTGCGACTACATGCACATGTTGGAGCGAGGTCCAGGATATGACCCAGTCGCTCCAAGAATGGTGACCCTTCGAACGATAGGGGTTATCGGTGGAACCATGCCCTACGCAGAGGATACTGGATGGCCGCCGCCCTGAAAGTGTGATACATCCGGATTTTCCAGGCTCCGCAGTTACGAGTACTAGCTGGTATAAAAGAGACCGTCTGATCAAGGGGAAGAGCAAATCAACCAGCACCTCCCCCCTCCCTCGCTACTCATCCACTCCACCACTCTGATGGATGCTGGATGTCTCCCGATGCCTCATGTAACCATGGTATATCACAAGTCTACTATTCTGCTCAGCGGCTCACTAGCATAGCGATTCTATTCGCACTACTCGCAAAGCTATGTTATGCCTCCTGAATTTCCACATCCACCCTCACCCAGATATTTATCCTTCCCCAAGGCATGCTATATCTGTTGGATAAATGCGCAGTAAACCGTATAGATTATATAGGATAAAGTACGAATAGTTGTACATAGTCGTATATATACTACGCAGTGTCCATATAGCTATGCTACCGTGTATAAGATATGAGGCAATACATCGTACGCGCACTGCTCCTCGGTACAGATAGAGCGGTGAGTAAGCGCCATCATCACAGCCACAGTCGGCTGCGTATCAATGATCGAGTCGCATGGATGCATACACAACAATATCTATCTCCATAGACCTTGATCTAAAATGAAACTGGGGACGGCCGCCACATAAGGTTATCTGCATATTTGAGCAAAATAAACTCGGTATACCAGGTCACTCGATTTGATGTTAGTGTGCGCGCCACCGCCTCGCCTGCTCCCCCATAGTTGATGGATTATAGCGTTCACGCTCTTTGTGAGTAAGTTCTTTGTACATAATATGATGTGACATTTGGCGGACTGCGTTATCAGTCGAGCATGAATCTGCCGCTCACGGATCCAGGGGTTGCTGAATGGCATCATCCCGTCGACGGCCGACACACTTATACCCTGGTATGTCCCTGGTACAATATTCGCGATGCGTATAGAAAGGTCGCCTGGAGCACCTGTTCCAGCTCCACTCAAACCCGTCTCAATAAACCAAACCTAGTTAACAACAAGGGATGGTACGAAATAAAACAAGAAATCCCCTTTTATCCTCTCTCATTTCCTTGATTCATATTTTGTAGCCTCTATCTCTGCATCCCGAAAATGTGTCGCCTGTGCTTTTCTGACTTGTACAGAGCTGGTTCGCTCCCTTCGACCAGTGCGCCCAACCCCTTGTTCTGTCCTATGCGTTGCTGACTCTTCCGAGGCTTCATCCTTCTCTACACATGCGCCGCTCGTCTATAACCCGATCGCCGGTCTTCGGTCTGCATCGTCCCGCGTTGCGTCCTGCCTTGGTGCAACTGCCTTCGTGACGAGCAGCCTGGGCCGACGACTCGGCTTGGACAAAACGTCGTCGGCCACCCTTCCGTCAAGATCGTACCAGAGGCAAGTTCGACCGACACTGGGAGGCCCTCTGTGCGCCTGGTAGCCGGAGTTCACGATACCTAGTGTACGCGGCTGGGTGTTGGGTCGACGCGGAGCGGAAGCCGGATGAGACAACCTACGTCTAGCGCTAGATCATGCGTCCGTCGAAATGCGGGCTGCAATGAAGTGATCCGCGACGGCCAGGTGAGTTCGTTAGACGAGCCTATATGCTACAGAAGGTTCGCTGATCGCCTGGATCGAGAGAGTGTGTCATGTGTCCGTCTATGGAAGTAGGAGGCTGCCAGAGCGACGAGTGGCTTGGAAGGGGATAGAACTCGCCATAATATTTGATTTATAACATGGCTTTTCTGTTGGTCGGGTCGCGCTCCAATAGAAAGCGAGTGAATAGCCTGCCATCTTCTCTGCTCTAACCGTTAGAGCGGTTAGAATCTACCAGGATGGAGCCTAACCATTTGAGTCTACTATGTGTAACTCTCATTCGTAATCTCTATTTCGCTTTATTTACTTTGTTGGTGCGGTCCAATTTTTAGTTGATAAACTTAGCGAAACCCCTTCGATTACCGCGTTTGCCAAGTGAGGTGAGCAAAGATTGTGACCCCACGCCACCCACTCGGTATTTCATGCGGTTGTATGCTTCTGATGGATGCAACGGCATTGAAGGGTCGACATGACATCCTTGTACGTATCTGGCCAACACCAGCCAAAGATAGGAGTAGATATACTTCCTGGGCGTCGACCGTAATTGAACTTTACTGAAATAGCATAGCAACCGCATCAAGTGACCAAACTTTGTGGAGTGTCTCTGTAAACATGATTGTATGCGTACGAATCATTGCGTACGAACATGGGAGTTGACAAACATATTAGAGTCATAGCACATGACTGTATTGTATTTACAATGCAACCAATCGATCGTAAAAAAGCTAATCACATGAAGAGTGTGGCGGGACACCACGATTAAAGCGGCAAGACATGTACAAAAACGTCAGAGCATCACAGGGTTGCAAATGAAACGAAACATCAGTCAACGTAGTCGATCGTTCCATCCAACTTTGCCCGTGGTTTGTAGTCGCTATTTTGCTGCCTAAATTGCACGGAACTATGTACTTTAACCCGCCCAAGGGTTTTACGAGCATGCCGAGGACGGAACAGGTTGAGCCTATTCCCATCGAATCAGCCAGCCATATCGCAGCATGTATGAATGACTAACCTCAAAGAACGGTGCCATTTCCCTGCTTCGTCCTGATACGAATGGATCAAAGGGAAAAACTCGAGTGGCCACCATAGTGGGTTCCTGAGAGCGTCATGCATGGGTGCCAATGCGTCCCGTTCTTCGCGTTCCCTAGCTTCCTTCACGACTGCGACATCTGGTTCATGGCTAGGTTGAAATTTAAACTCGGCACTTTATATGAGAGGCTGAATGGTTAGCTTACCTGTAAACCGCGTTGGGATCAATTCTTCCGAAACTCAGCGTCGGTAGAGGAATGTCCATTTCTTTCAACGCTGCATGGTTGAACTGGATACCGCATTGAGCTTGAATGATTTGCCGAACCATCCTACAGGATTTTCAACAACGTATTGTACGAAAATAAACGATCTCAACGTACCAACGAAGTGAAATATTAGACAATGCGTATTTGGCTGTATTAAGCTCTTCACCACCCCCTACATCTATGATATGGATCAGCATTTACCCAAGGTGGCGGGTTGAAGGGACTTACCGCTATGACAACCAGCAAACCATACCTCAAGCACGTCCGTCGTTGATTCCTTCTTGCCGTCATCCGAGTGTTCCTCTTCCCAAACCTCCTCAAATTCCGCTGCGCCACTCATTTGGGTAGAAGCCTTCTTGGGTATCCGAGACCTCAGCCAGCCCATCACACCAGCCTTGGGTTTCTTCCCGTCGGCCGTCTCCCCAGCGACTCCAATACTCGCTGCAACGTTGACTCCAGAAGTGATCCCCGCCGCAAGACTTACTTCCGACTTGATTGTGGGGAGATCGTTGTTAGCGGTGGGTTCGTGTTGCCCCTCGACTTCTAGACCACCCACACCAGAGTCTGGGCGCGCACAGTGGACACGGGTCGGTTCCCGGGAGTGCCAGCTCTCGTCGTTCGGTCCGCCCCGGTCCTCGTCTTGGATTCCAGGCGAAGAAGGTGCAGAGCTCACAAAGTTGCGCAAATCGGTTTGTCCCGGGCCGGAGAGCCACAGCGTGCCTTCCTTTTCAGACTCTTGCTCTTGAGGGAGATTCGCGTTCTCAGTCGGAGGAGTCGGCGCGGTGACATTGATGTCCAGTTCTAGGACTGGGCTCAGTTTGGCAGGGCGCTTTTGCGGGACCCGGAGAGTGTTGACTGGTGAATGCACAATTGTTGTTTTTTGTGTTGTTATCGGCGATCCATGATCGGGATCGCATCTCGCATTGCCTTCACTCTCGGGGTGTACGTGCCACACGTTTTGTTTGAACTTGGCTCTGGTATGCGAATTAGGCAAGACAGGCCGCAGTATCGATGGAACCAACTTACCTGTGTTCGTCGAGCGACACCGCGTGGCGGAACCTCTTCACAATTGCATTTGAAGCTGTAAATGGTAAGTGGCGAGGCCATAGCACACCAACACTGGAGACGGTGTCCCTAGCGACGAACGTCAGAATGCTGTCGTAAAATGGGCCAGCAGGACTTATGATACTCACCATACACCTATAAATTCGATCTGAACCGTACGAGAAAATGTTTTCTTGAAGCCTTCGCTCGCCTTGAACCCAGCACGATCGTTGCGCTTGTACATTGAATAGGCAAACGGAATTTGTTCGTCCTGCGACAGAATTAGCTATTGGTACACAGCTGAAGGGGGCCCAAGCCACTCACATTGTCCGGTGGCAAGAGCCCGACCTTGTTGAGCATACCAGCCAAGGCGCGTGCAGTATAGGCGCCACGCGAGAATCCGAACAAGCCTGAATCGGATCATCGGTCGGTTTTGTATAGAGTACGTAGATGGGATAGCACTCACATATCCTATCACCATCGCTGTAGTGCTTCATAAGGAACTCGTAGCCACCCATCACTACCCGATATGTAAATTACAAGATCGACGATTGTATACGAGTACTAACCGTGCTTGTCCAGGTAAAGTGCAATGCCTTGGTCCAAGACCTTTGCCATGGCTATGGACATGGGTAGAAAGATACCAGGAGGTGCGTAGGTACCAACTCCGGGTTGGCTAGAATACATTGGATCGTTAGACATTCCCAATGGCGAGCTTAAGAGCACATACTAGTATACCAGTTGTTCATCCCGCTTGTTCCTTTCCAACAACGAAAAGAGTTTAACGACGTTGGTGTTCTAGCGGGAAGGGTGAGGCGCGGCGTTGCTATTCAAGAGCGTTTCAACCTACCGTATCGTCGTAGACGTTGGTCGTACCGTCGAAGCACAACACCAGTGTACGCGGCTTCGAGCCAGGTGGTCTAATGTCGATCGTAGGTAGCCGACTGGGCATCATATAAATAAAATCTAAATTAAGCGAACAGATGAGCACAAGGCCTGATGTGCAACGAGGCAAGCAGGGACGCAGAAATGAATGGTGAAACCGACGAGGCTGGGGCATCCAGCATTTTATGTCCCGCTCGAGCAGGCTCGGTTAGCATCGTCCGGCCACTCCGGGCATTGTCTCCTCTTCGAAGCAAACACAAGACAAGGCTGGGTCGCAGCGCATAGGATGGGCGCCAGATCACGGCATCCCCCAAACATCTAAATTGTTGCCTCACCAGGGACGTGGTGAATGCTAAAGGATACACTCGGTGTGACGGGGTTTGCCACTGGTCGCAAAGTGCTCTACACCCCGCGGTGTGAGTGGGTGATGGTTGGCAGAACGAGTGGCCGTCCCGCTTCCCTTTGAGCTCTTTCAGTTTGAGGCAGTTGACAGCTGCTCCACCACATGACACTTCTAACCGTGCCGAACAGCTTGCTTCTGGCGCCAAGAAGTTGATGGGAACATACACGCGTTACATTTGGACAGTTGGGAATACATCCAATGCACATACAATAATTATCTTTGGACAGAATAGCAAAAACACAGGCCCAAGTTCACGCAACATAATTAAAAACGTCCCTTTGACCATCAGCCTAGGTGCAAACTGTTACCAAGTGTCCAAAGAGGCGCCATGGACCACTCACCCGCTCAATATATTCTTTCTCGAGCAACGTGTCAATGGCCTATAATATCCCCGTGAGAAAGAAAAAAAAATAGCCGCCCGTGCTACAAAAGCCTCACCTTCTTGATGTCCGGAATCCTTGGCGCAAAGCGCGTAGAAATCTGACTAGTTACCTCCTGGATCAGAGCCTGATTTTTCATTGTCTACATAGCGAAATATTAGTCTTCCGATAGGCTCTTCTAATGTCTAAATCGTGTACCTTTCGCGCCTTCATGATACTAAAGGCCAATGCTCCATTAGTGTCTATCGGCCAGGAGCGAATCCGTGTGGACATACCGCACGATAGTAGCCTGAATGACGTATTTGCGATCTTCATCGACAGTTTTCAGAACATCCGACGACTCTTGTTTAACCTCGGCCTTGATGGGCTGATTCAAGTTGACACGAATCTGGTTTAGCGTGTTAGTACCCATCCGGAACCTGACACCCGTGAGACTACCTTCTTTGACTTGAAATCTATTGGCTTTTGGCTTTAGTAAACGCTAGCCCCCAGCTGAAAGCGAGACTTACTCGGGTTAAGATCGTATTGCTCAGAGTCATCGCTAATCAGTATCTTCGCCTTCACTAGCACCGCAAGAACCTGGGTCAACAGCTCCTTCGTAATGCCAGTAGCTGCCACAAGTTCGTCCAAGCTTAATGTCATGCTATCGTTGTACTGAACAAGCACTGCCATTTGGTACGAACTCGTCATGAGAATGTACTTTTGGTTCAAGTAGTTGGTTCGCAGCTCGTTTTTGGAGTAATTCCATAGCCATGTAAGCTTGCGACCAGAGTGCTTGCTCTGGTAGTATCGTTGGAAACGCTCGTAGGTAGGCAGAATTTGTTTAGGTATGGTGAAATTGTGAGCAGGGGCGTTGAGTGGCCAGAAATTAGTACCGAGAACCATAGCGCTAAAAGCAACATCCAGATCGGCAGCATCGTGCGAAACCTCCATGCGCTCCTTGAATTGATCGGTAAGATCCTTAGACAGCTGCATATCGGTAAACATTCGCTGGAGTTTATTGGTGTACTCGAAACCGCAAGCCTCCTTGAGCTTGGCAATCATGGAGGCCTCGCTTTCATCGGACGCCGAAACACCGTGAATAAGTCGCTTGGATAGCTTGGTGGTATAGAATGTCTGGAAAACGTCCTTATCCTCGATATATTTGAACAAAGTCATCTGTGAAAAATAACTGAGCTCAAGTGTGTAGTCATAAATTGCATGAACTTACCACTTTGTTAAGCAGGTCTTCGAGATCTCCCTCTTCGCTAAGCTTATTGTTCTTCCTCAAGAGTGCATCAGCATGCTTAGCCAAAAGCTCAGGCGACTTAGTCGAGGACGTTCCAGTCGCGGCATTGCGATTAACGAAATCACGGCAAGCCTGTATTCCAGGATTGGTCCCGATAGCTTAATTAATTGAAGCGTGATTTCGCTTGTGGACTCACCCGATCCAGACTCGCCACGAAACCTGCCTCGCCTCGGAAGCTGCGGTTGACCGTCTCCTGATTCTTGCGGTGAACCTCCAAAAGAGCGTCCACATACGCTTTGGGCTCCTATTGTCGGAAAGGGTATTTAAAATTGTCTAGGAGGGAGAAAATATCCCACGCACCACCTCTGCCACCGGAGTTCCAGCAGCTTCTCCTTGCAGCTTAGCGATCGCCGCAAGCCCCGCTTTCTTGACATGCTCCTCGAATTTTTTCCTTAAGGGATCAAGGCCCTCGGGAATCCGGGCAAGCAATGAGTACATGCGTTGCAAATCTTTGGAAAGGTCAAGCTTAATCCATGAGGCAAGGAGATCCCAAACGTGCCTTCATCCTTATCATAATCCAGGAGATTTTGGAAGTCGTCTTGCATTCTACCAGAGTGTTCGCGAATTAGAACGTCCTCGCATTTGCTAACGAGCTGAAATCCAACACGTTAGAACGCGTGGATAGAGGATTGAATAATTACATACGGTCTTTCGGGTCGAGAAATGTAAATAACGCTCTACCCGATCCTCTTCGTCGCGAAGTCGCTCTTCTGCCTTCTTCAAGTACTCGGGTACACTGTGTTCTTGCAAGAAAGTTGCGCTTTCTTGGGAATAGTACTTTTCAGTCGCCTCTATAAATGGCTTCTCAAACTCCTTTTGGTAGACGTCGAGTTGAGCTTTGTTCTGGTCATTGTCATCGAGACCCAGAGACACGAACGAGTCGATGACCTTCTTCACAAGACCAGTATCAATGCTCTCGCCATTTCGTTGTTTCTCGATCATCTTTAGCAGTGCAACTACCAACTTGTGATCTTTGCTTTGGATAGGATAGAACAGTTTGTCCCGCCATTGTACTAGAGCCAACTACACAACGGGATTACTTTGCTATTCCGATATGCGAATCTAGTCAAGCTACTTACGATATACACCTGATACACGTTCTTCCTGCCTTCGTCCTTTTCACGTTTCACCCAGTGGCGGTTGAGGTATGCAAAGAGCCGGTTGATGTAATTAGCGCCCGTCGTGAAACGATCCCATTCACTCGCGTAGAAGACGAGCAGGTCCTGGTCTACAATAGGGTCAGATCTAGTTCGTTGCTCGTCCAAATGGGTCGTAAAGTATTTCGTAAGGTTATTGTATAGGTCAGAGCCCATCAAGTTGGCACCGGCTGATACCATCACGCGTTAGCATTGAGTATCCACCCTTTGGATAGTGAGCACAAACTTACTTCGACTACCGAGACCCATAGAGCTATTTTCAAGAGAGCCATGGAGACGTGAGGAAGTGCAATAGTTGTAAACTGCCGTGTAAAGATTCATGTACTTGGAGTACGTAACTCCAGTGTGAAGTCTACAGCCACGAGCACGAAAATGAGACCGTAAGCGCGTGGAAGGGATGTGAATTATCAGGACGTTGTCTACCGGATCATTATATGGTCAACGCCTTCTTCAAGGAAAGGCCAAGTCGTGGCTAGATCAGCCGATGCTGGTGGCATCGCCGGGGCAGTTGCTGTTGCAGGCATGTCGATTGGCTTCTAGGTCTATTTGGGGTGTCCGACTCGTAAATGTGCCGGCCTGGGTTTTGGACGAAACCCCGTTGTGGTGGGCGAGAGCGTGTTACAATGGTGAGGTCTGAGGGTAAATGGTCACGTGCCAGTCTCCGCTCTGGGTGACCACGCTGGAGGGTAGATAAATCTATAATAGTCTACAACGATTTCGTCCCTATATGGACTGACGCAATGCCTCCCCACAAGTCCCTCCATGCCCCTCCGTCGCCCTCGTGCATGTCACCGGTCTTAAACCCGGCCTTAGCGATCATCTGAGCAAACTCAGGTTGAGGTGGGAAGCGTCGAATGGATTCGACCAAATATTGATACGACGCTCTATCAGAAGCAAGTATGCTCCCCAGCATTGGGATAACAGAGAACGAATACGTATCGTAGATCCTAAACCATCAAACTTAGGCGCATAGTGTAGTGAGGGCCATGAATGCGCTTACTGGGCTAAAAGTGGGTTCTCGACCCGACTAAACTCAAGGCAGGCGAATGTTCCACCAGGACGAAGCGTTCGGTATGCTTCATTCAATACAGCCTGGATATCCGTGCAGTTTCTGATCCCAAATGCAATCGTGTACAAGTCGTACTCGTTGTCCGGGCAGCAGTCGCGTGGCAGATCTTGGGCGTTTCCAAGGGTGAACGCGACCTGTGGGGCTAATGGCAACACGGATCGTCAGGAACGGAGAATCGCGCGATCATAGATGTCATACTATTGTGATACATGGTCTTTCGAAACCGCTTTTGCCCTTCGGTCAACATTTCGGGGTTGATGTCCAAAAGTCGAACACTCGTCTCTCGATCCGCCCAACGTTCTCGCGCAGAGTCGAGTATCCTGAGAGCAATATCGCCTGTACCTCCGGCGACATCCAAACATTTTACAGGCTTCCTGCGACCTGGATCGAGTAGGGACACGAACTGATCCTTCCATAGACGATGCACCCCCATCGACATGGCGTCATTCATAACATCGTACTTGGATGCCACAGACGAGAATACCCCCTTGACTACATTCCTTTATCTTCAGTTCACAATCGGACTATCGACGAAAAGCGCACCAAGCGATTCCTTTGAAGATGCTGGCACAGTTTTGAACCCAAAATGTGTAGTTGGATCAGAAGCAGATGAGCTTCCACCCCCAGGGCCAGATGTCAGTCTTATGGAGACCAGTGATCCTATGATGGTACGACAAGTCAGTCGAGCGCTCTGACGCGCAACTGGGGTCAAGTGAGCAGAGAGCATGACCAGCGCCGAGGACGAATAATCATGTGACCAACTGGATAGACGCTACTTAGCATCAAATTTCAAAATTACTTGCTGCCTAATCAATGCTGCCATTTTTGGGACTGAGGGCGGAACGAGGTGCTCAAAGCGACCCGGCCGGCCCGGGAGCTAGTGCGGCGACTGAGCAGGGTAATCGATTGAGCCTATGTACGTGCGTATCGCCGGCGCAAAGGTCCACGATCAGCCAGAAATGGCCATACTGATCGGTCCAACACACAGACTCTTCTACGTGGATGAGCGCCTAGTGGTGTTCCAACATGCTCTCATTCCATTTTGACTCACTCCAGTGGTAAATTGGGTCAACTGCAAGGCACGTTTACAGATATAGTACCTGGCCAAGCACATTACGAATCGGCAGAGCTTCCGTTCATATTAAATTCACGTGTACAGCTGATGTATTCCAGAGGTGCACATCCATTCCAAATATCCTCACGAGCAAGCGGATGGTGGGGGAGGTTGGTACCGTGGTAATTCCGTGTCCAACCCATAAACAGTGGAGGTGTGGATGAACCGAACGTCCGAAATCTAATGATGCTCCCGTTAGGCTGCTATGATGATGTGCCAGAAGATAAAGCCAGCGTGTATGCGGTGGTCACCGTAATGACGATGAAGAGCGTGAACGAACGTAGGTTGTAAGTGCCATCCGGGGTAACCTGTAGGATACTCTCCCACATGGCAGCTCTGAGACCCAACGAAAGAGTAAATTGCCCCGGGATAAAGAACAGCTAATTTAACTTGGTCGTCCTCGTTACTTGTCACGTAAAGCATTAGGCAAGCGGCATTCTATCCGCCGGTTGCGCATATTATACGCTTCGCTCGTGGATGAATGTTCTTGCAACAAGTCGTCGGCTAATCAACCAAGCTCCTATGTCTATTGCACTATCCCTTGCTGCATTTAGCCAAGTGAGAGTGACTAGCTGCTCTCGGGCTAGTACGACGGGTTGGAGGAATCTAACTCGGACACCATATCTTCTTTATGGTTTGCACGCGAGCAGCGCGTGGCCATGACGAGCGTAACCTCAAATTTCTGTTGCTATGGACGAGGCAAACCACTCTAAACCGTTTCCGCGTATATGAGTATCAGGTGATTGAATCCAAAATCACTACCAGAAAAATTCGATGCATTCTGGTTAGCTGTTGGGCAAAGCCCTGTGCGATGATGGAGCCGGGGCCCGAAGCTGAAACAACTCCGTCAAGGGGTCGTAAATGTCACAATTTCGTTGGTGGACGAGTTTGTGTGGCTCCGTCTGGCACTAGCCGCAGGCAAACGCCTCCACACCTGATCCTGTTTCGTCGTTGCGAACGCTGTACAAGAGTGGCGTGATCCGGCGAGCTCGATCGAAATCGTAAATCACATATTCTGGCCGTTCGCGGAATTTGTTTATTCCGACCATGATGTGGAGAACGTAGATCGCTGTGTTTGTCAGGCAACCTGCAGGGGAACCGGGTTCGAACCACCTGGCTGACGAGCAGATGCCATTTCAGCCACCGATGCCACGATCCTCGACTAACCGTTTGGAGAACCCGCCTGATTTAGGGTTAGCTCCGCAGGCCCATCAACTCTTGCTTAAGAGACTGAATGTGTGTAGATTGTGTCCCTATAGCCTGATGTCTCTGGCACGGCTTTTCAGACGGACCTAACCAATGGCAGGAGCGATCAGAATGTAAGCAAGAAGCGGCTTCACGCTTTCAGAATAAGCGTGAGAAGACGAGATTATCGAGCTCTCGGCAACAACCATGTGGATGGGTGATGAAGAGAGCCGTTGAAAGGGACAGACATGGGCATACACCAACGGTTTCAGCTATGCGCGAGGCGTCTGGACCGGTGGAGAAGCTCGAGATGTGTCCAAAACGAGCAGAGTGGACAACGTCCGTGATCAGTGGGGTAGCCGCGTCGAACAGCCTTAGGTTAGACTTTACTCATTGTGTAGGGATACCCAGGGCTACCGGGTCAGGCGGGGATTGTCAAGTGACTGGCGACTTCTCCCGAACCTAGCGCATAGGTCAGGGGACCTTGTGAATCAGGGAGCCATATATGAGGATTTTGTTGGCAAAGCTTCGTCGCGACAGGCTTCCCAGACGATGTGTGGGTGAGAAGCACCGCGACAGGAAATAGGTGTGGTCTTTGCGAGTGAGCCAAGGCTTCAGATGAGACTTAAAAGGATGAGGGTCGCAAGGCCGAGACACCCCGCTTGACTTGGTGTGCTGCCGCGCCAAACGTTTCCCTGCATATTAGTCGTTGTTCGGCGCGCCCCTAGTCGCCCGAGTGCCCTTGTCCGCCGATAACCACAACTCCCATCAGCCACGTGCACGACCTGACGGCCCGGTTCCCCACAACACCCCCACACTGCCCAGAACGTGCTGCCCCGCAGACGACGACGACGACAACATACCCCTGGCCCTCTGCGCCCATATAAATCGTCCTGCATATGTCTGTGGCTAGTGCACCGACCCAGATGACGCCGACGTCGCCAGATGACCCCCGCACGCTGCCGCCGTTTGCCAACCTTATCGCGCTCTCGTCCCGTGCACCCCTCCACACCCACACCAACGGCAGCTACCCGGACAACCGATATGGGCTTGGCCCTGTGCCTTCGTCGCCAGACCGCGGCCCGAAGGATCCCACGCGTGGCTCGACCAACGGATCCCGCACCCCGCCAGCCGCGCTGGACCGAGTCAACTCGGCCGCAAAAGGCGCCGGAGCGCGCGCAAACGGCGACGAGTCCGCCTCAGCAAACGACGATCCAGATCGGCCGAAGAGAAAGAGGCAGTCTCAGAGTGAGTTCCAAGGACGAATGCGTTTTCTTCTTGTTTTTCCGGCTTCATTTCGACTTGGATTCGAGACCTGCTCCCCCCTAATCCAAGGCACATGTGATACGACACAGCCTTTGGTTTAAACTTTTCTCTGACTTTGCAATTGCGTTCCTCACTGAGGTCTCCGTATGCTGGATGGGACGGGTCATGAGTATTGGGTTTAACCGGGGTTTACCCGTGACCCTTGATCAGTCGGGCGTCACCCGAGCTGGGCGTGACCGACCAGTGGAATACGAGCAATGCGCTTAGCACACCCACGCGTCATATTCTTTATGCTTTATTGACCCATCTCATTACCTTGCCTCCGTTCCATTCATATTGGTTTCTCCGGATCGCTGGTTCCTCTCGGTACCATGCCCATACTTTGCCTTCCTCTTTGGGAATATTGTTTCGTCTTCGGTGGCATTTCTCCAAAGGGGGCCGTGCGCCATCGCGTTCTATCGCTCCATGCCGGACCTTTAATAGTCGGCTGTTCATCCGGTCCACCTCCCACCCCGTTATCCACTCTCTTGTATTCAAAACCTGACCTGTCGCATGGCTGCTTCGACCGCGAACTCTGGCAATGCCGCAAGCGACACAAAGACTCGCCGACGGAGCACTTCTACTTTCAGTTTCGTGACCCCTTCTCTCTTGTTTCCCCATACTCTGTGCCTTGTTTATCGGGCCCCGCGGAGAAATTCAAGATGTTAATACATTAATTCTATAGGTTGCGATGCATGCCGTGCACGCAAGGTGAGATGCGCTCGCGAGAACCCCGACGACCAAAATTCGAGTTGCAAGCACTGCCAAGGTACGCTATCGCTTACGCGTACACCATGCTATGTGGGCTGAAATCAACCATAGCGCTCGATATCCCATGTACCTACGACTACCAACCTAAGAAGCGCGGCCCCCCTAATCTGTGAGTGGAACATTCTTGAGTCCTCGATCGCCATCGTTCTTCCTTTCGCGGCTTTTGCCTTGCGACGACTGGGCCATCCCAGCAAAAATTCTGCCCCCAATGATCCGCGTTATCACCGGACGGCCGACGTTGAGCCGTTAGCCATCGTCCTCCCCGCGAGATCGCGGTTCTTCAGTTCTATTTTTCCGTACACCACTCCTCGGTCATGCCACCACTCCTCAACCGCCTAATTCCGTTTCGCGCTTGTCCTTTTTCGGAAAAATATTCGTCTCTACCTGGCGCTAACAGTCTGATAGGTACCTGCGTCGATTGCAAGAGGCTGCCGCCGCCAATCTAGCAGCACAGCAAGCGGCCGCTGCCGCTGGGAACATTGTCCAGACCCCCAATGGCGTCGCCCCTCCTCAACCTTCCCCTCACGCCAACAACGCCATCCCAACCGCCGACGGGATTTCTCCTCCTCTCTCGGTAGTGAGCGCTCACCCCCCTCATCAACCACATGGGATCCCGCAGATGTCTGTGCCTTCGCAACCGACGGTCCCCTCGTCTGTCAACGACCAGCCGGTCCACGTTCCGATGACCATGTCCACTGCCACGTCCCCTGTGATGGAGTACAACGCAACCTTGTCTCCCCTCCCGGTAGCCCTCCCACCTTCCCGCTATCCGATTGCCGCGGACCAGTTCCAACCGGCGGGTTATGGTCACACTGGCCAGAGCCCTGGCGCCGGCTCGGAGGGTGGCAGCGAAGGTCGACCACGGACAGCTGATGCGTCGACGAGCTCTCAAGCTCATCTTGAGGCATCCTTCCCTAGCACCTACCCACTTTACAACTGGCATATGCCTTACAAGCCCAACAGCTACGGGAATCAGCATGCATCTGGGATTCCTCTATTGCCTCCTCTGAATTACTTCTATCGCCCTCACCGCTTGGATAGTGTCGCTCCACGAGAGAGAATTATGCATATAATCGGCCTATTCTTCGACCTCGTTTATCCCCTTACCCCATGCATCCACAAACCGAGCTTCCTGTCCGATTTGGCCAACCGCCGCGAGGAACGTGATCCGCTGTTCTTCGCGCTCGTCATGTCCACTGTGGCGAGCACATTGGTGCAAGCCCCGCGCAGCTACGTTCCAATGGATCGGCCGTCGGTTAGGAGGTTGGCCCAGACCTGCCACGAGGCCAGCCGACATATCACCATTGCATCTTACGATCCACCAACGTCGATGATGGTTGTTATTCGATACCTGTATGTGATTGTTTGATTTCAACATCGCAGGCTAAGCTAACGCGCTATGATTAGTGACACTGTATACCACTTTTGTGAAGGCCACGATGCTACATCGCACGCTTCTTTTGGAGAAGCAGCACATATTGCAGTGACACTACACATGCATGAGGAGACTTCGTACGAAGGTCTCGATCCTATCGAATGCGAAGTTCGACGACGGACGTTCTGGCTGTTGTTCGGCGCCGACAAGAGCATGAGCATTCTCCTCGGTCGCCCGATCTGCTTGCGCGACGAAGACTGCACCCTTCACTTCCCAAAAGAAGTCGACGACGAGTAGTACGTACAATAGTTCATCCATGCTCTATATTTGGCTGACGCCCCGCAGTATCTCTGTCAACGGCATCCAACCCCAGCCGCACGGCAAGACTGCGATCGTATCCGGGCTGAACTATATTTCTCGCATCTTCGCTCTGCTCGGGGAGATACTCGTTCGCATCCGGGTTGACAAGCGTTCTCCTCCGCAAGGCCCATTCGCCACTGCACGTCTCGAAGAAGTCCGAAGTCTCCATACTCGCATCTGTTCCGCTCTGATGCACGCACCTCCCGCCCTCCGCCTCAAACCGGGAGGAGGCCGACACGGAGTTAATGGTACAGGGGGCTCTATCCCCGGGCAACATGAAGAGTATGGCGGAGCCGGCTTCCGGAAGGCCGCGTTCGCCGAGGTTAAGGACTTCTTCGATAACCCTAATGCGTCGCGCGTGGATGCGACAAATCCCTACCTCATCATGCAAGCAAATCTTTATGTGACCCAAGTAAGGAAGTTCCCTAGCCAGTTTGCTTTTCGGAAGCTTACGTCGCTTGCAGCAACTCGTCCGCTACGTGATTGAGCAATATCGCGATGAACTCGTGACGACCATGCGCCAGTCGGCGGGTGACAACTTCGAACCCGATGCTCTTCGCGCATGGACATCCGAAGATAAGGAACAAGTGGCCAGCGATCTACTCAACGTGCTTCATAGGTAGGATTAATAATTCTTGGCACGATGCAATTAACTGATAGCCATGTTAGCATCCCCATTCAGTCAATCGCTGTGAACGGCCCTTCACTTGTTCACAAGGTCAGGTTCGTCGCATCCACACTTCTGGATGCCGTTCGCAAGGCGGAGACTGCGCCTGCATCGGCTGCTCGGGCACACGCTTACTTGTGGGACTTCCTATCCATTCTTTCGGAAATTGAGAGGAATTATCTGTAAGTTTTCGTCCGTCCATCAAGTGTTTATAATCGGTGATAACCGAATCGTGTTTTACAGCCTTGACGACGAACAAGACGGAATGCCCAACGAAAATCCAGGGGCAATTAACGTATAAGTATTTCTTTGGGTCCTGGGGCGGATTTCGCCGAGTATATATATGGATTTGATTGGTTACATATCCCATCCCTGGAGATGGAACACGCTTTTTGAAGCGTGGTGTAGTATACCCTGGAGCTTTTTTGTGCTTTTTAAATTGTTGTACTCTCTACTTTCCTCCTTTTTTTTTTTTGTATCATTCGCTGGGACGTGTTAGAATACAACCCAATTGAACAAACATTAGACATTTGGTCACGTGGAACCCCGACAAGCGGCGCGAACCATCTGTATACATCCAACAAGCGCGAAACTCTGACCCTCATAACACAACCTACTATGTCTGACTCAAAAATGAATGTAGATGGCGAGAAGGTCCATGTATCAATTACAGAGGGTAATTCGAGAACGATGTTCTCCCATACACGAACTCACCGGTGCTGTATCGCAGATGAGGCGGCCTTGTATGATCGTCAAATTCGGCTTTGGGGTTTGGATGCACAACAAAAGCTAGTAAACTGCTCTTCATTTATTATGTTGACTAATGACATTCTCATAAAGGATGCGAAACGCGACAGTACTTGTGGTCCGACTCAAGGGCGTCGCAACCGAGGCGATAAAAAACATTGTCTTAGCGGGAATAGGCAAACTGATCATAGTTGACGATGAGCCTGTTGACGAGACGGATCTGGGTTGCGGGTTTTTCTTTGCCGAAGGGAGTGTTGGCCAGCCGGTATGTAAATGAAGAAGAGAGCGCCGGGATCGATCTAACACTGTTGGTTCACACAAGCGAGTTGAGGCCGCTAAACCCCAGATCCAAAGTCTAAATCCCCTGGTGAACGTTGTAGCCGTCTCGGACTTCGGTTGTCTATCCAATGGCCAAATAGACGCGACATTAGAGGGAGTAGATCTCCTTTGTGCAACGGATTGCCAGAAAGACGAGATGGTGCGCATTCCTTGCTCCATCGGAAGTTATCCACTAATTTTGCTTGAAAGCTCCGACTGAATGATGCCTGTCGTCGGTCTAAGAAGCTTTTTTACGCCGGTGGGACGTATGGAATCATTGGGTTCGTATTTGCGGACTTGTTAGTGCACGAATACCTCGCGCAGTACGTTGCATTTCCTTTCCGGTTGGGACCACCGCTCCATGTGCTTCAGGGATCGCACCGCAGCCAGTAGTGGAGCACCCAAGACCACTAAGCAGTCTGTGACTTATCCTTCACTACGCGAGAGTTTCAACCACTCATGGAAAGGCCTGGCAAAGCGCCAAACAAAAGAACTCAACCCTTCTGCAGTGTTCTCTGTGTTAGGTGAGCATAGTACGGTATGTTCCGGTACAGCTCCATCTGACAGTTCAGTAACCAGCTTTATGGGAGTGGGAATCTCAGCATCAGGCGTTCGTTAAACCTGATTCTGGGGTTGAAGTCCGCCAAATTGCGGTCGAGATGATCAAGTCGGCTGGGGTGAATGCTCAAGCAGATCCCAACCCTTCGGTTGCGGCAATTGAGTACGTAGTTTTCTTTTGCATGAGCATGTAACTTAATGTTGTTCAAAGATCCCTGTGTGCTACTGCAAAGCACGAGTTTAGTCCTGTTTGTGCAATTGTTGGCGGGTTCCTTGGCCAAGATATTCTCAAAGCGTTGGGTGCCAAGGAGCCTCCGATCTCCAACTTTTTAGTTTTTGATGGATCTACGGGGGCTGCAAGCGTCGTGCCAATGAAAATGAGTGCCGGGTCCTAACGTGAGTGCGCGAATAGTTTCCAGTGTCACTTGACCTGACCCCTTTCGAGTTAATCATTTTTGCTTCTCTCGTGGCCTGATCCATGCGGCAGATCCTTAGAACGTGTATGTATGCGTGAATAAGATCGTTTCTTGGTTATCTCGTAGCCCGTGCTAACGTAGTGTCACGAGAGCATACTAGCTAGTGATACCTGTCGCGTGACGCCTTTTCTCCCTATCGAGTTTTATTGCGTCAATTTGTCCGAGAATCCACCTCAGTGTCTCCGTGCTATGCATTCGTGCCCCAGTTACCCCGAACCACGTGCGCCTCTGGTGGGTGTGCATCTTTCAGGCAGCCTTGGGCCCGATTGCACATTGATCTGCGTAGCTGCAGGATCCGGTAAGTACGGAGACTTCACCCATGACATCGCAGCTGTAGGAGTCCCTCCGCCGACGACTTGGCTTCCCAGGGACGCTTTTCCCAGACGCCGCTTTTTCTGAGCTGGTGACTATTTCAGGAAGGCGATCAGCTGTGTCGGGATTCGGTAAGCCTAGATAGGGTATTTTCCCTCTAATATGCTTTGGGATTTTGAAATCAATCCATCGAATTCGCCTAAGCCATTCGGCACACCTTGCTTGACAGGAAGTCAGAATTAAACTAACCGCCGGGACAGGTTGTACCGAATTACTAACTGGTTTAAAAGGTCTGCTACTATACCGGTTAGAACTTACTCAGATAGCAACAGGATTTATGAAAGAACTCAAAGTGTATCGTTATGCGGACTCTTCATTAACGTATGTAAGTTAGGCCTGCCCTTGAGATGAGTGAACGCGCATACATGGATGTAGTCTGGTATTAAGCTGAATGAAGAACCCCCCTTCGGTGTAGTATCAATATTTTGTTTGCTCTAATGTTCTGTCGGTGCTGCTATCTGGAATTACGCTGGTCCGCATAGACAACACTGGAGCTATAGTTAATGGCGGAATGATTGGCCAAGAGATCTGATTACAGAGGAGCGTGAGAAAGGCAACGGCCGGCTGGCTTAATGGTAAAGCGCCAGTTTCCGGCGAGATTTCTTGCAGGTGATAGCTGGAGATTGCATGTTCGAGTCCTGCGTCGGTCGCTCCTTTTTGTCATTCTCCTGGGGTCGCAGAGACAAATGTACCATCGCGTAGAAGGGTTAACACACGACCACTGGACATGGTGGTGATATACAGGCTCATGGGATCGTCAATGATCACTCGAGGAAAGTGCCGTACGTTTTGCTCTTAAGTTTCGCTATCCACGGCGCACTGTGGCCATGATACTGCACTATTCAACCTTTGCACGTAGCCGAGGCTGGTGGGGGCATTTCCTTGGGAGTTTAATTGACCGCCGTTTGAGTGGTTATGTTGGTGCCCAGCTGTCATTTGATGGACAACTCCATGTAACTCACAGCTGGTCACACAACCCACCAGCATCAATGATTTTGAGGTGTCATTATGCCCAGTTCGAGACAGAGAATTCTACATGAGCAGGGTTTGGACGGCATCCAACTGAATCATCGTATACGGATGTCATCAATGGCACAACTATACACCTGTAGTACGAAATTCAGGGGCAGACTAGGCTACTGATTAGACAGGGGGTGCGGTCATCGATTGTGTTTCACGACCACGAGATGCTCTAGGATGGCATTTAGCCCAGTCAACCATAGTAGGTTATCTTACTCACTGGGCTGCCTTGTCTTCGATTGCATCAAATTGCCGAACAAATTCTAGCACCTGTCCAAGATCCGTTCAGGAACCATCAGATACGGAGAAAAGGGGCAGGTACCTGGGCGTCAATATCTGCTCCCGTAGCGGAGCCAACGTCTCCGACAAACAGTCACATTGTCCGATGAACCTTTCCAGGTCTCGGCTATGCGTTTCTGCAAGCTCTGGTTGGTTCGTCCCCTTCAACTACAGATTTCAGCACTGAAAATGCGGTTCGTGAGTACACATACCTTTGCGCGAGCTAGAACAGAAGCAGAGATAGTTCCTAGAGCGCCTAAACCAGCGGTTGCAAGCCGTGTCTGAAAGTTATATAGGTTGTAACGCAGCTATGGCATTTAGAGGTCACACAAACCTGCTCGCTTGGCTGTAGCACGGCTATTATTGTTATAACGGCACCAACGATGACTTGCAGCAACATTATAAAGTTGATACCTGTTCGTGCATGTCCAGCATATCAGCAGCTGGCTGATCTTAAAGAGTAACGACCTGGTTACCGTATTTGATCAATTTGCCTGGTTTTGTCGTTAGTTCACACTTTTTGGAGGCACTGAAGAACCTACTCAATCTGTATTGATACTTTTGCTGTGCGATGGCTTTGTCTAAATATGGCTGAAGTCTTGCTCTTGCACTTCGATCATTCGCATACTACATTCAAGTCTTCACAAACCGTAATCATCGCATGAGGCTCATTGCTTACGACACGCCATTGAGCCGAGGAAGCCAAAGGCGTGCTTTCATTAGGATGAACTTGCTGTTAAACATGATCAACCTGTAGATGTTAACGAGTCAGATTAAATCACTTACAGCTATGCCATTAGCTACGGAAAATGAGTCCTCTCCTGAACCTGTTGTATTCATGATCAACCGAGAAAGAGATGGGGGAGTATGTGTTCAACCTGTGTGCCTTTTGAGTTACGGCTACCGAACAGCCGCCACGGCATGTCCGGATGCAATCGATACAATAAATCGTACGAATCGGGATATATTCAACTCGGACATACGTAATGTTAATAGTAGATTACTATCGACAAACGAGAACGTCAAGTCATCCAAATCACGGTCATATTACAAGAGAATGTCCCACAGAAATCATCAATACGAGCAGGTAGATCTACAAAAGCGATCAACCATAGCTTTCAGCCTAAGCGGTGACTGAAGAGTAACGAGGAAGCCATTATAAATTTAACAACACGCGAAGCTACCGCATACACCTATTGCCGTGCCTGCTGAGTGGGCTGTTGGCCTAGTGGCGCGGAGGGAGTGGTGACGGATGGGGTTGAAGTGTTGACGGATTGTACCTCACGACCGCGGCTTGCCCTGCGTGAACAATACAGCATTAGCTAGGCCGGGTTAGAGTTGAAAAATCTTACTGCGCGGCTTTCTCTTCGATGCTCTCGAACTGCTCAACGAGTGTCATGACCTAGTATCCGGATGAGCGCCCTCACTCCCGTGATGGTGGCAAATCCTTACCCCTTGCCTAATATCATCGCTGAAACTTGAGCCAGATTCTTTAATGAATATTTTGCATCGGCCAATGAATTTCTGCAAATCTTTGGAATAGTTTTCTGCAAGTTCGGGTTGATTCGTACCCTGTTGGTCAAGTCAACCGACTATCCTTAACCTGTTTTATGAATGTACCTTGGCCCTTGCTACCAAAGCCGCAGTGACGGTTGAAAGTGCTCCAAGCACTACACTAGCAATACGAGTCTTCAAAAAAGCGAGTTCATAACCTACGATGATTTCCGTATGAAATGCGAACAACATACGCGGGGCGTTGGCTCCAACGAGGTTACAACGGTCACAAGTGCGCTGACGATCACTTGGAGCATAATAAGAATGTTTAAACCTGTAAATATTTTCGTTGTCAATGTATTGTTGGTACAGGAACTACCGTACATACCCCATGCGATTGCCTTGGCTGTTGTTCGGTAGCACATGCATCAGTAGCGCTCAACACCCCGGCCGCGAGCTACCCTTACAAAGCCTATATTGATACTTCTGCTTGGAAATAGCCTTATCGAGATAGTCTTGAAGGAGTTCTTTTGCAGTGATTCCTTCGCCACTTTTAGGCTAACAAGCACCTAAGTAAAGTCCCTATTTAGCTCAAGTATTTTTAGCCACTCACAGGGGGTTCGTCAACAACTTGTAGCTTAATTGAGTCTGGAGAATGTGATTGGGCCATCGGTACTGGTCGTTGGGGTCGTAGAAAAGAGGGATGGGTGAGGAACTCTTGAACGGGGGAGTAGTTTGGAGCGAGGTTTATGTAAATTTGGCACACGCAGCGATCGGCGCTACGAAGCGCAATACTTGGACACCATTCGTCGACTCAGTGCTTCGAAGAGCGCGCTTATCAATGCGGCGCGAGCAAACCGGCCGGGATGTCGATTAGAATTGACGCCCAACCAAGTTCCAAAACAAGCCAGAACAAGGAACGTGCGTTTGCCACTTGGCCACTATCATCGTATCACTCCTTTACAACCACCAAACATATCAATTCGATTTGGAAACAGTAGATTTCTACGTCCAACCCTCATCCGTACATCCGGCGCTAAAGAAAAAATAACACAAAGAAATCTCAGACCGCATGATGGGAGACCTTGACATCGCTTGATTTTTCATCGGTGATCATCTGGTCAGGATTGTCACTTTGAGGATCAAGTTGCTCCTCTCCCGAGATATGTTCGTCGAGCATAGTCTCAGTAGGAGGGAACAACTTGGAAGCAATAAAGTAGGTTACCCCCGCGAGTGAGAACTGTCTAGCAGGTCAGTAGCCGAGTTGAGCTGGGATAGAGGACACGCACCCCAAGCAGCCAAGCAATGCTGTACAAATGCTGGGCGCCGGCACCAACCGAAATCTTCGGATTGATTGAGTTTATCAGGCCTAATATCGTAGTCAGCAAGTTTACGGGGGCACGATCAAAGATTAAACACGCCTGGGAGATTTGGAGGCACTGAGACAACTAGCGCAAGCAATGCTCGCCAATTCTATAAGCGTCGGTTAACGTGCATTGGCGGAGTAGGCAAGCGAGCTGGCGGACTTACGACTCCAGCCGTATACCTATATCGGCCATCAAAATTGTAGAGTGCTGGAACATCAATCTTGCCCTTGTGTATAAACCAATACTATGGGGCGCAACCAGTTAGTCACAGTTGGCCAAGACACCGTTTTTCGCTCACATCAACAATCATGATGCTGCAGATCGGACCCAGAAAGACGGTGTATCCTCCCATAAAGTTCAGGAACCCAATGGCGCTCCCTGTTCGTGGAGCTGTAGATCAGTGCAAGAGAATGGGATCAATAGCTAACGAACCCAAGATTTCCCAGGGGCAGATGACCCAGCCTCCGATGAAGGCACAAAGAATTTGCCCACGACGGATGTTTAGCCACTGAGAGACGTATGCGTCAGAAGTAATAGCATGGGTTTTACAATCAAGCTTACTCTAGGCATAAGCGCAGTAAAGTCATTCGCGGCACTGATGGAGTTGGCAGACACGTTGGTACCGATAGTGGCCAAGCAGAACGCGAAAGACGCAAAGAATGCTGCTGCGCGGTTATCCCAACTAGGTGCGAGCGAGTTTAGTTTTCGGGTATGAAACCGATGAGCGAAGCCACGCACCGATCAATGAGGGTAAGGGGATCCCAAAGGATTTCACCGTAAATAACGTTGCCAGCACTCGTAACTGGTTCTCGAATGAGACAAGTGCATTCGGACATGTTTCGAGTCAAACATACCGGCGATTCCCATAAATGCGAAGAAAGTGAAAATTACTTGAATTACAGGAATCAGCCTTAGCTAGGAACCAAGTGCCTCAAGACAAACCTGGAATAACCAAAACCTGGATGTACTGATCACGCGGGCTGCGAGCATACCGCTAGTGAGAAGCCAGATAAGTCATCAAATCCACGAGCAGCAAGGCAAGGGACGAACAGTGAAGTCGGGGACGTTTACGGAGAGAGTCTAGCAAAAGAATCAGTTGAAAATTGGTGGCTTAATGCGTTGGCTAATTCGAACGCACCGCATAGTTGCCAATGGCCGAGTTCATAGCGGACAACATTGCTAAGCAGCGTCAGTATAATCGCAAATTTCCAAAGTCGTCAGAGCTTACCCCAACTCAAAGCGGGCCCAGAAATGGTGGCTTTCTGAGAAAAGATAGGACCACCCCCAGTACGAACAAAGCCCCAGATCATCATGGAAAGTCCGGTTGCCGGTGCTAGGATGGCCTTGGCGACAAATAGATACCGGATCTTGTGAGGGGATACTAGCAGGAAAGGAAGTTGGATTAACCAATAGAGAAAATAGCACACTATTCCTGCAGGAGATATCAGTTTGATTGAGCCCCACACAATTGCCCCTAATCGACTTACCGACTGTGGTGATGTTAGCGTTTGGAGAAAGATGATTCGGTATTCGCGCAGTCGACGGCCAGATAGCTTTGAGCATCTGGTATACACATTCGGATCCGGTATACCTTTACTCACACAAATCAATACCAGGCCCGTGATGGAAGGATATTTTACTTACGATTGAATCGCAAACCAAAACATGGCCAACACAACTCTGTGAGGAAAGCATATTTATTGGTGCCTCAGCCAATGCCCTTTTGTCAAGAGACGTACCGACTAACGACCGAGAAATACGACAACCAATAACCAAACGAACTTCTGTTTAGCACCGGAAACTGGAAATATGTTAGCAAAGGAGCCAGGACGGCAATCCATCAGGCTGGCTTACGGGAACATGAAGCCTCGCTCCAATCGTCCCATTTGCCTGAAAAGAGCTCGTCAACCTATCTGTGCGATTGTCAAAAGAGCGACACGAACTGTCACCGCAAGAGCAATGATAAAGTGTCCTAATAGATAAAATGCCGTCAGAAATCGTGAAGTGCAGGGCAAATTGTGAACGCACCTATCGCAATGGCAGGCAGCGCTTGCTTCCAAGACAGCCCAACGGCCAACATGGAAGATGCTGGGTTGCGCCATCAGAACATAGCGATTTACTTGATCTTGGCATCGTTCGGCTTACCCATGTTCCACTGCAAGTTTCCCCATTAGTCTGCGTGCGTCAGTGAATTAATCATAACCTACAGTAGCTACATTGAATCCATCCGACAGCCAGTATGAAGTATAGTCCCACATGGTCCATGCTATAAACCACCCAATCAGTATCCGTCCCAAGTGGAATAAAGAGAGAGACATACTTCTCATATGCAGGGGCACAGGATCCATGTCTAGAGCAGAGACATTCAGCAAGTTGGAGTGAGTCGAGCAACTCTACAGACCCTTGTTACTCCATTTATTACTGGGCGCAAATGTCGAAGGCTCGGGCTGGAGCTCCCAGTTCGAGCGCTTGGCGAGATTCTTGAGCTTTCCAGCCATCACGGGGAGAGGTGGTGGTCAGAGGCAGACGCCCAGCATGCTGTTCCAGCTGCTTCGAGATAAATAGACGATCATTGACCAATCGCTTCCCCACCCATATCACATTCAGGTCCTATCTTCTCGGTCTTCGCCGCGACCGTTGCCGAAGCCCATAGATAAGAGCTAATTAGTTCCAAAAGGCAGTCTCTTATCGTGGATATTCCTCATCCCTAACCCAGATCAGCCCCACGTCTCGGCTAACCTCAAGTTCATGCGAGTGGTACCTTGATGTATCCCGACTGGCTTGAATCGGTGTAAAGACGTAGTTAAATTAAGACCAGAGATCTCGAATAAATGGCATGTGATTCAAGCCACGACGACCGAGAGCCTGGCAGTTTACGCCTTGCAGTGTGGGGACTATGGTAGGACTTGGCTGGTTCTGTGTAGGACGGGCAAGCGATGGATTACGTAACCAGCGCCTGACAGTAGCAACCCAACGTCGACCACAACACCACAGGCGCCATGGCCGGGGGGCTCTATGGAGGCATCAAGTTCTCGAGCTCGACCGCTGGAATTGGCTCATCAGACCTGACTGCAAATGCCCCGAATGAACCAGCGGCCCCTGCTGTCAATGTCCAGCCGGTTGAACCAGCGGCGGACATACCCACACCGGCGCCCAACCCTGCCGACCCTGCGCCAACCAAGCCAGACGACTCTCAGAAAAAAGCTGCTGGTAAGACACTTGCCACATTTGGACAACAAGAATGCCCTAATTTCGGCTCGTAGGTTGGTCTGCAGCCCTCTCGTTTGCACCTACTCGACGAAAAGCGCCAGCGGCTCAGTCTCGGCCCACATTTACCGGGTTCACGACCACGACCATAGCCAATACTACAACGGCGGCTACTATTAGCTCGTCTGCAGTCACATTCGCGCCACCTGTCAGTCTTCAGCCACCAAAGCCTGATGTCCAGCCGGAAGCTAGTGCCAACACCAACCCCAATGCCAATGCCAACGTTGGCTGGGGCAAGAAGATCAAGGCTCCTTCTATGGTGCTGGATGAAGACGTTAATGGTTTCCGTGCTGCCGGAGGGAAAAAGAAAGGGGGCTCACGCAAGAAGGTATTCTTCTCGCCCACATTGTCTTCCCCACTGGCGCTTCGTCCCATGCTATGTGTCGGATAGATATGTGCGATCCTCCGGTGCTGTTTGCTCAATACACCGTTCATTATGAGCAGGGAAAAAATGCAGCCAATGCACCACAGGCTTGGGATCCTATGGAACCCTACGATCCCCGCGTTCCCAACGATTACTACGAATACAAGAATTACAAACAAAAAGAACGCGAAGACTATCTAGCAAGGCGACAAGCCGAGTTGAGGGAGCAATCCCGTGGCCGCAAACGCTCTTGGAAGGACGAAGCAAATTCTGAGGAAAGCGACGACGCATCTGAAGATAGCCGTGATTACGACAGGTGGCAGAACCGCCCCAGGAAAACAGGTAAGCAATTTTGTCTCGCGACTTGCAATATCTGATTATAGTATTAGGCCGTTATGACCGCTCCGCATCCGGGTCGAGATCACGTTCACGCTCGAAGTCTCCCCGGCCTTCGCTGGGAAACCATGTCACAAGCGGCCCTCACGCGGCACCATCGTTCGCTCCACCGTCGTTCACCCCTGCGTCGGTGTCGAACGATAGCATGGCACCTCCTTCAACTGGCGAAGAGGCATACCTTAGGCGTCTAGCTCTCTCAAGCAGGTCTTCGAACAATGTTGCGCCGCCAGCAGATGAGCCCCCGGTAGCTCTGGCTACGACCGGCGACGAGGCTTACGCTCGCCGACTCGCCATGTCACAAGCGATTACTCAACCTAGCGTACCACCCGAGCCTAAACCTGCGTATCCAAGATTCGCGCCATCCACCCAACTACACCCATATGCCCCCGTTGCTGCTGCTCCTGCAGACGATCCAATGCCATCGCCGCCACCTGAAACCCCTCCCCTGCACGATCCTGCCCCCGTGTCTGCCCCTCCGGCTTCAGGTCCGGGTTCCGCCGAATTCGAAGCCCAACTTAAAGCTCGCAGAGATGCTGCTGCGGCTATTGCCGCCCGACTTGCTCAAATGGCTAACGCAGGTCCGAGTCAACCCCCAGCGCCAGTGGCCCAGCCACCCGCACCATCAGCCTCAAGTAGCAACGAGAGGTTCGTCTATCAATTTGACTCGTTTCGCTGGTATCTAACTTTTGTGTTAGGCCTGATCCTCACGGCTTTGCTGCGCGCTTAATGGCGAAATGGGGTCACAAGACTGGTCAAGGTCTTGGCGCAAACGCGGATGGAATCGTTCAACCCCTTGCTGTTGAACAAACCACGCGGCCAAAGGGTAACAAAGCCAGCGGAGCTGGCGGATTTGGCGCCAAGGATGGGAGCAATATGGGCAGAATTATCAACGCAAACGATGACGCCCGACAAAAGGAGGAGCTCGAACGGTTTGGAGAACCTAGTCGAATCGTAGTATTGTTGAACATGGTCGGGGTCGAAGACATCGGCGATGAAGATTTACCAGATGAAGTTGGTGCGTACAAATAAGCAGCAAATATAGCATGACGCTGATAGCTCCCACATAGCTCAAGAATGTACCAAACACGGCGTGGTCGAACGAGTGTTTGTACATGGTGTTTATCCCACTCCAGCTTCAGACGAGGACAGCGTGCGAGTGTTTGTCAAGTTCTCCGGTCCGGTCGGGGCTTACAAGACGGTGCGGGACTTTGATGGACGATTCTTTGGGGGACGAAACATTCGTGCCAAGTACTTTGACGAAAGGTTGTTTGATAGTCGACAGTTCAACGCTCCACTGTAGCGACTATGTTGCCTTGATTATACTCAGAAATTGACAAGATTGGCTAAAATAAACCGGAACCGCATTGCAGATTCTTTAGGCACGCCAGCAAGGAGTTGGAACACACAACATGAATAAAACATTCGATCAACACTCGTAGCACAACTTTTTTTTACAACACGAATAACATGGATGCAAAAACTGTCGTGATAGCTCCTAACGCTGCGAGTCCTTGTGCCTTCCACGGACCAAATTGTGTCGGTGCGGCGTTGTGAGAGGCTGATGCAGAAGCCGCTGCAGACGAGGTTCGACTTGATGCAGCCGGGGCCGTAGCACTCGACAAGAAAGTCGTCTCGGTTGGCTTGACAGACGTTGTGGCAGAACCCGACTGAGAAACTGAAGTTTCGGTCGTCGTCAGGCGAGTCGTCTCTGCGCGAGTGCTCGTGCGGGAGGCTTGGGGAGTCAAGGAGATGGCTAGAACACTTGGTCAGACGAGCCCTCGGTTCGAACGAAAGGCATCGCTTACGACGGGTACTGAGAGTTGCTGGGGGCGCGACGGTCGGCAAAGGTTCAAAAGTCGAGCTGTTGTAGGTATGTTCAGTTCAGTTAGAGCGACGGCTGACAACGCGCAAACTAACCCGTCGGAAGGCTGTTGAGGAATAGCAGCACCAAATCCCGACAAGATAAGCAGGAGAGCGCCGCTGGACAGAACAGTAGCCTTCATGGTTGTTGCAGGAGAGTTGTAGACGTCCGGGGGGTTGACCAGACCTGCGTGTAGAATTTATAGGACTAGGACGTGCGGAAGCGCGTGGAAACTGTTTGCGCTGGAGCTATATATGGATTCGAGTCAATAGAATTTATATATAGACCGGTCAGAATATTTAGTATCACGCGCACCTGCGAGTTGCAACAGCCTTGCCTTGTTGACGCGGAGCCGCCGGGCGCACCCTCGTGCCGGAAATCTGGGGTGAAGTTGATGGGCTGATCCCAACAAAGAGAAAACAGTTATCTACCGCTTTCCATTCCTTTTGACTGAAGTTACAACAAGTGTAACACATTTTGCTTTCATACGTCCATTTGTCATTTGAGCCCCATTTCATGGCCCGATGCACTCTCCGTACTCAATACAGCAATTCTTTTGGCCGAATGTGATGGGTTTGTCCGTGTTTTGCATCCTACCTTTCGGCATGTCACGGGCGGCAGTTTATAAGAATAGGAACTGAAGCTCCCCAAATCCCGGGGGCTTGACCAGGCCTTGCACGAAATCCCTGTGACTACGAGCCAGCATTGGACCAATGGCCGTGCGTGGTCTTTCAGCATGTCTTGGCCACACCTAGCTGGTCCGAGGCAATTAGCATATATAGTACGACAAAATTTTACATCCTCCTCTATATATCTTGAGCCGTTCGTACCAAGTCGGTCATATATACTGAATGAAACGCGACGAACGCATGCCACGAGTAGTCCTCCGCAACCCCAACTATATACCCGTCCATGAGCATTCAAACCCCTAGCGGATTCGATGCAGCTGCAATATACATATGATGGCACGAAACGCCCAGTTGTCGCCATGTTGGATCTCAAACGACAGGCACAACAGTGGGGGCGGGGAGGTTGGCATATGTTAATATGGTAATATATAGCATAAATTAGACGAGGCTAATGGAATAGGCAAAGTAAAGTAGTCTTTGCACACAGAAGATCGAAACAGCTCGGTCCGGCCAATAAAAATATAGATCGAATATTGTCACAGGTTCTACCATATCCCAAGCCACTCGTCGCTCTGGCAGCATCCTACTTCTATAGGCAGACGCGTGACATTCTTGCTCGATCCAGGCGATCGACGAACCTTCTGTAACCTACAAGCTTGTTTAATGAACTCCCCCGGCTGCCGTCGATTACTTCAGTGCAGCCCGGCTTTCGACGGACGCATGATCTAGCGTTAGGCCCAGGCTGGAACGGGTGCTTCAGCGGACCCTTCGATGCAGGTCGCGAGCATTGAATCAGGTACATACCAGAATGTAAGCGCGTCGGCCGTTGACGGGATGATTATATTCAATGACCCCTGGATCCGTGAGCGGCAGATTCATGCTCAACTGCTAACCCGGTCCGGCAAACATGGTATGAGGGGATGTACCAAGAACTTATTGCGAGCAAGAGCGCTACAGCGTATCGGTTACGGGGGATAGGCGGGGCGGTAGTGCGCGCACACCAACATTAAATCGAGTAACTTGGGACACCAAGTTTATATTACTCAAATGTGCTGATACCCGTATATGGAGTTCGCCCTCAGTTTCACTTAGACCAAGGTCTATAAATATAAATATAGCATGACTTGAGGAAGGAAGGAAGTCCGGGTGAGGGTGGACGTGGGAATTCAGGATGCATAGCGCAGCTTTATGAGCAGTGCGAATAGAATCGCTGTGCTAGTGATCCACTGGACACAGTAGTAGGCTTTTGATAAATAACGTGGTTATATGATGTATAGGAAGGGATCTAAAATACATGAGGGGATAAACACTAGTGGTGGAGTGGATAGTAGCGAGGAAGGAGGGGGGGTTGAGTTGTTCTTCCCCTTGCTCAGGCGGTCTCCCCCATACCAGCTAGTACTGGCCTGCGAAAAGCATAGAAAATACGGATGCATGGCACTTCTCGGGCGGCGTCGGCCGTCCAGTATCCTCTGTGTAGCGCTTGGTTCCACCGATGGCCCCTATCGTCGAAGGGTCCCCATTCTTGGAGCGGCAAGCACCAGTGTCCGGCCAGTTCATGTCCTGGACCTCGGTCCAATATATACATGCTTGTCACACCACTCACTCGGCGAGCGAATCCTCCACAGCGCTCGACGTCGGGATCTGTGTACGTCTGTTTGCTCCTTGTTTCCCTATCCCGAAACGTCCAAAGTTCACGAAGCCAAGGCGCATATATCCCGTTTCGAGCCGATGTCCCGTGTCCATGACGCGATGGGGTTTTAAATGTGCCAAAATTGTAAAATCGCAGCCTGCGCCGATGCACGGGAGCAGTTCGCGCCTGCACATCTAGTAAGAGGCAAAGCGCCAGTGCAGACATCGCGCCATCATTTGTAGTCCTACTGAGCCGTAGCTTTGATGATACCAATCGTATTCGATAGACCAAGCCTGAGCATCTTTGATATCACCTTGCGCATCCTTCCTAGTGGCTGCACTTCATCTACCGTGAGAGTCGCACACTGTCTAGAGTAAATTACAGCGGTAAACAGTGTCGGCTGCACTCAGTCTACAAATTTCCAAATAATACCTAACTCGCTGCCCTAGGCTTAGGTTCTGTCTAGCATGTGGGGTGTCCCTCCTGGGTCTGTATTTGGTACACCTGTTCTTCTGGTCCCTTGCTCTTGGCGGCATCATTGGCGGACATGGGCCAACCGTAGCCCATACACACTGTCAGCTTGACCATTGGACACCCAATCCGCCTACACGGGGGGGGGGGTTGGACTGTAACGCCAACTCTGTCGGGGGCATTGCTTGCCCGAGCTTGGACTACGCACGGAACAGCTAAACGAGATATAGCAGCCCCCTCCCGGCGCGACACTTCACAACCCGACCACAAACATCCTCGTTTCGAGCCCTCGACCGGCTTTCTACCGTTGTCTCGGTATGTATTGTCGTACTGCCAATGCGCTGCCACAAATACCGAGTAACCTAATCCATCCCCACGAAACACTACTTAGTGTCATTTGTGCTGATCACCATTCATCCCGATTTTCTCAGCTATCAGCCAGCTGCTGCGGCGGTGGAAGAGGTTAGAGAGCGCGAACGCTGTGATGCACTGGCTCCCATAACCGACCCGTTCAAGAACCCAACGTGGTAGCCACCAGAGTTCTTCCCTTTCGTGCACTCGTACCAAGATGGAAAGGGGAAATGGCATCGTTCGTTTAGGTTGGCTGTTTCATCCTCATCAGAAATACGTTTGCCCATCAATGTTATAGGTGGAACTTGTTTCAACCTCGCCAATCTCGTAATATACTTGGTGTGATCAAGTTTCACAAGTCGGTGGGATATAGACAAGAGCATAGTAACCACAAGCCACGTGTGGTGACGTATGGGGAAATCGAGTATGCGGACCAGGGGGTTCTTGGATTGGGTGCAAGACAGACTCGCCGATTGCGCTTTTACACATTTGAATTTCCCCCGCTTTCTAGTCACAATTATTTACTCATATAATCCTAGCTTTTTATGGGGCGATTTTTCGCATCAAGTCACAATGCAGTATGAATCCGTGTTTTTTAAGACACCTTCTGATCTAGCGCTTAGCATCTTTCCATCGCCCGTGCCAACGATAATCAGACAGTAGGTATGCTACTTGAGCAAGCCAGAAGCTCGAGTAGATGATATGGCGAGGAAACAAAAGAGGAGACTGGCATATCTGTGATATCCTATATTTATGGAGCGGCTTAGTCCACATATTGATCTCAACGGTGAACGTGTATAAAAGAAACAAGCAACTGGCCTCTACCCTCTCAGGCTTTCGTATCCTATGTCTCATATTTAGACGGTTAAATTGGATTCTGACATTGTAAATTTGTGTCTACAGTCTACGTATGGTGCCGACTGACCGAGTCCAGGAGTGGAAGCAACCATGAGAGCCTCTGATGCCTGAACATGGTAATCCAACGGACGGGCAATGACTACTTTGAACTGTAATAGCACTATTTGTTTCCCTCCTGTGTATTAACGATTTATTTTACTAATCATACGAGAGTTTTCTACGAGAAATACTTGATTGAAGTGGGTTTCTTATGCATATAGTCGACGTGGTAGAGGGGAAACGATGACCGTTACGTGTCAAGTATAGTAATAAAAGAGTGCAATCGAGAAAACGAGCGTGCCGAGTTAATTTTACAATAAATCTAGCCGCACATAAACCATATGCCCGTATGCGCAAAAGGCCATACATCGGCGGCTGCTTAGACGCTATTTGAGCGGTTGAATTGTGATTATTCGGTGAGCTGTGACAGGAACGTGGAGCCACTCAGGCCATGCAGCAGGCTCCAGGTGAAGTCATTCGACAACGAAGGATTGGTGTGATATCGAGTGATTCCCAGCCTTTGGCTTTGTTTTGGTTATTTGAGGGCGTCGTGTGGTTCGCATTCAATGCAAATAGTGCCCGCCTCCGTGACCGCTATTCCGAAACCCAGCTGTCATGGATTCACAGGCGCATGCTGTTTAGAAAGCTCCACGAGTAAAGGAACCTGATTCCTTCACTTGCGCAGAAGGCCTTTTGCATAGCCTACGACCGTGCCTTGATGAGCCATCAGCGTTCCACACACATACATATACAATTGATACACAATCGTAAAGCACTTGTGCCAGGTGGACTTTACGGGCCACGCACCAGATCTCTATCTGTGGCATCATCTGCCATCATCGTTGAGGTATAAATATCGAAGATGAGCCTTAGTTGACACACTGCCCGAGTATTCGAACCTCCCTTATCGTTGAATACCCTCTACCTCCTTCGACCTCTATTGTACTTGATTACCGTAAGTAAATAATCATTCAAAAACCCATCTTCCACTCAGGCCCTCTCGTGCTTAGATACAAGCTCCGCGATGTGCACTCAATTGAGGGACTGTAAGAAGTCAACGTGCCCCATGTCCAAGGCTTACGAGGACAGGACGCCTAAACCGAAGGAGCCCGAGGATGATGTGCCTTTATCGACCTGGTTCGATTACCAGAACCTGGGCAGCTCCGGAGGCGGAAATGCTTTTACCATGAACAAATAAATACAGAACATTTGTGGCTTGGTATCATATGGTCTGAAACGCTTCCTTGTTAACTACGCCTCGTAAAATATGCTTATTGTTATTATCTGTCGTGTAACCAGTGAAATTTAAACTACATAATTTTATACAAATCCATTTGATTCCCTGGTCTATGGCGATAGGGATTCAAGACTCATGCTCCTACGGTATAGAATTAGGGGCTTATCTAGCCCGAGAGCTTAAGTTTAAAGCCAGGCTCTTATAGGATAGATGTGGAAAGTTCCACTTAGTATGCGCAGCACTAACCATGTGTTTATTGCAATTTACATATGGACTCGCAGGATCTTCGTGTCAATGCTATACGCCGAGGACTGTGGCCACCCTTGACAAGGTTCAAAGTTTATTTCAAATTACCGAACCGCATCCTTTTTAGGAAACTTTAAGAAATTCACTCCCGCCGCCACCGCCCTTGTTTTCACCCTCAACCTGCACCTGACGACAGTCATAGGCCATATCAGAGAGCATCATTGTTGGCCCAATAGCTGTAGCTGGGAACGTGGTGCTTTCAACGAGTTCAGCGGTTTGACGCCTAGTGGCTCAAAGTGGCTACTGCTTGCATATATATCACGCCGGAGTAGGATCTGACCCTCCAGTCCAAGGTCCGCCCGTCCTTTAAGGTAAGAACAAGCAACTGCGAGCCAAACTTGACTGCTGAGTTGTTGTTCCTTTCTCTTCACGGAGCCATGTGTACTTGGTATCGCGGTCGCTCGGGCACGAAGCACTCTGGTCATATGCTGAAAAATGATTGCAGGCAGCGGTAC
Source organism: Ceratorhiza oryzae-sativae (assembly GCA_030998015.1). NCBI lineage: Eukaryota > Fungi > Basidiomycota > Agaricomycetes > Cantharellales > Ceratobasidiaceae > Ceratorhiza > Ceratorhiza oryzae-sativae. The sequence goes on along the minus strand of JARWMV010000234.1, from coordinate 1,116,638 downwards.
TGTATCAGTTCGACTAGGTATAGGCCTGATATAATGCCACAGTACCGTCGGGCCACCCCGGATGGTCTTGGCGAATTCTCGTTTGACGATGTTTTCCTGTATGAACATCCAGGGGGTGGCTCAACCGCCGATGTGGACTGAGCGACCCAAGTCGTCCGCTGCATTTAAAAAATCTCTCTTGTATGATATGACCTTCAGTGCATAGATTATTACCTTTGGTGTTGTTTCGATTCCCATATTACTTTTTGCGCCCGAGTTTGATGTGAGTGGCAGACTGGCGAACGTCGCCAATAGCATACACGGTCACCAGGTCGTTTGTACAATATAATTAGAACTGGTCTTTTTCACGCTTGGCAGGGAATTTATGACAAGCGAAAAGGGAGTATATGCGCAATATATTCCGGTGTCGATCCTATCACCCCACATCTATTTCGCAAGCCAATTGCGTGGAAAATGGGGCTGCGCTCAGGGCTACCTCTCGTTGCTCGAGCGTGTCGAATGCGCATCCAAACTCTAAAGAAGAAACGAGTGAGCCAATTGCGGCTGGGAAAACTCTGATCTGGAAACCAAGCCACTCAAGAACCACGAGGCTTTTCACTACCTATGGGGTTTGCAGCCAGCGCGACCTGTCGTGTGGGCCAGTTGGTTGCCGAAATTATAGAAATGAATGGCTAGGAGGTGTATTGCAAAAGACGTCAGTGGCGCTGGGGGGCCATCGGCCTTGCAGAGTGGCGGTGCAGGTTCTAAGCGCCAGGGCCGGTTGTTGCCCTTGTGTTTGTTCCGCTCGGACATCCAACTAGCGACGCCATCACTTCATCTCTTCACTAACTCAGCCTACTTCTGCTTGACAACCACCACCGCCCCCCCCTTCATCGTCTGCCTTGTCTCGTTTCTTCTCTTTCTAACTTGTATAAAACGCCCTTTCGTTCACCCAACACCTGACCACGTCGCTTTGCCGTTGTTGCACTCATCACTCATTCACCACCACCTCGCACGCACTCTCGAACCATCTACACGCAACCATTATGTCCCAGTCGCCCGAGCACGCGAGCCTAAGCCCCGTCGCATTTGACCGAGACGGCCTCAGGCTGAGTGTTGAGCCAGAGCCGGTCCGATCTACGTCTCGTCCGCCCATCCCTCCGCCAAAGACTCCAACCCCGCCCCAGTCCTTGACCAATGTTAGTGTTGTTGAACCCCTTCGGCCATCGTTGGCCGTGTTGATCATTAAGCCGCACGCGATTAAACAACGGTGAGTTTCTTGGAATGGGGGTTATGTGGCTACGTTTGCTTATTTGTCGAACAGGCTCAAAATTGAAAAACGAATCGTCGAAGCTGGCTTTGAGATTGAAAAGGTAAGCGGCGCATTTCTATTTGCGGCTTCTGGTGCCAACCCTTCGAACGAATAGGAACGTAAAATGGGATTCCACATCGAGTCACATGGCATTGTCGAGATGTTCGGCCCAGATGCTCCGTCGCTCTCGGGCGAGCCTGTTTGGGTCTATGTTCTCTCTCGGCCTAGGGCAAGCTCTGCGCTCACTGCGCTCGCTGGACCTGTCGATCCGCTTGCGGCGCGTAAATCTGACCCCGACTCGCTCCGTGCGCTCTATGGTTCGAACCGATGGGAAAACGGCGTGTGGATCACTCGTGATGAAACCAACGCGGACCGAGTTATTGGGGAATTGTTTGCCGGGAGCCCGATTATGGACTTTTCGGATCTTCCAAGTGTCGGTGGTTCGCCTGACCGACGCAAGGTTCGCAAATCTGCTAGCCACACTAGCTCGATTCGAAGCGATTTTACGGGTAGTGTTGCATCGAGGGCCAAGGTAGCCACGCCGTCTGTGTCGGGTGCGTCGCTAAAGGTGCCGACGCCTACCAAGGCCAAGCCTGCGCCTGGAACCTCGCCAACGGCCAAGCCCGGGTTCAAAGCTCGTCCCGTGCCGGCCACGATTTCGAATCCGTCGATCGTCCCTCGTACTACACGTGCTGCTGATCTTCGTGCGGGTGGTGCGGCTGCCGCTGCGGCTATCATTTCCCCGCCACGCCAGAGGCAGAGCCAGGAGGAGCGGGAGCGTACATTCGAGGGTGTTCCCGGCCACAAGAGGCGAGAGAGCATTTCGGTTGCGAGCACTGCTCCGCCTGCGATTGCGCCCCGTGTCAATCGAAGCGCCCAGTTGCGGGCACAAAAGCTAGCTGAGGCTGCAGATCCAAGCGTCAAGGCTGCGAGAAGGCAGAGCATGATTGATTTTCCGTCGGCCAAGGAGAGGCAGCTTTCGCCAGAAGCGATTGAAGAGAGGAACCGAGCGACGTTTGAGGGTGTACCTGGACACAAGCGCAGGGAGAGCATCACGGTTGCCAGTACGGCGCCGCCTGCTGTCGCCCCTCGCGTGAACCGTAGCTCGATGCTTCGTGCCCAAAAGATGGCCGCTGCAGCTGCTGGGGGATCTGGTGGGCCGCCCTCGTCATTCAAGGGTGCGCCTGCCACCGAGAATTCGCCTGCAGGTGGCCCTGCGAGAAGTTTGAGCGCACGGAGCTCGAGGACGTCGATCAGTGGTCCACCATCTGGGACGATCGGCGGTCGTCTGTTTCTGGCACCCAAGCGATCCTCAAGACAAGTGTCAACGAAACTGAGAAGCCCACTGGCGGTGCGCTCACCCCGATCTCCAACGGCGCAAAGACCTCACGGTCGACCACCACTCCGGCCGTGGTCTCCAAGCCGGATATTGTTCCACGCACGAACAAGAGTGCGCTCCTGAGGGCTGCTGCCAAGCTCAAGTCTGCCGCTACGGGTGGTGCGGGGTCTGTCGGTAAGGGACCGACTGCGAGGAGGAGTCTTGCGATTTAACTATGTGGCTATTTTCGTCTTTCATTCGCTATTCTTGTATATGGTTGAAATTTGTTTGGTGTAAAGTACAGCTGGGTCTGGTTTCTTTGCGTCTTCTGTTCATTTTCTGTTCGTTTGGGTTTACGCATACACGCGTTTCCGCTTTGCTTCTGCCGTCGTTTGCTTTGCACGGTTGATTTTGTACGTAGGATTTTGACCGTACATTATTATACAATCGCACTGTCTTTGTGTGTCAAGGCTCTTTTGTTTGGATGAGTGGGACAGGAGCCGAGACGGAGGCCCCTGAGGGCCGGATGCGAAACCGGCATTGCCACGAGGGTGTTGAGCTCATTCCGGGCGTCGTCAACTCTACGGTTGCTGCTTTCCACCGCTGGCCTTCGCACTCTAATTGCTGACGCACATTTCCCCCTCCCAGGCGGTCAGGGGCTGCGAACATCGAGTGGGCTGCCCCCAGCGAGGGCCCGCATGGACAAACGACCGCTCTCTGCCATCTTCCTTGGATCGTCCGCCGCCGGCGCATCAGCTTTCCGCACGCCTACCGCACTCCAAGTCGCAACCGGAAACACCAGCAGTTTCGGCGGCAGTGGGCTCCCGAGCCCGCCCGCGACCAACTCGACCGCGAGCACCGGCAAAGAGTCGGTCCCCAAGCGGGTACGCAAGACCAGCCTCGCATTCGCGACCGTCAAGAGTCTGCTGTCGGGCGACAAGCGCGAGCAAGAGCGGGCGAGGATGCGGAGGGAGGATGATGTCGACGATCAGCCGTTCGAGGACGAGGACCATACCGCCCGTCTGTCAGGAGGCCCCACGGCGTCTACCTCTTCTGGTGGCAGCCTGATTCTTGGGCGTTCACATTCAACGACCAGCTCCGGAGGAATGGACCGCAAGAGTCTCGCTGACCGGAACCGCAAGGTGTGTTGGCTGGACATTTTTCGTTTGCCCCAAGTTGATCTCTTGGTTTCTCACACAACAGGTCCTAGACAAGCTCTCATCCATTTCCTCTGCTGCTTCCTCTCGTCTCAATTCACCCGCTCCGGTAGATCGAGTTCCGTTGACGGCGAGCACACTCAAATCGAGGGGGTTGTCACCTATGCCCCCCGTTTCGAACAACACCCTCTTCCCCCCCAAGTCAAACACCTCTGCGTCTGGCTCATCCCCGCGCGGCGGACCCATACCCCTTGCTTCCCCCAACGTTCGCCAAGCACGAGACCTCGAATCGGAAACTCCCTCGCCTGCGTCCAGGTTGTCCTCGGCCGACTCGAACAGCACAAGTTCGGGCAAGGGCTCAGATCACCAGCGGCGTGCGTCTGCTGTCGTGCGCCAGACGAGCTCTAAGGACTCCCCCCGGGTTCGGGACATTGAATTCAAGACACATCCGGAAGAGTCGACTACGCCCAAAGAGCGGGATCGCCTCTATGAGTCTCAACGTGCGCCCGCCCCTGTCTTTAGCGTTGGTGGAGAAGGGAGCGCGAGTGGGATCAGGAAAGAGGGCAGCGTTCGTGTATCGTTTTCTCGCAGTCGACAAGACGTCGATTTGGGCGAAGTTGTTGGAAACGGAAACGGACATGCGCCTCGTCAAAGAGTCTATTCCTCCGAGTCAGACGACCGTAGTGTAACCCCGCCCGCTGACCCGTACTCTCGCCGACACGTCACCGACCCCGTACCTCCCACGACGCCTGGACTCCGACGCGAACAACGAATATCGATCGTCGAGTCGTCGCCAACCAAAGAGCGAGAGCCGCTGAAGACTCGAACGGCGGCCGGAACCGTTGGCCGGCAAAGAAACTCGAGCGAAGCTGTTATTGAACGTACGGTTGCGGCTGCACGAAAGAGCCCTGTGCGTGCGAGGGGTGCGCTTCCGTCCGAGTTTAGGAGCGGGACGGAAAGCAAGAGGTCGCTAGTGGATAATAAACGAATGAGTTTGGACGGAAAGGTATGTTGTGTGGGTTGTTTAGGTCGGCTTTCTTGCTAATATTGGCACTGTTTTTTTAGCGAACGTTTTCTCGTTCGTCCAATTCCCCCGAGTTTTTGCGTCGAGACAATGCACCAACCCGGCCAGCAACTGCTGGAGGCGCACGCTCGGCTACTGTCCGCGAGCCCCGCCGAACAGGGATGCATTCCAGATGGGCGAGCGAGGATACATCGGGCGAAATGGCCGAATCGCCTCGTCCGCGCTATGAGCGACGTGGAGGGAGTATCGAGAGTCCCATCGCGCTCACCGGGCGGAGCGTCGTCAGCGAAAGTTTCAAGGCGGCCGGGCTCACACGACGTCGGGACGACGACGAACCGCCACTCAGCGCTCCAGCTACTCGTGCCAACGATACTCGGAGCTCGCTTGATTGGGAGGTCCAGCAGTTGCGCGAGGGTATTGCACGGGTCGGCGTTGGAGATCGGACTCTGGATGAGGAGGACGATGATGACAGGGACGATGATCCACGAACGCCTCCTGCTAACAATCGCACCAACGCCCGCAATATTCACCAAATCGTCACAACATCTCGCCCGGGCACATCCAACGGTGAATATGAGGACGGACCTCGCACCGCACCGCCCGCACTTCGTACCTATCGCTCCCTAAATACTGGCCTGATCACACCGTCCGGCTCTGGTACGGTTCGCGACCGCGGGGCGACACCTGTCACACCTGCAAACCTCGTTTCCGCCGCTGCAACAGAGCACGTTCGGCTCATGCTCGAGTCTTTTGCGATGTTCGAGTCGAATCTCGCGAGGCTGGAGAGCAATAGTGGTGCGGTCCCAGAGCTCCTGCAAAATGCAGACATCGTCGTGCAAACCTCACAGAACCTAAACGCTATGCTCCGGCGATCGGCGGCCCATGCCATGTCCCAGCAGATTGAGGCCGAAGTCGAGGACCGAGACGAGTCTGAGCTCGAGATTTGGAGAGAGACGGTGCAGACTTTAGGGATGCGCTTAAAGTGTGCGACGAACTCGTGCGGACAATGACTCATTTGCTGCTGGGCGTCGGGAGGGTGTTGAAAGATGCCGAAGGTCGGGGAGGTGTTGGTTCTGGGCGGGTCAGTGCCGATGGTGTGAGGAGCGGGCGCGTGAGTGCGGAGGGAATCCGCAGTGGACGTATGAGTGCCGAAGGGCTGAGAAGCGGACGTATGAGTGCTGAAGGGTTAAGGAGTGGGAGGATGAGCGCAGATGGGTTTAGGGCTCGAGTTGGCGAGAATAGGATTTTGGAGGAGAGAAGACAGTCGGGGTCAGATTTTCGACGGAGCCTCGATGGTGAGATTCTCTTATTAATTCGGGTGGAGCTCGATAATCTGACCCGGTTTTTAGGTGAGACGCTTCGGAGAACGGGTAGCCACGAGTTGCCACGGCTGCGTGACCCAGCAAGGCCTCAGACCTCCATGAGCCTGCTGCGTGAGCGTGAACAATTGCGGAGCCCGACAAGCGATTCGTCGGGCAGAAGATTGCCTAGCGAGTCTCGGAGGTTGTTCCCAAGGGCGGAGTCGCCTGCGCCGGCCAATGAAGCCGATACGTCGTACGATACAGATGTCTACCCGTCTCCTTCTCCTGCGGCTCGTCAGCTGAGCGAACATCGCCACGAGCGCGTACTCTCTATCCCGCCGAGACTAGAAACGGTTCCGTCCGAATCGATTGTGCCTAGAGCGACGATCAGTCGCCGGCCACGCATCAACGTGAGCACGATCCGAGGCGGCACGCCGTTTACGACCCCTTCGCCTGCACCAGCTTCGACTCAGATCAATACGACTACAGGGAGCAGCAACAGTTCGCCCGAGAAGCCCCAGCGGTCGATGTCATATTCCGTTTCGCGCACGGCGGGTGCCGCCATGTCAAGAGCGAGCATTGGGCTTTCATCGTCCCTGGCACGCAAGCGGACGATTTCAACTGCGGATCCGCTCGAGCCTGAGGAAGAGCCCGTCGGGCGTTCAACGATCACGAGGGGACGACCATCGATGGATTTTGACACATCGGCTGACGAGAGTTCGGCGAGTGGGACTGAGCGCAGGCCAAGGAGACGCATGGCTACGGAGCTATTTACGTGACTCAATTTTTGGTGAGTTTGTGTCAGATGAGGTATCGACTCGAGCGGTAACTGAAGGTTATGCAGGAATATGAAGTGATGTTATAGAACGCTGCAACCAAGAAATTTATGCCTCTTTCAATTTTTATGTTTGAGAGTGAATTGCGTTTTTGATATACCCCCCATCTCATCCTACGCCGCATCCACGTCTGCAATATTTTGTGTATTTTGTTGATATTTCGGAAGCGACGTCGTATGTGTGTGCATGATAACGAGTACCTCTAATTCTGTCGCCTTTGGTTCGCATGTTGATTTTATTTTAATAGATATTTCGGGGTTTGGGTGTGATGTGGCGTGAAGCCGTGACTGATTGAATGAAGCAGAATCAGCAGACTAGTTTTATTTGTGCCTTGATCGGGGTTGTTGACCGTGTCCACGGGGAACATGTGCGACGCGTTTAAATACTCTCTCGTGGTGGCGCGACAGATGCATTTCTCTCCCCTCTCTACCAGACGTCAACCATGCCTCCTCGTCGTTCGAACCGTACTGCCGCAAAGGCTGCCGCCGAGGACAAGCCGGCCGAGGCGGCCAAGAAGCGAGAACACAGCGCTGAAACATCTGATGTTGAAAAACCAGCGCCTGCGAAAAAGCCACGTTCGACCAAAGGCAAGAAAAAGGCCGAACCACCAAAGGAAGAAAAAGAAGAGGAAAAGCCCAAGCTGGGCGAGGGATCGTCGTCGTCGACGGAAGCCAAGCCAGTCACACGTCGTCGGGCGGGCGCTACGCCTGTCGATCCATTTTCGGGACTTGTTGGTAAGTAGATGGTCCGCGTTAGGAGACGTGTGGGGGATTAATGGTTGGTTGTAGGCACCCATTTGGTGTATTGTGATCCTTCGGACGGCGAGACCTATGCTGGGCTGTTGAATCAGACGAACCTGGACGGCAATAACAATAACAACAAGTTTTATGTCTTGCAGTTGCTACATCCCCAAAGCGATTCAGCCAATTGCTTGTTGTTCACTCGCTGGGGACGGGTTGGCGAAGCGGGTTCTTCTCAACAAAAAGGTACATATGACTGCGTGCATCAAGGAGACAGGTTCTAACTTGGATTGGGTTCAAAGGGCCGTTCCCGGTCAAACAGGCTATCACAGAGTTTAAGAAGCAATTCAAGAGCAAGACTGGTGCGAGTTGGGAGGATCGTAAGAATATGGTCCCAAAGAAAGGTGAGCCGGGGTCATACATACGGCCATTTATGTACTGAATCTGGTGGTTAGGGAAATATATCTGGCTTGGTACGTTATTTTGGGCAGAGCACATGATTTGCGACCGACCCTGGACTTGCAGAACGAGACTTTGAGGCCGAAGTGGGCTCTGACGATGAGAATCAAGATGGGCCGGTCAAGAAAGAAGAGCCAGCCGAAGATGACGAACCTGCGGGACCTCCTCCAGAATGCACATTGCCCAAGCTGGTTCAAGAAGCGTGTCAATTGATATTTTCAAAAGAGTGAGCAGATTCCTCCAGCGAAAGAAATCCCGAACTGAAACTGGTTATAGTATCATGAACGCACACCTCCTGGCCATGAAGTATGACGCGAATAAGCTCCCACTTGGGAAAATGTCCAAAGGGACTATCTTGAACGGGTTTGGGGCCCTAAAGAGGCTTTCAGAGGTCATCGATAATCCGAATGGGGATTTGGCTAAAGAGTTTGGCGGCTACACCAAAGCCTGTGCCGAGCTCAGCGGGCGCTATTACTCGTAAGGGTGTATTCGGGGATATGGACGGCCAGCAACTAACGACTCGCCAGCATCATCCCCCATGACTTTGGCCGCATGAAGCCTGTTATAATCGACAATAACGATATTTTAAAAAGAGTATGTGCAAAAATTATGCGCGTTGGGTTGATACCCGATTCACCTGGCATATAGGAACTCCAACTCGTTGATTCGCTTGGTGATATGTCCCTCACCGCGTCGCTCATGGCACCCAAGAAAAAGGTGAAGTCAAGCGTGCACGAGCTGGATGCTCAGCTGGCCAGCCTGGATCTTGCTTCAATCGACGTGGTCGACCCCGAGTCTTCAGAGTTTTCTGCCGTTCTCAAGTACAGCCAGGACACTTACAACGGCATTGGTGTAAGTCCCTTTCACCTATATTCTAAAACCGTGCTGACAAAACATGCCAGTGGTGTTATGCGGCTCAAAATGGGACTGCGACCCGAGCTAACATCCATGGGCTGTTCCGCATCGAACGAAAAGGCGAGCATGAGCGCTGGGTTAGTGGAGGATGGGACAAGGTTGGAGAAAAGCAGCGTTTGCTCCTATGGCATGGGTCTCGCTCGACAAATTTTGCGGGTATTTTGAAGCAGGGTTTGCGCATCGCGCCTCCCGAAGGTGAGTAGATTTGTTTTTTTCGAGACAATATTGCTGAATATGTGGCTAGCACCGGTTACTGGGTACGAGTTCGGGAAGGGGGTGTATCTTGGTGATGTATGCGGCTCATGCTATGCTTTCGTGGGCTTTAGCTGAGATCCCTAAAACAGATGCTTGCCATTAGCGCCAACTATACTCACTGCTAGTGAGTAGAGCCTTATCTAACACATAGCTCCGCCTAAGCGTTTCAACAGCCAGAGTAATGGGATGGGCCTTCTGCTCCTCTGCGAGGCTGTGGCTCAGCCATTCCACGAAGAGTACGGGTTCAACTTCCATGCCGACAAGACTAGCAAAGAAAATGGCAAGGTGTAAGTATATTGGATCTGTCTCCTGCCGCTACGTTACTAAGGTTTTGCCTCCTGAAACAGCGCCACCAAAGCGCTTGGTAAACTTCAACATCTTGACTGGAAGGATGCTGGCGAAGCCCTTGGTCGCCCAGATATGGCCGGAGTGCTGATGCCGGTCGACAAGGCTAAGGATATGAGCCACACATTCCCGAAACCCAGTGTGAAAGTCGAAGACAACTGGAATGAGGTATGCTCAACCCGTGGTTTCAATAGCATATACTCATTTTTCTTCCTTTTTGCAGTACATCGTTTACGATGTCAGTCAGATCCGACTTCGCTATTTGCTGATGGTTCAGTTTGGTTAATCACCTTGACACTCCGTTCGAATCTTGCATGACACTTCGATGGCACATGTATTTATTCCTTGCCTTATCTATTTTTCAATCCTCAATTGGCCAGTCAGCCGAGCAAGCATCGACCTACTGGCGAATCAGCAGCTCAGTTGGCCTGATAAATGACCGATTGAGGAACTCAGGCAGTGACTCGTGTGAATCCATTTCGCTTTTCAGTCAAATAAACATAAGGCAAATGTCTTGCGAATTCCATGCTCCAGGGCTTGGTGCCAGTGCCTAGTCACTGGCATTTCCTCAGATTTGTACCGAAACTGATCTAGTATATCTTGAATCCGACTCTAGCATACAACGAGAATAGAGCAGCAGATAAATTAAGGTAATTTTGGAGAGGTAACAATATTCTGGAGTAGGAGTCTTGATCGAATCCACCATTCTGGTTGGTTACGTCAATTGAAAGATGGTAGTCGAATTGTTACAATATAACAGTGTCCGCACTACCAGGCTAGCAGGCATCGGCGACTGGTCCCAAGACGCTCCATGTAGCTCCCATGCTCAAGCCCATCCTTGCTCGGTGCGTTCGGCCCCAGGGAGTAGGAATCGCCCCAATCCAAGCCGTCTAGCCGTGGTCTGCAGGCGCTGGCCCCGGGATATACTCTCAGCTAACGTGTCGGGGTCGACCCGAGTGTCATGCTAGAGAGTTTAATGTCCCAATCCAAGCGTTCTACAGACCGCAGCGGGGGATCCAAGGGAGGAAGCCCAAGTGAATTTGGCGATTGGGGCGGGCCTGGCTCGGGCGGTGGAATCCAAGTATATCTGTGGTTGTTGTCAGCTCACACACACGAATCATGCTGGTGGTCCCCTTGCAGCTGCATAGGGGTAGGTCCCCGTGGCAGGTATGAAAATTCTTGTCGCATGACGTTGGTCAGTTGATGGGTAATAATCCTCACGAGTAACCCGAGTCGCCAGCTGAAGTAGCGAGGCCTAATGTTGCGGGCCGGCCCAAGTACATTTCAGTTACGAACATAAACAAAGTCGAGGCTAGTAGACTTACCCGAGGCTTGCGCTCGCAGGCCGAGAGCACGACTAAACATGTTGGGGTAGGGGGTGTTTAAGGTAGCGGGGATGGTGGTGGTTGGGAAGAGCATCCCCCGCCCAGAGGGTATGCTATATAGTGGACCTACCTGGTCCGTGCGCGTGAACAAGACAGGAGGCAGTCGGCCAAAGAGCATCCCCAGCGAGGTTTGCGTTACTGTTTCAACATCCCATGGTGATGCGGCGGGTCATGCATCGTCCCAACAGACCTTTCATCGCTGCGGTGTTTACCATAGCTGAAATTCGACTTAAATAAACGTCCTCCTCTGCACCACATGGAGGGATGTGTGCATTCGTATTGATGCGCCTTTTCTCTGAGGATAAATACCCAGTATCGGTGGTGCCGACACCGCATACAGACTATTAGCGGTCTATCTTAGTGGATGACGTAGCCAAGGGTCAGAAGCCAAGGGCCACTGGAGCTATAGTTCTTTGTTCGATTCATGGCATTCTATTAGCTCATTGATACCCATTCGTTCATAGCGCACGCTAACGAGCTCTAGTGCCCCAAAGCCGCGGGATACCATGAAATAAACATTAGCCCACATACCAGCAAGCCTGGGAATTTACACTGTCTGGCCTAGCAGACGCCCAGATTTTTACACTGCTGCTCGATGGACGGTGGCTGATCGTCCCAAGCACCGACTGAGACGATCCCTCCGCGCTCGTCCGTTCATTCGATACCCCATAACGTTATGCGAACAGGATTCTGAGTCGAAGTGGCATGTATGCGTACAGGCTGCCCAAGATTTCGCGACCTGACAAAAAGGCAACAAATAAATATATACAAATCCCGCCAAAGTCTGTTATGAGAGGCGCACTCACAGCTGAATGGGTTAAAATTAGTGTGCATCTATAAGAGTGAGAGCTGAGGTTTTGAGGAGCGGTTGACGGCTCATATTTAGGGATACCTCGACTGGTAGGGGCATGGGCTGGGCTGGATGGAGTACAGGCCCTTTTGTCGCAAAAATCAAGCGCCGGACGGGCCAAGCAGGCTATAAAGAAATGTCGTCTCAGCGGAGGGGTATCAAAAGCCGCATCTACTCTCCCACCGCTAAACCCACATACTACTGTCTCTACCGCGCTCATGGTTCAAAAGCCTTCACCTCCGCTACTCGGCTCTTAGTAGGCACTACAGCTATACCGCGCCTACAGCTGCTGAGGTTGACGACCCAGATGAGCACCAGCTAGACCAAGCCCCCTAAGCCTCGACCACATCAAACCTCTCCAGCCACGCGGCCCTCGCCTACAAACCGGTCGTGGACCTTTGGTTCGCCTGCGTTCTAGCATAGACGCAGCTGCCTTGGTGAACAGTGACCAGGTGCGACCACTCAGTTCAGGCAAAACGTCAGCACCTAGCCATCAAGGCCGTGCCAGACGTCAGCCGCATGGGGTTGGGTGTGTGCCTGACGTTGAGCGGCCAGAATGAGCGTTAGCTCGTGCGTTCATCGAGAGATCGGCTGCACTGAAGCGATCTGCGATGACTGAGTACGTTCGCTGGCGAAATGGGTTGTGTATAGATGTCTTGTCCTCAACAAGGCGGTCACGCGTCTCCCTGTAGAAGCGGGGAGGCTGCCAGATTGACAAGTGTAGTTTAGGGCCATTCGAATACTTCGTGCATTCTATATGTTAACAGCCAAATGGTGCGGCACATAAGGTAATTAGTGAACCGATGCATATGATTGTACTGACGAGTCGGTTTATCAGAGCCTATAATTGCCTTCGGGAACCGTGTCTTCGGGTGCCTGTTATGAATGTACAGCTTCTCGTTTGTTCTCTCGTATACTATCCGCGCTTAAAAACGTAACCACAATTACTTTACTGCCTGTGCGGACTAAGACGTTAGTCGGAAAGAGCCTATCGTGACTGTTATCCCAATAATGCACACATCCCTCACTACACATCCATTTAGATTGTCTCTGGATGACAGTCGAAATTAGAACCTATTGTAGCATACATCGTACATATTTTACATAAATGAGGCAACAACACAGAGCTAATTGTATAGTAGCTTGAGCACATACAAAAGAAAGGACATTATCCGCATATAAAAAGGGAGACATGGGTTTGTCTTATAAGAACGTATAAAAATAGCTAGTGATTCCAAGTGTTCATGACATTTCGTAAAGACTGTTCGCGTGAACTGACGGTGTCTGGTCTCTGTACCCGCATTCTGGTCTCTTTTGGGCATCTAGGTCGATCTCGGTCCCACCACTGCTCTCTGGTTCAGGTACTCGCACAATTTGTCTCCTGGGCGGTGGCCAAGCATTATCACCATCTGGCAAACTGAGACGAATGCCGCTGAGCAGTCGTGGTGCTCGAGGGGAAGTAAGCTGAATCGTGTGCCCACCAAGTGCAATTGTCGATTGCGCGGTGTCAAGAGGAGGTATTTCTATCTCCGAGGTGTATCCAGAGCCGTCGTCTTCTTCCTGCTCCATATTTTGAGGCTCTTCGGCCTCTTGGGGGACAGCATCTGCTACAGTTGGTGCATCAAATCCTCTCTCAGGAGCTTGGATAGCCCTCCCATTTTCGACCGTCTCACCGACGGATGCTACAGATCTCGGAGAACCGGCTAGCGCTCGTCGTTCCTTTTCATGAGAGTGCACTAATAGGTTAAACGCGTCGACCAACGAAGAGCGAATAGACATGAAAGCTCTTGTCCAGAGGATTCGAACCACTGAAGTTTCTGATATCCAAGGAGACGAAGGCTCGGAGTCTGAATTGTCTCTCGCTTTGGATGGGAATCCACCGGGAAGAACCCGCGTCGAGGCGATGATACCGACTTTGAGAAACTCGAGTTGGGTTGAAGAGAGGACGGAGAAGGATGGTTGGAACGACCCGAGCCTGGTCGCGTGGATGGGGGTCTTCGCCTGGTGACATGTTCATCGTTAGAAACACGTTGTCGTTTATTTTGCCAACCGTCCGACGTTCCAAGCTCTCCTTCAAATACGAGTCGTGTCCGTTTGGGTGGCAATCTAGGTGGCTCCATATCTTCCCAAACCTGGATCAGTAGACGCATGTCAGCATTCATGATGGCTTTGTGGATTTAGTGGGTTTGAATCAGAATACGGTGGACATAGGCTTCGACTTCAAGGCGAGGGACGGTGGAATGAAAATTAGATAGCATGTAGATGCAAGCCACACACAGCAAAAGTCCTTCAGACAGGCCGTGGGCACGAGAGGCTTTGGCGGTAACCATCGCTGCACCGATGTTGCCGCCAGCTCCGGGTTCAAAAACAACGCAGGCACATTAAAAACAGCATGAGGGGTTAGGAGCTATGCCCTTGCCAGTGCCAGAAGAACTCAACGTAAACACACTGGCTCGTGCTGTGGGCCTCTTCTGAGGGCGAATCCAACTCGTACACGAAATTCGGCTTCGTGTGTGCCATGAAACATAATGCTCACTAACCTCAGGTATAACCCAGGACCTACTGACTGAGACAGGTGTTGCCCCTAGAATGTAGACATACGTAAGTGAGATAGTGCAATGCCGAGTGACATGAACATTACCTTTCAAATCTTTGATCTCGCGAACATTCGTACGCATCTCATTTAGCCATCCTTTATCGAGTGTGTTGTCGTCCGTTTCGGATAAAAAGTCCGATTCGGAGGGTGACTTTTCACGAACAGGGCTGATAGGTGTTGGCAGCCCATCGTCGAGTCGGACGTCTTGAGAGTGTTCTTTGGGCGTCGCAGTTTGCTCTGAAAGGGAAAATTGCTGTGCAGAATGCATCCAAAATAGTAAGGATTGAAGAATGGTTGGACCAGGGGCTGCGGCGTTGCCCGAATTATAGGGTTTTGGCGGTGTAACCCAGGCTGTGGTCCATCCTGCGTTATAAATTAGTACAAGGCGTGCATGGTTGAAATCAAATCAAATATACCTCTGCTGAATGCGCCAAATGCCCACTGATCTATTGAGAAATGGTCAGTGAATCGTCACGAGAGAGCTGAAACAGTCATACTGTAGGTGGTCAGAACGAAATAGTGGGTATTTCCTCGAACACAGTCATCATAAATCTGTTGAAACTCAATTTACAGACTATTGGAGAAATGAATTCTAGAATTCTTAC
Organism: Ceratorhiza oryzae-sativae; assembly: GCA_030998015.1. Lineage (NCBI taxonomy): Eukaryota > Fungi > Basidiomycota > Agaricomycetes > Cantharellales > Ceratobasidiaceae > Ceratorhiza > Ceratorhiza oryzae-sativae. Next base: position 1,101,561 of record JARWMV010000234.1, on the reverse strand, counting down.
AGTCGCCCACAGCTTATCAACATAGTCAAGCTGTGTAACCTCGACTTTGCCGGTTTTGGGATCCTTCTTGGCGTAGTGTCGATACTGAGTTCAAGTGTAAATATTGCAGTTCCCTTGTTTTCGCGGCAATGGCTCACCATCGATCGCTCGCAGAAAATTCTAAAGTCCGCTGGGCTAAGCAACCAAGGGCTTTGGATGATAAACAGGAGATGTGTGGTGATGCGACTCGGTGTGCTGGTCGACTCCATGCGGACTGGTTGTTGGCGCGAGCCCCAGGCACATGTCGTATATACAGACGAGAGCTGGTTGGTGGTCTGGTTAATGTCTAAAACCCAGTCACGAGAGTCTCTGTTGATGAGCTTCATTATTCGCTATTTCAATAATGTGAGTGGGACATCGCCGTAAGGTGGTCGGTCCATTACCTCTGCAGTTCGTAAAGGAAGGTGATAAACCCATTCCCGAACTCCCTGTATCCCCTCCGGTAACGGCAGATGGTTTGGAGGTATTATGAACTGCGGGCCGGCAGCCATGGTCACGAGAGATCTGGTTTTGGGGTCAAAGTCTGGGACCTGTAGGTCCCATGTGGGGACCCGCATACTATTCGTAAATGCTGTAATGTATCGATGGTGTAAGTTTCGAACGTTTGCGCATTTACGACCAATTACCTTGTTGAGTCGCCTCATCGAATTTCTCCAGTAGCCACATGTTGATGTACATGAGTTTTCGCCATGGCTCCACTGCAGTTGTCAGTGGGCTCCTGGTGTTCGCCGCTCTCTCTCCGGGGGCCTATCAAAGATCCTCAGTAACCGGCGCGTGTTTACAGCCACAATATCATACGGGCAGCGGAGGCGAGTAGTCTCCAGTTGGAAAATCCTCGAGGACAGCGGACGCGCAATATAGTGCCAAGTTCTGAGTCGCGTTCATCGCAGATGAAGCTTGAAGTCCTGCAAGTTATCTGATGGGCCCCGCAGTGTGGACGTAGCCGGACGTGGGTGAAGTAGAGCGAAGCAGGCGTAGAGTCGTTGTTCGAGGACGTTCAGGAGGGAGACATAAAGGGCATTTCTCATTAAGCGCATCAACTTATGGTGCTTTATAGACAAAGACGGATGGACCTGCGACGCGATTCTCTCACAAAGGGCGGCATCTATAGTTCTCGACAAAGGTAGGGTAATCGAGTGATCCTATGACGTTCCATTCAGCGCCCAGCGCCTGAATCAGATCACGTGAAGCTCATTAACGTCACAACAAACACATTTGGCAATGCCGCCAGCCTCGGGAACCGACGACGGCAATCTCAGTAAGTCGAACAAAAATCGACAAAGAAAACCGCACACTACGACTAACGATGCTCTAACGATAGTCTCAGATCAGATTTTTGAATAGCGGGTTTTGTCAATCACGTGTTGTTATTTAGATTTTCCACGCTTCCCCCGTCACGCCAAACTCGAGGTACGGGGTGAGGCAGCGAGCTATCCCGATAACAACCTCGTTATGCGATCCTGCTAGTCTGAATTCTCCCGCTCTCTCCTCCAACTGGTCTGCCTCCCCTGGTTTATCTAGCTTTTTCTGTCGGTCACACTTAGCTAATCGCTAATCGCTAATAAGAATCTGGGCTGCGGCACAACGTCATCGTCAACGAAAACGTGACGCTCGAGCAATTTGCTCATAAGTTGACCGAGGCTACATCAAAAACTCGCCAAATCTGCTGCTTGCTTCACTGCTCTCTCGCGTACTTGCCAGTTTTCAGACTATCGACGATTGACGTTGGAACCGAATCGGGATCTAATCCAGTCACGAGCCTCGGCTTCACCGTCTGAGCCTTCGGCACGCTTTGCTCCTAACTTTATTCTACGCAAACCCGCTTGAAACGTCTTTCGTTCTCATGGCGGACGCATTCGTATTCCCATCCACTAAACTACCGTGAGCCTCATAATTCCCATAGTCCGGTGGAGGCCAGTAACTAACGTCTAGACTTTTGCTCAGAAAGCGACCATTTTGGAAGGCAAAACCAAACTACAGCTGGGAGTATGCCGGCGGTGCTTTTAACCAACATATCCCACTGGATTTTGAATGTGCGTAGCGCACCTTTGCTCAGGCTTGAGGGTTACTGATCTACCCCCCACAGCCATACCGGAATATCCTCTTGACAAAGCGCAGTGGATGTCCTCACAAACCCAATTCCAACTTCCCGCACCCACCGAACGCTTGTCTCCCTTTTCCATGTCTTCGGCCCTCCCCTTATTCAAGGCAGGTTCGTCCAAGGATGTCAGAGCCACCAGCGAGTCAGTGCCAGCTCAAACCAGTGCCAACCCGAGTCAGAGTGATCTGTCGGATGACGTTCCGGGGCCATCGGACTACTATTTAAGCGGTGCTCGGGGGTATCCAATAGGTACTGAGAATGCTCTCTCGCTCTCGCCTATCCCCGAAGTATCTTGGGCAACGAGTCCGTCGGCAGCCGACCGAGCCGAGGCGGTACTGAGAGCCAGTGGGGAACACGTGCTGCACCCTGAGCCGTTTGAAGAGTATGCTCATTTAGTTACCGGCGCTATCCTCTGGTTATCTGACACATGATATTAGAGAGACGAGTTCTGGTCACCCGAGTTATCCGCCTGTCCTGCTGCCGGGGCCAGGCTCCAACTCGTCAACGCACTCGGGCTTAACCTCCGATTCGGCACCCCGGACTCCCTCGTTAGAAGCCCAAAAGGACTACTTCGCGACTGCCCACTCCGTCTCGCAGCACGAAGACTACATTTCCCAGCCAGACGGCTACTCCCACGAGGCATACCCCGCTGCGCCACATTCTTACCTTTCATCTCCTTCAACACTCTATCTTCGAGACTCATGGGGGCAGTTCATTCTCGACGCCCAATCACACTATGTATCAGCTGCAGGATCGGTCCATGGTACGGAGCTGCGCTCTAATAAACCCCCGTCGACAATAGAGGAGAAGGGGGAAAAATGGACGGGCGAGGTGCGTTTCAGCCCCGATTGACGTTTTTGTATTTAGGCCTGTTGGCAATCACGCATGCTGACTCGCGGCATACTTGTTCCCAGGTCCCGAACGTCTGGTCGCTCTTCAGCGAGAGTCCAACTTCCGATCCCATCGGCCTCCCCCCATCGCCATCGCCTGCCCAGCCTCGACCTCCGACGTTGAGTATCAACCCGATTTTTGCGCATATACTCTGGGACATTCGATATCCACCAGCCTCGGCCTCGCTCATCACCTCCAAATTCCGAAACGTCGCCAAGCACTCGTCCGAGCTCTGGAGCCAAGCTGGCAAGGGCGCAACCCGGGCTCTCACTCGACTGGAAGTACTAGCACCCGCGACGTTCCCCCCAACGAACCTACTCTTGATCTCATCGCCGCATACCCGATGGCGCGCTCGGGCGACAGGCGAGAGCTTGAACGACGCGCCGCCTACGTACGTGTCTGTGGCCGATGTGCTGTACGCATTGCACGAGCAGCTCTCGCTTCGTTTCGTCAAGCAAAGCGAATGGGACAAGTTGCCCCCTCGTACACAGTGGTATGTCGGCGTGCCTATGGGCGGAACAGGCTAAACGACGTGAGCGATGCGGGGAGTGTGAATAGCGAGTTTAGTCGCAACAGCACGGGCGGCCAAAGTATGGCTGGTAGCGTATGGAGTGAAGGCAGTCGGATGAGCGGCGAGAGTGTAAACGAAGGGCCTGGCTCAGAGTGGGGACCAGGAATCCGCCGAGCAGACGTGCTGCGCGACCGAACCATATTCGGTGGTCTCAAGTTCGACCCCGCGTACAAACGACGTGTACATCTTGAAGAAGGAATGACACACCTTGTTATGGAGCTCCGAAAGTATGAGCGCGACGCGTCGAGTGTGTCCGCGTAATGCAACCCGGGTTTAATTAACCAAATGGTATTTTTCGTTTTCGTATTGATTTGGACTGATCGAGTACAGTTTTGGATTTGTCCTGTATCAACTGCCGTTTTTTTTTGCATTTGGGTGTTGTGCCGTTTCCGTCTGCGTAAGCCGTTTTCGCTATCTATAGATACACCTACCTCACCGTGGACACGTTTCCACGTAGACTCATTGTATATTCCCCGCTCTCTCTTATGCACGCTCTACTTATGTACGTTCTAGCTCTCATTGTGCTCCATCCAATAAAATGATAACTATTATGACCGGTTTCATTACCGCATTCGTGGCAAGTCATGACAAAATCGTAAAAGTGCAGGCATAAGTCGGTAAGCGCATGCGTACAAGTACAAGTGTGCAAGCAGAGGACGAATCATAAAAAATTACGACAGGAAATAGATAAAACGTTCTGGAGGGGAAAACTCGAACGAGAACACGAAAACGGTCAAAACTATGGGCGAACAACAAAAGGTTTCTCCTTTTTGTTCTCCACCAGATACATATTCAGCAGCACGTCGCCCGGCTTTCCGTACCGATCCCTCGTTTCGTTCACCGACATCCCTCTCAAGACCGTGTAGCGTCCCAGCCAATCCGCTCGGACGAGCCAGCTCCCGGCTTCAAATGGCGCGTCGGCACTCATTAGTTCCCCCCCAGATGGGCGGTTCGCATGATAGCCAGCCGCGAGTCGGTTCTTGTCCGCCGTGCGCAGTTGATCAAACTCTCCCCGCCAGACCAGCTGCCGGGCGCTCGCGTGAATAGCCGAGAGGACGTCGCCGCAAGTAACCCCATTTGGGTTTCGTGCAGTAATTACCCAGGGAAAGTAGGACGAAATGACACGCAGCGTGGGGACGAGCGGCACTGTGGCGGGCTCGTCATACCCGGACCAGCGCTTCGTCTTCTCACCCGGAGCAACGGACCAGACAGCGTTGGTCGGATGACGGATATCCCAGTGGATGGTCGTCAATGCCGGGTTCAGATGAAGGGTAAGTTGCGACGCTTGAATTTCTGCAGGGGTGAGGACAGGAAGGAAATGGCGCGCGGTTGCGGTGGTCCAGCGCATATGCTGTGTGATATTGAGAGTGAGTATAAACTCAAATGAGAATCGTGAGATACAGGGACCCACCATATCATCCAGGAGCGAAAACGTGCCCAGGTCAAATGAGTGACGAGACCGATGGAGAGGCTCCCGAGCGGGCGGATGCACGAGAAACGGGTTGGAGCTATGAAAGTCGTTAGCTGTGCCTGCGCATACACGATGCAGCTGGCTTACGTTGTTCGGCGTCGCTCAGGCTCCACATCCTTCTCGGCTTCTTGGCGGCGAGGCTCCTTGGTGCGCTCCTTCAGAATCGGTGGTGTCTTGACGGGCTTGTCCTCTTCATCCAGCTTCCGTGGCTCGTGCTTGGGAGTGGAGAGCCCGAACAGGCGACGAATCGACAGCTTGGAGTGGGATGTGTCCTCCTTGGAAAAGACATCGTCGATGGTCGGGAATGAGAACATGCTCGATTTCGTAGACAGCAAACTGGATTTCGTAGACCTTGAGCAAAGGTTTATCAACGGCAGCACGAGCAACAATTGTCATCAAACTCACCTTGGGGTAGCAGGTTCATTTATCTGTTTGGGCGAGGGCACCGGCGAGACTTTGGCCGGTGGATTCGGCGAAGCAAGAGGGGGTGCAGGCAGAGGTAGCGGAGATGGTCGTTGCTCAGGAGGTGAAGACTTGGCGACCGCTGTGTCGAGGTCGTAATTTGTGAGATCGGACGAGCCGCCGGAGACGGTTGTTGGTTCATGAACGTCACCAGCGGAGGAGGCGCAAGGCCACGGCCATGCAAGTTTGGCTGCTCGCGCACATGGGGCGGGAGCAGGGCTGGCGGCTGTCGAAAAGGCGTCTGGGGGATAGGTCGAGCGTAGCCAGTCGAGTGATAGGACGGGCGCTCGGAGGATTGTTGCCGAGGATGCCCGTTTGTATGAGATTGCGATGATGCCGGGTGTGGAGGAGGAAGGGGCGAGGAGTGATCATTGACGTTTGGGGTAGGATGATCGCTCTGCTGCTGATCACTATGATGCGGCAGCCACAGAGCATGAGATGGCGATTTCACCGCAGCCTCGAGGCCGTTTGGAAGAGAAGTCCTACGCTTGCGATGCTCGCTCGAAATCGGGGTGGGTGCGTGCACTTGGGTCTGAGCCGGCACTGGTTTAGACGGATGGGGCTCTTGTGATGCACGCCCTACGTCGGGACTTGAAACAGCGTTCTTTAGCGGCGGGCGTCTGCGCGAGGAAGAAGATGATGATGAGGACGCGGAGGCGTGGGAATCCTCTTGTTTCTTGTCCTGTTCGCGCAAGCTCTCTCTAAACGCGATTCGAGTATCTTCGAGAATGCTAGGGAGCGAGGACCGGCGATGGCGGAGCTCGCGCGAGAGCATGTCTGAAATGAACAGGACGGTACGTAAGTCCTCATGCATATAGGCGATAGGAGGTAGATGATGCGATATAGATGACCTGGCGCCAGACACGCATCCGATGTGTCATGAAGCACAAACACGAGGTCAGGTAAAATGCAAGCGGAAGAGTCCGCAACTCAAAGACACCAAACCAGCCTGAATGGAGAGGAAGACGGCCCGTAAAACACGCGAGTGGATGCTCACCTTTGCCATCGCTCACCACAAACTCAATTGGATCGGACCATCGGACATGGCGGCGGGAACGCGAGTGGGAGCGCCGGCGCGAGCGAACGGTGCGGCGCGAGTGGACGCTGCGAGCGCTGGGGCTCTTGTCGCGGCGCGGCGTGCTCGTCGAAGGCACGACGAGCTGGAGCGCCTCGTCCGGGTGGCGGCGGTCACGGGATCGTGACCGAGCGCGGGGCTCTGATGGGATGGAGAACGGACGGTGGGTGGCCATGTGATGTGATCAGGAAATGAAATCCTCACCATCGAACGAACGAAGCTCGTGCTCGAGGGGAAACACAGACGGGGACTTGAGGATACCGCGGAGGGCAGTCATCGTTATCGAGAGCTAGCAGTCGCACGAGCAATGGGTCAGTCGCGGGGGGGGGGGGGTATTAGAGGCAAGACGCCAGGCTGCGCTTGGACCTTAGATCACTCACGCGTCTGAAAGAAAGGCGGGGGGCTTTTTGTTGCTGGTGTTTCGGCTTCAACTCGAGTCACAGGCCCGAGCCGGGACACGTTCCGAACGCCGATTATATTGAAACTTCAGCACAGCCTAGTGCAAGGTGGGTTGTGAGGGGGAGTGGCGGGCAAGATGGAAATGCGAGAGACGACAGAGGCAGGGGGTTGAGACAGAGTCCAGTGGCCTGCAAGATAAGGCAGTGGCCAGCAGGCGCGACGGGGACTAGGTTGCCGGCGTGTGCTAAATAGGAGTAGCTGATTGGAGTGGAGCCAAAAGGACGAATCTGCCCACAGCGTGGCTCGATCTCTCGTGGAAGACCGCGAGGACGGGGATTGCAAGGGGGCACGCAAATCTTATCGAGAAGGACAGGCGAGAGCTTGTTCAGGTAGTTGCAGACGAACAAGTGGCCCCAACCAGGTTATAAGCTGCGCAGAGTTGGAGACAATCTTATGACTGAAATTCATCAGCCGCAGGGAAAATAATGTTGAAAGAGACGTCATGGCGACCTTGTTGTTCGTAAGAGCAAAGAGTAAGCTGACCAAAATCAAAGAACCACAAGGGCGCTGCCGCTTGGCTTGCCGCATCTGTCCGCTCCACAAATTATATCCCATTCGGTCTTTGTCCCCGGATATCTAGACATCTGCCGCGGGCTATCGCATGGAGAAGAAATTATTTGCCAACGCAGATCCTGGCTTCCGTTTGTTTCCGGCTTTAGCGGCCGGCTTGCCATATCCTCGGGACGTGCCAGGCAGTGTTGACCCCTCCAACTGCGACTGGCACTCACCATGATGTCATCCAGGTTCGTATCCAGCCGATCTCCTATGCGCCTACTACGCCGTTCACACTGCTATCTCACTATCTGGCTCATAGCGGGCGGGGAACAACGAGGCTATAGCTTAACTATATGCGCAAGTATTGAATAGTATAATAAGTAGTGTGTGTGATTTCATCAGATGGAGAAGACAGCGAAACAGATTGACAATGCCAACGAGAACAGGTGATCGGCTCTGGCCGAGTCCGACGAAAAGGGCATTCATGGGCATCGTTATACAAACAGAGGCACAGAAAACGCGGGGAAAGTACGAGGAGGCCGACACACATCGACGTACCAAACGTCCGAGCTGCACTTCCTCCTCCCTTCTCTTCCCTCATCTTCTATGAACTCTTGGTTGCCCACCACCTCCCCACCTTCTCGCTGCTATACCTCAGGCTCTTGAAAAAACCTGCGCTCACCAAGCCTTTGAGGCTTTGAGCAGTTGCCGGCCCCTTGACGATCGCGGCGGTCTCGGAGTGCATGGCCTCGGTCAGGTCAGGAGCTGCGCCCACTTTCTGCCAAAACACGTTCTCATCGCGTGACGGTGACGAAGGGTCTTCGACAGCACTGCTCTGAAGAGATTGGTAGCGGCTGTCGATCCGTGTCCGAAGGTTGGATGGGAGCTTGCGCAAAAGCAGAGCACGAGCCTGCGGAGAAATATCTTGCTGTTGGCGGCGCCAAGAAAGCGAGTGGAGCAAAAGGTGCGAAATAGGTTGATTGTTAAGGGTTGAGGGGAAAGACGTAGTCAGCAAGTGGTCAATATCTATGTAAAAGGCGCATGAAGTAAAAATGGTTTAGACCTGAGCAATGGGCGTTCCGTCATAGAGGCGTGGCTCGCAAAGCCTTGTTTTTCGTCTCGTTGCAGGCGAAAGCACCCAAGCGTGAATCAGATCAAACACCCCCAGTACGCTCGGCTGCGTCATAAATCCGAGCATCATGCTGACCCGAAATACCAACGCAGCAAATAGCGCATGAGAGATCTCTGCCCTAGGCAACTCGCCAATCCCGATATAGTTCCACTCCAACCTTCGTTTGCTGCCAGCCAGGCAGCACCCGGTGGCGCTCGATTTACCATCAAACGAACAGGTACATGCGCTTTCCCCGCAGACCCGCGCCCGAACCCCCTATAATGAGGCGTGGGGCCATGCAGCCTTCTACGCATGCTCCAAACCATCCTTCGCTCTCGTGAACATCAAGACTATCGCCACAACGTGGCTTGTCTGAGCTCCACCCACGAATCCAAATCCAAATCCAACAAAACCAGACGTCAAAATGATCCGTGAAAGCTCACCTCGACGGTCTGTCCTGCCCAGTGGACTCCAGGTAAACCCACGGCTAGTCTATGGTACAGCTCACGGAACTGTGCTTGTTGTGCGCTCACGATATTCTGAACCTTGTGAGGGTTTTCAGCGAATGACATTCTTGGATCACCTGAGTGTAAACGGTAAGCGAATGTTGAAGGTGATTATGAAAGAGCAAACCAGAATAGCTAATTCCAGTGATTCGTTCAAACAATTGTCTCTCGTCGAAACGCTCGGGCAACGTCAAGAGCGCCGCTCGTACAGCAGAAGTCAGATTAACTTGCTGCGTCAATCGGACTCGAGGATCATCCTGATCATATCAAGTAGGTTAATCCCCAAACTTAAAATTGCAAAGATCCAGGGTCCGCGCTGACCTTGATAATCCGGATAGGTTTGTGCATCCTACCAGCCATGTAAAGCGACTTCCATCCAAGAAGGTCTGCGCATAGATTGTCTACGGTTGTGACCCCATACTTGATGGTAACGCCTATGAAATGAAGTAAGTCAAATCAGGAACTATCCGGCAAGACAAACACGAGGCAGACAAAGTGCGTAGCGGGTTTCGCATACGTCCCGAAATTAGATTGAGCTCACCATCCTTGACCTTGACGTATGGGTTGAACCACAATCCAGGTGCGAGCGATTGCACGCGGGAGACAAAGTCCGACCCGAGCAGACGGGGCGCGAGCGCATAATGCTTGGGATTCTGGTGCAAGTTGATCGAATGGAAGTGATCGGCATGGGTTACAGCAAACATAAAATCAAGCTGGGGACGATCCTGTGCGAGAGGGTGTCAGCTCCGTCCACTCGTGTGATGAGATGAGGCCCGGGTCATAAGCGGAATGAGCCAACGAATGGCACACAGGTCTTCTTAATTCATAGGAAAATGGCTCACGGTGTCCTTGTATCCATCCTGTCCAAAAACCCCACTACCATACGCAAACGCATAGCGAATTGGTGCCTGGAACCCAGCAACAATCTCCTCCAACAGCGCTCGCGTCTTGTCTGGCACGGCCAAGACCTGATTCTTTCCGAACTGCGGCGGCAAAACAGGGATGCGCGACGTAGCTTGTCGTTGGGGTGCTGGCCGAGGCGCTGGTGACAGGCGTGTGCGCCTCGTGGGGGCCGGGCTCTGAGATGAACTCGGAGGCGTGAAGTGGGGCGGGGGTGGAGTGGGGGCCGAATGGGGCTCGACGTGAGTGCTGGCAACTATCGCCGAGCGGGTAAGCGTGCGGGAGTGGATGAGCGCGTTGCGGGTCGAGCGTGTGGGAGCGGCGAGCATGATGGAGATTTTCAAGAAAAAAGTATGCTATAGATATCGTCCAATGCACGAGAGTCGAGAATATATATGATCTGTAGGATATAATACGATAGAATGAGAGGTTCTTGCAATTTAGTGATTGAGAGTAACTTGGAGGAGTGCTGGGGGGATTCAGGTTTAGCGATGGTATTCATAGCAGCCCCACTTTGAGGGTGCATCACGTGCAGGACCGCGTGTTGAGTAGCCGCCCCAATAATGTCTTACGATAGAAACCAAATCCGCTATTTCCTCTCATCACAACGTGTTTTCTGCCGTGTGCAATGCGGCAGTCGACCGACTCTGCCGAGACAACAACTCGTATACGTGATCAACAACCCCAAACCCGTGGCTGAGGGATGCAAAACGCTGTGCAACTGCGGTCGACGCGTGTGCGTCAAGCCGGTGTTTGTGCGCGTGTGAGCTTGCATACATATAGCTCAGCTGACTCATACCATCCATCGCCTCTTGCGGGCACATAATCACCAGTCACCCTTATTTGTGTTTTTCACAGTGCGTGACCGCGGCAATCCGCCATGATAACTAAGCCTGCCTCGAAGCGCAAATGAGGACGGGGCCTTTCCAGACTACAAGTTCGTAAAAGACCTTAGCATCTGGCCGAACATGAGATTTTTTACTGTCATGAAGATCGGAATGTCATTAATCTGATCTGAACATGGTTGTTGTTCCTACCATCCAAGGAAACGCACACCACCCCAGTATACATATTACCACCTCCACAGAAGGCTCGGTCGACCAGGATCGTTTCCAAAAGGTCCCCCAGACAAATGAATAAGATTCCTGAAGGTGTTGATCCGTACACATGCTAGTATATGCTATTCGATTCGGGGATATATTGTTTCTGCGCCCCCCAAGTTTCACACCGCAAATGACCTACGTGTTTGAGGGGCAAACGGATGTCGTTATCATTCGGTTAAAAATTAACTGAAAGCCTACGCATCGCGGCCCGAGAAGCGTATGCCCACGGAGCACCACCCCATCAAAAGTTCCCGCGCGGAGCGCGTGCGACTCACAGAGAGCAAGCGAGCACCAGCTAATCAACTAGTATTAAGGGATCGAATCGAGCTGCCCTTCATCTCATACCATAGTCCCAATATCGCTATCCACGAGCTACTACTACAGTCTCCAGTTTGGCACTGTTTCAGCATATACCGTCTTTGGAGCTCTATTGCTTATTTTAGCAGTCAATTATCACTATCGAAAGCATTTAGGCCTTGAAGGTCCACCCAACCCATCCGTGTTCGCTCGTAAGGATTATCGCTCGATTAAAATAGAGGAGCTACATACTTACATGCGCCCCGCCCTATTTATATGGACTATATTCAATGCCGACGAGAACGAGGAACTCCAAAAGGATTTTGTAAGGCTGTATGGGAGGAAAATAAAGTATCGCAAGCCGTTCGATGTGCGAAACACTTGACACGCTGCTTGAATCGGTGATGCCGATGACGGAATTGAAACCCAGAATCCAGCGTTCTACACCAGCGACCCCGTAGCCATACATTCAGCGGCTGTAAAGAACTTGGCCCGCTGTGGAAGAAACGAAAACCTTCCTGCAATGCAAGTGCTGTTCTCCAGACTCGGACTCAGACCTAACCAATTCTACCGTGCCACAAGCCTAAGGGCAGTGTTAGGAGGTGGCCTAGGATCAATGTGGGTTCGGTCATATGTCTTTTTAGTGCTGGTTTTTTTTACTAATAAGACCTATACAGTGGCCCTAAGCACCGCACCTATCGAAAGGTGGTCATGAATTTTTGCCGCTCTTCGTAACAGACTAATATTCTGTTTACGTCTCCAGGTTCTCAATCCAGTATTTGTAACTAAACATCTGCGCGAACTTAAATGGTCTTCTAAATGATGCGGGCTACTTACGATGTATTCCAGAGGTACGATTGTTTGCAGCTTCTGAACCAAGCGCAAACGCTAGACCCAGCCAACAGATGGCGATACACGACGAAACTGCTCTGCAGGTAGCATAGATAATGCCAATTTTACATACTCTGACTGATAAATGTCATTAACAGGCCTGTGATCCCATTGCGACAAGCCAAGGTGCCAAACGAGGCCAACCATTCGACTGTGATGTGTACCTACATGAATGCATCTGCTCTCGCACTCAGCGGCCAAGGCTGGCTGGGCTACTCGTTTGGATCGTTTTCCGGCGACGGAACGAGTACAGCTCGGCAATTAAGAGGTTCTGTAAGCATATATGCTCTATTGGTTGACCTTTTTTTTTTGTAAAATCGAAACTTGGGTAGGCCTACAGTTATATCTGCACCGCCTGCTGCCATTCATGATACTTTGAAAAATTTGGTGCCCTTAGTTTCCGTCGCTAGATTGTCAACGATGCTCCTTCAAGGCCGCCAGGGACCTTCGTGAGCTTGTACGTGTCCAGCACGATCAGGATCAAGAGATTCAATCTGCTTGTCACCAGATGCTGGCTAGAGGCCAGAGTCTTGACGAGACAACAGACAGTGGTAAGGGTGTCAATACATGCGCCTAGCTAGATATTTGGTAATACTGATGGCTTTGATAATTCCACAGCGAAGGCAAACAATAAATTATCAGACGAGGAACAAATGTCATATGGGGAAATGATAGGACACATGAAGTACAGAATCCTTAGTCTGAGTTCATACACCATCGGTAACTTTTCGTTCGCAGTGCCTTTATTTTTGCGAGCCACGAAACCACAAGGTGAATAGACTCGTATCGATTCAGTCGAGGCGTTGGCTTATACAATGGATAGCTGGGTAGTTACACGAATCCTCGATCTCCTTACTATACATGTTAAGATTCAAGAACGACTTCGCACCGAGATCGTTGAATTTACGAAAGAGACTGACAGCAAGATCGACGAGGATAGAATTGATACGCCCCATACCTTGACGCAATCTGTCGCGAAACCTTGAGGCTTCATCCCATAGTTGATATAGTTGGAAGAATATAGGTAGCTCGTAGCCATTCCTCTATCCAAATACCCTAACATGGGCGTCAACTTACAGCGCCTTGGAAGATACTATGATGCCTCTCAAATTCCTCGTTAAAACCTCTTCTGGTGCTCAGTCTAGTGTCTTTGTCGCAAAGGGCACGTCTGTTAGCTTGGGCATCTACAGCATCAACCGGGGCGAAAGCGTTTGGGGACCCGATGCCGAAAAGTTTGATCCTGAGTGTTAGTTGGACGGGAGAACCTCGAGTGCAGAAGAGTGTCCAGGTGCCTATTCGCATGTGTGAGCTTATAGCTGAGTCATTTATCAAGGACATTTGCTAAAGCTCTCTTGTAGGATGACATTTATGGCTGGACCCCCTTCGTGCATGAAAGTGAACCGGCTAGCTCTGCGAATCCAGGCTATTGATCTAGCGCCCCTATCGGCGGATTCAAGGCAGATATATATATCAAACATGCATAAACGCATAAGTTAATTCACTGATTCTTCAAAGTTTGCAATGTTCGAACTTAGCAAGTCTATCTTCTCACAAACACTGGGCGCAAAGCTAATTTACTCCCATTCCTTCAGAAGTTTTGCTTGTGACTACTCACTTGTTTCAAATTTGAGCCCTCTGGGAACAAGTTCGTTTGGATGGTGAGGAGCCTTTCACAATAAGGATTAGTCGAACTGACTCTGGTCGTAATAGTCGGCGGGAAATCAGACACCATACGCAGAAGAGGATGCTAAACGCCCTCTTTTCGGGCGCCATGGCAAGTTGGTAACGAAAGTTACGGAGATGTAGATTTTTTGCGCGAGAGTATGTATATGCTGGGGGATAATTTGAGTAGGGTTGTTTCGGGCCGGCGCTTACGTGTGAAAGACTCGATCACGCGATCGTAACCGTGTCTCAACCATCGCTCACCCTAACTATTCCTCATGGTGCATGTCTTAACTCTTTGAGGAAAATGGGAAACAATCAGGCTAATTCGCCTATATAGAGCGTAAAGAGAAGGTTGGTGTTGGTTGGGCCTGCTTAAGGACTTGCTGGCAGCGAGGGTCGTGCGCTAGTACAGTAGTATAACGGGCAAACAGTTTTTCGCAAAATAAAATACGAGATAGTGGATTTGCATATGTTGGCTACATCCGTACAAAATGATTTTGTGATACGAACTGTTTGGACGAGGGTGTGAGTTTCGGGTTGAACTGGGGTGTTTGTGAGGCACTGACCAAAGAAAAAAAAAACGACTCCCTGCGATCTAATCAACTTTTCGGGCCCAACGACGCGGTGTGGGACTGGATGTACGCGGTGAGAGAGCTTGCGGAACCTGGATGTCCATCCTCTCCCTGGTTGCCACCGGCGCAGCCAGAACGGGCTTCTCCGCCACCTTCTCCTTTTCTGCCCGTTCATTAGAGGCCTGCCCTTGACCCCAGAAGACCACATCTGTATCGCGACAACAAGGTTCAGGACCAGCGCCAATAAAAATCCACCAGCCACGAGTGGGTCATCAACTTCGGTCGCGGTGGTAAACAGACGTGCCAAACAACCCAGAGTTTGTGCACCAACGGCAATAGTGGAGAGTTGGCCTGTGCTGCGGGCTCGCTGGTTCTGTGCGATCTGCGGGAGCTTGGAAAACAGCGCGATGGGCAGAGTAGCCAATTGGAGCAAGGCCAAGATTCGAGCTGGCGAAAAGAGCAAGCTCAATCCGACCAAGAGGGTAGTGATGGAGAAGGCGGGTAGGTGCGCATGAGGCTTGCGCAAGGATGCAGTTGAAGTGAGAGAGGGTGTGGGGTATTGGATGATGAAGTAGGTGATCGCCACGTTTTGGAGGGTGAGGAAGAGGTTTTCGCCATAGGTGCTGAAAGGGAAGCCATTGCGAGCGCTATACGCGAGGTTGATCGCATAGCCGAGTGTCTCGAGGATGTACGCTGTCAAGCTGAGTCCTCGTGCCGAACGAGAGCGGGTGACTGTCAGGGCGCCGTCAGTTGCGGCTCACATGTTGCCATAATTGGTGACGCACTCAGCAGTAGCTGTGGGACCTTCATGACAGAACCCCCGAGAACGATCCCGATGCCAAGGCCTTTGGAGATCGCATACTTGATGCAGTTGACGTCGCCGACGTCAAGGTTTTCGATCAGCGAGGTATAGCATTTCTACGAGTGACGTTAGCGACACAGTCGAAGTATATATGCTCGCAGCTTGCCTGCCCGATGATGCCAATGCTGGGTCGCGGATGAAGAAGGGGAGATTCTTCGTGATGCTCGTCATACCGCGAGCCGAGGATGGGTCGAGTAGAGGCGGAATGAGGAAGAGTCGGTGGTGGTGAAGCGCCGAAACACGTCTACGAAGGTGCCCCGTTATTTCAAATCGCAGATCCACCATGCTGACTCAGCGACCCGACTCTTGTCTTGCCCCGATCATCTAAAATTTGGACAGGCACCAATAGCAGTGAGTGAGGAACAGTCGATAACTCTAATCATTTATATAACACGCACATAATACCATTAGCCATTCTAGCTGTTGCCTGAAACCGATTCGTGGCCTGCCTGCAACCCCTTGTCCACCTACCTACACCAACCATGTCGGCCGCATCCTTCGACCTCACCCAGAAGCTCATCCCGTTCCTCGATCGCCATCTTGTTCTTCCTCTTCTGGCTCACTTGTCCGAGGCGGAGCTGTTTCCGGCAGAACAGATCGCCCGTGCCCAATATGAGCTCGTAAAAGAAACAAACATGCTGGACTATGCTGCCCAGCTCTTCGAGGAGGCCTATCCTGATGAGCCGGTCCCAGAAAGTGAGGATCTGCAATCATATTCCGTTGCCCCATGTTGGCCCAGCCTGGATGCCTGCTGGATTGTAGACGATGATGAGCGGGGGCTTGGCTGGTGTGGCCTTCTATTTCTGAAACTGAAACATGTGTTCTACAGTGTTCGCGGCAAAACGTGAAAAGGCTGTCTCCGAGGGCGAGCGCTTACAACAAGAAGCACAATTTGTACTCGATGTTATCGAAAAGCCCGAGGTTGCTCAGGCGCTGCGGCAGGACAAAATGCAAAACCTGCAGTATTTGAAGGAGAATTACAATGTTTGTCGCTGTGCTATATCCAACGATATTCGTGGATTTTAACGTGTCCGCAGGTCACCCTAGAACAAATTACTGCTCTCTACAACTTTGGTCAGTTCCAATATACTACCGGAAATTACTCTGGCGCCTCCGACTATCTTTACCACTTCCGCATTCTCTCCACCAATCCCGATCTCCTACTCTCCGCTCACTGGGGAAAGCTCGCAAGCGACATCCTTACCGGTGCTTGGGATCGCGCCCTCGAGGAGCTGTCTTCTCTCAGGGAGACATTGGACTCGCGCTCAGGCCCTACACCTGCTCTTACCAGCAGCTCCGCCCCTCTCACCGCCCGAGCATGGCTCCTTCATTGGTCTCTTTTCATTTGCATCACTAAAAACGTACCCAACGGCCCGCAAACTTTCCTCGACATGGCCCTCGCCCCCGCTTATCTTAATACCATCCAAGTCGCCTCCCCCTGGTTGCTCCGCTACGTTGCGGCCGCAGCCGTCCTCATCAGCCGACACCGCGACGAGGTCGTGCGCGTCGTCCAGATGGAAGCGTACCAATACTCGGACCCGATCACCCGCTTCTTGACTGCGCTTTATGTCGACTTTGATTTCGAGGGCGCGAGGGAGGCGCTCGGTGCTGCCGAGGGGGTATTAGAAGCCGACTTTTTCTTGGGAACCTTTGCGAGCGAGTTTGTGGATGCTGCGAGGTGTCTGATTAGTGAGGCGTACTGTCGTGTGCACCAGACTATCAATATTACGTGCGTGGGTCGTGGCTTTCGACTTGATCGTTTGTACTAACCTAGCATATAGGGAGCTCTCCGACCGATTGAACATGACGCGAGACGAAGGTGAAAAGTGGATCGTCAATCTCATCAGGGATACCAAGATGGGGACTGACGCCAAAATCGATCTCAAGAAGGTGTGTCTGATTCATAGATCGATTGTGTGCCGAGTTTTAAACATATCCCTCGACCAAAGAATGAAATCCATATTGCCCGTGCACACCCTCCCGTCTACCAAACTATCATCGAAAAGACTCGTGGTCTGTCATTCCGCACCCAAGTGCTCGGAGTTGCGATGAACAAGCGTGCTGCTGGTGAAGAGGTCGAGACCAACGCTGGGAAGCGTGGTGGAGACAAGCGACGTGTAGGAGGCGCAAGGAGGGAAAGAGAAGAGAAGGCCGAGGCCGCTTGATTTGACTTTTATTCGCATTGTGGATGAATTTATATTGTCTGAACTATAGAAAATGCATGGTGTTGGATCTCTCGAGTGGGTATACTGACCTGGCACAGCCACTGGCTTTCGATCCGAACCACAAACCCGGAATCAAATATTTTGGCCATTGCAAGACTTCCCAGCTATGTTGACCCAAGTGTCCTCTTCGGAGTGACATATACAAAAATTGGAACGATACAGAGAAGATTAGCATGGCCCCTGCACAAGGATGACACGCTAGTTCAGAGTGGACGGTCTACGGACCGCAATATTTATTTTATTTTTGTGGATTTTTTTGAACCATTTGTTCATTGGTGCTGACCAACCAAAGGCGCCACCCCGCACCTACAATGACGAGGTCTCTGTCTGGCCCGGCTTCTCAAGTTCTTGGCCAATGAAACTACGCCTTTATACCCAAAGTTCGATGAATTATACCGTTTCGCTTTCTCAGACAGTTTTCGTGCCATGATTTTTTTTTTTTGCTTGTGCATGAGCTGTCCTCAAATCCAGGCCAGAATGATCGTGTGGATCTTAGGTGCTTTGTGCGAACGACTAGACCTATGAAGACAAAATAATGCTATGTACTATGAGCTGCGATTCACTTTGGCATTGATCCGATTTGATGGGTAGTTACAAAAAAGGTGGACTAATTCAGGAGCCAATACATGTATTTTGTTTCCCATTCGTTGTTGCTCTCCACCTAGTCTAGTTCAAACCCCATCAAAACTCCAGTCCGATGTAATGATACCCTCGGGCTCATCCTCGCTACTACACTCCGTATCCTCTTCGTCTTCCATCAGACCGACTTCAGACGGACCGACTTCTACCAGCGCAGTTTTAAGTAAAGTCCGAACTTTCTCGTCCATTTTGTACCACGCCAATTCCTCTACCTCCACTACTCGGAGCGGCAGTCCGGCAGAAATCCTTTCGAGAATGGTGCACTCGAGTATAAAGCCGAGAGGCATGACATTGGTAGCGCCTGCGACCCGCATGTACGATAGCCGGGGAAGGAGCCAGGGTGAATGAGATAGGATCAAACTTTGCGTCTTATTTTGCTCAACAGTCCATTCGAGATGAGTGAGATCAGGACACATGGTGAAGAGTCTGGAAAAATATTCTGAGTCGCAGCGAAATAGCCCGATCGAAAGTCGACGTAGCGTTGGAGCTATCAATGTGTGCTCCCTGTTACATAGAAACCCCATAAGAGCGGTGCTTTCCGTTTCGCTAGGCCAATTGCCAAGGTTCAAGTCGAGCGTCACCAGGTTGGGTGCATGGATAATGCGAGGTAAGTCTGGAAGTAACCACTCCGACCTGGTGTCGGTCAGGTGCAATACTCGAAGGTGAGGTAGGGAAATGGATGGTAAGCTGGAGGTTAGAATCTTCGCACCAGGTCCGCCTTCGATTCGTATTTCTTTGAATACTATCTTCTCAAGCTGAAGGTTATTGGAGAGAATCAAGTGAATATCATCCACTTTTCGGATGCTGCAAAGAACGAGACCTAGGCGAGTCAAGTTTTTCATAGATAAGTATATGCCTGTAACCGTCTCAGATGTGGATCTGAACCTCGCCATTCCAAAGTCGCGTAGCCGAGATGACTTGTTAAAAAGGGCTACTAGGCTTTCTGCAAAATTCTTTCTGCTTTTTTCAGTAATTGAAGGATCGGAATACGACTCTGCTACACGGACTCGCAATGTCTCGAGTGGGACTGCGCCTTGCTTAAAAAGATCTAAGATCATGCGCGCTTCGTAGTGACTTTTCGATGCAATACGAAGAGTCTTCCAGCGATCGAGAGTAGCACCACGTTTTATGATGTTAGCCAAGATCTTGCGCAAATGCCGTGCTCGCTGGAGAGGGTAACTGCCGGGCAAACTAAAGAGATCAAACTCCATGTGTAATCCAGAGGCATGTGCCGCTCGGTCAATATCCTGCATGATTCCCCAGGAGGATAGTCCCAAGAATAGAATATGGGACCAAAGCTACAAGCTCTGTCAGATCCACAGTCATACAATATCGTGAAAGATGGCCGTGATGAAGTGCGAACTACAAACCTGAGTCGTACTCAGTGCAACCTTCCGCCAGTAGCGACATACACCCTTCGAAAGGATATGTTTGTTTAATTAAAGTAAATTGTTATGGATGGCTCACCAATAATTGATGCTTGAATGAAAGCCCTCCTTCTAAATCAGAATGGTCACCCCACAATGCGTTTCCCAGGACGAACACGCGAGACAAAACCTCGGGGGGGGGGGGAGTCTATTGACCGAGCACCCCTCACTATGTATTTCTTCCCTAGGAGGCTCCTCTAGCCTAGACATTTGGCATAAGTTCTCTGGAGAAGGGTATAGATGACTCTGTAAGAACTCCTTGTGTCACGGGATTATGAGTCTCGATCGTTTACGTGATGATCCATCTTTATTTATCCCATAAGGCAAGGGGCGACGTTCGTTTCTAGCAAGCTTGCCACGGATAAATAATCTAATGTATGCTGGAGCTATTGATCTTTTTGGGATTGTTAATTGAAAATAGGATGCTAGTAGCACCGTTTTTCCCTTTTACATCGACACGTTGAAGAATTAACGCTCAACGCGCAGGCAGCCTATCTCCTTGTACCTCCGAATCTGCCTGGAAATATTGATTAACATGCTCTCAGGGCATCTTTATGGCTCTTTAGAGGGGTGTCCCCTGTTTCCACGCCAAGCCCGATCATGGAGTAGGTGCTTGCCCGTAGCGAGAGATCCGTGTCTGCAAGTGATGCTGCGAGAAAATTGCTGTCAGAACATGACATCGGAGTTTGATTTATTCGAGAAAAAATGGAAAGCTCTTGATTAAAATTACTCCAACACACGGTTTCGGTTAACTGTATCCGCACTGGGTTGTGCCTGTGAACGGTCTAGACAAAACTCCAGACCGACATGACTTGAACACCGGTTCATTCTGAGAAATAACCTAGACTCGTATCTGAGAGTGTAGTGCGTCCAAGCGGCAAACAAGTTACCAATAGCGTGTGGGTGTTCCGCTTGTGGTAGCTATATGTCTTTCAGCCTCAACTGCTCCCCCAAAAGAATCCAGTGCGCAAGTCAGCGATTGACCAGATCGGTTGTGTCGGATGTTTTCAATGGGTCACTTGATCTCGAGGTCACCTTGGGTGCCGAGTCGGTGAACCTCTTCCGGCTACTCTACTGATTTGGACGAGCAAGACGGGTGTCCTCACCCCCTAATCAAGTCTGATTACAACATCATTGGGCGTACATCCACTTCATGCAACTAAGCGCCCCACCCTTCAATCAGTGTTTGAGAATGTGTGGGTGGGCAAACCCTCCATGTATGCGCGCACTTGTACTTTGTCAGATATTTAAACGGAGGGGGAATGAGCCCAGCCGACATCGGATCAGTCGAAAGTCTCCCAGTACTTCGCAGCTCCGCGACCTTCACTTGCCTTTGCCATCATGCAACTCCCGTCCCGCGTCGTCCATCTCTTAGCTTTCGTCCTTGTCGCGCTTTCGTTTACCCTGCTCGTGTGTGCTGCCCCCGCTCCTGTAGCCGAGGCTTCAGCTAAGAGCTTGGGTGCGCGTGGTGGGACCTGCACCATTGGCTGCAATACCGGCTCCGATGCGGTCAACATCCTGCTCAAGCTCAAGGCCGACCTCGCCGTAAAGCTCGACTTGCTCGGTAGGTGCCTTCTGTCGTAAGCTCGACTCACGACACTGATTTCTTGGGCGTAGATGGATGTTACAACGACGACACAGACCCATCTGGCGTTATTGCAGATATCGCGGCTCTTATCAACGCTGCCGTCGCTTTGATTCTCGCGCTCCCAACGGACTTGCTTGGTCTTTTGAATGGTAAAATTCTGGTCATCGTCAACCTCTGCGTGTCTATTGTTATCGTACGTAGTTCTCTGTCGTCGTCGTTTTGGTAATTTGCTAATGTTATCGTTTTCTAGACGGTCGCTACTCATTGTGCCAAATGGTCTGACAAGGCTGGCTATGACGCTTTCCTTGCGCTCTGCGTTGTCATCGATGTCGCGCTCAAGGCTCTCCTCTCCGCTTGTGGTGGTTTGCTCGGTGCTATCCTCGGGCTTATCGCGGCATTGTGAGTGATTTCTGGCGCCTAGTTCCAGATTACCCAATTGGCCGCCTTTTTTTAAAGGTTGGGCGGCATCAACTTGGCTCTGCTCATCAAAGTCAAGTTTTTCCTCTGCATCGGTCTCCTGGGCCTCTAGTTGTGATTCCGAGACGGGGAGCGAGCAAAGCTCGGAAGTTCAAGGCTCCTAGACCCCGAGGCAAACGTTCTGACTCCCACTCTGAAATTTTCTTTCCTTTCGAAATCTTTGTCATGGGGTTCCTGTGATGTGTGCGCGTGTTACTCGTTTCTGTTTCTGTCATTGTTTGTGTTTCTTGGTCGATGAAGTGTGCTATATTTGGTGTGTGAATCCGGGTGAAAATAGGCACCGTCTTGACAAAAAAAGCCTTCTCAAGCGAGTAGCGATGCAATCTGGGTGTCCTTGTGACAGATTGCTCAGCTTTAGCGGGGATTGTTTGGCACATATTTGACGATTAAACCAGGAAGAAGCAGCAAGCCAAAGTATTATCTTCGGCAACTGCCAAGCACATGTCTCAAGGATCGATGGCCGGTGATCAAAAAATGGTGAAGGCTTCGTGCTGCGTTAGATGCATTGGTCAAGCTGCTTGAAATGCCTCGCTGCTCTTGTGACACGCAGTCACTGGGAGTTGTGCGGGTCTCCAGCGTGCATATATCTACACACAGTCGACAAGGTTGTTGTCCGCCACGCCGAGCACGTCTAGGCATGATAGCACAAGTGTCTTGTGACCCATTGCCTCATCGAGATCACCCGGAAGCGCCGAGCTCCGGAGATGGCGCGATGCATGCCGGATGTATTGGCCCAGACGACTCCAACGACGTCAAGCATCTATTATTCTGAACAGACACCAAACGAACAGCAGCGATGTCGAGCGATGAGAAGGTTGGCCAGCTCGTTGCGCTGGGGGTACCCCGAAAGACTGCGATATTTGCGCTGCAGGTTGGTAGTCTCTCATTTGGTGGGCTGACACGCTGATGATCGTCGTGTGACTTGACAGGAAAAGAACTACGACGTAGCTGCCGCTGCCGATTTTGTCAGTTCGCATTTCTTTCCTCGGGCGCTGCTGTAGACTAATATCTCCCTTTTTGGCCCTTACCCCATGATGGACCCGCAACCGAAACGTGACCGTGACCGCACAACCGTTTGAACTTCTCTTCCTGACTCGTCTCAATCGCGCTGTCTGTGGCCGACGACGACGACGACGAAAATATAGGCTCTGAGTGGCAAAGCAGCTCAAGCCGAAGTGAGTCGCTGACTTTGTTCGCCCTGTCCTTCTCTGTTCTCGCTCTCGACCCTCGCTTTCTCGCTGTTGTTTTGTCCTCTCTCTCTCTCGCTTTCCTTATACACCTCATGGCCGATACCTCCCCCGTCATCCCCCCGGAGCCCTCCCCAATGGGCGAGCACCCAGACGGAGGTACCGTCGTAGCGCCCGTTCCCAAGTCTGCTCGCCGCAGCAGCTGGTTTGGATGGCCAAAACGAGGATCAAACGGCCCGCAACGCCCCAGCAGTGCGCTCAGCCGTGTGGTCGAGGGCCAGGTCGCTACCCCCCCGGGATGGACATCGTCAGACCCCCACTCCATCCGCCACCGCGAGCACGACCACGAGCACGACGTCATCCCCGTCTGACGAACGTACATCACCGTTTGATACCTCGCCGGTCACCCCGGTCAGCCCTGGGAACGGTCTGTCGTTGTTCGGTCGCTCGTTGTCGTACGGCGTACCCAAGTCCGCCTCATCTGGCTCGCGCCCTTCCTCTGCTGGCGGCCAAGATTTGTCCATGAATCGCACTTATTCCCTTCCTTCTGTTCCTAACACATCAATGCTAACCCCCACCTCTCCCCCCATCCGCCCATCGCCTTCGCCTCTGACCCGACAACTGTCCCTCTCTGAACTCGATAAAAAGGTACGATATTTTCTTCCCATCACTTCTTTGCGCTGTCAATCACCAGGGGTCATCTTCCCAACCCCTGGTCTCATGACATAGCTTCGAAACATTTATTCATGGATTTTACGTTCGGCAGGCTGAACAACTGATTCTCAATGCCTTGGCACGCAACACATCTGCTGAGGACACCCCTGTGCCAAGCGTATCCTCGTCTCCAACACAGCCAACCTATCCCACAAATGGTGCCCCGCTCACGCCAACCCCCTCGATCGGCGGATCGACTCCTGCGTTTAGTAAAAAGTCGAGTTTCGGCGCATATCTGGGTCTCGGAGCCCTGAGCTTGACTCGCGAAAGGTCTAAGAATGGGGAGGAACGAGGCAGGAAAGATCGAGAGGAGAAAGAGAAAGAAGCTCGTGCACGTTCCTCCTCGCCGTTCCGCCGATTCTCTTTCGGGGCGAATGTCAGCGAGGAGAATGGCCGACGTGGAAGGAGCCCTAGTCCCGGTGCTCTCCGATACACACAAAGCGATGTCGAATCTGATGCTGGAGAAGGCGGTGCGAATATTGGTCCAAGACGCACAGCGTTCAAGACTAAAGCCCGCAGGGGTAAGAAGCGCGCCAAAAAGGCTATTGGTCTCGGCGAGGGCCCCTCGGATACTGGTGAACCTACAGATGACAAGGAAGGCGTCAAAGTTGCGGGCGAGCCTGAAGATGCTCTTTCCCCGGACACTCCGGCGACCGAAATAAACGAAAGCCCAAGCCGCGCTCCCGCAGATGTCGAGGACGAGTCGGGCTCAGATTCGGGAGATTCTGCTGATTCCTGGGACTCGTCGGATTCGTGGTCCGACGGCGACATTCAGTTTGACGACCAGACGCAGCTCAACACGGCGTTGAACGGTAATATCAAGTGCCTGAACTCGAGGATGAATGCATGACGAACGTTGGAGTTTGACTCGGATCCGCTTGGCGAAGGTGTCAACGTGGTTCGACCCGAGGCACCCGTATTCGAGTCGACGTACATGGCCCGCCCAAAGAGTAGCTATGGTGAAACGAGCAACTCGGCCAAGGGTAATGGGGATGGTGTCGCGCCGCGTACACGCAAAAAGAGCTTGCGGCACGAGACGTTGGAACTTGTTACCTCTCGCCCACATTACGCGACCAACCGTTGCATGATGTCACTCACCCAAGGCAATCCGGACGCAGCTGGGCGTGAAGGCAGGCGTTACGTGGTTGCGTCCGACCTGAGCGAAGAGAGCCGATACGCAGTAGAGTGGGGCATTGGGACTGTCTTGAGGGATGGTGACGAGATGATTGTGGTTAACGTACAGGAGACCGAGACAAAACGTAAGTTTTGCATATTGTTGTCTGTCTTGTGTAAATGTCCATGCGTTGTCTAGTTGACCCTACGGACGCCACTTCGGGTGATCGAACTCAAAAAATCAAGAACCAACAAGAGGTACGTATTCTCTGCGCCACTTGTAAACGCCGGGATGATCACTGACACTTCCTATCTTAGCGTCAAACTCTCACATATCTACTCTGTCGCCAAGTAACCGGGCTCCTCCAACGCACGCGTCTCAATGTTCGGGTATATTGCATGGCCATACATTCGAAAAATAGCCGGCGTATGCTGTTAGGTGCGTGGAACGGGTCTGACGGACCTGAGCTGAGCCTAATGTTCTGTGAATTTCTTGCGTTTTGCTGCAGATCTGATCGACTACACGGAGCCTACGATGGTGATTGTTGGGTCGCGGGGTTTGAATGCACTTAAAGGGTTAGTATGAAGCCATGGTTGGAGCTGCGCGAACTAATGTGTACCTCTGTAGCATCCTCCTTGGATCCACATCGCACTACCTTATCCAAGTAGGTGTTCATCTTCACACCCCTTTAACAATTTGTCCAGGACCCGCGTCGCGAATTAAGCTTTGCCACCTTGTTCCTCATCCAACTTAATCACAACCACATCTCATGTTTACTGACCGCTGCGTTTCAGAAATCATCCGTTCCAGTCATGGTTGCACGCCGCAGGCTCAAGCGCCCTGTCAAACGCACCGCCCATCTCGAGCCTCACAAACGCGTGTCACTGGCCGAGGCTGCAATCGATAAGGCTGGGCCCGGCAAAGCCGAGCGTGACGCAGATGCGACAAGAGATCAAATCGAGTCAGAGGAGGCGAGCAAGGGGTAAATCACATGCGTTCGTTCGGTTTGTCTATTTGTTTGCTTTTGGTACCGATCCACGGTAAAGAGTCGAGCCGCTGTTACAGTACACACTGTTCTTTCTCTTTGCTATGGTAGTTTAGCTGTATCTTCTTTTTTTTTTGTCAAACACCCTTCAATATAGTCGTGACGTCGTGCGTGAAAGTATATATATATTATTTCCATGACGATCGGAATTAAGACGCTAGCGTCTTCATAATGAGTCACCGTACTCGCTGTTAGCCACGAGCCACAAGGTAAAACCTCGGCCATCTGTCGGACAGGCAAGGCATGGGCAGCGATTAACACCATAGCGGGTTATATTGGTTGGATCAACGGAGTCGGGCAAATTAATGATTGATGATGGGCTTCTCTTCAGCGGTCCGCGCAAAATACAAGCATGTCCCCATCCGCAAATCGCGGTAACTGCATAAGAGCTGTACTCACATACTCTAAGTCTCATCAATAAGCCTAGGTACACAAATGGTAATCAACGTCGTACATAATGGGGGGTCGTTGAGATATTGGCCAGACACGATGGGATTAGTTGCAAACCTGGTCGGTAGGTTAGCCATGCTCAAAGATATAGTCGCTCCTGCAATCACAGTCTGTTCTCCTATGCACTGTGATATATATATAAACAATAGAAGCAGTGAATAAACAACGAGGGGGCTACTCGTCCTCGCGCCACGGACGGTCAACGTTACTCTCCTCAATCTCGGCGTCGTCTGCATCTCCGCTCGCACCTCCTCCGCCGAGACTCAAGTTAATGGTACGTGTACGTTCGATCAGAGCAGCCAAATTCGCTATAGCACATTGGCGCCGTGAGGTATCATTGTACGATTCGGCTGTGGCCGTTTGCCATGGGATTGGGACACCCTTCCAACCGCCATGTTGATGAATGTAGGTCAGGAATGAACGCCAAAGCGGATCAAGTCCAAGGACAGAAGCATCTCCAACGATAATAAGCAGGGCTTGCGCACGGGTGACGGTTACTATGACGGGGTTAGCTGAGTGCATTATCCCGGAGGTATTAGTCCCTTACCATTGAACCTTCGATCGTTTGCTACGAACCCGAGGGTATGCCGTAGGTCAAACTCGATCTGGTTTGCACTACTGCGGACAGTAGACACAATGATAACCTTGCGTTCCTATTGTAGGTAACTCAGCCCTGCAAGCTTCGCTCGGCTATGGCAATATGGACATACCTGGCCTTGAAATTCTTCTACGCTTCCAACCTTTATCCCATCCCCCGCAGATTCGCGTAGAATCTTACGGATTCTGTGCACTTGTTGGTTATAGGGGGTGATAATGCCTATGTCCTCCGTCGTGATGACAGGGCGCCGGAGGTCTCGTAGCTTGGAAACGTAATGCCTAACGCATGATGCTTCATCCGGATTGAACCAAGACGGGGATGATTTCTCTTGCATGTCTTGTCCTGGAAACCGCCGGATGAGCTCTACGTGTCTATACTGGAAGATCTGAATGAGGCGTACCCGCGATATTTTCGAAGATGATTGGGAAACCACGGCGGCCGAGTTCAGACCACTCAAGGAGGCTGTCGGTTGTAGTTGCAGGCGCGCAAGCTTCGAGCTCGTTAGCATAGAAGCGCTGGTTTGGATAGCGCAGAATTGCGGCATGATTTCGCCAGTTCTTGGTAAGTTTAACAACACTAAAAAATCATGCGCATACGGCCAGGAAAAACAGCGGAGATGAGTATCCCGTTCGGGCGATAGGAAATAGAAGTGCTCACGTTCTTCCTCTCATGTCTGTTGGATGGTACATCGGCATATTCATCAGGCGTTCTAGGTAACTTAGACCAAGACCCATTTGGAGCGCGATGGGTGAACGAATGATTGGTCCCAACTGGCGAGGCTGAAAAGATATCAGCGCCTGACACACTCTACAAATCGTCTTAGACTGCTCACATCGCCACTTAGAACAATATTGGTATTTGGGCCCGCTAGTGTCTTGATAGGAATCATTACCTCGGGTTCACATGCTTGGCCAGCCTCATCAACGAAGATCCAATCAAAATGACCACGAGGAATCCCCAACTGGTACGGGACTGATCCAGTAACGCAAGTTGCGACCACGACACGATATTCTGCTAGGGGTTTCACAGCATTCACCGAACGCGGGCGGTGGTCATTAAACTTCTTGTCGGCCAATGTCAGTTGACTAACCCCAGGGAATCTAAAATTCCCATCACTCCAGTATGAGCAGTTGAAAACAGATACAGGAATGTCGTCCTCCCTGTTCGGGCGGGAAAGCGCGTTGAGGCGAAGAAGGTCACCACGCTGGAGTTGTTTACTATCAAGGAGTTTTCGAGCTAAGAGGTCGGCGGCAGAATTGCTTGGTGCAGTAGCAAGGATGGTGGTCGGACGATTAGCACGAAGAAGCTGCAGCATTGACTCGACCACAGTGACGGTCTTGCCTGTTCCAGGACTATTATACCAAGTCAGAGTGTTTCAGCATACATAGGGATAGTGACTTACGGTCCAAATATAATAAACGTCGGGCTTCCCGAAGGCAAGCCTAGGATCGACTTGACAGCCAACAGCTGTGGCGGATTTGTTTGCACGAGAGGGTTGATTGTTTGTGCAAGTGTAACAACCCTCCTTGGTCGTTCGTGCGTCAGTGCGGGCGATAGTACCCTTGCTTCAACAAATGCGGTAGCAAGCGCCTGATGCATCCGCAGAAGTGGGATCCGATTTAGACAAAACCGGACATCAAACTGTGTGTTAGGTGGGGGAAGAAAGCGGTTGGCAAAGCGGAGGCCGACTTCTTCCTGTCTAACGACGTGAACGTAGCCAATATACCAAGTTGTGTTTGTGTTGGACGAGGGATTGTGAGGGCGAACTTTGATGGAATCACCAACAAGGACTGATGGCCTATAATGCTATCAGTTGTCAGAATCCAAGTAAGCGTTGAGCTGCAGACCTTTTTTCTGCCAAGCCGGGAACCTCTAGGCTAGTGCAGATTAAGTATAAGAGGTTTAGCATGGGCGGGTGTGCAAAAGGATACTCACTAGAAATACGAGTTGTACCGCTGTAGTCCTTGATTTTCCTTGTCGTAGCGTTCCAGGTCGACCCTTTTACCACGGCTTAGCATTCGAAAACACGATGAGCATATAGACACTTACTGAGCCTGGAACTCTTCTGCATGTAGCATGGTCTCCCAAAATCGACCATACCCGGATCCCCCTACAGCAGCCAAACCGCCATGCAGCCCAGGCAACTGTCTCACACGCTCAATCTTGGCGGACACATTGGCCCGGCTCTCGAGTATCCCGCGGAGCGAGGCTGACATAACCGCCCGAGGCAAGCTGACCACCCAATCAATCTGTTGGCCTGCTGGTTTGATTCCATCAACCAAGTTTTCTTCGCGATCTCTCCGAGGACGGCGGGCTGGCCGTACATATGGTGCGCTCGGCTGGAGTTGTTCGAGGTCCGCTGCGTTCCCAACTGTGGCGCGGAGCGGGCGAGTAATTGTGAAGGACTTGTTGAGCGAAGTGTCATGAAAATGAAGCTCTAGTCGGTCTGAAAAGTGACCACGATGCCCAAGCGGACGGAAATAGACCGAGAGTGACAGTATGCGCCGCGGAGGTAGAATAGTACGCGGCGTCTCAGGGACATGGAACCTAGAAGGAGATTAGTACATGCACGTCGAAGAAGGGCTCGGAGTAAATACTAACTGAGAGGGGCTTCGGTTAAATTGACCAGCCTCGGAGGCAAGCTTCACCGAAGCCAATGCGATGTCCGCAGGAGTGTTTAGGCGAAGAGTGAGCAACTTTTTGACTTCTTGAGAGGAGCTTGGATCGGTAGTTCCAAAGTCGACCCCTATTGCTGCGTCTGAATCACTTCCTGGCCCAATACCATGCGAGACTTCGACCCCATGTCGATCCTTTTCTGTCTCCCGTAGTACGGACTGGAACCCAGCTACCCTGGTTCGGCGAGCATGAGTTTCTGTGGCAATATGCTTACTCCAAATATTACTTGGAATATTGGAGTTGCATGCGTCGCAACGGATCGAGCCAGTAATTGCCGATGGTTCAACTACAGCATACCATGGGTCGGGTGCTTCGCCAGCCAGCTCGCCTAAGCGCCGACGGTGGAATACACCCTGACGGTGTTGCTCAAGGCTGTATGGATTGGAGTTAGGCAGCATGCATGGGCAAACCAAGCATTGGGCAGCAGTAGAGCCGCGGAGGGTGGCACGATGCCTCTTGCCTGCAAGATGCCCGTTGAAGGCAGATTGTGATGTGCAGATGATGTTGCATGGGGGACAAAAATAGTCGAGGACATGCGATGCGGTACAAAGCTCTGTACGGCAGACGCCGTTGGTGAGAAGCTCGTTGCACACGACCATCGTGGTATCGGTCAGCCCGTGCTAGTCGACGAGGATGGAAGGCGAGACAAAGTGGCAAAACACTGTCTCGGCAGCTATGCTTTATAGCGTCAAGGTGCTGGCAGTAGCCACACACACAAACACCTGGCTATTTGGGCACGGGCAAACCGGGCTACCGGCGCCAAGAGCCAATCAGAGTTGAGAGCATCGCTGAGAGTTCAAAACGGGACAAGCGGCTTGAGACACGAGGCGAAAGGTGTGTGGGGACAAACGATTGCGCATACACAAAAGGACACGTTGGAATCGGTATGAGAATTGGCCCGAGACCATGCTGCGCTTGAGCGCCCATTCTGTCAGATCTGGGCGGTGGCAAACATGAGGGCTCGCCTGGGATCTTTCCATTGGACACAAGCGAGTCAAGGTCGCTGTCGAAATCAGGTCACTTATAGATCATATGGCGATCACTGCCCACAAAGAAGCGCAAATTTGCCAGATCGTATCGCCTTGATATACCCCTAATTCTTGCTGTCTTCGTCGAGGCAGTGTGGACGAAAGAGGCAGGAGCTAGGCTGGCGCTTAAGCATCTCGGACCCGGTCACGTGACTTTCCACTCGCGTATCTCGACCTGTTTACATCTATACGCGTCCAGGAGGCGAGAGCATGTAAGTCTCGTTGAGCATATGGACAACATGTCAAGTAAAATAAAATATAAAGGGCCTCCCTCAACAAGCTTGCTATCCGTGGCATTCGTTCGTTCGACGACAAGAGCGTGTCCGTGATAGAGTTCTACAGCCCGGTCACAGTGATCGTTGGCCACAATGGAAGTGGAAAAACGGTGATTTTCGGGAAAATTATTCGCACGGGACTTGAACACTAAACCGTGCTCCTTAGACCATCATCGAGTGCCTAAAGTATGCTACGACCGGCGAGCAGCCGCCAAACACTCGTGGCGGCGCGTTTGTCCACGATCCCAAGGTGCGTGATTAGATCTTCTCCGGGTACAGTTTCTAAGCCCCGAATCTTTTCAGATGGCAAACGAAAAAGAAGTCAAGGCTCAAGTAAAACTCCGCTTTTTTGCTGCCAATGGCACACGCATGCTTGCCGTACGGAATCTGTCGGTTACCATGACCAAAACTAAAATGGCGATGAAAACCCTTGAGGGAATTCTCGCTACGTCCGACGGAGCAAAGGACAATAATAAAGTACGCACACCCCCGCGGATTTACCCCTGCAAGTGATTTAACACAGCCTTTCAGCGAGGTGTCATCTCGACCAAATGCGCCGAGCTAGACACGGAAATCCCCCATCTCCTTGGTGTTAGCAAATCGGTACTCGAGAATGTCATATTTTGCCACCAGGAAGACAGCTACTGGCCCCTCGCCGAAGCCTCAGTCCTCAAGAAAAAGTTTGATGATATTTTCGAAGCCACTCGGTACACAAAGGCCCTCGATAATATCAAGGCGCTGAAAAAGGACCGAGTTGCTGAACTCAAAGCAGACAAGGAACGACTCCAGAGTCTAGCACTCGAAAAGGCACACGCCGACCGTGTACGTCATTACCTAAACCGTGCTGTGCCTAAACTCTAACGACTATTGCTCTCATTAGCTCAAATCGAAGATCGACGAAATTACCGACCAAATTGCTGAAAAGTCACAAGAGGCTGAGGATACCGAGACTGCTTTAGACGCCCAGGTCGCAGCCAATGCCAAATTTTACGATTCAGCCACCCGTTTCCAACAAATATTCATGAAAGTCGAAAGCCTCGAGGAACGCAGAATACGGGCTGTCAGGGAGATGGAGAGACTCCGCCAAACGGTTACGCTCATCGATGGTAAGCCTCGAATTTGATCGGGATTATACATATCTAGTGACGACTGTCGCCAGACCCTACGGATGTTTTGCAGGCCAAAATCAGCAACTATGACGCCCATTCTGCGGCTCAGAAGGCTAACAGAAGCGCCAAGGCAGCGGAACTATACGATGAAGAAGAAAGGTTGTTGGAGGCACGCAAAGATCACCAGGAGGCAGTCAACACCCGTGGTGAGATGCGCGGTCAAGCGAAGGTACAACGGTCCGGGATCCCTCGACCGATAGTCGCCCTTTTCAGGATCACTGACATTCTTTATTCCCGTTTTGGTTTATAATCATTCAAGACCCATGAACAAAACATTGCTAATCGAGACGCTGAAATCGCTAATCTTGGGACGAAACATGGCATCCGGCCGAGCACCAACGCGGATGGGTCGTTGTCCAAAGATGCTGTGGTTGAATTCACGACTCGTCTGCAAGAAGCGGCAAGGGCGCACACGCTTCAGGTGGAGCAGATGCAGGCACGTCTTACGTTTTGTCCTCAAGTATACAGTCTGACCCCCTAGTGTGGAGAGCAGAACGAATACGATATAAGAAGTAATCGCTACCAGTCTGAGAAGACCAAATTACAAACTGAGGAGAACACCCTTAAGCACGAGAAAGAAACCCTACGTGCTCAAACTGTTAGTCCCGGTCGGCCCGAATTCCTCCATATTTCACGACTTCTCATATTGTATGTAGCAACGCAACCGAAGCCAAATAATGGCAGCTGAATCATCTCTCGATGCGCTCAAATTGCTTGAAACGGAGCTGAAACTTGCATCTACTGCCGTTGCCGAGGCGCACAATCGGCTTGATGCTGCGACCGAAGCTGCAGCCGAGTCGTCTTTTGATGCGCAAATTGCTGAACGCACACGCAAATTGGGAGCCAAGACAGACGAACGTGAAAGGCTCCAGCAAAAATTGGCCGAGCTCCAAAGCCATGCGGAGACTAGGGCAAAGCTGGCTTTGAAAAAGACCGATTGGGCAAAGAAACGCGCAGAGATTGAGATGATGTAGGTGGTCCGCTTTGCTACTGATTCTGGCTAAATTGGGCCATAGTATCAATGTGAACAACGGCCGTTTTAAAGCACTCACCGGAAATGATGCTGAGCCGGAATCCATGGAACACGATGTCGACCAGGCGCTGGTGTAGGTGTTTAGCGGCTCCATGCTGCCACCATACTCTAAATATGCTGGCTTACAGCGCGAAAGACAAAGAGATCTCCCGACTTGAAGCAACACTGAGCTCTTCGAGCAGGGACATGCATTCTGCAGAGTCAACTCTTGCATCGTATCGTGAGCAGATTCGAAAAAAGGAGCAGGAGCTCAATAGTGCGTTACTAGGCTTGTAATGCTTCAGACTCTTGCGGACTGTTGATGACCGTAGTGCTCGAGCAAAAGCTCAAGGCTGGACTCTCGGAATCGGAGCATTCAACTGTGGGCCCGGCTATCAGAGACGCACAAGTGGAGCTAGACGGCTGGCTAGAGTGAGCCTTTTGGATTTTCAGATGGCCACACATATACTTACTCAGCAGAATTGTGCGACAGGGAAATCGGCCAACACG
The DNA here is from genome assembly GCA_030998015.1 of Ceratorhiza oryzae-sativae. NCBI lineage: Eukaryota > Fungi > Basidiomycota > Agaricomycetes > Cantharellales > Ceratobasidiaceae > Ceratorhiza > Ceratorhiza oryzae-sativae. Next base: position 1,067,956 of record JARWMV010000234.1, on the reverse strand, counting down.
AGGGCGCCGAGCATTTCTATCACAAGATACTGAAGGACGGAAAGACGCACAAGAAGTGCGTTGTCTGCAACCGGAAGATGGACGGGAATGAGTTGGCGGAGTTTGAGAAAACGGTATGTGAGCTCACAACTGTGGTTCGGACTTAAAAATAGACACCCACTCGCTGCACCACCAAACGTTAGGTAAACGGTCACATTCAAAAGCGGGATGCTGCTCGCCTCGAGGAGAGTAAACAGTCTCGAGACGACTGGACGGCAGAGGTTGGGAAATTGCAGGCACTATTGCCTGTTGAGGAGGCACGAGACAAGTTGCGGGACGAAGAACTACCATTGATGAAGAAGCGCATAAATGAATTGGACGAAAGGGCGGCCAAGGCGGCTGCAGAAGCCCAGGAGGTCGGTGATTGTCACCGCCCATCGCTGCTGTTTGACAGCTTCACTCTTTCAGATCGAGGATGCTGTAAAGGCCGCAAAGTCAACGCAAAAGGAGCTTCAGTCTTTGAAGAGCCAGGCCGGAGTGGTGACACGCACCCAACAGGAGGTCAAAACCTTGCAGAGGGAGATCCAACAACACGAGCGAGACCTTGCTTCAACTGGAACGACCCAGACCGCAGAAGACGTTCAAGCAGAGATTGATCAATGTGGAGCTCAAATGTGAGTGTGCAGATCCCCTGCAGTCGCTTACTTGACATTTGGCTTTTTGACTTTTACTCAGCAAAACACTCGACCGAGAACGAACATCTTTGATGACAGAACGAGACCGGCAGAACCAAACTCTACGTACCTTGGAAAACGAATATTCTGCCCGAAAGCTAGAAGAGAGTGAGATGAAGAACAAAATGAAAGACGGGGAGGCTTTGGGACGAGAGATTGAGACGCTCGCCAAGGAAAACACGGAGGGTGCTGCTCGGCTCAAGGTCATATACTTTTCAAATTTTCGGGGCGTAGCGAAGCGATTAACTTTGTGTCACTACAGGATATCGAAGCAAAACTCGCTGTTGCTCAACAGCCACTACAAAGACTTGAACAAGAGCAAAGGCAGTTCCAGGCCGAACACAACTCCAGGATTTCACAGATCTCTAGAAAGGCGCAGGAGCTCAACTCCGCCGTAGATCGATTGGAGAATCTCACAGCACCCATTGACAAGTACGCATGTCAGCCACAAGCAGCCCCTAATATCAACTTATCTGATGTGGCCATAGATATATCCGTGAGAGGCGTGATCGTGCTCTGCGGCAATGTGAGGCGCGCGTGTCCGACGCCGCCGCCCGAGTTACCGAGCTGGAGCAGTCGGTCCAGGGGCTTCGCGACGAGATCGCGGGGATGGATAAAGAGATTCACGAGTCTGGCGCCACACTGGCCAGGTTTCGTGACAATCTGAGCCTGAGGAACATGAAACAAGAGATCGCAGACCTGCAGGCGGAAATAGACGAGCACGACCTAGAACAGGCAGGGTCAGCCAAGGCGCAATTCGAAGAAAAGTACCAAGCGGAGAAAGAAAAAGAAAATAAGCTACGCTCAAAAGTCAGTCACTTGATACAAGACTTGGAGATATTCACAAATACCAATTCTCATTTCAGCAAGCGCGGCTGGCCGGGGAATTAGGTATCTTGAAAAGTCAATTGAAGACATCCAAACAGGAACTTGCCAGCCAATTCAAAGGCATTCATGAAAAGTATACTAGACAATTGGTCCAGGTTAAAGTCCGTCTCCACACTCTTTTGGAAAGAGCTACGTATTTAAGCCTTGCCTAGATGGCTGACATGGCCAACAATGATTTAGAAAAATACGCCAAAGCCTTGGACAAGTGAGTATTTCGGTTTTCGAATTTTCGTGTACTGATGATGAGGTTGCAAGCGCAATCATGAAATACCATGCGCTAAAAATGGAGGAAGTGAACGACACAATGCGCCATCTTTGGAACAAGACCTACCAGGGTACCGGTACGCAGCTTCCTACCTGACACGCTGCGCCACACACGCCCTAATTGGACATAAAGACATTGACGGGATTAAGATAGTCTCTGACCCTGATGGTGGCGGGACCGCAGCGAAGAAGGCGTCTTACAACTACCGAGTGAGTGCTAGCCTTGAGACGCCCTGACCTGCTCATTATGACAAACCATTACTGACTTAAATTTGTCTTAATCAGGTTGTAATGACGAAAGACCAAGTCGAGATGGATATGCGTGGACGTTGCAGCGCGGGTCAAAAAATGCTAGCTTCTATCATCATTCGCCTCGCACTGTCCGACTCTTTCGGCCAGAACTGCGGAATTCTTGCGCTCGATGAACCCACTAATGCTCTAGACACGGAGAATATTGATGCGCTCGCTGGGAGCTTGGTAGATATCATCAACGAGAGGCGACACCTTAGCAACTTCCAGCTTATCATCATTACTCATGACGAGAGCTTTTTGAGAAAGCTCGGACAAGCAGAAGTCATGGAGTACTATTGGTACGTTATGCCACCACTTTGCGACTCATCTTATTCACAAGCTAACAGGCGAGTATCCCGCGATGGGAGGCAAAAGTCGGTTATTGAACGGCAACGCTTCAATTAATCAGTTTTATTTTCGCGGACTCCCAATTTTACAATCATCATGTATCGAGAATCTACTGGCTATTCGCGTTTTCTTCATCGTTGTTGGTTTCTGGTCCCGTCGGCCCCGCGCTATTAGCTTGAGCTTGTATGGCCTCCAGGAAAGGGCGTATGCCGAGCCCCGCCTCCATTGGCATACCGAGATTAGCTACAAGCCCGCCTAACAGCCCAGTCGACAGCGCCTGATCGAGAGAACGGACCGACGCTCGAAATGGCGCAGATGCGACGATCCGCTGCAGGACCTCTTGTTGTGATAGATGGGCGATAGGAGAAGTTGATGACGTTAGGTCGGGGGGAAGGAATGGTGCGAGTGAATCGACAGCATTGGGATCTCTTAGAACATTATCCAATACGGATGGAGTGAGGATATCCGTCAAAGAAAGGTCTATTAATGAGAGACCAACTGATGTCAGCGGATGGCCTCAAGTCAAGTTTGCACCTACCTGGAACCACGCCTGCTCTTGCGCCTGGCCTTACACCACCTTGAGCCATCCCACGAATGAGTTCCTGCATAAATGCGTTCAACTGTTCGTGGTTGAGCGGACCAGCAGGTGTTTCAGTTTGGTTGGTCGTGCCAGTAGCCATTGCCCTATAACAAGTGATATACTTCTAGCAAATCGGTTTTAATAGACAATGCTCACACGTCCTCTGAAGATTCGCGCGGGTTCGGTGGCTGTAGATCTGTAGCATTGAGTAATTCATTTATTTTCGCGACGTCACTAGCATCCCGATCACTGCTGGGGTCCTGATTTGCAACTTAGAACCTGCGAAGTTGAGCTAACCCTCCAAATCATACACACCTGGAACCAGAACTGTATCTGCAGGTCAAGCACATTGTTTCAGGGCTATACTTATACGATACCCACAAAGTGTAGTTGATCTGAGGATTGAAACTTCAAGACATACATGCGAACCGTCGGATCGTTGGATATTTTTTCAAGCGAGGCATCGGAAGGAAATACTACGAGGTCCTGGGGTTTAAATATATGAAATGTGACCATGGGTATATTTTTGTGTTACCGCGATTTGAAACAAGTCACACACCGTGTCCTCCGCTGAGGATGTGCTCCCATCGCGAGGACGCCATCGGAGATGGAGTAACTCGTCATCTGCAAACTCAAGGGACAAGCTGCCCTTTGCCGGATCGGGGTCAACGAAGCTAGTCCCTTCTCTCCTAAACGCCCTTCCTGCGCGTGTAGTGAATATCTGGCTCATTCGCGTTCGCCGATAATGAGGTGGCAGATAAAGATAGCAGCAGTTAAGTCACGTGTTAACCCAGAAGTCAGCAAACCATTCTACCATCACGACGTCAAATGAAATACCTAGCCACAATCAACGAGAATGTCAAGGTTCCCTATTATTTCAACTAACACGGGCCAACGCGGATTCGATACCCGCTTTCGAAATACGACATTGGGACTAGAACCCACATACTCGCTTGTCCTGCAACAAAGGTGACCTGTGCACTACCCACAAGAGGCTCCCCAGGTCTCACGCCCAGATGATCCCGGCAAGATCTCACATAACGTGTTGAGCCAGTCGCAAGGTTTGAAATTAGGTTCAGGAGGCTGGCTTTACCTTTGCAGATCGACTATTTGCAATATCCGGGCCTATGGTCAAGGTGCCGTGAGGGTGGCGGATGAGTGAAGTCACCCAGCCTATAGGCCACTGTAATTCAACCGCCTCTGGCAATTTTTTGCGACACGTCTTGGCTTTGGACTGCAGATTCACGCCCAAGGACATCCTCTGGGGGTACAAAAAGTGGAGCCCCCCTCTATCACAACCGCGCACTCCACTATGGTTGTACTCGTCCCTCTGGCTGTTCCTACTGAAAGCAAGTCCCGCGTAAGCCTTTGATTGACGATCCTGTACAATCAGCTTTGCTCACGCTGTGGGAGGATTTAGGAAGTTTGGGCTCGTATGCCCGATCACACTACTCCGTCGGGGGAGAGTAACGTCGAGCTGTTGGCCATTGTTATAGACAGCCATTGCACATCTAACGTCAGAGTTTTCTAGTTCGCTTGTTTTTTTTTTGTGGGCACTGACGCTTTTGTGTATAGACAAGGTTATATAGTTGTATGGCTCCTGAGTCCCGAGACGTCTGGTCTACTTCCACCGATGAGACCGTGCACGGAGTACGTAGCATCAGGCCACCATTGAGTGGGGGAGCACTGTTTCGAGTGAGTGTTTAGCCGCTTTAGTCTATGGGGTGGGTTTGTATCCCTCCAAAACTCATCCCGCCTTGTCTCATCGGACCATTTGGTTTACTTACGTTTATTATTGATGCTCAGTATCATCAGAAAGTAGTGGTATCCCCCTGTATCGAATGGTGGCATAGCCATGATGGTGTTCGTCGTACTAAAATTGGCACAATACTTGCTGGGTGGTGCGAAACTGATGTGGTGAGTAATCTACTTTCTCGTTAACACGGTGTATGCGCCTGTGGTGTTGGGGTTTCCAACATCTTCTCGGTTGATTTGAAATCGCTGGAAACCACATAGCTGATCATTTGCTTGCTTGGTTTAAAATCACTAGACTTCACCATCCAGTCGGAGGTACAGTTACTGGGTGCGCTGTGAACTTGATGGGGGCCACATCACGCATCGCTGGTACGAGCAGCACGAATTGTTCGCGTGCTCAAACGAGAGCCCATCAATTTGTCTCCTTCCACGCTCAAGATCACTCGCATAAGACACCGCCTTTGGAATTTGCTTGGTGAAACATGATTGGGCAGGCCAAGCGATTAAAGCCCGTTTGAGGTTAAACGCAGGCACACATTTTTTCGTAGATGACCATGGGCTAACTTATTGACAACACAATTCGATACACAATCCATTTCACTCTCTACTGTAATTTCACTATATTGTCGGATAAAGCTTCCGAGTATGTATAGTCCATCTGTCTAAATAGCTATGCGCACATCTTCTCGATGCAGTCGGAAATGCAATGAATGGACACCAACCGTATTCGGAGGTTGGGCTGCGCCCGGAATGATATTCTCAAGTTCGTTGCCTTATCGAACATGTCCATTTGGTCATTCAGGGGATCTCACGCATCATAGTCATTTAGGAAAGTTACGAGATGGGCACAAGTGCATAATAGACCATAACACGAGTAGCTGAATCCGGTTTGGGACACGCCTTGTTCGGCGAGGTGCGCCACAGTGCGCAGCCAGCTATGCTCACCTCGGGAGAAAGTTTCGTTAGCGTGTACCTGAAGCCCCTGACCCAGCTAGTGTGTGGATGAACAATGGCGTTGCGACTAATCGATCCTCCTGATTTGATAGTTCCCCCGTGGTATCCACAAACACCCCAAGGTGGGCGGCACGTGCCATAAATCAGATATCCTAATCAGGCCCAAGAATCTGATGCTGTCGATATTAATCACAAATCCAACCATTTCTTAGCCCTGATCGAACCGGAACCATCTGGGAAGGATTTGCTAACTTTGCTGCTCGAGTTGGGGCCTGGGGATCAAAGGAGAAAAGCTGACGATTGATGCTCGGATTTACCGAAGAGCAGCTTCCCAGCCCCAGGCAAGTGATGATATGGCTTAGCGATCTACCCCGAGACTGCACCTACAATGTCTCCGCATATCAAAGACGAGAGCCATCGGATCAATGCACCGCAGTAGAACCGTCCAGCAAGTCCCATCCAGAGTTCTAGCTTGCGTCTAGCAACGAATACAAATAAGGTTTCATATGACTAGCAACGTATCATCCAAATTTTGCGGCCTGTGATACCAATGTGTACCCGCGGCAATCGCTACCGTCGTGCTTCGATAGGGGGTATGACAATGAGATGATTATCTACATGCCCTAGGCAACAAGGTTTGCTGTAGGATCCCATGGATTTCCGGTATATGTACTCGCGGCTGGCGCGGATAACGTTTTAAGCTGGAGTATCGCTAATTTTGATGTACGAGATCAGACTGACTCATACAGTTCCAGGGTACTGCAGCTATAGCTTGGGCAACAGTTTAACCGATCGCGACTGGGATATGCCGCGCCCCGGCATTGTCCAGAAATCTTAGTCCGAGTATCCAAGGTTCTGATATGTGGCAGTCGCCGGAGATTTGTCTTCCATCTGAGCGTCTGTTGCACATAGCGTCATACCACAGTAGCGCATGGGTTTTTGTTATTGAGATGTTTCTAATGGCTCTGAGACGCTACCCTATGTCTGGATCATCCGGCAGCCAGTGGCCTCCACGATTTTGAGCCAAGTGGCTCGTTTGCTACTTGCCCAAAAACGCTCAGTCTTGAAATAACCCACTGGAGAGACGGATCTGCGGACAACGCCACATCGTAGATGCTGTTCGTCCTGCTTATGAGGAAAAAGATACTACATCGGTAATGCGCTATACTAACAATGGCCTTCATGGTATTTAAGACAACGTCCACGAAACCCTTCCGCATCACCCCTCTCGCATTCATCCCATTCTTCACTGCTTTACAGCATGCCTGAACAATCTACATTCCCTGTCGTGAGTACCAATAATATCCGCTATGGCGTAAGTGTCAGCAGTCAAAGCGTCTAATCCATTCCTACTAGGATGCCCAGGTTTGGGCTCGCATGCCTGAGGCGCTCAAACGACGGGCTCCGTAAGGCAGAGTGATACAGAGGTCTTATCTTGGGTCGTTGGGCACGAAAGGAGAGGCGGTATTGTGAGTTCTTCGTACACCGCGAAGAAGGGCATCGCTGAACCAAGTACAGTTATACCATATTGCAAGGCACCAGAGTCCGGTGGTGTTTGGTCGTTCAACGACAATGAGGTAGTTCCAGGTATTTCGTCGGTTCGGGCTGCGCATACACATGGTGCACAATTTCAGGTACGTAGTTGGACCATAGGTATTCCCGATAGTTTTTATTGAGCTGAATCTGATTCCAATAGCTCGATCAAACCGTGCGAATTAAGAAGAGGGTTGAATGGCAGCACACAGAAGCAGGGCATGTGCAGAAATCAGGTCGGGTTAAGGCGGCTTGGTGCAAGCAGGTTCAGGTGAGTCTATTTAGCGGCGATTCATGTTTAAAACCGACTAACTGCGAACAGGGAGGAGATGGCTTTTTTCTTGACTACAGCTACTGGGTTGAGATTGAAAGCAAGGGTCTCAGGACTCGAAACTGGTATTCGCAGGCTGATTTAGAGCTTTAGTCTATGCGGGTTTGCACATGTTTATTATTTGGGTCGCTTGATTAAGAATTTTATGCCTGTTTCGTCCATCACGTGCTCGTGTTATCTCCAGCGGCGATCTCCCTTCGCTCGCAGCGCAAGCTCCGTGGAAGTTTCCCCGATTCACTTGGCGGATAGTGGAAACGGGGTAGCGCTTGAATCTGCAATAGAAACGCATCATAGACACTTTTCTGGCGCCATATCTCCTGTATGTACCCAATAATCTACGTGGGTAGTATGCAAATTTTTACTCACAACCGACAACTATATGAAGGATCACATGCAGCAAGCTACCGTGTCTGCTGGACGCGCTTTACGCTCTGTTCTAGATTCGAGGATCCTTGCGAGTAGTTCAAGCCTTTCTCGAACTAAAGCCAATGATACTCCTCAATTATCTTCACGACTTTCTGGGAGACTTTCCGATCTTGGGACTCCCGGCCGGTCAGATAGCATAGAGAGAGGGTCTCGAAATATCACTGCCCGAGCAAAGAAACGACGTGGCAAGAAACCTGAGGATAAAAAGATCCATTCAAACCAAGCCTCGACCCAAACACATTCAACTCACCAGCGGAACACCACGAAAGCTCAGCCGCAATGGACAGCAGTCGGCTCCGCACTTGCCACCCTAGAGGACTCCATTGCCAGGACAAACCTATTGCTGCATTCCTTGGCTAGTGGGGAGGCATGGGCTCGGCGTACACGGTCCTCTCGCTTATCCTGGGGTACGAAATCAAGCCTGGACTCAAACGCCAATCAGAAGTCATCTAGCCGGGCACAGGATACTGAAGCTCTGGCGGACCTGCTTCAAGAACTTGGCCAGAAGCAGGCGGTTGCGGTTGATTTGTTGGCTCGCCTTAATCGGTCCACGAGCGACGCACTTCCAGTTCCCCCATCGCCACGGAAAACTTTCGAAGACGTTCTAGTTAAAAAGGCCATCGAAGATTCTAAAGAGCCAGAAAAAGAAGACACAAAGATGTACGAGACTGGTTGGGGGGATAATTGTAAGTGTGCGCTACCAGCAGTTGCTCGTGATTCTCACCGTCAACACTAGCCTTGAAACCGCCAGCATCGAGTGGTACCGAACCGTCAATACAATCAACTTCGTCCAGGGATGAAGTTACATCCAGCGAAATCATTCCAGAGGAAGATTTGCGAGGAGTCGTCGAACCCGATGTGATCTCCCTAGAATGTCAGTGCTCAGATGCGCTTACTGACACGGTGGTTTACTCTCGTATCTTGGGTAGCTATTGTTCGTGATCCGAAGCGTATTGTTCCCATCCCCACTCTCCAGCATGGTCTTGATAGAGTTTTGTTCAAGTATGTTCGTTTCCTATATTTCCGTTCGAGGGCCTAACGCGCTATCTATCCTGAAGCCCTGGTGTACACTGGCTACAAGATCCTCACTCTCGGGTTTACAATTTCCCCCCAGAGCTACAGGCCATGCCAGCATTTACGTCGTTTGCATACGAAAGAGTAAATACCTTTGTCACAAGTTCCAAAGATCCAGTAAGTAGTGCTTTTCGACCTAGTCCCTCCAAAGTGCTCCTTTTCGATATCATCTTTTTCTTTTTTTTTTTTTTATAGGAACTTGCAGACCTTGCGAGAAAGCTGGGGAAGAAGTTCACCGGGTCCACATCATCTGTTTCGATGATCTTGTCCCACATATATTTCCTGATAAGCGGCTGGCGCGAGCTTGATCTTTCAATACTCAGTGCGGCGTTTGCTCACATGGTAAGGCTTCTGTTTGCACCCGCGACCGATTGGCTTCACGTGCGCCCTAGCCAACAGAATTTACTGCTGGCCAAAAAATGCCGTATACATTTTTCATGAGGCGGAATGACGACGTTGTGGCGTTTGATTCTGGGTCTCAGTCTGATGACCCACTTGATCAGAACATATTGTCTTACATCGTGAGTTACAAGTCGAACAATAAACAAACGCTAACGCTATTCGGTTAGGGCATCATGCTCGAGAAGCTGCTGACTTTGTCAAAGGACGAATTTGATACACTTTTGCGAAGTAACCCTATAGTGCTCGATGGCAAGGCCGTACTACCCGAGCGTGAAGCATACCGGTATTCTGCGGTACGTCGCCTAAGCTGGTTGCCTAAGAAAGCAGTGGATTGATTTCACATGTAGTCGAACACGATTGTCTTGAGGTCGCAGCTGGACTGCGTAGATCCTCGGTTACCGGGCAGTGGCGTATTCGATTTGAAGACACGCGCTGCCATATCGGTGCGGCAGGACATTTGGAATGTTGAGGTGCGGTACCGCTGATTTGGCCGTGGTATGTGGCTGACCAGGACTTACCAGGTTGGCTCCGGGTACCAAATTCGCTCGATGACCGGTCCGTTTGAAAGTTTCGAGAGAGAGTACTACGATCTTTGTCGTTCCGCCATGTTGAAATACTCGTGGGCGCTAAGAATGGTTTTCTAGAAGTCATACATGCAGCTGATATTTTGAACCGTTCTCAGGTTTCAAGCTCGCATCGGAGCCATGGACGGGTCTTTGTTGCATACCATAACACTTCACGAATGTTTGGTTTCCAATACGTTCCACTTGACGAAATGGACGAGCGGCTTTTTGGAGGCCGCGAAGGCGGAGAGCGGGTTTTCAGTGCCTGTTTGGGTTTTCTTGAAGTGATTGCCGAGGGTGTGACATCATGCTTCCCCGAGCAGGTGAGCTATTGTAGTCCATGGGCGCATATATCAACTCATTTCAAACAAACATGAGTAGGATGTTAAAGCAACAGTGTTTACAAACGAAGGCAAAGATCCACAACTTTCGGTGTGGGTTGAACCTGCAACATGGAATGAATCGACATTAGCGCCTGTTTATGAACTTCGGCTCAACGTTCAGCACACTATCGATGGGGAGCATGTTCCCGCCGGCGCCCAGGTTACCTTCGAGAAGCCAGAGTGTAGGCTGTATTTGCCAGATCGTATCAAAACATCCGGGCTAACTAGTTTAACTATTAGGGAAAATAAGCTATAATCTCACTCGACTTTCCCCTAGCGCAGAGAACAGGGTGCGGTATGAAAAGGTGCTCGCAAGGCAGCAAGCTATCCGGGTTTCTTGCCTTCCTGAAGGGACCACGGTTGAAGAGCTCTCTAACCGGATGAAGGATGGCGTACTAGAGGGATATGCCTCACAGACCTCGGGGGAAGGAAACTCTTCGGCAGAACCGGAAGGGGACGGGGTATCTTCAACTAACTTGGATGCTTGGAACAAGAGGTTCCGACAGGGGCTACACCTTTGGTTCGTAGCCTTCGAAAACTATCAAAAAAGGGACTAGAAGATTTAAGCAAGTGGGCTGAGGATGACTCACCCAAGGTTATGTACAAGCCTCGAGTTTGATGTTCTGGGAGATTCAAGATCGTGCTTCTCTCCGTGCACTTGTTCGATAACCCGAGCTCGTTTGCGCTATGTTGGATATTGTTGTCGCCGACCACTTCTCACAAACAATTGTTGTAGCACTAATGCATATGAAGCATAGCTTAGCCCAACAATTTGGGTAATCCTACTAAGAAGATCGACATGTAGACCAGCGTGGGCGTAGAGTCCCAGCCACAAAATATTCAGTTTATCCCTTGAAAGAGATTATGCAAATTTATACAGCTTAGCGAAATACACGACAATATGGCCAAAAAAAATAATATCGAGAGATTTGCTACGTGGTTCATAGTTTCACATCCTCCTCTGCTTCCTTCATCTTTCCCAACAGCGTCTTTAACCAACGGTCCACTAGCTGGGAATCACTTGCGACGCTCAATATACACTTCTCGCAGCCACATGTCGTGAATTTGGCAACGTTGAGAACAAAGTCAAACTCGAATAGGCCCATACTGGCGGCCTGGGAAAGGCTCGAGCGCTGCAGACCATCGCACAACGCTCTGTATAGGAGACTTGCCATGCTGGCCGCCCGTAATAGTGTCGACTGAGCAACCTATAAGCAGAGCAAATGAGTAGACGTTGATATTTTCTTCCCAAACTAGGAGTTATGTGTCACAAGACGTACCCTCGCAGCCAATAGGCTTATGTGCTGCCAAAAGCACGTTGAGTACGACATCAACGCGCCTTCTTTGGAACCTAAACAACGCGAACGCGTCGTGTGTACTCAACCCGACCTCACGGTCACCCTCGAGATCTTTCTCCGCGAAATCCAACGAAAAGGTGCGCTTGGCGGCCTCCTGTGCCTCTTCCCGAACCCCATTCGGCAAGCAACGGCATATACCCGGATCGGCGATACACCAAGTACTGCAGGGCTGATGAGCTTCGAGCGCAAGTCATCAGTCACGAAGCCAACGTCATATTTGTCAGCTGCTTGAAGGACGGCCTGGATGTCGTTCAGGGACGCGAGCGCTGGGTGGGCCATGGGGTAGATATATTGCAGGAGAAGATTGAGGGTGCGGGACGATTCCGAGATGGTCATGACGCGCTCGTCGTGGTTTGGCCCAGTTGGCATGTCAAGGAGGTCTCGAAAAACGCCCGAGGTTTCGATAAGAAACCGACTAAACACGCGGAAATGCTGGCCGTCGGACGTGATGAGGACGAGATCGGCCTCGGGTGAGGTGAACTGAGGGCTGGGGATAACGCTGTGGTCGGATTGGCCGCCCATGGTGATCGCGTGCGTGGTCAAAGGCGAGCTTGCTGCTTGTGAGGTGTCTGCGGCTATCGCGGGCTTGGGGCACCAGAGACGGTCGTCGTCGACGCGGAGAATGGGCCAGATACGTCAATGTGACGGCGGTTTTGAGGGCTGGGCTCGGCTGCAGGAATCCTCGGTCCGCGCCCGCCGGGAACCGTGTTGCTGACGATAGAGCCAGAGCCGAGGGTCGAAGCGAGTGGGGGATCGCTGAACCACCCCGTGAACGGAGCTGGCACCGCCCGACGAGCCGATACGCGATGGATAGCCAGCCCCCCATTGGACGATACGGGCATGCCTGGTGTTGTGCTGGACGTCCAGTCGCGTGTGGCCCTGAGCAGTGGCCTGCCTGATTGTCTCTGCAACGTGCCCAGGTTCAGTTTCGGTGTCATGATTCGTCATTGAGATAGAGAACGTACCCCGCAGCACGCGATGCTGGATCCACGGGTGTCTGTAAAGGCACACAATATATATATTTATCTTCTAGCCGCCTGGTGCATGGCGGGAGCCAATTCGACAAGCGGGGCCTTGCTGCAGGACACCCCTCCAGAACGGAAACTCCCAGCAGAGGGTGCCCAAAAACTGTGCGCATGGCCATTGGCTACTCAAGCGGACGATGAACCCATAGGCACCATTGTCGACATCGGCGCACCCGAACTGAGGCCGTCTCGCCAGCTGTCGTGGTTGCAGAGGACCTGCTTGGCGCCTAAGTGATAAGTATTTGAAATCGAGGCTCCCAAAGTTTTAGACTCTGCTACAACACCTCGACTGTGTCTTGAGATGCACGCATCAGGTAGGGCCATCCATGTCAGATAAACTGAATACTAAATCAAGTCTAGTGCAAGAGGCGATAAATTCTGCCCATGACCCCTTGGGGCTCGACATTGTCGGACAGTGTCGTACTCTTCTGCTCAAAATCGGCCAACACACTCAATATGCGCAACATAGACTGGTTATTGGAGGCTTGCTAGCTCAGCCATCGACTTCTACAATATCACAGGCGCTCGACGCAATATCCAACCTGATGGCAATTCCTGCCCTCACTGTCCTGGTCGCTGATCTCTTTCGTCCTCTTCTGATCGACCTCTGTGCTCGGTGGATTGACCGTGATCGAATCAGCGATGTAGATCACTTTGCGGCCTTGTGCCTGCTGGTCGAGCCGCACGAGGAAATATTTCCGTAAGCAGCCGTCTCGAAATGAAACAATCTCAATACATTCATTCATATTCATTCATCTATTTTATCCAGGGTCCTGGATGCGTATCTAAGGACCAAAGCACCCGAAAATGGCCCTCTAGCATTCATTGCTGAGGATGGCCTAGCCCTAGCCGATGTACCGGCTGCATACCTCCACCGCATTTTACTTGCCTATTACCGTTTACTTGCCGCAGATCCCGAGGCACCGACTCGTTTAGGTTGGCCCACCCAGCTTCTGCAGTCTATTTACCGCGCTGTCCCCGGGAATGCCGCAGACCCACATCCCGATCGCACAGCCCGTTGGCTTGCGCTACGCTGCTTTGGTGCCCAGACCCGTCTTCCTGAAGCTAGTCGCGAGAAGCTGGAGTCTGAGTTTGTCGGAGTATATGCGGTGGATCAATTGCCGCTGTGCATTGGGCAGGAGCTCCAACTGGATCCGGCCACTGGATCTACCTTGATCAGGGATACCGTCGTTGACGCCTGGTTCCTTCCTCTCGTCGAGCTTAGGAGAATTCAAAATAAGCGAGATGGGCTCATGGTCGAACCTATCAAAGCGTTCATTCAACCTTCAAGCCCAGCCATCAGGGTTACTGAAGCTGATCTGCACCCACGCATTGTCAATGTCGCTGGTGTTTTACTGTATTCTGGGATGGCTACCTTCACTCATCACGGACTAGCTGAATACGTTCCCACAACTACCACCACAAACACTCTCCGCGCGCTTGCCCTACATCTTAGCCAGCGTGTTCCCACCCTCCTCACGGCAACTCCCGCATCAGGCAAGATGACGCTCATCCGAGAGCTAGCCACTCGTGTACACCCAGAAGGCGAGCGCGGTCTCGTGACCTTGCAGTTGGCCGATACTGCGCTAGACGCCAAGTCTCTGGTCGGCTCGTATATTTCTGCTCCTGCGTCCGAAAAGTCGGCTGGCGGGTTTGTTTGGCAGGATGGTGCTATTCCTCGCGCGCTACGTGCTGGAAAATGGCTAGTCTTGGCTGATATTGACCGGGCAAGCACAGAGGTTCTAGCAACGTTGTTGCCTCTTGTCGAGAGTATGCGGCCTGGAAAGCACATTGGAGAATTAGCGTCGCTGGACTTGGGTGGTGGGCGTGGGCGAGTCCAAGGTCACCCCGGTTTCATGATCTTTGGGACGCGCTCTGTGGCGAAATTACAAGCAGACAAATCAAACATATATCCCCCACCGACTTTCTTCAGCCACAAGCACTGGTTTGAAGTCCAGCTGATGCCTCCGAACCTCGACGAGCTCGTCATGATCGTGGAGCGACGGTTTCCTAGACTTGGCTCCTTCGTGTCCCGCGCAGTTGTCGAGTTTTGGCAAGAAATGGGTCATACGACGAAGCGGTTGCCCAAACCCCGTGATGTTGGAATGCGGGATTTGGAGAAATTCTGTGTGCGACTGGAGCAATCACTACCGCCACCTGCCCAAGGCTCCTCACTTTCACAGCTATTTCCTAACCACATCATCCGGGAAGAAATCTTGCTAGAGGCCCGAGACGTTTTCTTCGGTGCATACGAGGCTAGCTCCCTCCATTTCGTCACCCTTTCTGCTCGAGCCGCGCATATGCTAGAACTCGACCCTGACCGCACAAACTCCACTCTCGCGAAGCGTATGCCCGAATACGTGGTCCGAAAATCAGGCGAGGTGGTTGTCGGTCGCTCTCGAATGTCTCCAAAGCCTATTCCTACCTCGTCTCGTGCTCCATCTTCTAAGCCGTTTGCGATCCATCGCCCTGCACTGACGTTGCTCGAGAGCATATCCGCCGCGGTCTCCGCTTCCGAGTCAATTCTGCTAGTGGGAGAGACCGGTACCGGCAAAACCACCGTGGTTCAACATGCTGCCGAGTTGATGCGAAACCCACTTGTCGTCCTCAACTTGTCTAACCAGAGCGAGGCGTCTGATCTGCTCGGTGGGTTCCGACCCGTTGATGCACGTGTACCAGCTGCCCGACTGCAGGAAACGTTTATGGAGTTGTTCGGGGCTGCGTTTAGCAGGAAGAAAAATAAATCATTTGAAGATGCCGTGAGGGCTGCCTACGTGGGCGGAAAGTGGACAAGGCTCGTGAGGCTTTGGAGAGAAGCTGGAAAATTGGCGGGAGTTGACGGGTCGCATGGTTCAACCGAGAGGTGGGCTATCCCGAACTAAGTTGAGCGCTGTGATGCTAACCTTAAAATAGTGTGGACCTTTCGGAGGAAACTCAAGATGAAGGGCCGAGGAAGAGGAGAAAGGTTGGGACGGAATGGGAGACATTCATGCGCGGAGTCGACGAGTTTGACGCAGCCCATGTGAAGGGGCAATCCAAATTTGTGTTTTCGTTTGTGGAAGGTCCCCTTGTGACTGCTTTGCGTAACGGCCACTGGTATGCACCACTTTTGGGATCCTCCGGGTGATTATTAACAAAACGATTTTAGGGTGTTATTAGACGAAATCAACCTGGCAAGCGCGGAAACGCTGGAGTGCATTGCGAGCATACTGCAAAGTCCACATGGGTCAGTCACTCTGACCGAGGCTGGCCACCTTGAACCTATCCCGCGCCACCCCGAATTCCGCCTTTTTGCATGCATGAACCCAGCAACCGATGCAGGAAAGAAAGACCTACCACCTAACATTCGCTCTCGTTTCACCGAGCTCTATGTACCGCCTCCCGACGCTGACGAGGACGCTCTTCGAGGCATGGTTGCCCAGTATATCGGGAATTGCGCCCTATCCGATAAAGCCGCTATCACAAACGTTGCCGACTTTTACATCGCGGCCAAACGCCTGACTTCAGCTCGTCAGCTTGCTGACGGTCAAAATCATGTCCCGCATTTCAGCATGCGCACTCTCGCGCGTGCTCTGACTTTCGCATCTGACTTGACGCCAACACTGGGCCTTCGAAGGGCGCTCTGGGAGGGAATCACAATGGCTTTCATGATGACTCTTGATGCAAAGAGTGCGATGCTCCTTCGGTCGACAGCGGAGAAGCATATACTCGCCGGTGTCAAAAACGTGTCGGCTTTGTTCAACCAGCCTGTGCCTCCACCCGAAAAGGACGCATCAAAGTACGTTCAGGTCGGCTCTTTTTGGCTTTTACGAGGCCCGGAGCCTGTCCAGTCAGTGGACGAATACATCTTGACGCCTTCCGTCGAGGCGAAACTTGTTGACCTCGCGCGTATCGTAACAACTCGCCGGTTCCCCGTGCTCATCGAAGGCCCAACATCGAGCGGAAAAACGAGCACTGTGGAGTATCTCGCTAAACAGACTGGTCATAGATTTGTACGCATCAACAACCACGAGCACACCGATCTTCAGGAGTATCTTGGGTCTTATCTCACCGATTCCTCCACTGGCAAGCTCAAGTTCCAAGATGGAATCCTCGTTCGCGCGTTGCGAGCGGGCGATTGGATTGTCCTTGACGAACTGAACCTGGCACCAACAGACGTCCTAGAGGCCCTCAATCGCTTATTGGACGACAATCGAGAGCTAGTTGTACCGGAGACGAATGAGGTTATCAAACCCCACCCCAACTTTATGCTTTTTGCAACGCAGAATCCTCCCGGCTTGTATGCGGGTCGCAAAGTCCTTTCACGTGCCTTCCGAAATAGGTTTCTTGAGGTTCATTTCGACGACGTGCCCAGGGACGAGCTCGAGACCATTCTATGTCGGCGATGTGGCATCGCCCAATCCCATGGACATAGGATAGTTGCCGTGTTCCAAGAGCTTCAGAAGCGCCGACGGGTTGAGCGGGTTTTCGAGACCAAGAACAGTTTTGCTACATTGCGTGATCTCTTTCGATGGGCAAACAGACACTCCAAGGGGTACTCCGAGGGCACCACTGGTGGAAACTACCAACACCTTGCCGAGCAGGGCTTCATGTTACTCGCTGAACGTGCTCGCAGGGACGATGATCGCGCGGTTGTCAAATCCGTAATTGAAGATATCATGAAGGTCAAAATCGACGAGCAGGCTTTGTATGATCTATCCCCGCAGCGCATTGGCGTCCCTCTTCCCAAAACCCCCAACATTGTCTGGACTTATGCTATGCGACGTCTCTTTACACTTGTGGCAACGGCACTTCGGTATAACGAGCCAGTCCTGTTGGTCGGGGAGACCGGATCGGGTAAAACATCGGTGTGCGAGCTATTCGCTATTGCTACGGGTAGACAGCTATACAGCCTTAGCTGCCACCAGAATACCGAGACTGCTGATCTGCTTGGAAGCCAGCGACCGCTGAGAAACCGAGCAGCACTTAGAGATGGCGCAATCGCCGAGGCGACACAACTTCTAGAGAAAATAGGTCGCCTACCTTCCAATACAGTACCCAGGGATTTGGACCATACCATTCAACTCGTGGCATCTGCGCTAAAAAGCTGTCCCACAGAGCATTCGCCTTCTCTTCGGCAGGTTCTTGCGTCTTTGCGTCGTACCATGGCACTCTTTGAGTGGCACAATGGGCCGCTCATTGAAGCGATGCAAAACGATGGGCTGTTCTTATTAGATGAGATATCTCTAGCGGATGATTCCGTACTCGAGCGTCTGAATAGCGTTCTTGAGCCATCTCGCACGATTTTTCTTGCGGAAAAAGGAGGCAACAATATTTCGAGTCTGACAGTTGTCGCAACTCCCAAATTCCAGCTCGCGGCCACCATGAACCCAGGGGGCGATTATGGAAAAAAGGAGCTTTCACCAGCATTGAGAAATCGATTTACGGAAGTATGGGTGCCCCACATTTCAAATCGGGATGATCTTCGGCAAATTCTCGATCATAGTTGGAGTGACGAACGCCTTCATGGCCATACCACAAAAATGCTTGATTTTTCGGAGCACGCTGGGCACATGCTGAAAGATAATAATGCCTTAGGCCTTCGAGATCTGCTTGTAAGTTGCATAGTTATGTCAACTCGTATGGTTAGAGCTAAGTTCAGATCTGTAGGCTTGGGTGCAGTTTTCCAACTTCTGCGCATCTAACACCTCGATCTCTCCCAACACTATATTCGTGAGTCAAAATATCACAGATTGATCCATTATTTAACTGATATGCCTATGTACAGCATCACGCTGCCCGATTGACGGTGCTAGACGGCTTTGCGTCTATTGCATCGATCGCCATACTTCCCCCACACGAAATCCAAAGGATCGGCCAAGAATTGAAAGAGAAACTCGACGAATTAGTTCCACTGTCGCAAAATGAAATAGTATCACTCAACGGGCTCGAGGTTAAATCCTCTGACTTCAAGTTGTCAATCGGGTCGTTCTCCGTTGAGCTTGGCAAACTTGCTCCTACTACTGGCGAATTCAGCTTACAGGCTCCCACCACTCTTATGAATGCTTCGCGGGTTATTCGAGCCCTGCAAATACAAAAACCACTCTTGCTGGAAGGGAGTCCTGGAGTCGGCAAGACCAGCTTGATCGTCGCTCTAGCTGCTATGTCGGGTCACGCTTTGTGCCGGATCAACCTGTCTGATCAAACGGACTTGATCGACCTATTTGGATCTGATATGCCTGTAGAAGGTGGAAACCCTGGCGAGTTTGCATGGAGGGATGCTGCTTTTCTTCGTGCGATGCAAGGTGGGGATTGGGTGCTTTTGGACGAAATGAATCTCGCCCCACAGGCAGTCCTTGAAGGCCTAAATGCTGTGTTGGACCATCGTGGCACTGTCTTCATTCCAGAGCTTGGTCGCGAGTTTACGAAGCATCCCGACTTCCGCGTCTTCGCCGCACAGAATCCACTCGGTCAAGGCGGGGGGCGTAAGGGGTTGCCGAAATCATTCATCAATCGCTTTACTAAAGTTTATGTCGAGCCATTATCGCGAGAAGACCTTGAGGTGATTTGTCGACTGGTTGAACCCAGTATTCCCGAGCCAGCTCTGGCGGAGATGCTTGCCTACAACGAGCGACTGTGCGAAGAAGTTATCGGACGCGGCCGATTCGGTCGTGACGGGAGCCCTTGGGAGTTCAATCTTCGAGATATACTTCGTTGGATCACCTTATGCAAATCGACAGGCCTGCCACGTTCTCAGTCTCCGGCTGAGTACCTAGGCGACATTTACCTCTCCCGATTTCGTTCACGCGATGACCAGCGCTCGGCACACGCACTCTACAAGACTACAAAGACAATACAGGCAAGCTCTCGCAAGCCAATTTCGATCGGGTTGAACGAAATTCAGTTTGGGCACACACTCGTCAAAAGGGGACTTGGCCGTTCGTCAGTTCATTCCCTCGCGCTGTTAGATAGCCAGGCGGCAGATCTCGAAGTTGCATCAAAGTGTATTGGCTCCGGATGGCTTTTATCCTCAGCGGCCCGAGTTTTTCCGGGAAAACATCCCTGATCAGGACACTCGCGTCTGTGCAAGGCGCCGATTTACGGGAGCTTTGCCTGAATCCAGGAGCGGACACAAGTGATCTGTTGGGTGGCTTCGAACATTCTAATCGGCAGCTGAAGCTTCGGCAACTCGTTTCTGATATTTGTGTGGTCTTCGGCCCCACCCTTGCTGCAACATCCAGCCTGGAGACCAGCCTCACTAGCCTAACCAGATTATTGGACAGCCCTTCGGCTGGTAGGGCGGATATTGCTCTTGAGAGCCTGAAGGGCATTCTCGCACAATTAGAGGCCTTGCCTGGAGATGATTATACAAAGCTTACTTTAAAAATTAGGCAATTTCTCGAAGAGGACCCTTCGGCCGGTCGCTTTGAGTGGGTGGATGGGCCACTGGTTCAAGCAATGAAAGACGGTGCGTGGTTAGTGCTGGATCACTGCAACTTGTGCAGCCCGGCGGTGTTGGATCGCCTTAATTCACTTTGCGAGACCGGTGGTGTGCTTGTTTTGAGCGAGCGTGGTAACGTCAGGGGGGAAATTCCTATCGTGGTCCCTCATCCAAACTTTCGCCTCTTCATGTCACTAGACCCTCGATATGGAGAACTTTCCCGCGCGATGAGGAACAGAGGACTTGAAGTCAGTATTTTCCTGTGGATCACCCACTGGATGTGTCTCGGATCCGTGTTTGCGCAAGGCTCCCAAGGAATGACACAGAGCGCTTCTGGATTGAGGACATTGCCGTTGCTCAATTATCGCGACGAGGGCTATTCACAGCTGACATCACTATATGCCCTACTACCCCTACTATCGTTATTGGTGACCTAGCGCTAGCGACAAGTGACCACAAAACATTCGGCTCGACGCAAGTCTTGAACGTACTTGAACGAGAGATCCCAACGCTTCGCGACTGGATCAGTGTAATTTTGTTCTTTGTCACCAGCACGCCCCGGGAATCTCTTCACAGCCTATCAAAACAGCTCGAAACACTTGGCCATGATTTATCCCATTCACCATGGACCACGATTCTGAATCATCCCCTTCTCAAGTCTTGTGATGACTTGCGCTCTCGCCTCGGAAAGCAACAAGGAGCCTCATTTCAATTCCTTTCCTCTCAGGTCAGTGCTGATAAATGCTTTTCAGTTGACCAAAGCAGTTTTGTTAGTTCCCGCTCTCGGTTTGTACTGAGACAGTTTAATATATTTGTTAGCCCGTCTTACTTCACCTGAACCCAAACATCATGTCCGCTGCATTTGTGCCCGAACTTTTCCTTGAATCCTTGGTGTTTGAATCAGCCTGGGAAGCGGTCGTGCGAGCCTACCTCTGCCCTGTCTTAAACCCAGTGACACATTCACCCGCGACTGGTCAGCTATCTATTCTGGAGAAGTCGCAACTAATTTGGGGCGGGGCGGGGGCAGACATAATAGCGCCCCATTGTGTTCGGTCGATAGCACCCCTAATTTCTGGGTTACGAAACGCGTGTGGTCTAGCATTGGGGTCTTCTGAAGCTTTCAGCGAACAAGTGAGTCGGCCACTCAGCCCATAACTAAATGATGTTGATTATAATTTGTTCGGTTTCAGGACAATATCGATACCATACGTGGCCTTCTTGACTGTGCGGATATCCTACACACCATTTCCCAGGCACATTTCGTGGATTATGCAGCGATTCGGTCACTCGTACGATTCATTTGCGACGCTCTTGAATCTCCAGGCTTTCCTAAAGATCACTTTGTGCAAATCAGCAAAGTTTCGAATGACTTACTTCAAGATACCGCAATCAATTCTGGAGAAGCCATGGTTCAATTATGGACGACAATGCAGCTGCCTATGATAACCCAAGAGAGCCAAGCCGTTATAACCCGACTCTTTACCAGCTTGACACGGGAAACTCAATCCTACCCAGGTGGGTACCCGGTGTGATAGTGCGACTCATTCAGCTACTTATTTAAGTTACGAACGTAGAAGCGTGCAGGAGAGCTCTTGACATTGCGGCAATGCTCCATATGGAGAGTTCCGAAGAATTAATTGAATCTGCGTTGAAAATCACATCAGTATGACGTACCTAACTTTTTGCATTGTTAATTCCATTGACCTTCCCTCACCTAGCTCGAAAAGTTATCGTTCGGCAAACAAAATGCACATGTACTAGATTGTGACGACCAGGAACTCTATATTTCGTCTCTAAATACTATTATCGATGCACTCAGTGGCACGTTATCCGTCCAGGTGACTACCATTCGTATCTACGCATATAATTCTGGTCCTGATAGCATCGAAAGTCAAGCGAAAACTTCCTTTCCGCCATTTCTCGTACTTCCAGGAATGACTGGTCTTTTCTTACAAACCTACGAATTCTCATGTGGGAAAGCGATTTTTCTTATGAGAACGACAGGAAATATTTGCCAGTGCCACCACCAAATCCCCCTATCAATGGATACGTGTCACACACATTCTTCGGAACTCATATTGGATGGATGCGAGCCTGTTGGTCTACGAACGGCTATGTAGGTATTCAGTCCATCGACTTCATCAATACTGATCGTTTGGGTTCACGTAGGGAGCAGAGTTGCGACCCGATCTGCTGTTCAAATCCATTGAACACACGATATGTCACAAGAGAAAGTAAGTGGGGAAAGTTCTATATTCAGTCTTATTCAAATATTTTGGCATTTTAGCGCCGCTGTATCATTCAACCTCGGTCAGAATCGGCAATATAGGGCGGTGCTTGAAACACAAGGCGCTCAACTCAAGCTGCAGGCTTTTGCTTCGCACACAGATCGACTACTATTGCTTGTTATTTTGTGGGTTCACTCAGCTTTATTGGTAAGAGATTTAAGAAAGAGACCGCTATGATGCTTAAGTACTCGTAGATTTTGGAAGCTTTCGCGTCTGAAACGACTGTTGCAGAGCGAGCCCGTATAGATGATTTACGGCGTGGGTTGCGTCGGGTCTCTGATAGGCAGCACGCCTGCCAGGCCGCTGTTGATTTGGTAAACTTATTAAGCTCTTGCAGCGTCCCTCTTCTTTCAAAACATGCTGAAAAGCATCTATCCCGGCTCCGGGCACGCATCGTTACTCCTCAAATGAGCGATTCAGAGCTATCGACTTTCATCGGAAGAGCCTGGGTTGGCACCGCTTATATGCTACTTGAGCTGTATTTTCCCGAGATCCCAATGGATCCTCTAGGAAGCCGAACCTGCCAACATTTGATTTGGGATGCACGCCTCGAGTGGCTTAGCACCCACATTCGTACGCTGACGTCGGTCAAGGTTTTGTTCAGAGCGGGGATTATGGACTAAGCCTCAGCCGCCTGCATGATCGATTTTCTCTTGTTCAAGTTCAGTGCGAGGAGCTCAAACCGGTCAAGGCTCGCGAGCCAAACCACCTCCAGCATTTAACCGAAATGTTCAGCGAGGTGCAATCATTCTTAAGCCAAGCGGTTGGTCGTACACGGATCTTCCAGCTAGTACACGAGCTTGAAAACAAGCCCCAAACTCGAGATTTTTCGCAAGAGGAGATGATCCAAGGGACGATCTCAACATTTTTGCATCGCTTGGGAAGTAGTTTCCCTAGTATTATCGATATCATCCTTCCTGTGGAGTATGCTTTGCGTCAACTCAAGCTCGGACTTCGAATGCACGCTACTGCTCGAAACCATTCAGGGCTTATATCTCGCGTCACCCGGTCACTGTTCAAAAGGCCGACTGTTTTGGGCCTTCAGGAGCTGGCTGACCTCGACCTAACAACACTGCTCGTAGCTGCGCCCTTGTCCGTCTCGGGAGCCGAATGGATACTTGCAAAAGCCAAAGCCGTACTAGTTTCTTGCCACGTAGCTCGTACACCACGGCTAGCTTTACATCAGTTAATCGACCTGTATAACCAGTTATTGCGGTTGTGGTTATCCCAGAAGACTCATGATGCTCGTGTTGAGGAGGAAAAACGAAGCCTATACAAGCAACAGAAAACCGAAGGCTCGGGGCTCAGTCATGAAGAGGAGTTAGAAAGGGAATTTGAAGAGCTCTTTCCTTCGTACCAAGACATTCTAGAAACCCATGAAGAGGACGGCATGCCTCGTGCGCATACAGTTCGCAATGCCGGGTTCGTCGGCGAAGCGGATATTCGAGCCATGTGTCAGGTCCACCTGACATGGGGAGGTCTCAACTCTGGTTCCCACGATAGCTCATCACAATTGTACTCAAACTTCGAACAGGCCGCCGCGGACGTGACCTCACGAATAATTCAAAACTACGAAGCTTCGCTCGACGCATTCGTTGACGCAGACGGCTTCTGCCAGCGAGCTCGTATCACCTGCAGCTCGCTCAAATCATTTGGTTCCCAGAATGATTCAAGTTTCGATTTCTACCACGACTCAAAGCTCTCTGAAGTTTCCAAGGCCGCTCGGCTGCTCGATGATTTTGGTGTTCGTCTCAGCACGCTTATCAATGAATGGCCAGAACAAATGGTTTTACGCCATATCAATGAACGTGCTCAGGCTATCTCGCAACTGCGGCTCGATACTCCCATAGCGAAAGTACTCTCTGCTCTCGAACAACTTTTGCTGCACACGGATGATTGGGAAAAATATGCAAACAAGGACAACACGCTGAAAGCGCAACAGGAACAGCTTGCGGACCTCATCGTGGAATGGAGAAGGCTCGAGCTGAAGTGCTGGTCGACTCTATTAGACAGGGAAATGTCGTTATGCACAGATGCTGTCTTGATGTGGTGGCCGCAACTGTTTGAATCTGTTGTGAGCGTCGTGGGGTCTATGGATGACGACTCGCCAAAAGCCATTAGCCACCTCAGTCAACTCGTTCCACTGCTCGATTCGTATCTCTGCCAGTCGCCCCTAGGTCAATTTGAACCCCGCCTATCGCTGCTGCAGTCCTTTGCCAAGCTAGTACGATCCCTTTCGACCGATTCCTCGACTCCCCGTAACTATCTTGCTATGTCGAATCTGCTCGACACCTTATGTCTGCAATACCTCCACACCCTACCCTCTGTTCAAAGTTCATTATCCAATCAAAGGAATGAGGTGGAAAAGCAAATCAACGACTTCATCAAACTCGCAAGCTGGAAGGATACAAACGTCCACGCTTTGAAGCAGAGTGCCCAAAAGACCCATCGTGTTCTCCATAAATGCATTCGAAAATTCCGCTCGATTATTCGACAACCCGTGTTCGAAGTAATTGTCTCGAGAACCTCTGCCGATTATTCTTCGCACGATGAGGCTGGAGACTTGGACATAGACTTGCCGGCCAAAGCTATCGCGAGATCTATCACCTACCTCGACACGGCTCCCTCTAGCCCTCTCCGCAGCATCAACTTGACCATCGCTTTCCAGAATTATCAGTTGCATGCTACACAGTCAGGGCGACGTCTTATTCACAATGTTGGAACGGACATCGTGCAGAACATGGCGGCGCGCATTATATCTACGTCAAAGGAATTGGCAGAAACTACGGTCCCCGATTCCGAGGCGCGCGAGCGATACGTCAAAGCACTGATTTCTCGAAAACGTCGAGCTTGGACTGAACTTTTGAAGGAGCTGAAACGGCTCGGTTTGGCAACTGCTGTGACTGGTGAGACTTTGGCGCAACAGACGGATCGCACGACTCTGCTCCTGCTTTCCTTGGAGGCTGGCCATGAGACTTCGCTCGCCAATTCGGTTCATTCTGCGAACAAACAATTCGTTAAACTTCTTGAAGCGATGCCGAGTATGCGAGAATCATTCGCTCAGCACCATTCTGACATATCGACCCATGATTTCCGAAGAGCATCCAACCTGGTCGAGTCATCATTTTCACATGTCATAGAAAGTAGGAAAATGTGAGTAACTTAAACAGGTGAAGCATACAAAGCTAACCTGAAAATTAGTCTAAAGCCCTCGCTGTTTGCGTATGGCCAACTTCAAACCCGACTGAAGCGCATGCTGGATATCCGGACTCAACTTGCTGACGGAGGCTCAATACTTTCCACCGAAAAGGATCTCCATCATTCTGTTGAATATATGCGAGGTATTGTGGGGCAGGTACGCTTTACCTTGAGCCAGCTCCTGGAAGACATTGCTAGCTTGGAGGTGGCCGCTCCGGGTCTGAACGTCCCCCTTGCCACCAAAGATTTGATCCAAGTTCAAGTATCAGAAGGCTCGGAGTTGTTGAACCGTATGGTTGCTCTTGAAGAACGTGTTCTGGCGCTTGGTACAACTATCTGGACAAAAGGTATTTCTAGGCATTCTAGCGTATTGAAAATTGTCATTAACAAATAGTATTTAGCTGAAGCGGGCGTATATTACGGAGCACGAGGTTACATTTTAACGACTAAAACTGCATTTAAGGCACTACTTGCCGAATCTGCCAATCCTCCACGGTTGTTCGAGCCAATTTACAGCTGGCTAGAATCCATCGCAATCCCCGAGGACCAGGTTTCAGCCGCAGAGAGTGCGACCGATGTGCCCATGCTTGCAGACATGATTATTAGCGAACTCCTAGTTGGGATGCAGAGCATTGTTGCTAGTATGGTCGCCCCCTCCAAGGATGAGTCGGATGAGGAGTTCCCAGACAAGAGCATTCGCGCTGGTGCCCAACACACCCAACGGGTCGCTTCGGTCATACATATTGAAAATATTGCGCGACTGGTCGGAGAACTCGCAGAAAGCATGGCCAGCATGGGCGAGGACCATATCAAATACTCAATTGACCGCACCGTTCCCTTCCTTGAGGTGTACCTCGGCTTGGTTCGCGACAGCCTATCCGAAGGCCTCCGTTGGCTAAACTCCATATCTCGCCTCACTTACGTCCTTGCTTCGACCGTCCAAACTCTTATGAAAAAAGGATTCTGCAAACCTCCGGATATTGAAGACGATTCTCAAGGGAAGGAGGGCGGGCAGCAGCTTGAGGAGGGCACTGGTATGGGCGAAGGCGCAGGTGCTGAGAATATCAGCAACCAGATTGAAGACGAGGCTCAGGTTGAAGGCTTACAAGGAGAAGAAGATTCTGGCACTAACGAGAAGACGAATGAAGATGACAAAGAGGCCATTGAGATGAGTGAGGACTTTATGGGGGCCATGGAAGATGTCAACGAGAGCGGAAACGAACAAGAGGACGATTCAAAATCTGGCAGCGAGGCGGATCCCGAAGAGCGCATTGAGGATCTTGACTCTTCCAAACCGAACGTTGTTGACGAGAAGCTCTGGAATGACGAATCTACTTCGGACAAACCTGAAGGACAGGACCAGGCAGGCGACGACAGCACTGCGCAACCTGGCGAAAAGTCTGAAACTGCCGGCCGAGAAGACAAGCCGCAGCAATCGACTGGTCAGAAAGAAGAAAAAGACCACAAGGCTGACGGAGAAGATTTCACTAGCGACGCTGGATCGGTTGCGGAAGAAGAACGAGGAATGGAAGAGGAAGAGGACCAAGCTGAAGCTCAAGATGGTCGCCAGTTGGACGATTTCGTGCCTGAAGCAAACGCCCTGGAATTACCGGATGACTTGAACCTGGGAGCAAACGATGATGCCGTCGACTCCGAGGAGCAAGAAGCCCTTGATGACGACACGGTCACGGAAGATGGCGGCCGAGACGCTTCAGAACCGGACCACGAACCACCACCACCCGAGCTTAGCGCCGAGGCCGAGGTTGTGCTACCAGCCGATGAACCGGCCACGAACCACACCGACTCGCCCAAGGCAGAAACTCAGCAACCCGAATCGGGCCAAGGCGGTCAGGATGCTGTTACCGGCGGTCGCGGCTCTCAAGGTGCTGAAGACACCTTAGACAAGGAGCATGAGGAGCAACGGCCAGGAAATACACGCGGCGCCCAACCAAGAGATTCAAATGTTCAGAACGAGGGCGAAGCCGAGGGGGACACATCCGAGCCGAAGCTTGAGCAGTAAGTTTCTAAGTTTCCGCCGTTCAAATGTACTAACACTCCAGTCCGATAGAGCCACAGAAGCGCCTGCGACTGGAGAAGCCTCCCTAGGGGCAACTGGTACGAGAATGCAGTCGGACGGTACTTCGCAGCAGCCAAACCAGGAAGCTCTCAGCGATGAAATGCCCAATCCGCTTCGAAGCCTCGGGGATGCGACGAGGGAGATTCAGCGTCGTGTAGATCAAATCCTCAGCCGTCATGATGCGGCTCAATCAGCAGACAAAACAGGCCAAGGCGAACAACTCGGGGAAGTCGAATACGCACATGATGAAGATACAGAAATGGATATGCAGGTTCTGGGACCATCGGAAGACACAGAAGAGGCCACGAAACTACGGGATCTTCGTATCAATGATACACCTGCTCGGCCTCCTGAAGAGACTGCGGCCGATGTGGAAATGGAGATCGATACTCCACCGGCTCCTTCCAACGACTATACAAACGAGTCAGAAGCCCGAACGGATGGCTTACGGGGTGCTCTGAGTGCTGATGAAATTAGACGGCTTCAAACCAGTGAGCACCGTGAGGAACGTGAACCCCAACAGCCGGACGATGAAACCATGCTCGAGCAAGATCACGTTCCTGCAGAGCTTCCACCCCACATCGATTCAACAAGCCTTGAGGCCGCTGTTGCGAACTGGCAAGAACAAGATCACCCCATTGAAGATGCCGAGGAGATTTGGCGGCTTTATGAGAGCTTGACTCAAGACCTGTCCCATAATCTCTGCGAGCAGCTGCGGCTCGTTCTTGCACCGACTCGGGCCACTCGACTCCGTGGAGACTTCCGGACGGGCAAGCGCTTGAATATGAAGAAACTCGTGCCCTACGTTGCCTCCGATTTTACTCGTGACAAAATTTGGTTGCGTCGAACCCGCCCAGCTGCCCGAGAGTACCAAGTTCTCTTAGCTGTTGATGATTCGCGAAGCATGGCTAGAGCTCCACACACCATTCATCTGACACGACAAGCACTCGCATTAGTCGCACGAGCATTAGAAAAACTCGAGGTCGGAGAGCTAGCACTTGCGAGGTTCGGTCGAGAGGTGGAAGTAGTCCATGAGTTTGGTTCTGGCGTTCTTCGTGGCGGCGCGGCACTGGGCAAGTTTACATTCAACCAACTCGCAACTGACGTTCTGCGCTTGATCGAGTCAAGTCTCGTAGTTCTCCGTAGCGCTCGCGAGCGTAGTTCAGGGTCGTCGGATCTGTGGCAACTCGAGATTGTGATTTCAGATGGGATTTGCCAGGATCATGAGCGGCTACGGACCGTGTTGAGACGGGCAGAGGAAGAACGAGTAATGATTGTATTCGTCGTGGTCGACGCTCCAGCGCAAAACGGGTCCGAAGAAAACTCGATCATCTCGATGTTACAACCGACCATCAAAACGGTCGACGGTCGTATGGATATTCAGATGGAGCGGTATATGGACTCGTTCCCATTCCGGTACTTTGTCGTGCTTCGGGATGTTGAGGCACTCCCAGACGTTTTAGCGGGGACACTTCGTCAGTTTTTCGAACGCATATCGGAAGATTGAGTAAGTGTGCTGCAGTTTACTTCGTCCAGCTGTTCTAACCCAGAACAACTTGCAGTTTCGTACAATGGGATGATCGGTGATAAAAAAAATTCTTGAAGTTATATTTTCTATTCTCATTAGCGTGTCTTGTATTCTGTACGAGTTTGCTGTTATAGATCGTCTAACGAATTGACCACGTGAAATTCACTCGGGGCGTAGGTGCATTGAATTTTGTTGTTCCGAATCATGAAGCGGTCACACATAAACCGCGATGTGAGCAGAGGTGGTTGGCAGGTATATGTGCACCCTCGTCAGGGACCGCTTTGGGTGGTTAGAGTTTTCATAAATGTAGCTCAGCGATAATGTTAGGGAGTCGAGGCATAATTAAATTATTCAAAATCGTGGTTTAATGTGCGTCTCAAGTCAAATAGGATGAGGGAAAGGGCATTGGGCCACGGCCAGGGACAGTATATATGCGCTGATTTGCGTTTATGTAGTCAAATAAATGAAATAACTTCAGGTGTGTATGCTGTATTCCGATTGGCTCATGTCAGTTGCTCTCGCTCAGGTAATCCCCTCTGGAAGGCTTGAAGTGAACATTATGTTTTCATGTGCGCGCATGGATGCAATCTCGCGCAGAGCCTTATGAAGCTAAAGTGAAGCAAATACTTTGATTCGACCCACGGAGATTTTGTTGTATTCTACGTAGCAAATGTGAAGAGGACAATAGAGCTGATCGTGCGGGACGTAACGCGAAGAAAAGCATAATCTGCATTTTAAGGCGGTTTTTTAATAATGTTAGTATTGTCTTATTTGAGACCAAGTGGCAAATAGATACACTTACACATAAGGCAAGATAACGTAATTCGCCGTGTGGCTACACGACACGGTGCGCACAAGCTAACCGTCTGTCACTCAAGATCCTACCGTTCTCCATCTTCTTGCAACACTTTGCACATTGCCCATCGCCAATCTTCAGTCGATGTCGGCCAAGCCACCTTGCCGACAATTTAACTCGCCCGCTGGGTGTAGAAAGGGATCCACATGCCCATCCCCTCATGTGAAGACAGGTGGTTCGACCGAAAAACCTGCCAGCAACACACCTGATCGTAGAAAAGGTTCGAATTTGGCGTTCATGGATCAATTGGAGGCCGTCAACGCTCATGATAATACCATCCATTAGCTGCGCTGCGACCTGGACTTCCCCGCGGAGCGTGTCGTGAGTTTTGGACCAGTGCGAGTTGTACCCGTGGATTTGGCTGTCGATATCAGCACTTACCAGGCCCAGGGACATCTGCGAGGGGCAACGTTGCATCCACCGATGCTTTTATCGAGCCAAGGGTAGGCATAGGGCTCGTAGACCCGGGAGCCTCGAAGACACCCGGAGAAGTGCATGCTACACTCAACATATTCATCTCACAAAGCTTTGGAGGATTCCGATCTTTGTCTCAAATCTACCTCTTCCTTCAGTGCCTTAGTAGCCCTAGGTCGACGAATCCAACTTGGGTACGTCTGTATTCTTTCTATGAATTTCAGAAACTCTTCAGCTAATGTGGCTTTTGGTCGTGAACGATTTCAGAAACCGGCGGATGCTCAAGTATGCCTTTCAGCTGCTTTTATATATATCAAATTTAGCTAACCATGCGCGCATTAGAACTTACTAGAAGCCTTGGTTAGTACAACACATATATATTGCATAATATAAGTGAATTTAGCTCACCAATACTCGACCACTGTTTTGCCAGGTTAACCCTCCCACCGGCTTACGTCGCCTTGCGGAGTGTATTAAACGGCCACTTGAATCAGATACTACAGTGGGTTGGTCGTTCACCCGCGGCACTCTGCCAGTGATAGAGGTAGGTTCGAACCGATCACAAGTGTATTTATGCTCACTTGTAGTGCAGTATCTTTCATCGGAATGGGTAATCAAGAGTACAATGAGCAATAACGTTAAGTAAGCTGTGGCCGGAATTTACGGAAAGCAAACTTATGAAAATGATAGCGCGCTATACGGAGTGCTTCATGACAACTTTGGCGCCCTCCAGATGACTATTGAGGCGCACGTCCCACGAATGGTGGAAGAAGGTGCTTTTTGTGACACGGAGACAGAAGAGCCCATATCTGGATTGCGCATATTCACGGCGATGACTGCCATGTTATCTGAGTAAGTGCAATCTCTATTTGACTGCTCGAGGAGCTAAGTCTTGGTTTATAGGTATATGCGTCGCTACAAGAGCGCGCTTCATACCAACTTTAGCATTCAAGGGCTCGTTGAGCAACTCGGAAAATGGTTTTGTGAATGGGAGAACGCCTTGGAATCGGCGGCATCATTCGACGATCCCTGTCAAAAGCTCGCCCCCTCAATGCGGCGGTTTAAACTTAGAGAACTTCAAAACAAGATCGAATTGCTCCTCGCTATGTTGAATCAAACACGGATTTTAGTAACTCGCCAGCCAGCCGTGCAGCTAGGAGTTCCACGCACAGTCGAAGCGTTTAGACTTGAAGCGGTCCTCGCTCGCCTGCGCCGTGAATACCAAGGTCCTGGGGATCTCCGTGAGGAAGGACCACGCCACGATAACGACAAAGTTGCCATTCGTGATATCAGGATTGCACCAACCCAAGACGAGTTGCTCTGTTGTATTGCACCGTATCTTCCCGCTAATATCGTTGGAGCGCCACATCAATGCCCAGCCGAGAGCATAAGTAGGGTTCTTGACATTCAGTTTCGCCTGCTTCGTGAAGAACTAGTGTGAGAGACAACAAGTTGGTCAAATTTAAATACTGACGAAACAAATCAGGGCACCTATCCGCAGCGCTGTCCAGCTGGTATCGAGGGACTTGGAGCGGCCTGCAGACAAGAAGACCCAGCTCAGCAACATTATCGAAAAAAAGGGCGGGCGGTATCACGGCTCAGGAGAAGATTCGGTTATATTTAGCGTATTCACGAATGTTGCATTCGAAAAATTTACCGTGGATAAACGAGGATGCTCGATTGATTTGACGATGGATGCCCCCGCAGGCGATTCTCGGCACGAGGAAGCTAAACAGCGGATGGCTTACTGGAAATCAGCATCGAAAAAGCGGTTGAAACAAGGCGGGGTTGTAGCGCTTATATCGAAGACTGGGTCAAGTCGACCTGAAGCATTTGTTGGCGTCATCACTAGCACTGCCGACGAGCTCGAAGCATCCGCTCAAGCCAATAACGAACGCATCAAAATCCGAGTTTCGTTTTTTGACACAGAAATAACGCTTCGGGTTGCGAGACAGCTCCACGGACGTTACACACCTCATGAAGACAAAGTTTACTTCTTGATTGAATCTTCGATTCTGTATGAGGCGATTCGCCCGTTTCTTTTGGCACTCCAAGATCAGCCAGAAGAAATACCGTTTGCCGATTATATTCGGCATCGCATAGACCCGGATACCTGTCAAATCACCCTGCGGTCCCCCCTCAATATGCACAACGGCCTGGGTTTAGCCTTGAATTGCGATCACTTCTCCAAAAGAATTCGGGAATTGGTTCGCTACGGTTAGACGCAAACGACCCTCATTCAATAAATCACACACGCCAAGAACTCAAACGGTCCAGTCAGCTCGATGGTAGCCAAGCTGACGCCCTTGTCGACGCTTTGACTCGGGAAATATCGCTGATTCAAGGGTGAGTTGATGTGTTTGAAATTTTTATCATGAAACATACTCAACAAACACACTCCCGAAATTTCCTAAAGTCCACCTGGAACAGGAAAGGTACGTGGTGTGCAAGGACAGATTTGAAATTTGCCTGCTCATAGGAGGAAATCGACAGAGCTACACCGGAATCGAAATTATCAAGGCTCTGGTGCAGAATAAGGCAACTCCTATCATACTAATGGCATTCACAAACCATGCGCTGGATCACATGTTGCAATCAGTCTTAGAAAAGGTCACCAAGAGCATCGTTCGAACAGGCTCGAGATCCGCAAACAAGGTCATTTCCGAATTCTCTTTGGACAAGGTTGCTCGTGAATCGACTGAGCAAAAAAGTACGATAAATAGCAAATTTAAAGCAATGAAAAATGCCGAACGGGAGATGGAACAGTTGATGAACGACATGGCCGAGGAACGAGTCCCGCCGGAGGATATGAGTGATATTGTGATGATGGATTGCCCTGAGCACTATCGCAACATATTTGCTCCACCTCGCTGGGTTAGTGCTCTGTATACCCAGCGCACCGTATTAGAAGTAGGCTGGGAGCTGTTGAGCGGTCATAGAGAGTTGGTGGATAGCCAGCTTGAATTTTGGCACAATGCTCTGGACATCAAGTGGCTTACTCCCCCCGAGGTAAAAGTCCCGGACATGAGCTTGGGGACGGGAAACCGCTACGAAATCGACACCCCTAAAGGCATGTGGCTGCCTGAATAACCGCATTCATACTTCATTGGTGACATCCTCCCCATTGTAGAAACGATTCCAAAACATCTTACCTCGCGGCTAGATTTTTTACTACAATATGGACAGTCCGGCATTCCACATATTTCTGAGACGACACGTTCTCTGGACGCCTTGCGAAAAGATGACAGGGTCTGGCTAATGTCTGCCCCAGAGAGGAAGATGCTGTACCGTTACTGGAAGACCATGGCGCTGGAGCGAATGGGGGATAATCGATTGGAGAAATTTATGCGTGTTCATGATCACCATGAAGAAGCTAGGCGGGAGTACCAAGATATACAAGATCAGGTATATAGTCAGCCACCCCTCGTGCCGATACACTTTACCCAATGTTACAAACCACAACTATAGGTCCAAGTTAATATTCTCAAGAATACCTCTGTGATTGGGTGCACGACAACAGGTATTTTATTGCTGTAGAGATGCCTCGCTAACCTGCTGACCTTGCTGAAATACAGGCGCTGCAAAACTGGTCTCGCTATTTAAGGTATATTGTATTTTATTGACAGCAAGGGAAAGCGGGAACGAAAATAATTGATATTATGATCAGAGTATCGAACCACGCGTCATGATTGTAGAAGAGGCTGGCCAGGTGTTAGAAGCGCATATTCTTGCTGCGTTGGTACCTTCAATCGCCCAATTGATTATGATAGGCGATCCGCTGCAGCTCAGGCCAAATTTGAACAACTACAGTATGTTAAACATTTCACAAGGAGAGCCTCGATTCATCTGCTCATCTTCGCTGAAATTTCCGCTCATCCTCGGCAGAGCTTTCAGTTGATAATCCTCAGACTGGTGAAGTTTACAAGTTTGATCGAAGCCTAATGGAGAGGCTTTCCAAGTCAGGGCTACACATGTCACGTTTAGACGTTCAACGACGAATGCGACCGGAGATCTCAAGTTTGATAAGGTATGACCCGAAAACTAATTAATGTATACATGCTTAAAAACTCAATCGACTCAGAAACACTCTCTACGATGGTCTTGTGGACAAACAGAACGTCGAAGAGTACCCGAATGTCTTGGGTATGAATCGCAATGTATATTTCTTGAGCCATTGCTATCAAGAGTGTGGAGGTGGAGAAGACTCTGTTTCAAAACACAACGAATACGAAGCAAGTCACATTCACATAAACTTGGTATCACAGTTATTCTAACACTACTATTAACCAGGTTGAGATGATCTATGGACTTGTCAAACATATTCTTCGGTAGGCCTACTGGTCCTGTGACAGAATACAAAACTAAATAGCTTTGCCCTACAGTCAAGGCCGCTACGGAAATTCTCCTGACTCTATTGTCATTCTATCTGCATATCTCGGACAGATACCGAAGATTCACGACAAACTAAAGGGAGAGATGACTACCGTTATTGACGATCGCGATGTAGCTCAACTTGCCGAGCAGGGAGTTGAATTGGATGTCGCTGAAGTCAAAGAAGTCGAACTATCGAAACGGGTCCGTGTGCGGTGAGCAACAACAACATTGTTCATTGGTTAGCTTAACATTTAATCTATGGTGTGGTGTTTAGCACTCTTGATAACTTCCAAGGCGGAAGGAGACATCATTATTCTTAGCTTGGTGCGAAATGCAGGGACTCGATTTGTCAAGGGCGATACCGATCTCAAGTATGACAAGACGATTCGGGCTTCTGTTGGGTTTCTGAGGGTACGTGCTCCAAAAGCGTCCAGACCCCGCTATTAACTTACAAACCGGAATGAAGTCAATCAACCGTACCAATGTGGCTCTTTCGAGAGCCAAGCATGGCATGTATATATTAGGGAATGCCCCCGAACTCGCTGCGGCGAGTCAGATGTGGGAAACAGTGCTGCGCGAGCTCAATTCCAAGAGCTTGATCGGGCCAGGATTCCCTATTACTTGCAGTCATCATCCAAACTATGTCCAATACATTGACGACCCTGGTGCGTTCGACGTCTTTGCCCCCAACGGTGAGTTTCTTCCCCACCGAGGCAACAATTCTTTAATGTGCAAAAAGGTGGATGTACAGATAGATGTATGTCTAAACTGGCATGCGGGCATACATGCCCATCCAAGGTCAGTATCGCCGTGGGTTATTTGAGTCTTACTAAAACATCTGAGTGGTAAATAGTGTCACCCTGGAAATCCCAATCACATCGCTATAAAATGCCCTGCACGATGCTCAAGGCTATGTCCAAACGGACATCCATGCTTGAATCTGTGCCACGAAGACTGTGAAAAATGCCGTTTACCTGTACAAAATGTCATACTCCCTTGCGGGCACACTTTAGAAACCACAACCTGGTGGGTCGCTATTTTGTGGCGCGATTGGCAGAATGTGACTTCCGTGTTTTACAGCCATGCTAGCCGTCACATTGGCGAGCTTAAATGTACAGTCCTTGTGGAAAAGAAACTGCTGTACTGCGAGCACAAAGCGCTTCTGCCTTGCTCTCAAGAGCCAGCTACTCATAAGTGCCGCATGTCTTGCGCAGGGTTGTTGAACTGCTGTGGTAAATATTGCACTTCAACTTGCGATCGGTGTATGCGCGAAACGACTCACAAGGGGGGCCCTATCGGAAACAGCGCTCGCTTCTATCATTCAAGCCACCCGTGTCAAAAACCCCTTCATTGCGGACACCGATGTGCTGAAATCTGCGCCAGTGGGCACAAGTGTTCAAGGAAATGTCAACAGCGGTGCATTCAATTGTGCTCCCATCACAGGTGCGACCGACTCTGTTGTGAGCCCTGTCCCCCTTGTATCGAGCCTTGTATGTGGCAATGCCCTCATCGGCGTTGTGGTTTGAAGTGCAGCGCAGTAAGCATTTTAGCCTTGCTTCGTGGACCCCACTAAACCTGCTTTATAGCCTTGCTCTAGGCTGCCTTGTGACGAGCCCTGTAGAAACACGCTGGCGTGTGGGCATTCTTGCCCTTCGAGTGCGTCATTTGCTCCTTCGTCTATCTCAATTATTTTGATTAACGATTCGTCTAGTTTGTGGCGAGCCTTGTGATGCACAGGTCTGCAGGATGTGTGCTCCTGAAACTCAACTGAACGGCTCTTCGGGCCGCCATATGGGCTTGGCATCAAGAGAACTGAGACTAGGAGACAATCTAGATGAAAGGACTATCACGCTGTCTTGCCGACATATTTTTACAGTAGAAACACTTGACAAGGTTACAGAGCTCAGCAAATTTTACACCCGAGATTCGAACCTGAAGTGGGCAGCATCGATTTGGCCTGATTTTACCGGCAAAATTCGCCCTAGGCTGGTTTGTCCTACTTGCCATGGGCCTATTTCAAGTCCCCGATATGGGCGCATAATCAAACAAGCCGATCTGAACATCCTGGAGTACAACATCGCATCGGTCATGTCTTCCGAGCTATACGCCGCACAAAAGGCGTTTCAAGATGGCCGCCGAGGTATTGAAGCTCGCCTAGTTTCAGGCATCAATTCTACAAAGGCTACAGTACTGGCCCATGCTGCCCTGCCGAACGACAAGCAAAGGGAGGACGCCAACAGAAAACAAGCAACACTCATGGGTCAGAATGCCGATGGGCCGACTCCTGCCAAACTTCTTTCGAAATATTTGTCCAAGGTTCATTTTGTTCCTTCGAACCAGCAAGTGGCATGGAGCGACGCAGTCGCACCGGTTCTAGACGCGTATACTCAAGTTACTCGGATATTCGATAAACGCTCGTCGTATCATATCGCGTACGAGGTATCACTGCCAGCGGTTGATCGCAATGAGCCGGAAAAATCTGATTCCCTGCTGTCTGCACTTCCTACAAACCCGCATCACCTACCAATGCAATTGGCGCAAATCCGTCTTGAAGATGCTCCATCTCCTCGTACAAACAAACGATTCCTCATCGAGGCTTTCTGGGTTGTTATTGAAATACACCTTTTTCTTGCGAGACTGGCTCAACGCTGTTCGGAACTTCTTTCAGCTCGCCAAAATGACGCTATCCTCTGGCGCAAATTCGCATATTTTTTACTTGAGCAGGCGAAAGATAATTCAAAAAAGGCCCTTGATATGGCACAAGACTCCGAGTCACATCGAAAGGCTGTATTGTGCAATCTCCTTTTACTTCGAGCGGAGATAGGCTTGGCTCGATATCGCTTCAAGGAAAAAATATCCACTCAACAAATGACTGTGGCTCGGAAAGCCGAACTCGAGAGCAGGCATGCTCAGTATCAGGAAATCTTCGACAAACGGATCCGGCATGTGAAGCGAGATTACGACAAAATCTTTGATGCTACAAACGATTATAATACAGCCGCCTGGCTCCAAGCAAACTTCACCAGGGACGCAGATGCACTGTTGAGGTCATGGGGGGAAGTGAAACAATCGATTCGCTACGGAGTCTGGTACGGTACTACCCACGAGGAACACTTGAACATGGTCAGGCTATTCGACTTTTGTGAGCTAAACTACCCTGCTGGGGGTGCTTCGCTAAAATGATACACATCCATCCACAGCGCATGTTGGGGACTTTTATCGCTGTCCAAAAGGGCACCCTTATGTGCATGCCGAGGCAGGTCATATGGAGCATTCATTCATCCCCCCCTCACTTTTGTCCATTCTGTGTAGCGTGAAGGTTTCGCACGGGAGCACCGTTGCCCAGAGTGCTATGAACGCATTGGCGGGTCTACTAATAAGCACAATTTAATCAAAGCTCCGGGCCTGAAACCCATAGCCCCTACACGGGTAGAGGCGGTGAGCATGCCAGAGGTCAGCAGAACGGTGTCGATGGTCATGGTTGATAGGAGGGAAAATCCAGCGGGCAGTCTCCCTGCTACAGTGGCTGCCAGCAAACCTCAAAGCCACGAAAGTAGATGCATTATAGCTTGATGTATGAATACTGGAGAGTCGCGCTTTTGATTTGAAATAACTTGGATGATGGTCAATGTATGCGTGACGTTAGCCGAAATCCAAACAATCAATCATGGCATCAACCAACCAACCCGCAACACCACGTTAATGCAAAAACTTACGGAATGCGTAAAGAATTGAGCCCATGGACCCGCCATCGCGCAAATCATCTGCCAGTGCTAAGGGAGTATACGGACATGCTTAGGGGGTGTGCAAACAGCTGAGTTAGCTGTGCGGGAATGCTGCTACGGCGCAACCTGCTCAGGTGTGGGATTGTGGCTTCCTTTCGCTTACATGGATACGCAATTTACGCTCCATTGTGTTTTTGAATCAACCGAGCACCCGAGTTCTGCGCTTATTTTCATAGTATAAGCGTATAGCTCCTAGAAAAAATATGATTTTTTTTCGTCTTTGGCGATACGCTCTGAACTGAGGCTGATTGGATATAGATAAGACGGAAAAAGTCTGACAATCTCGGGTGGCAAATGTGATGGGTTCAATGGGGCTACGCATCTGTTGGAAACCAGATGTGACAGACAAACTTATGCCTACTTTAGGACATACAGTTTTTTGAAAATAAAGACAATGCTTCGTGGGCGACAAAAAAGGCGCCCGGATATAGTTAACCAAGATCGGTTCATCTTGTGGCTACTGTACCCTGGGAGCGTATAAATCCCATCCCTAAGCTCTCGCTCGACCCATCTCCCTTGTCCGCATCATCGTGGTTGACATATTTTGGTTCATATATCCTCACTATGACCGGCAAGCGACCTTGCCGCTATTTCAGTACCCCTGCTGGCTGTAGGGCGGGTTCTAACTGCCCTTTTGCTCACATCAAATCGAATGGCTCATCGTCCCGAGGGCAAGCCTCACCGAGCCATGCTCGTGGCCAGAACAAACAAAGTACACCTTACTTTTGATTAACCGTGGCTATAATGCTGACAGAAATTTCTGAACGCCTACCAAAAGCTCCGTTTCTCCCCAATCTTCCTCGTGGGGCTTGTCGCGACTTCTGGGTTGATGGCAGCTGCTCTCGAGGATTCAGCTGCAAGTACGAGCATAAGAACGGTCCAGGATCGTCCAGCACGAATAAAATCGAGACCCCAGCTACCACAATCTCCAGCCTTGCAGTGAATCAAAGCTCCGGGTCGGATAACTGGAAAACCCCTGGGGATGTACAAACTAGCCTGAAAGTATACATTGCTCAAAGCTTTTCTGGGTTCCGAAGCTCAACGCAGGCGTATCATTTTCTTGAGTGCTTAAACAACGCTCGCCCTTTGAATAGCTCGTGGGTAAGTCAAACTTAGCAAAGATGCCTTGTGGATGACCTTCAGTCTAACCTTTTCGTCGTTTCAGAAACCAGTTGACGGCCAGGTATAAGTGATTTTCTATTTTCGTAGGCTTTTTGCTAATCACGTCACCTTAGAATCTACTAGAGGCCTTGGTTAGTAAATGTGTAGATCAAAAATAAGCCGGTTTAAGTAACTTGGGGGTAAATTTAGGTCAATCCTCCAAATGGATTGCTTCGACTTGCCGAATGCATCAAGAGACCATCTGAGCCTGGGAACATGGCTGGATGGTCATTCATTCGTGGAACACTACAAGTGCTAGAGGTAAGTTAGAATTGGATTGGATTGACGCACACTAACACTACCTCCTAGTACATGTCTTCGGAATGGGTGACTAAGAGCACAATCACCCACAACGTCTCGTAATGAAATTTAGCGTTATAGAAACTGAAGTTTAAAACTCATTTGTTTAACAGTGCGCTATACGGGATACTTCATCATAATTTTCAAGCACTTCAGAGCACCATTGAAGCCTTCATGCCGCAGATGATGTCAGCACGTGCTTTCCGCGACGCGGCTACACCGACCAAGACTATCTCAGGCCTAGATTTATTTGCCCCGATGTTCATAACCTTGTTCGAGTATGTACAATGTGTATTCGCTGAGGCGCATATAGTTTCCTTACGATGTATCCAGGTACACCTGTCGCTATAAAACCGCGATGGAAACTAACCTCGGGATGAAGGCGTTGATTGAGCAGCTCGCACGATGGTTTTACGAATGGGAATCGGCCGTTGAATCCGCAGCATCGTTTGAAGATCCATGTCGGGAACTAACACCCCCGACACGCCGATTTAGGATCTCCGAGCTTAGGAAGAAAGTAGAGCCACTTTTAAATGTCATCAATCGTACTCATGTGGTTGTCAATCAATCGGTTGACCCACAGCGCGAGGTTCAACAGGATATTGCGATTTACCGTCAGGAAGCCACCCTCGCTCGCTTGCATCGCGAATTCCAGGGCCCAGGAAATCTCCGTGCTGAGGGACCCCGCCATGATAACGACAAAGTTGATATCCAAGAAATCCGGATTGCGCCAACGCAAGATGAGTTGCTTTGTCGCCTCCCACCATACCTTCCTGCGAATATCCCCGGTGCGCCGCATCATCACCAACCTGAGGGTGTGCCAAGGCTCCTAGATATCCAGTTCCGACTGCTACGCGAAGAACTAGTGTGAGTAGCGGTTCCTTCGGTGAAGATATGAATCTAACCAGCAACGGTAGAGCGCCTATTCGAACTGCCATCCAACTGCTGTCGGACGACTTAGCGCAGCCCAAGCATGTCAAAACGCAGTTGAGCGACATCATGAAAGCCAAGGGTGGACGCTATCGTGGTCAAGCCGATTCCGGACAGGATTCAGTCATATTCAGCGTATTCACGAATGTCACGTTTGGGCCATTTACCGTGGATAGACGAGGGTGCTCTATTGGTATTTTTATGGATACGCCCCCTGGCAGCGACGCTCGACACAAGGATGCTAAACATCGAGCCGCCTATTGGGAAACGGCTTCAAAAAAGCGACTCATGCAAGGTGGTCTGGTTGCTCTTCTATTAAAGGATGCGTCGAAACAGCTTGAGATATTTGTGGGCTTGATATCAAGTAACACCAATGATATCAAGGAATCGGCCGCAAGTAATAGCGCACGTATCGGCATTCGAGTTTCGTTTTTCGATGCGGAGATAGAATTACGGGTTGCTCGTCAGCTTCAAGAGAATTCAAGGCCTCAAGGGAATCAAATTCGTTTACTTCTCGAGGCTCCAGTGATGTATGAAGGAATTCGTCCCTTCCTTTCCGCACTTCAGGTTGAACCGGAAAGGCTACCATTCGCCGATTATCTTCGACACCACATCGATTCGGGGTATCTATCCCAGCTCCCTGTCACCCCACCCCAGTATGCAAGAGAACCTGGGTTTAGTTTCGAGTTGAAGGCCGTGCTACGTCGCGACTCCAACATTGACTCGCTGCGGCTTGACGCCAATAGCCCTGATTCTGTCACCCACGCTCGAGCTGAACTTATCAAATCAAGTATTCTTGACAAAAGCCAGGCGGAGGCAGTCGTGGATGTTTTGACACGGGAAATATCACTAATCCAAGGGTAAGCGATAGCATACGATACTGTTTTCCTGAGGATAATACTCAATACTTGAACATATAGTCCACCCGGCACAGGAAAGGTGAGCCGTAAGAGGACGCTCGCAGGAATTGCCCCTAAAACGCGCATAGAGTTACACTGGCGTCGAGATAATCAAAATCTTAGTTCAAAACAACGTTACCCCTATAGTTCTCATGGCGTTTACAAACCATGCACTGGATCACATGCTTATCTCGGTTTTGAATGGTGCGACAAAAAATATTGCTCGGCTAGGTTCAAGGTCTTCAGACGAGCGTATATCCCAATTTTCTCTGGATAGTCTGACCCGTGATTCATCTGAACACAAGGGAATTATCGGCCGCAAGTATGGCGCTATGAAGGACATAGAAGAAGAAATGAACAAGCTCATGAACGCTATAGTCAAAAAACACGTTCCACGACAGAACATGAACGAGACTGTACTACTGGACTATCCCGAACATTACGACAATATATTCGTCTCCCCGCCTAGTTGGATTGCTGCTCTTTATGCTGAACATACAGTCGAAGAGACTGGCTGGAATATCAAAAACAAGAAAAAGGACAACAAGCCCAGCAAGCTCGAGTTCTGGCGTGATTCGCGGGACCTTGAATGGCTTAGCATTCCCAGTGCAACGAGCAAGAAGAGCACTTCAGCCAACGTGAACGCGTTCGCGAAGCTTGATGGCACGGAAGGTGGTCCTAAAGGCACGTGATCATTGGATCTGATTAACAGCTAACGTCTCTCACATTGCGATCAAATGTCTAGAAACGAACCACCAACGTCAAGTTGAGGAACGCCGTGCGGAACAACTACTATTCTTGAGGAAACATGGGATATCGTCCATTCCGGCTATTCCTGCGACAAATCGACCCCTAGATGCTTTGAAAAATGATGATCGAATCTGGTCGATGTCAGCTCAAGAGAGGAAAAAGCTATTTCAGCTTTGGAAAATTGCAGCATTGGAACGAATGGGCGATAGTCGCTTGGCAGATTTTGTACGTCTCCGGAAGGAGCACGCGCAGGCCAGGCAGGAGTATCAGGACACACAGGACCAGGTGTGTAGATATGCTCTCGAGGATATGCCATGCTAATTCATACAATGAAACAAACAGGTACAAGTCAACCTCCTGAAGAATATTAGCGTTATTGGATGCACGACTACAGGTTAGTGTGGCATATGTGCGATCTCCATTGCGCAGTGTTTATTTCCTCTTACTGCCCATAAACTTAGGCGCAGCAAAACTCGTCTCGTTGTTTGCGGTTCGTCTTTCCTACATATCTATGTGGTAAATTCATTAAAATGGCCACAGAGTATTGAGCCTCGTGTAATGATTGTCGAGGAGGCTGGCCAAGTGCTTGAAGCGCATGTTCTTGCTGCGCTAGTACCTTCAATTTCGCAAGTGATTATGATTGGGGACCCCCTACAACTTAGGCCAAATCTGGTCAATTATAGTATGTCCGAATCCCCTTCAAAAAACTCCCTTTAGATGTTTGCTGACTTCTGTTCGTAGAGCTCTCCGTCGATAATCATGATACGGGCAAAGTCTACCGATTTGACAGGAGTTTGATGGAGAGGCTTTCCGACTCAGGGTTACACATGTCACGTCTTGACGAGCAGCGGAGGATGAGACCAGAAATTTCGAACCTGATAAGGTATGTCTGGACAATAAAGTCGGATGTGTATAGTGACCTTATGTGATATAGAAACACACTCTACAAGGGCCTAATCGACAATCCACGCGTCAAAGACTATCCCAGTGTCGCGGCATGAACCATAACATGTATTTTTTGAGTCATTGCCATAAGGAATCCGGAGGTGGAGAAGACTCGGTTTCAAAATATAACCAATATGAGGCAAGTGTAAATTAGACCACAGTTTTCGTCGCACTGACTATTAGGTTATTAGGTGGATATGATTTACGGTCTTGTCAAGCATCTCCTTCGGTGAGTTGCCTCCAAATTGCTGGACGTAACAAGCCCGGCTAACGTATCCAATAGCCAAGGCTGCTATGGAACCTCAAGTGATTCTGGTAGCATTGTGGTCTTGTCCGCCTACCTCGGCCAGGTCCCGAAGATCAACGCGAAGTTCCGTGGAGAAATAACTACCGTTGTTGATGAACGCGACATAGATCAACTTGCTGAACGCGGCCTTGAGGCGGACATAACTACCGTCGAACAAGTGGAACTTTCAAAACGAATCCTTGTCCGGTAAGGACATACAGTACTATCTTCCGGGCCAAGCAGCTTCTGACGCACCATTCCCAGGACTCTTGATAATTTCCAAGGGGAAGAAGGTGACATCATCATTCTAAGCCTGGCGCGAAATGCTGGGTCCGCCTTCGTCAAAGACGTTACGAGCTTAGAGCACGACAAGTCAGTTAGGTCGTCAGTAGGCTTCTTAAAGGTAGACATTTCGGCTGCTTTAACCCATTTTGCCGCCTAACTATAACCCAAATGAAGTCTATCAACCGCACCAACGTGGGCCTTTCGAGGGCTAAGCAAGGACTCTACATTTTAGGGAACGCGCCGGAGCTCGCCGTAGCAAGCAAAATGTGGTCAACCGTGCTCCAGGAGTTGGATTCGAAGAACTTGATTGGATCCGGATTCCCAATCGCATGCAGTCGGCACCCCGACTATGTTCGAACAATTGATCATCCGGATATGTTCGCCGTTCATGCCCCTGATGGTGAGTTACTCCCTCAGACGAATTTGATGCTAGAAATCTTATGCTATCTAAGGCGGGTGCTTGCAATCCTGCAGTTCTCGCCTA
Organism: Ceratorhiza oryzae-sativae; assembly: GCA_030998015.1. Classification (NCBI taxonomy): domain Eukaryota; kingdom Fungi; phylum Basidiomycota; class Agaricomycetes; order Cantharellales; family Ceratobasidiaceae; genus Ceratorhiza; species Ceratorhiza oryzae-sativae. The sequence continues at coordinate 1,023,088 of JARWMV010000234.1, read as the reverse complement.
CCTTGTGGACATACATGTCCCTACAAGGTAGTGATACTTAGTTCTTATATGCGTGCGAAATGCTGAACGCTAAACCAGTGTCACTCGGACGACCCCAATCACGTGGCTATCAAATGCCCAGCGAGGTGTCCAAGGCTTTGTCCCCAACAGCATCCTTGTCGGAAACTATGCTATCAGGATTGCGGTGAATGTCGGTTCCCAGTGCCAAATATTGTACTACCATGCGACCACGTTCTAGAAAATGCGACCTGGTTAGTTAGAACCGTGCATATCATAGATGTCAACTGACATCAATCACCCCTAGTCACGACAGCCGCCACCCTAATGAAGTATTGTGCCGGAGTCCCGTCGAGAAGAAGTTACCATACTGCGAACACAAAGAAACGATGCCCTGTCATCAAGATCCTTCTACTTGGAAGTGCCACCTACCTTGTTCGGGACCGTTGAGATGCTGTGGCAGGCCTTGCACTTCGAACTGCGACGATTGTATGAAAAGGACGTCTCCGGTCGCCCCCCGAGAAGAACGCCCTATTGGAGAAGTTGTTCGTTTGGCTCACCCTGGACACAAATGCGGGAAAGACCTCCGTTGTGGACATCGTTGCGCTGACGTTTGTGCCGAAGGCCATGTCTGCTCTGGGAAGTGCAAGGAGCCCTGCAGCCAAGCGTGTTCTCATCATAGGTGTGCTAAACGCTGCTGTGACCCTTGTGTTCCTTGCATGGAGTCATGCGCATGGGAGTGCCCGCACCAGCGCTGCCCTTTGACATGCGGGGCGGTGAGTGTATTTTAGGTTTGGCTGACTCCTCCAGCTTACGGGATTTTGTCTATTAGCCATGTTCTCGATTGCCTTGTGACGAGCCATGCAGGAAACTATTAAAATGTGGGCACCCATGCCTTTCGAGTACGTCACCCTCTCTCCAGAGTATAGCCTATCGACTGATTGACCTTAGTATGCGGGGAGCCGTGTGACATTCAAGTATGCAGGAGCTGTGCTCCCGAACATCACCTGAACAGCTCTGTCGACCTTTATCTGGGATTAACCTTGAAGGAACTAGGTACAGGAGACAATTTGGACGAAAGGACCATTACGCTCGCCTGCCGCCACACGTTTACAGTGGAAACGCTGGATGGTGTGACAGAGCTCAACAAATTTTATGCTCAAAATTCGAAGTCGGAATGGGCATCCGCGACTCTGCCTGATCTTTCCGGCGAGATGCGTCCACGACCGGTTTGTCCAACTTGCAGAGCTCCTGTCACTAGCCGTCGATATGGGCGTGTTTTCAAACGAGCTGACCTCGACGTTCTTGAACATAATGTCGCGTCAACTATGTCTTCTGAGCTATTTGCTGCACAAGAGAAGCTCCAAGAAAGTCGTAGTGGTGTTGAAGCCACCATTGTTTCAGGATCAAATCCGCTGTGGCTATGAATTCCGCTCAAAGCGCCATGCCCAACAAGAAGCAAAAGGAAACGGCCGAGAAGGAGCGCGCGATTATTTTGAATAAAAGCGGCGATGGGCCGACTAATCCGGAATTTCTTTCGGAATCCTTGTCAAAGGTCCACTTCATCCATCCGAAGCAGCAAGCCGCTTGGAACGATTCTATTGCATCTATTCTTGGCGCATACACCAAGGCATTTCAACTATTCGACAAGCGCTCATCTCACTATATTGCGTATGAAGGCTCCCTTTCGGCGCTCTACCGCGATGAGCTTGAGAAATCCCTTGCTTCTCTCAAAGTACTTCCTATGAACCCAGAGCATCTCGCTATGCGACTAGCACGCACGCGCATCGGGGACACTCCGCCTCCCCGTACCGATAAACGATTCCTAGTTGAAGCATTCTGGATCATTATCGAAATACTCCTTCTCCTAAGCCGAATGGCGCATCGTTGCTCAGAGTTGCTTTCTGACCGCCCAAATGACAAGAAGCTCTGGTTCGACTTTGCTTACTTCTTACTCGGACAAGCACAAGTAGATGCGCGAAAGGCTTTAGAGATGGCTCAAGCTTCCGAATCGCATCGAAAGGTCGTATCCTGTAATCTCTTGATGCTTCGAGCCGAGATAGATATTGCCCGGTATCGCCTTAAAGAGAAAATAGTTTTACAGGAAATGACCCCCGGGCGCAAAGCCGAGCTCGAGAGCGAGCATGCTCGCACGGGCGAGATGTTCAAGCGGCGCGTTCGTCAAGTTGAGCACGCCTACCGGTCCCAGTTCAACAATACAGAACAACGCGAAGCAGATATGTGGCTGAGGGCGAACTTCGGTACACATACAGATGCGTTGCTGCGGACTTGGGACGAAGCGAAAAAGTCGATTCACTTTGGGACATGGTACACCACTGTGACTGACGAGGAGAAACTAAGTATCGTTAAGGCCTTTGGATTCTGTAAGTTTGTGTGCAAACAGTGTACAACTTGTCTTAATTTACGCATCCCTTCATAGATCACGCTGGTCACTTCTATCGTTGTCCCAACGGGCACCCTTATGTGATCACCGAGGTGGGTCAGGGCGAGCACCAATAGACTTCTTTCTCACATTTATTGCATACAGTGCGGGGGTGCTATGCAGGAGTCACGCTGTCCAGAGTGTCGAGCGCCGATTGGTGGTGGCAGCCATAGGCTTCGTTCTGACAATACTCAAGACAGGGAATTCGTGGCTCTCGCGAGAGGTCAGGGAAGTGCTACCAACCCTTGGTGATAGATGCATATTGGTGCGATACGTGGAATTCATGACTACGTACTCTCCTTGGCTGGCTTCGTGTACTTGATCGTAGGATGAACTTGAATATTTGAATGAAAACTGTGAACTCTTGAAGGAAAATCATGTCAACAGGATTATAATTACTTCAACGAGTATCTGCAATCTACAATATCATGAAACGCGTCGCAAATCCTAACACTCGTTACAGATCGTAAATAATAAACCAAGTAGAAACAAGGGAAAATCTATGCTCGACTGAGCTCGCTAGCAAGCACATAGGGCTTCCAATGAACATCATCCACACTCTCACGAAGCACACGAATATGTTCAGCGCTCACGTACGGACATTCCAGCAACTCGAGCGAGAGAATTGGTGCGCCATGCCCGACTAGCCTGGATTTCTTCCCTCCTATGCCCATACGCAGTCCCCGGTTCATTTCTTCTTCAGAATCAGATGACCCCGAATCCGTATCGTCATACCCATCATGCCCGTCTAGTGGTGGGCCGTTGCGTGATTCGACGAATCGAATAAGAGACGACCCGCGTATCGTGCTCCGAACGATCCGAATTTCTTCTAGAGCAGGCAGGTGGAACGAGAGCAAGGACAACAAATAACTGTCTGGATCGTCGTCGTGTGGTGTGGGTTGCGCCGTTTCACCTGGGTTACGGAACGTGTGGAATGATGGTCGAGAGGGTGCAGTGGTTGTAGAAAATGAGAGCCTTTGGGATGTTGTGGAGTTTGTATTATTAGGGGCAGCCGCAAAAGTACCAGTGTTCGTCCCAGTGGCGTACGACGCGAATCCACCCTGTTTCGGCGTAGGCATCATGGAACGACCACGCGGCCCGCTCGAACCAAATGCGCCTTGGGTGTATGGATTGTTTGCATTGTGCGGTTGGTCGCCTTTGGATTTGAACGCCGCATGGAGATTGGACGAAGAAGCACTATGAGACTGCGATGTGAACCCCGATTTCTTTGCCTCGCCGGCGGCACGGAGATTTGACATGGACGCACTATGCATCCCGTTCCGGAGGCTATTCAACCGCGAGCTCAGGCTCGGTGTGGCTGTCCCGTTGACATTCTTGGGGGTGCTCGAGCCAGATAGGCGGGGCGTGGTTCCGCCGTTGACGCTACTCGTGCTCCCGCCAACATCAACCTCAGTCGTAGCACGACTGACGCGGCGTATACCTGGTGTACCTGGTCGATCACGCACACTTCGTCCACCAGGCGTGATCGTTCCATTCTGTGGCTCATCGTCGAGGGACAAATCACCCAGCTCCGATCCTCCGTCGGCTTCGTTCGAGTCAGTCTCGTCTTCATCGCCGCCTTCGCCCGAGTCCCCACGCTCTGGATGCTTCTCATCTTCGGATGAAGAGCTCGAGTCTACATCTACGTCGGCGTTGGCATCCATCCGCTTGATCTCCACCTTGGCACCCTCTTTCATGACTTGACCATTCAAACCCGTTTCCCCTTTTTCTTCCGCCTCATCTTCATCCGACAACGACCCAAGTCTGGATCCCGTACCGGCACTCGCATGCGTCGTGTCAACACTATACACCGATTCGGGCGCGTGGGCTGTGCTACCTTCCCCCTCTTCATCCCTATCACCCGGTGCTTTTCGGTTTGCTTGGGGCGTATCCTGTTCAGTTGGGGGTGGCCCGTTTTGTGTAGGCGTACTTGGAGTGGAAGCTGCACTGATCTGAGCGGCATTGGGCGGGATGTGGAGATTCGACAAGGATTTAGTTAGGCCAAAAGGAACACTAGACTCAAACAACGTTCGGAGCACGTTCGCCCCAGGAGTTGGAGCAGGCGGGGTATTGGCCACTAGCTGAACACCTGGCATATTTGGTGTCGAAAGTGGGACACCTGAAAGGTTTGGGGTAGCAGCTGGGGCGTTGGTTACATGTAGTGGTAAGGACGGTATATGCAAGGTCGTGTTTTTATTTGTACTTGAGCCATAAGTATAAGAGTTGAATGTCTGACTCCGTTGTGGGCCGAATTTAGGCGTGGGAGGGGTACTTTCTTGTTGAACTGGTGTAGACGGGACACTGTTAGGTGTATGAGGAGTTGAGTAGGGTGATGGGGGAACAGATTGAGTTTGAGCTCTTAGCCCGCTGGGCTGAAGAGGGACCGCGAATTCTTTCGAGCCCGACCGGGGCAGCAAGGGAACAAGCACGGATTTCGAGCGTGCGAACTTGAGACAATCCATCCTGGCTCGAAGAGACACTCTCCAACAGTGCATGCCGAATATTGACCCCCGAGAGAACAAGCTTAGACATTCCGCCCATGCTACTCATGCCTGTGGTCGATCTGGCTGAAACGAGTCGAACGAGTGCCTCCGTCGCGCGTGATCCAGCCTGGAGGGTAAGTGTCGCAGACGTCGTTGTGTAATGTGCTGCGAGCTTCTCCATCGCGAGCTGTGGAGAAACAGGTTTGTCCTTGTCGGTCGGGCTGGGCGGCTGAGTGCTTGGAGTTGCAGAGACGGCGGAAGTAGAGACCGCGGGCGAGATGACAACCGTGTCAAGCGGCATTCCACGTTCTCTCGGCTCACCACTAAACAATGTAAGTGCAGCAAGATATGATTCGAGCTCGTGAGGCACACGCGGTCGATCATGTACGGCCGTTCTCAGCGCACGCGGAAGCTCCATCTCGAGCGTGAGGTTGGCAGAAGCGGGGTATGTAATGTGGAATAATAGCCAGGCAACCTATCGCATGGTCAGACCAAATGAGCGGGTGGGCGGCATGATGGTGGGCGTACTTGGACTGGACCAACACCCGAAACGCGGAGTGAGCGCAAGCGCGCAAGGTCCGCGCGTGCGGAGGGGTCCTCGTCGCCCAGGGGTTTGTACACGGGTACTGCCCCACCCGATAACGAAAGCTCAGTGAGGCCCTGACTGGCACGTAGGAGGGTGACGAGCGATGTAAGAGAGAGGGGGGGTGCCGCTGGGGGTGGTTTAAGTGCAAGGGTGAGAAGTCCGGCGGGAGGCGGGGCGTTGGGCGAGAGATGGGCATGGGTGAGGGATAGATGCCGCAGACGGGCGACGAGTGTGGGTGGGAGGCTAATTGCATGCTCATCGGTATATCTACCGGTGAGCGTCAGACGTTCGAGTTGTGTCTGACCGGTGATCGCAGCAAGGAACTTTTCTGCATGGGGTGCACCTGTTTGGATCCACAGCTGGCGGAGACGGGGCACGTGCGGCGCGAGTATGCGAGCGAGGGGCCCGTCGCGCGCATCTTTCCAGAGCGGCGCGTCGAGGCGAACGTGGATCGGTAGTCTGCGCGAGTATCGCAATGCCCACACCCCGCTCGGGTGTCGCAAGTCGATACGGGTCCACAGCACGGGATGACCGAGCACAAGTGTTCGCCAGCGTCGGCTAGTGCCAGCGACGGCGGCCGCAGTGGCCGACGTGGCAGCGTGAGGGGTGCTTGGCGTCGCCCGACACGCATGGTTGAATATGTTGACGAGCACGTCATCGGGCAGGCGGGCAACCGGAGCACTGGCTGAGATACGCGCCTGGACGCGGACCAGATGTAAACAGAGCGCAGAGATAATCGCGTCGAGGATAGCTTCGGCCGCACGCAGGTCGGATGGCACAGCGGCGAGCACGCCCCGCACAATGGCCGCAGGGTCGGCACCAGCGGCGGCGGCCTGCATTTGGTCGTCTGTGGTCGTTGGCGGATGCACGTGAGCGCATGATGGCGATGGCAAGGGACCCTATGACCACGGGCCTGTGCAAACGCCTTGTACCCAACCACGATGGACGTCGAACAGAACGAGATGCATGACCGCAAGATGCTGTATGTTGCCCGCGTCGTCCATGACGTTGTCTAACCCTTTCCAGCGACCTCGTCTTTATCCAAGACGCGACGGGCTCCCAAGGCTCGTACATTACCCACTCCACAGTGCATATCCAGCGTATCTGCGCCGACATCATCGCCCACGGCGGCCTCACCCACCCCGAAGACCTCCGCGTCGGCCTCATCGCCTTCCGCGACCACCCTCCGCAGGACCATACGTACGTCACCAAGAACTTTGGCTTTACGTCGGACATCGATCAAGTGCATGAGAACCTCAAGACCCTCTACGCCAGCGGTGGTGGCGACGGCCCAGAAGCTATCACTGCAGCTCTTTGTGGGACGCTCTCAACCTTGATTGGCGGCCCCAGGCGAGCAAGATGATAGTCCTCATTGCTGATGCGCCACCCCACGGCATTGGCGAATACGGAGATGGCACGTCCTTTTTCATCCGTTTTATTCTGATGCTGATCCTCCCCCAGGATTCGACAGTGGGTCTCCAGATGGACATGACCCGCTCGTTATTGCACGCGATCTCGCCCAACGCGGCATTGTTCTCGTATGTCTCTTTGACCCGAGCCACATCATTCCCTCTGACCCTTCCTAGTTCTTTGTCGCGTGCGAACCGGCACTCTCAGGCTATGCCCACGCCAATGACTTTTACACAGCGCTCACTGCCATCACCTCGGGCCTCATGGTCCCGTATGTCCGTATCCCTTGCACTCGAATCCGGCTAATACCATTACAGCCTCACTACCGCGTCCCTCCTCTCACGTGCCATCATCGGTTCCGTACTCGAAAATCTCGACATGGAGCGTCTGATTCGTGAAGTCGGCGCAGCGGTTGCCGAACGGTACGTTCTCGCCCCGAAATCCATATCCGGCTCGCGTATCCTAAAGCTGTGTCACATATTCCTGTAGGATTCTGGGCAACCAAGAATCAGTAGATGACGTTGCGCGCGAATTGCACGAGCGACTGTTGTTGCGCGGGGATGGTGTCAAGGTACGTGCTTTTTTTCTTCTCTTTTTTTCGAGGCGCAAACTCAATCACTTACCCCAAACTTGTGCCCTTACTTCTCCAACCATGCAACGTGCGCGTATGCGATCCTTCTCAACGTGTTTTTTTACGTCTCGGTTCGGCCGTTGAAATCGGCCGATGTGTCCTTGATTCGACTCGCGCGGGTGGATCACTCCATAAACCAATCCAACGTGTTCCACTTGACCAAAAACATTCGACATGAACATCCCCTATATGATTGCCTAATTGGGTTATATGCGGTCCCTGACCGACTTGGCTAATTCAAATAGCGAATGGTGGTGGAGAATATTTACCGGGAATCGGAGGAGGCACGTTGGAATGTGCAGGTCTGGAGTCAGGCAAGGACATTGGCTGAGGCGCGACCGTTGTTGAAAAAGGTGAGTTGTGTGTTGCGTTGAAGGGTGTGGGGTAGAAAGTATGGATTCGGAGGAGGGACCGAATGGATTGGGCGTGCGAAGATGGGCTGAAAGATATAGCCTCTAGAGGCAAATGGTGGTCATTTGACGTTGTTCGGGGTTGACGTGCATGCGTTACGTTTGCAATGCGTAAAGGACGCTCGAAAGTTTGGGTATATGCACGACCTGTCCAGCTACCCCAACATCGCTTGGTTTAATTAATGCTGACTTGAGGCTTCAAACAGGTCAAAGGCTCACGCTTCACAGACAAATACCTTAACATGGGATACTCGACACGCACTTACCGGTCTCCACCCACTCCACCTCCACGGACGCCACCCGCAAGCCCACCAAAAACATCTGGTGAGACGACCGCAGCATGTATAAATATTCAAATTAATTCTGCTTGTTCAGCCCCTCGTTCCCCCACATCTCCACCACGGCGCGTTGTCTCAGATTTCCCAACATTTAGCTCAGGCGGACAGGCGCTGAGCGTGATGGGTACCGGCGTTGAAAAGGCAAATCCGATGTTTGGCGGAAATGCGTTTGGAGCTGGTGAGTGTATGTACTTAAGCTTTTTGATTTGGAGTCCATCTGCACACCGGAAATCGCGCAAGTGGTTTATTCGATCACTTTATTGCGCCATATTGTGGGAACCACATTTGCGATGCGGTACACGCCATGGATAGAGTACATCCGATTGCGAGAGAGGTACACTCGATGGCAGATGGGAGGTACATTGATGGGACGGCAGTTTGCGAACCTATCGGGTATGCGCAAATCTTAGATCTGATTTGAAACTCGGGGTGGCGCGACCAACGCCAGTCGGGCATCATTCCCCCCAATTTAGGCTTCACTTATTGCGACACTGAAGCCTCGAGGGGGTGGCGAGTGCTTGCTACCCGAATTACACCGTGGGCTAATCAAAACCATACGTTGCATTGTAGCTCGCTTCGGAGGAATGCGCGACTCTACCGCCCGTGGGGACGATGATGACGACGACGAGACGGAAGGTATCGATGTACGCGAAGGCAATGTCACATTTGATCAGGTGAGGACAAGGCGTGTCTCTTTTTTTTTACTTCTGCGATCGAATAGGCGCTCGATTTTGACCGGTGTATCCTCGCACCCCCACCTTTTTTGAATCTTTGGTTCATCCCTCCTTTTGCATTTACGATAATTGAATGCGTGCTAACCACGCTTGGTTTCGATAGGCCAAACGCATTGCTCTTCAAAGCGCGTGGCGGAGTGCACGTGGCTAGTCTCGGCCTCTTGACCTCCACCCCGATTTTTGTGCTTTTTTTCTCTTTACGCCTATCATGCCATCATGCCCACCAATTAAACAAACGGACAAGAGAACGAGAGCGAAATGGAAAGGGAGACAAGCATCGTTTTGTACTAATACTAGATTCTGAGATCTGCAGAGCTTTGCTTCTTTCATGTAGTATTGACAGCGCTGGGATGAAATTGGATGCATGTTAAATCAGTCTGGTCGATTTGGATTCATAAATCAGTTTATTCAGTATTTGAAAAAGTACACGAAAGGGCCAAGAATTTTGGTGTTGATCACCGCGCTGGGGTGTTGCTCAAGGAGCATTGGGGTCGGGCTTACATTCGTCCTTGTGCTTGCCTTCAGTCCAGTCCCTGCGGGGCGTTCGTTATTGATGCAGGGATTGAATTTGAACAGACTCACCTCTTTTGGCACCGTTCATCGCAATACTGTTTCTTCTTGCAACGCGAGCAACGCATCATTCCGAGCGCAGTCTGGCCGAATAATGGGCACCGCACACGGCTGCATCCGACCAGACCGCCACTCTTGTCCTTCATATCTTGGAGCGCGCTTTCCTGAGTGATCCCGAGATCCTGACCAATTTCCGTCCATGCCTTGACGGTCTCAGTCGCAAGTTGGGTCTGGGCGTTCGGGTTCGGCGCATTGGAGAGCGAGCGAAGCTTGAAGAGTACAGGCAGGAAGATTGGCATCATTTGCTCGTTGAGTTTCTGCTTGGTAGGCGCCGGGCAGCGCGACATTGCGAGCTTGACACAGGTTTGGAGACGCTTGCAAGATTGACCTGTTATGCGCTTATTACGTTAGTTGTGGATAAAAGAGTTTGATCGAGCACGCACTCTTTTCGGTATTGTTGGCGAATGCCTTGGTGTCGGTCAATACAAGTCGAGCGATCATCGGGAAGATGTGTTCTCCTTGAGTCTCGAAGAATTTAGTCGGGATAGGGGTTTTGGTTATGGCGCGACTAGCGTTCATGTTAGCCTTGACAATTCGATCCGAAAGAACAAGCGCCTAACCCAAGAACCTCCAATGCGTTCTTCCTGTCCGAGGGACCCGCCTTGGAGTTGTCGCCAAGAGCCTCCCAAACTAGATCCAGGAGCCAGTGAAGCGCCTCGTCGCCCATGGATGGCCATTCAGGAGCAGGCTGAGTGACCATGGTCAACCGCAGCCAAATCCACTTCGGGTACGGGATCTTGGCGAGGTTGTTCCTCTGCATGCCCAACAAGCGCACAAAAGCGGCTCGCATTTCCTTGGTGTCTGCGGCGTCGACGGGCGGGAGAAGATGTGCTGCACTAGCCTTGAATGGATCTGGAGACAAGGTCGTAAGACGCTTGATGTCTACGTCGTGGGACTTGGCTCGTAGTAGAATGCGCGAAGACAAGTCCAATAGCATCGGAAGGTCACTGCACACAGAATGTCAAGTTCTGCAACGGACGGCCACGGAACTTACGTGCGAGCTGCTATTCCGAATAACATCAAGCTCGTCGATCTTCCGAATGACATCCACACCTTCGTCTGGCATGGTGAGGATTTCATTACGTGACTCAGAAATGTGTTTCACAACTAGAGACATTTGCTCGGTTGGGACATCATTGGCTCCATGCGTATTCAAGTCGCGCTGGTAGTAGTCAACTTGAAGCTTTGCGACTTGCAACCAAGTAGGATCCTAACATGTGTCAATACCTAGTCTCGCTTGATTCTCTTTTGCGCGTACAGAGATCTTATACTTGTCACTCAGGAGAACAGAGTGATAAAATTGGTAAAAATTCGCGTTGCGCAGGGCTTTCCAGTCTGCAGACTGGGTGGGGAGCTGCATTGCCGCGCTATGGATGCTATTAAGTAATCCTTCCTCATAAGCGTTCGACTTGATTGTCTCTATGAGCTTTGCGGGGTCCTTTTTAACAAGGGTAACGAGTTCAGCGGACGAGGCCATGGTGGCGGGTTGTGGCGGATGGATAAGGGTGGAAATGGAAGGTTATTGATGTCGCGCCACGAGTCACGTGTACTGATATCATTCTTCTGCTTCCCTCCGCAATGGCAGGCTGGTTCAGTAGCTTACTCGCCTGGTTTCAAGGCTTGTTCTTCACCAAGCACGCGGAGATATCTATTGTAGGGCTACAGGTTCGGCTGCCTTTTTTCTTGCGAGACTCGTATGTCAAGTTGTCTCATTACCTCATAGGCATCAGGCAAGACTTCGTTTGTCAATGTCCTAACTTCCGGCCAATGGAGTGAAGATGTAGTCCCGACTGTTGCATTCAACTTGAGGAAAGGTATGCCGCGGTTTGACCTTCCACGAACGCACCCAACTGACTCTTCAACAGTGAGGAAAGGAAATGTTACGTTCAAGATTTGGGATGTCGCAGGTAAATCATCGTCAAGCAGCGTCACCTTGCACTAGAATAACTATATACGAAATTCCCAAGGGCAACCCAAATTCAGGAACATGTGGGAGCGCTACTGTCATGGCGTGGACGCGATTGTGTGAGCTGTTGGTTACCTCAACCTTGCCAGCCTCCCACTGATGTACAAGATGATAGATTTATGGTCGACTCGAGTGCTGTGAGTATCCTAGAGGCTCATTCGGCCCCTCAACAACTGACCGCCACATAGACCGACAAGCTCGAATCAGCTGGTTTCGAGCTGCACTCGTTGCTGGACCACCGACCACTTGCAGGCGTCCCGCTCCTAGTTTTAGGTAATAAGAACGACATAGAGGAGCATGCCACCGTCGACGAACTTATCCGTGAGTTGTACGTATCCTATTTCCCGATCCGGGTGGAACCTCCCTGAATGTTGTGATGATGTAGGCGTTTGGACACCATTCGTGATCGGCCGGTTTCGGTAAGCTAAGGTTGACCCTATATCGGTTACTCAATACTGATTCAAAACACCTGTCGCAGTGTTACTCGGTACGTATCCGAACCCCGCCGGCTATTACCTGGGACATATTTACAAGAATGTCCGCAGTGTTCTATGCGCAGTCAACACAATCTCGATATCGTGCTGCAATGGCTCTCTGGTCGAGCCCGGTAAATTGGTTTGGCAAACCTCGTGCGAAATATGTAGCGTGCTATCTACAATGTACCCTGGACACGCGGTTGTTCCGTCAACTGTATCAATATGCTATTGCCCAAGATATATTCCACACCATCCAGCCATGTACCAGAGAAATGCACATCATCGAAGCTGGTCTCCCATCCGATCTACACCCTGCTTGACCTTTCCAAAAAAGTTGCGAACCCCATCTCTCACTTCCCGTAGGCTTTCGTCCACCGCACCTTGCCCTCCAGTGTCAAGGCTAACTATAGGAGAGTTTGACGATGCCGGAGCGCGAAATACGCCCGTGCCTCCAGGACCACCAACGCTCACATTGAGTCCGCCCAAATTAAGATTGAGTGATGGGCCAGACGTTCCAGTCCCTGATTCAGGGGGAGGGGCATACACGGTCGGAGGAAACGCTTCGGCGGCATGCGAGATCATCTCCAGGAAACTTGAACAATTTTAGCGCCCGAAAGTGCAACACACCGAGTCTACTCACCTCGAGGAATTGTGTATGCATGTACCACCAAGCAAGATTCGCGTTGAGCTAGTTGAAGCTGGCCCCACTAGCGCCGGATCCTGGTTCATCAGGGCTACTGCACGGGCTTCTTCATAAGTCGTTCCACCAATCATGAAAACTATTACATCTTGGGGTCTAAAATGCGTGAGTCAGCTAGCGTTTAGTTTTCCTTATAGCATTGCTGACCGTTGCAAACCTGCGTTGGTAGTTGCTTGTCCCTCGATAAAGGGGTAGCTCTGTTCCTTTAATCTACCACGTAGCAAATTCTCAAGAGTTTCGGACAAGTGGGGTGAATGCTGTGTATATACGTTCTCTACTCCCTGAATATCGACCGTCATAAGCAATGCGTATTCGAATAATATTAGACTCGCCATACCTTCAACCCTTTAAGTGCACTCTTTCCTCGGGAAAATATGTTCCCATTGTCAAAAAGATCGTCTTGCCGTTGGTCTGCACCCGCAATATTCAACATAACATAAACGAGCTATAATAAAGTGAGTGAATGTTGAAGTCGTTATGGATATCACTCACGCTGGCATCACTCTCGCTCACGCCCGCCTTGATGAGCGCCTCGACGACGGCTCCAATCTGGTTCGACGTCTTTTGGTATCGAAGCGCATAAATAATCGCTAGCCTTATTTTATTGTAGAGCTGAATCCCTGGCTTTTGTATGAGCTCCATGACCGCCTAGCAAAGTCACATTAGATTTATGTCATAGTGAAATCCGATGATCTCTTGCCTTCAAATCTGCACCTTGATTGTCCCTCCCTGCCAAATTTTGCTCGACCTCGCTCACATCGAGCAACGAATCGCGCCCAACAAGTCTGCTAAGTTCGCCAACTACAGTCACATGTTTGCTTACGTTCCCGCCGAGCTTTCGAAACTCGGGGTACTCTTCGACAAACCGCTTCATATCCGCGATACTTTCAATTGCGCCTTGAGAAGCCGTCTTGGCTTGATAAGATTGCACGTGTTGCTGGATCGTAGCACCGAGATCTCCAAAGTTCGCAAAAAGGTTTTGCGCAAAGAACGGATCGGTGGGTGGTGTGAGTGTAATTTGCTATGCAAGAATTGAAATCTCGGTAATCTGCGAGGCATGGTAAAGGTTACTTGCCCGCAACTCTGGCCGAATGTCTGGTACCATGCTCAAATCAACCCGACCTCCCGGTTGTATCTCCAACAGCTCGTGGACCATTGCCTGATAAGTCCATTGCGATAGCAACGGTGTTACTGGATCGTTTCTCCTATCCAGTAGAAGCAATAGCGGTGGAACTTGGGTCAACCGAAAGTCGAAAAGCGCAGGCTCGGCTTGGATTCGGCGAAGCACTTCGGTCCCCAACTTGCGAGCCATGCCGCTCATGCGTTCGTATCGTATTACCGGCTTTTTCTTCAAGCTGAGTAAGACAGCGCAGATTGCCTGGACCGTTCGCTCGAGAGCAGCTGGGTCCCAAGAGTTGGGGTTGGCCCCATAGAGAGGGCCTGTTGATGAGAATGGCAGGGTAGTTCCGTCGGCCGAGGTAGAACTCGAGGACTTGGGTATGTGATTAAGAGAAAATAGAGAGGGCAAGACAGGGGCATAATCTGCAAAATATTCCTGCAAAAAGTTGGTTTCGGAGAGAATGTGAAGAAATTTGTCACTCACCTGTACTTCTTTCACAACCTCGTATTCATCTTGTTCGGCTAGCCGCTCAATTGCGACTTTGCTCAGGGTATTACTGAAGTCTGATGATAGCCACGTTAGTATCCAAAAAGTTATCCACGAGACAGAGGCACCTACTAACACAAGTAGTACTCCCCGTATTTGGGCTCCTTTAACTCTTCACCCAGTGCTTCAAGGCTTTCTTCACTTGGTCTCAAGAAGCACACACATTTCATGTGAGCCATTCGATCGCGCTTCTTATTTGTGATGGAGTCGGTAAGATAAACCTGCTTTGACAAGAGATTTGACTGCGTCGTCGACAATGAAACTATCGGCGTCTGTTCGAACCTATTTCAGTGACCCGAGGGCTCCGCTAGTTATGCGTTCTTACTGTGTGAGAATCAAGAAGGAGCACTTTGATGCTAGCAGGAGTGCTAATCATCTTATCTATGTAAGTCCCGACTGCCTTTGTCACATCCATGGCTGCGAGTAAGTTTGGGCGAAAACTAATATCAAGCACAAATGTGATGGTCGAGAGTGAGAGCACCCAAACGCGACCGTGATTTCACATAGGCGCTTAGCCTCCAAAAGACCTCGATTCGGACCAAACAAATCATTTGATTTATATTACCAATCAACTATCCACATTCCAGACCCGGGATCAAAAGAGCGTATAAAAACGAGAGCGACGATTCACGAAAGCAGAAAAGCGAAGAAATTTTCGGGGTCCTCACATAGGACATCCAAACAGCACCTAGGCAGTCGTAAGCGACACATTAGTTGGCCGACTAGATGCACGCACTCTTAGAAGAGACGAAGGCTTGTAAAGAGGGACAAGCAGAGCTTGAAATTGACAACCGACAGGACCAAAGACTTGACTAAGCAGCTATACAAAATGTTAGTGGTAACCCTCCTTTGCGCATTATCGACCACTCACATGGCAGAGATCAGCTGCAAGCAACCGCGAATGAGACCATTGAGGGTGACACACAGCCCCTTCAAGGCAAGGTCGAGCTTAGCGCAGAGGTCGATATAAACAAAGCCATCGATCTTGACGTTCTTGAACTTTCCGCAACCCGTACCAATGTCCTATCATGCACAAGATTAAGCACATTTCAACCAGTGGTGCTGAAGACCTACCAGGACAATCTGAGCAGCAATATTCGAGACTTGAGCCTTGACCCCGTTATAAATTCCTGTAGTGTCGACCTCTACAACAGCAACAGCCTTGTTGCAAGTCTCTACTAAAGTGGCGAGCTTTACAAACAATTCCGTAGGGTTGGCACCAGTCTCCTTGCATTTATCTGATGGATTAGGCGTGAGCAAGCACATGAAAGCGAAAAAAGACTCGGAACTGACCGAGCAAAGACAAGGTAACTTTAACGTCGGCTTGGAGGTTGGTCACTAGACCGAGGATATTGGTGCCAGATGTGCAGTTGCCGGAGCAACGTGCCGCCACTGCGCTCGAGGATGGAATAGGAGTCGCGGCGACGAGCCCAGTGGACAGGATAGCGCCAAAGAGAGTGAAGAGGCGAGTGAAACGCATGGCTAACGAGTGGTGGATAGAGAGCAAAAGATAAGAGAGTGGGAGTGGATGGGAGATGGGGGAGAAGACAGGATGAGGATTGACCGACTCCAGCGCCGGGTTTTATACCCAGGTTGCCCCTAAGGCGAATGAAGGTGACCGATCCCCTTGGCTAACTTATTCGACCTCTGCGGGGTCTAGAATGATAATTAAAAGGGGCACAGGCCGGATCCGGAACTCGTTTGTACATATCTGACCGTCGGGTACTTGGGATATCCGCAAGCTTTGTCATCGGAGACTGAAAGTGACGGCAGCCTTGCCCAACTGAAGATAGATCTGCGCACCCCCAAGGCAGTTCTCATACGGAATGTCTTAGTTGGGAGCGATCCGTCACCAGGCCATTCTTTGTTCCGAGTATAAAATGTCGGTACATGCGGGCTGGGTTTAAGGCCTTGCCGATACGTTTGGACCAACTGAGCATGTATTCAGCGAGGCCCATAAGACTATTTTGTAGTAATAAATTACTCCCCGATTCACTAAGCCCTAGGGGAACACTTTCACACAGTGCTATAATATGGCTTTCCCCGGTGATAAATGCATCTGCTTTGAGGTTAAACATGGAGCCATCCAGTTGGCTTTGCACGCCTCCGCCGACGGGACCGGCGTTTTTTACTTTTTCGGATATTCCTATCGCCATCTAAGCTATTTTATAGAAAAAGCTGGCCTATTACTCCTTGACTCGAGGGTAGTGGATCGAAAACCTAGCCCGGGTCGTCACTCTGGTGAGAGTGACGTCACGTCACGCAGGAGCATTCAAGCTCTCCAACGATGGGGTTCTTAACCGATTAAGAAAATCAACCATTTTCAGATCATAACAGATCTATCTATAACGCTATCATGGGTAAATTAAACGGTTATCAACGCTGGAGGGCTGCGCGTGAATTCCGGGCCAGTTTGTTTTTCGGAATAATCAGCCAAACAACACCACACACACATTCCCGTTATTGGCCAAACGGTACTACCCATCCCGTCGTGCTGTCACGAAAAAGGCGGGATAGATAAGGCCTCTGGACCTGCTACTGTACCACTGGATTCTGTTGGCTTAAAATGGACCTGTATGGAAGGCTTTCTTGCGAAAATGCTGTCAGCCAATCAAAAATGGAAAGCCTCGTGCAGGGTTCTGATCAATGCTGTGTCACGGCCCAAGCGTCTGGATGTTGGTTCGCTCGACCTTTGCGCATGCCGCTTGGACCCCCCCGCTCTCTGTGTTGCCCTTTAAACTCGAGCGCCTCCGCCTACTAGTCCACCGCCAAACGCCCCCTCGACGTCGCCTCAAGACCTGTGGTGACCGCTATGCGTCCCAACCTATGCCCTTCCACCCCATCGCGCGTTTCAGCTTCTGGTAGGCTAGGAGCTGCCGTTCGTCACTCGCCTTATGCACCACGTCACGCCCCCACGTCCAAGTCGGGTATGCGTCGTTTAGCTGCAAACATAAATACGTTCTAACAACTGATATCTAACCAGGAGCCTCAAAGCCCGTGTCCAAAAAGCCGTCTCTGACACGGAGTGTTGGAGCTAGCCTACGTCCCACGTTCTCCATGCTTGAAGAGTACGAGGTTGATGACCTACTTGGCCCTGGCGTATCGGAGGAAGACTCCGTGCCATCGTTATCTTATGCGTCTTTCAGCTCTCAGAGCGAGGATTCGCTGGATCATTGTCCATCACCTACCGGCTCGGTTGATCACCTCAGGGGCTACATCCAGAGCCAAGCATCGAACCGTGCGCTCTATCGCGACTGGTCCATTGCCACGACGGTCCTCGAGATACCCGGCGGCCCCGCCAGACAGCATCCTTCATACGGCGTGCTGGGGGATTTCAGCGGATCAAGCTCCGAATCGAGCATTGATGAGGACAAGGCACCCGGGATTATGAACTGGGTGGCAACGACACCAAGCAAAAAGACCGTGCCCCGCTTCGCGTCTATGCGCCCGTACGGCGACGAGAGCGAGACGGACTCTGACAACGTCTCGATGGAGGAGATTGTCGTTCGGCTACCGCTGCCTGCTCCCCTCGATACGCGGGACACCAACGACACGCTGTCGTCTAGCTCTTCCTCTTCTTCCCCTATCAGCGACGGACTGTCGACTCCCTGCGAGTCGCCTGTGCGTAGGCGGATCTGGGAAGTTCGCGCCGACGATTACGTCCCGAGACCGGCGGGCGCGCCACCCCAGTCGATGCCGAGCGTGCTGGAGATCGGGATGCAGTGGGAGCGCGCTCACCAGGCCGAGTCGCCACGGTCAAAGGATGAAAAACGCACGGTCGGAGCGGTTGGCCACATTCGTCGGATTTATGGGGACGCGCAATATATGAACTGAGGACTATGTTACATGGAGTATGCAGTCGTTTATTTATGCGTCTCCCTTTCTTTCGTATGCGTCTATGCCCTTTATTGTAGATTCGCTTCGATTTTGGATCCTTATGCTTATCTCCCCCTCCCCCCCGTTGAGCCGGTGCTGTACTATCATACTGTACGACCACTATGTATAGTAATTATTTTGAGCTTACGGAGTCGCGCGAGTGCTATCAGGCCAAGTGAGTTGTAAGATAACGAATGTAGCTAATAATACACGATGCGGGGTTACAACGAGTGCTAAAGAGTGAATTATAAATGTACAGCGCCGAAGGGAAAGTGTAAGTGTGAATGAACGGTGCAAGCAAACCAAAAAGACGCGCTAGGATGTTTTGGGAGTTCAGATGCATATAGACGCTGGATCTAAGGGAACGGTCGGTCAGTGGACGGCCCGTCGATCCAGGGAACGCTAGACTCTTACCGTTGTCGCTAGCGATAAACGAGGGCAGCAGGTAGTATGCAAGAGGGAATGAGAGTGATAGCATCAGACCACTGGGGGAGCGGGTCGTCAGCCTGGGGGGTGGAAACCAGACTCGAGGCGAGCGACATACCTGCTGGAGCACGCTGGAGAGGGGCGTTTGGGGGACGGTTGGGGTAGGAGGTTGGTGTGGGTGGACCAGAGCATTGCTAGGGCGGCCGCCAGCAGCCAGGAGACGGTGCCGTTGGATGGGCACGGAATGCAGCGAGTGCAAGGCGAAACACATGTTTGCTCGAACGCGTTGATAGACGAAGCTCCAGAGCAGGACATGATGCAATACGATGAGACGGGGAGATGAAGTCGAGATGATGAGCAGACACGCCCGGGGCCCACCAATATATCCGCTTGCTTGGGCGTTAGGGTGTGCGACTTCAGCGCGTGGACGTCGCCTCTCCCCGTCCCTTTGTCCGTCGCGCGGTGGCTGACACATACCTCCGATCCTGTCCTTTGTTGACGCGGCCAAGGTCACGTGACACACCCGCTCTCTCCCAGGGCGCGTCGGGCTCGACCCGTGTGCATATAGCCAGGTCGGCGCTGCAGCCCGACGGCCCAGAGCAGGTCGGCTTGCTACCGAGATCGTCTCTGCGTCTAGCACTCTGGCCATGCGAGCGGGACTGGCCAGCTCATCTAGCGCCAGACCCTGGATGGCTCAAACACGGCAACACACGGCTCTCGTCGGCAACCTGAACTTCGACAGTCATCGGAACATTGGGTAATACCTTTGACAGAGTGTCCGTGTCCTTGAAGCCACCTCGCGCTTTGCTTTGACGCACCAGCCTCTGGGTCTGAGCCGACGCGCTTTCAGTTTCACCGCCACCCTTTGTGTCCAACCACGCATGTCCGGCGGCTTTCCAACGCAGTCATGTCCACCACTCGAAGTGGGACCTTCGCCTAGCTCAGACGATACCTCGAAACCGGTTCATAATCTCTACCCCTTCCCGACTCATTATACCTCTTCCTCTCGTTTCCCGTCCTCATCCTGCTGCTGGGCGGCTTTCCCCTATCATCCGACGTCGTTCGCTGCTCTTCACTTATTATTATTATTGTTATGACGCCGTCCGAAAACCCCAGTTTATTCTGCAAAGCCGCCGTCTTGCCAGAACTGCGTCACGGGCCGGGTGCCCCGCACATGCCAGTTCCTGGACACCGCTCTCGCCTTGGTCGGCTTTCCGAACGACCGAACCCGCACCGCAACTTGATATTCATCGAGCCCCTAGACGAATTGGGCCCCGAAGTAACAAACTGTGCGTTTGACCTTGGCCCGCGTCTGTCGATATCTAATCTGATTGCTTTCATTAGTTCATGCCAATCTCCCTGCACAGAACCCTCAGATTCAGCACCACCACATCCAGAATCCGTTTACCACACTCCTTAATACACCAAGCGATAGCCTCGTGTGCGTCGCTTCTGCCGTCCGACGTACTATTCTCGCAGCGACCGAGCTTGTGCTCTGCAACCTTCCTTATCAATGGATTTCCTCTCGCAATTACGCCCACCTGGCCAGAGGGATCTCTACAATGCTGTGGTCGACTCCAAGCGCATTGAATTCGGAATCATCCGTATCGCCAACTGGGTCAACCTCGTCGCAAACCCTGTGCGATCCCGAGCCCCCCAGGGCGACCGTGGCGACGTTTGTCCAAGAGCCGTGGGTCTTGTCTCCAAAGGACTTTGAAGCCTTTTGCTCGTTGAGAGAGGTGAGCGTTTCCCAGCGACAATCTCAAGTATGAGGACCAACCCCTTGGGTCTTGAAGCTCAGGAATTATGTCCCCAAATTCACGGGCGATGCACCCACCACGCTTGCTGATCGCCCTTGGGGCCAAGCGCAGCAGCTTTGGGCATTCGTAAGTGAAATATATATATTTGGTAGAACATTGAGCTTGACCCGCAGCTAGATTCACGATCGGTGCGAGGAACACCAGTGCCATTTCTTTATTGTCACTTCATACGAGCAGTGGGCCTTTGGGTGCTTTAGCAAAGGTATGTAGCCAGGCTGTTACCAAGCAGCGGCCTGCTGAATTATTCTGACAGCATGGACACGAGCGTTCATCTCCACTCCCTATAATTACAACGACGCGCAGCAAACGATCATGGAACGAGCACTTCACTGGGTGCTTTCTGCAACGTTGCAATTGGAGCATCAAAACAACGGTTACATCGCCCCCGAGGAACTGCCGTGGATGAACTCGCTATACGTTATTCCAGAGGTAATCCCTAGTTTAGTTATCCAGATCACGACTTTGACCGGCATGCTTAGATCATAGGCGAGGTTTCCTGGGCGATATCCAAACCACTCAAGCGCCGACTATCCGATGAGGAAGATATCCCGATATCTCTTCCCGTAGCCCCTCCTCGCAGATCTCTTACACGCCCCAAAACTCCACTGGTGGCACCTTCGCCTGCACCAAGTATCCAGTCTCATGAGTCTAATCTCTTGCCGGATATACCTCCGCCTCCGATCCCCCCTACGCTCTTTGCCGGGGTCAACGCATGGAGACAGCGCATCCCAACGCGTAGCAAAACACGCAAGATGCGCTCCCGCGATGAAAATGTTCACACGGCATCGCCCTTTTTACCACCCCCTATTCCTCACGCATCGCCCTTCCACGAGACCAGTCGCCCCTCGACGCCCCCGCATCGGCCGGCTACACCTGAAGATTCTCCTGGGCGCCTAAGGCTTCCACCCCTCCTCCAGTCACCAGCTCGGCAAATAAGTACCCGATCTGAACATAGTGGGGATACTGCCCTGGACGAAACTGATGGGCTCAGCATGGAGGTCGTGGCTGCGGATGTTCAACCGCCTCACGGCGTTGGGTTACCCCTACGGTACATGAGAGAAAATCCCAACCGGTCTCGCCCGGCTGATATTGTCAAATCACGCCCTCCGGTCCCGGTCACCCGTCCCATGTTCTCAGATACGCCCACCATGCAGTTTCTGCCTCATGGGAGCAGATCGACCTCACATGCACCACCAAGATCTTCAGCTCCAAGAAGAATGACCCGGCTAATTAACAAGCGGTTGCGTGAACATCACCTGGCTGGCACGATTTCAACTCTAACAGAAGACAGCACGAAAGACATACGGTAAGGGGGGGATGGGCTGTGCGGGTAACAATGGCTTTTCGTTTCGTGGGCTAATTCGATGACGAACTTTGACGACTCTCGTTACTCATTCGGACTACTTGTATACTTATTTTATCCTAATAGTCGTTCTTGTTGTATCTTTCAGACATGTAGCAATCACACAATGGTTTTCGTTTATGGCTCATCGATACAGTAATAAATACGACTAAATATCAAGTTCTTCATTTGATATCCGCGCTGTCCGTTGCCCGTTTGTACATGAACGGCAGCGCGGAGATTTCATAGCATTCAAGCTAGGAAATTTTCACCGGTCAAGCTTCACAATCAATATGAGAGCATCCGAAGTCGCACTTCCAACGGTATTGACCGCCACCTCGTCGTGTCGAGGATACTCGGGCTCAGAGCTAAGGTTAAGCAATCAATAACGTGAGGCTGCGGAGCAACTGAAATACAATCTCGGCTTACTGTTCGTGCAAATCTCGGCCATCGGTGCACATCGTAAATTTTTTATACAAAAAGCCTCCACTACCCGCTCCAATTCCGGATCGCTTTAGCCCGGTAATGAATGCCTAAACGAGTTCGGTCAATCAACGTTTCGTCACGAGTCGGAGTTGGTTATTTGGGTGACTCACCCGTATAGCTTGTTCGTCTCGGTGAGCGACATATCGAAGTATTCCTCCAGGATGATGAACGCATGTTTCCGTGTTGAGAATAGCGTTGTTGGTGCAGTGGGTGATGGTGCAGTTGGCAGAGAATCTGTCCAAGAGGAGCGCTGTCCTGGGAGGCTGGGCCATTGGCCAGAGAATTCGGCGCTGAAAATCCTTGCAATGAGTTTCAGTCAACGTTTGGAGCATAGGCTCTACGAACTGAGTTGCTGGGATCAGCTATCCTGACATATTCCTCGGCGCTCCCATCTCGTTCAATCGCACCATCGTCCCCTGGCAGGACCAGGGAGATACTCCCAACTATAACCTGTCCCTGGTGAAACAAAAGTGTTGGTCTAGGTGGTGTTTTTGCCAAGGACTTCGAGGCTCACATTATTCACGGCACTATGAGCCTGTTTGAACCGGTTGATCAGTCGTACACGAAAATACGAGAGAAGCACCAGAAACATACCATGACGCAATCTACGAACCCACCCGATCGATGTAGAAGCTGGAGATATAACAGACACGCAGCCTTGTTCTTCGCAGCAGTATCTCTGGAGCATATTCCGTAACGGATAAATCTGGAGATCATAGATTGTAGAAAAGAAAATGCACGGACCTTATAGTTGCGATGGCAAGATCGCTCTCGACCGGGTCGAGGAGTTCTGCTATTGTGGTGCGCTCGACGAGGTCTCGCACCTCAAAACCTAGCACGAGACATTAGAAAACAGAACATCCACAACCAGTGTAGCTTACCTAGCACATCCGTGACAGACTCGGACACATAGACGAACTTTAACTATACCAAACCCCATCGTTACAACACGTCCCTTCAGATTAACTGTACACATACTTCTGCCGTCGTGAGCATATAGCCTGCAGTACGTAATGAGTCACTAGACGAATTCAATTGATCGGGAGAACCACATACAAAAAGAGTAATTGCTCATGGCGCCGCCGGGTTTGGGGACTTCGTCTAGCTTGACCGATAGGGTAGGATGATGTCGCGGCTCGGATCTACCACTGCAGTGAGCGAATGGATTTCTTATACCCCCTGCTCTCTGGGCACTGGGTATGATATGGACGCAGTCGATGGTATACTGTTTTTGAGTTCTTAGAAAGCTTATTGCGTGCAAATAATTCGTGTCATCCAGCATACAGGGTGTCGCGCCGAGCAGACGGGTAGCATTTTAGCTTCATAGCAAGACAGACAGCCTTGCCACGGTACGGGGCAGGGAATTCAGAGGCCAGTCGAAACAGATTCGATCTCCTAGGCGAATCAACATCCTACTGAGAAACGAGACGACTGCTAGTTACGTATAAACACGTGCGGCCTGGGGCCAGGTGGGGACATACGTGTAAAGTGTGGTGAAGCTCTCAAGCGTTCGATCAGGGGATTATTTGACGCGGCTTATTGATCTGATTCAACTCCGATAATAACAAATTTCATTCGGCGTGTTCCTACACTCACCAGCAACTGGCGGCCAAAAAAAATGTGGGCGCAGTCGAGATGCATTTCCCTGGGGGATGTTGTTATTCTCTGGCTGGTTCGCGCGTTGTCATTCCAATCCGGGATTAGACTAACTTTCCGCAAAGACCAGAGAAGACGTTCAGTCGATCGTAGTTACACCAGGAAAGGAGCTGAATGGGCGCTATGGGGTATATCGGCACGCCGACCTTGTTGGTATTCCGTATGGTTCCAAGATTCCGTCACGCAACGGTCGGGGGTTCATTCACGTACTGCGCCCCACGCCTGAGTTATGGACTCTTGCACTTCCCCATCGAACGCAAATTCTCTATCATGCCGATATCTCCTATGTTTCCATGTGGTTGGCAATCAAACCCGGGAGTGTTGTAGTTGAAGCCGGTGAGTAGCTGCATCTTATCATATCGTTATATTTGTCCGCAAATCATGTTGGCATTTGTTGTATGCTGCTTTTTACTCACTTGATGACTATCAGGAACTGGCTCCGGCTCGTTTTCGCACAGCGTGGCGCGCACGATTGGGCCGACGGGGAGATTGCATTCGTTTGAGTTTCACGAACAGCGAGCAAATAAAGCAAGGTAAAATACAATTCTCAATAGTTGTTTGCGTATTGACTTTAGTCCATTGTTTATGACGTGTGTTCAAGGGATGAATTTACTCGTCATGGAATGTCCGAGTTTGTAAGGTTAGAACACCGCAACGTTTGCAAGGATGGCTTTGGTCTTCAAGACGAGGTCGACAGTGGTTCGTAATTGTTCTTCAAAGTTTGCTCACCCTTTCCATGCCATCGGTTGGGTCGAAAGACTTTGGATACAATACTCTCGGAGTTGGCCTCTCTGCATGTCCGCCGACCCTGAACGTCTACTTATGACCTATTTTACCGCTTAGTGTTCCTCGATCTTCCCGCACCTTGGGAGGCTGTTGCTTCCGCCAAAATTGCTCTCCGAGTAAGTGCTCCATCGATTCCATATGCGGGACTTGAAATCAGGCTATCCTGTGTTATCAAACATGCGTTACCCTAGAGCATTATCTGTCCCATCTCTGACTCGCGCGCTCCGCTCACTAGAAAGATCGTATCGGCCGTATTTGCTGCTTTAGCCCTTGCATGGAGCAAGTTTTACGAACCGTTTCTGCTTTGAATGAACTAGGTTTTACCGGTGAGATGTTATTATTATCTGCGCCATAAAGAGCGCTATTTTTTCATCTCATTCGAACTTGCTTTGATGATTGGCACGAGCGAGCTACCGTCTGCTCCTGACCTACGTTATTCAAACCCAGGTTTTCAAAGCTAATACTGACCCAGCATGATCGGTTTGATGCAGGAGTTACGATGCACGAAACTTTGTTACGACCTCATGATGTTTGCAACATCCCTATGCAAAAAGTTGGGGATGTCGCAAGTCGACTTCGTGATATCGAAGTACGCAAAGAAGAGCGACGGTTAAAGCAAATAGAGACATCTAACCGAGACAAGAAACGAAAACGACCCGAAGAGGCTGCTGAAGATTCGCCGGAAGACGTAACGAAGAAGGTCAAGACTGACGATCACTCTGTCGAAAAACTCGAGGATGGAAATGGCCACCTGCCAGTAGCAACCCCCTTAGAATCCGATCTGTCTAGCGGATTGAATGCTGCCAAATCTTCATCGATGACCTCGTCTCAATCCAAACGAACGCCGCACCACCCAAACGCCATTATCCCTGTAAATTCGGACGCGGAGAGATATATTGTCTCCAAGCCGTTTGGCGAGGTTCGTGGCCACACATCCTATCTTACGTTTGCCATGTTAGTACCTAGTAGTTCTCAGTCCGAGGCTCCCACTGGCTTGGCAATGGACACGACTGAAGGCAATCCACCGCGTTCCAATCCTCTCGACCACGACGCTCAGTCCATCGATGAAACAAACGCATCGTTCGATTCACTCATTGCTAGGATACCCCAGGAGGTGAGCTTGCCAACTTGTTCTATGTATATACGCGATAACTTTCCTGGCGGTCTAGGAGCTGGATCGTATGCTTAACCACGAATGATAATTGATTAAGAAAGTATAGCCATAAGACAGTACTCTTTATTAATGTAAAGTTCTACTATGGTGATCAAAGATAGCTAGCGTTCATCACGAGGTGCTGGCGCACTTATCGGTTACGTCGTGGCCTTAGAGTACGCGTGGAGGTTGGAGGGACGTAGCCTTCGGCCGTAGGTGGAGCATGTCGTTTGTGACGTGATGCGCGCACTGGTCGCGTTGGCTCCACACGCTCGATATACTCGCCATCGTCTCGGTCGCTCTCAGACGCATCCCCAGCTGCATATTGTGAGACTCTAGACCGAATGCCATTTCTGGTAACTCTTGGTTTCGTTGCCTGTTGTCGACCTGTAGGTTGTGGCCGTAGTGGCGGCGTAGAGCGCCTGCCCTCATCGGTTGTTGAATTTAGTTCTTCGGAATTGGCCCTAGTCTGCATCTTGGGTTGTAGATCAGCAAGCTGCTGCATTGTCAGCGGCGGCCCTGAATACTGCAGAAGCTCCTCTGGCTGATGTAAAATATCCTCCAACCCGGGTTCTGTCTCTTCGACCCGATCGCCAAGCGAGATCCCATGCTCGACACCGGTTAGGGGCTGTACCCCCGCGGCCCTTGGTGTTGTAGTGGCGCTGGCGCTGTCGTCATCATCTGCAACTTTGGGTACCAATTGCTGAGCTTCTGGTAAGTTGTAAGGCTTGACGACATCTCTGAGATCGTCCAAAAACCCTCCAGGTTCCTGGTTGATCACACGTGAGAGGATCAGTGCATGAATTAGGCCGTTATGACAACTTTGAAGCTCACCTCCGACTCGGTAGGATCTGGGCCAGAGTTGGCATCAATGCCTGAAGTATGTGGGCCTTTTGTGGCCGAGTATTGTTCATTGACTCTTCGGACGATCCGTAAACCTTGCACTAGGCGAGTCCACCTTTGGAGGACCCGCTCCCGCTGTTTTGCAGCCTCCTTCAGCTCTTCCGCGCGAGTATAAGATGCCAAAGCCTGCACGAGTAGAATGCTAAGCACCTGACCCCACGAATCGCCTGACGGCCCGGCATCCGGAAAAATTGTGCACAGAAACCGCTAGCTTACCTCGAGGAATGCCTGTTCGTTCTCCGCTGCGATAACGATTCCTCTGATAATCGGCGTCGCTTGACGTTTGCGAAATTCGAAACCAGTCTTTAACAGGTTCGTGTTAGGGATGACAACGTCAACAGTTCATAAAAAATGGCATTGATTGCCAGCATGGAAACGGATAGAAACCCACCACAGCCTCAGCGAAATGGATTCCAAGTTTACGAGCAAGTTTGGCGCACCCTTTGTCTGCGGTGTGCTTAAGTATAACTGCATATATGCTGAAAGGAAGAGAAGCTTACGGGGAATATGCACTGCTCCAGCTGGTAACATAGTTGGGACATAGAGATCAATATTTCCAAAGTCATTTGTGGGTATTTTGCCCTAATATGTTAATCCAATCAGTCCAGCCGTTTGATATTCAGAAGCACTGAGGGGTACTCACATCGATGACTGGTGGCGGGGTATACAACTCTGTTTGCCAATGCGCATACATGCCTACCATCACCTCGCCTTCTTCCTCGCGGCGCATCTCCAATTCTCGTTTCTTCCGCACAGTGCTTGCACGAGCCTTGGATTGTTTGATCGGTTGCATACCGGCACGTATTACTCGCCCTTGTCGCATCCATCCGTCGGCGGGCTTCAAATGGAGTACGTTCTGGCGTGAAAATACAGGCTCTCCCCGGAAGTGGGCGATCTCAGTACGCGGGAAAATCCCCTCGTCCTTACGCAGGTGGCGCTCTAATGCATAGATCGGGTGGTTTTTGAACGCCCCGATCGAACTCGGAAGCCCCTCCAGGGTAAGTTGATAAGATAACTCTGCGTCCTCGACGTCATCGCGATGCTGGATGGTATGTGAGTTGGTGCTGAAGGTCCATCGTAAGTCGTTCCGTGCTCACCAATGCGTAGGGTCTGCGGAGTACACGCATCACACTATCCCACCATTCAACCTTGCCCCCTCTGCCTCCGGCAGCAATCCGAGCGCGTGCCTTCGCTGTTTTTGCGGCAAAATTTTTCGCGTAGCGAGCGGTCACATCTCGAGCATACCCATCTGTGTATGAAAAGGGAAAAGAGTGTGTTTTAGTAAGGATATACCAGTTTAACGGAAACAATGGCGGGAATGTCAAAGCATGGCACATACTTCCTAGGCTGCAAACTCTCTGTGGATAAGCATGATATGGCTCATCTCGCAAGAGGTATCACATGCGTCTCCATCTTCCTCATATGGATTCCAGCACAAACACGCGCACCGCTCTACCTTGGGGCAAACGTGCGATAACAGATGCTTACCTTCCTCCATTGCGACCACATAGACCAGTTTATTGGCACCGGTCTGACACTCGAACACGCGTGCACGGTTGACTATCCCCCGTACTGGATCAACTGGTAGCCAGCGACCATCGGGACGTGAAAATACTTCAGCCCAAAGGGTTGGAGGGCCTAGGAAATGAGGCTAATTAATTATCTATTGCGAATGACAGCAGACGCCCACCCACCTTCTGCTGCTGCTGTGTCTCTTGAACCTGCTCCAGACTCCCATGGCGTCGCAGGCGCACTTCCGAGAACGTTTCCGGTGGGCCGTGCCCGGCGAAGTTTGATTACTGGAGGAGCAGGCGATCCTTTCGTGACGTCTTTCCTTGCTTGGTCCGAACTTCCAGACTGTTTGGCTGGACATCTAGCTTTGGTATCATCGATTGCTAATTTATCGTTCTTCTCCGCTAGCGTAGACCTTTTGCGTTTTACGCCCAGTCGGAAAGATGTAGATCCATCGCTCTGATCTCCAGTGGGCCTTTCACTGCAAGGAGAGGCACCGTTGGATAGCACGCTGCCTCCTCCAGCACTCCGTGACGCTCCAGCGATAGGTGACGGTACAGTAGGTGCTCCAACCTCTTCCATCTCAACGTCATCCTCTACTGGCGCCTGTCCCGAACGTATTCCGGCTTCGCCACTACTGCCATTCTTGGTTCGCTTGGCTGATATGTCCTTTGGCAGACTCCATGAAACGCACTGCAAGCTCCCGACAAGCCGAGCAGGAAGCCCCATCGCTCGTACCATTGCTACGAACACCAGTGCAGCCACGTCACGAGTGCCCGACCTCTGTAACGCATGCTTTGCGACCGAGTTGGCCGAACGAAGGGCCTCTGGAGCGTACCATTCAGTCCCTTCATCACCTTCAAAATCCTCGGCTTCATCCTCGTCCGAGCTTGAACTCGAAACAGCACGAGCCTTGCCTTTGCCTTTGATTGCTGCTCGCGCTCGCTTTGCCCGACGCTCCTCCCGCTCTGCTCGACGGGCTTGCCGCTTGGCCTCACGGGCCTCAAGAACCTGTGCCCTAAGAGACGCAGCTTCAAAGGTATGAGACCTAATATGACCATAGTCCCTGACCCGAAACCATCCACCCGAGCGACCAACGTAAGAGTTTTGGGCAGCATGAGACGAGGTCGGAGCAAACCAGTCGACTAAGCGTGACAAAGCGGTTTCAAAAAGGCGACCCCGACGAGCTGGATCAGGATGAGCACTTTTGGTAATGGATGTAAAGCTATGTTGAATAGGCAGAGGAATGAGAGACAGCACACGAGCCTGTTGCCAAGATATGTATCAAAGCGATTCAGGCGTCGCATTAGAACATACCTTCAGCACATCGTCATTCAGCCATTTGTTTCTTATTGAGAGGGATGCAAGCAGAGCAACGGCATGTAGTTTGTGAGATTCGAGGCGAATTCGGCGGTTTTGTGCCGCCACTTGGCGTTTTCTTTTCGTAAATAGGGATACTTAATAATTTCGTAGTATAATAGATAAACCCCACCTTGCAGCTTCTTCCTGCTGTTGTTTGCTGGTCCCTCCGATCTTAGTCAGGGTGATCTCAATGTCATGTTCAAGCTGAGGATACGAGTCGGCCGCCACAAGTGGTACGTCGATAGCTTGAGTCTCAGCTCGAGGCGAAGGAAGCTGCGGAATTTCGACTTCATCCCAGTCACCTTCGTCTGAGCTGTCCATTGTTGACAAAAGACGAAAAGTTGGCCCCTCGGTTGTGGCAAGCCAAAGGAGCAATGAACCCATCGCGATCAACCAAAAGCTTAGACCCTGAGCTAAGCGTTGGTGGCTGTGAACGCGCTCGTACTTGTTCCTACCTCTTTCAGACAAGAACATGCAGCCCGCACCGGGCAACCGACAATGGCCAAATGCTCCCTATTCAGCTCCGCCTTATTCCCATGCACAAACTGCATATATGTCTTACTACTCTCGGCTGCGCACAGGTAGTACGCTACTTATGCAACCCATCGGACTAGCACCTGTACCCCCAAATCACAACCCAACTCAACCTGCCCCGACAGTATCACACGCGGCGTCTTTCGGCCCTTCTAGGCGCACCCGTGGAGGAGTAGTCAACTATGCTGAAATGGAAGAAGATGACGACGAAGCGGTAGACGTTGAGGGTGAACCTAACTCCACGCCATCCTTGGCGGCACCAACCGGCATCCCGAGCACCACCAGAGCAACGGGGGAGTTGGACCGAAGCTACCTTGGCACTATACCCCCAGCAAAGTTTATACACCCAGCAAAAGCCACCCGAATCCAACAGCAGTATTTGTACGCATCATTCGATACCGCCCCCTAGTTCCATTTACTTATCCTATATAGCTCCGAATCACGTCTGGCGGAAGCGGCTTCAAAACGCGCCGTATACGTCCCTATTCGCCTTGAGCTGAATACAGACAGCCATCAGATCCGTGACAGCTTCCTCTGGAATATAAATGGTAAATAGCTGTTTTTTTTGTTTCTTTCTTTCTTTTTGCGCAAGTCAATCGTACCAGAATTTGCACGCGCGATTCGTCGACTCACCACCCATTTTCTAGAAACTCTCATCAGCCCTTCTGCCTTTGCTCACCAACTCTGCCTGGATCTCGCACTTCCTCCAGCTCAATATGCGGAATTGATTGCCGCCGCTATTTCCGCCCAGTGCGAAGAGCATCGCTGGATTGCTGGAGTTCCGCTTCGTCATCGGCGCAAGCGGAAGGAGCTATTGGATGATGAATTCATCACTGCAGCCCTTGAGCCCGCCAGCGGACAAGAACAGCCGAACATCGAGAACTCTAGTGAACAAGTTACTTTAGCTAGAGACCCTCGCATCGAATCACTTCGCTCCGAACTTAGCGGTGTCTCCATTGGTTCTCAGTCAAACATACCTGGGACTGCTACTGGCAACTCTACCCCGGGTGGTACGGCGTCTGTAGCTAGTCCGACCACCGATGGACCCGTGACGCCCGCTCCTATCGCCGTAAATATTGACGACGAGCTGGATCCTCTGAATTCCTCTGAGAATAAAGTAACAGAAGCTAGTAATACAATTGGCCAAAACGCGACGTCATCGAACTCTCCGGCCCCCACTGCACCATCCATCCCTCAGAATTTGACTAAAGCGGATGATACTCAAGCTGACGATAGCGAAAGCGGCGTAGATTCAGACAGCGATTACGAGACAGATACTGATGTTGAAGAACCAGACTGCAGAGTAATTGTCAATGTGAGCGCTTTACATTTCCCATTCGAGAGTATTATCGACCGATCCTTCCGAAGCTTGACTTGCAAATCTCGACTCATCACCTGCACGACCACGTCGAATGGGACCTTGCATCGTCATTGACGCCGGAACACTTCGCACGCGTACTTTGTGCAGATACCGGGCTAGCGGGGGAGGCGGTTCCTCTAGTGGCATGCGCGTTGAGGGAGGCGCTGCTTAAACACACTAAAGATGCTGTGGAAGCTGGTTTGATTGGACCTGGTACAGGAAATAAACGCCCCACCGACCTCTCCTCAACTGCACTCGCTCCTTTGAAAAAGGAAACAGGCTCGGAACCTTTGCGCAGTGTGTTCCGAGATTGGCAGGACGCAGAGGAATACTTCCCTCGGTTGGAATTGCTTAGTGCTGAGGAACTTGAGCGAAGAGCAATGGAACGCGAACGAGCTATCAGGTATATACAAATTCGACATTATTACCCATACTTTTGTAGAGCACTCACCTCCTTATGTGCAGGCGTATGCGCCGCGAGACTCAACGATGGGGACAGGCCAGCGTCAGTCGTAAAAGATTCAGAGAGCGGTAGCTAAGCAATTTTGAGGCCAATTAGTGATGATATATGTACAACGATATCACATATCATCTATATACAAAAGAAATTCAGACCCAAATCGTTAGAAAATAAGGAATACAGACAAACCAGGATTGCAAGACAATGCTCACGTGATAATCCTACCTCCCTGCTTAACCCTATCATCTTCAGCCTCGCCAATGGGCAGCTTAGGAGGACACAACGCATCGTATTCAGCTTCCCATTTTCTTAAGCTATATTTAATTTCTGCTATACGCTCGTATTTTCTGGTTTGACAACTTGAAGGCTCAGCGGGTGTGCGATTACAGGAGCCGAACTCTGAACGATACATAATTCACTGTGCTTTATTCAAGCGGGACTGAAATCTTGTGATCGACCATTTGTCAACAGTCACGGTTATCATCCACCGATCCGAAGATTGCGAAATGTAAACTATATCCTGTGCAAGCCAGCCTCCCCTGCCTAGCATGAGATCATCTTGGGTCTAGTCGGAGCCATATCCAGATCCCAGACATCGGGCGGACTCTCTCGGCTGGCTTCAGTTCCCCTTAAACCCGTGCATCAACCCGGATGCACCCGGTTTCTCTGATATACACAACAGGACACCTTTCTTGTCGAGAACCAAATAGCGCTCTCCCCTATACGTTCATTGAGCGTTTGATCTACTCGCTTTTAAGGCCAGCGTGTCACTCCTTTGCAATTGGAAGTACTTATGCCTACTCTGTTTGAACCCAGTAGGCCTTTTCTGGTAACAAACGTACGGCCTTGTGGACTTTGGGGTTCGATGACAGGTATTCTAGTTTGATGGCAGGCCCCTGCTCATCGGAGTCGCGTTGACATAGCGTAACAGGCCAAAACCTCGTGTGCCGTGCTTGCAAAACCCTTGCTACTTCGATTGCTCGAGGAAACACTGCGGGAACCCCCGAAGATTCATACCCGCTACGAAACAGACTTGGCAGCTTGGGTTGACAGCCCCGACTCGTCTTCACAGCTTAGCAAGCTATCCACGGTAGCAATGTGCTTTTTTCCGGTCGGTCACTAACATGTATCCCTCGCCTTTACATCATGGATCCCCCTGCACCGTGTATGCAGCATTCGTACATGCCGAGAACGTCAGAATTTCTTACAATCGTTGCATCAAGCGACCCACAATTCTCTTTCAACTCAAGAGCTCTCTGGCATACCAGCTGGCCCCAGCTGAGTTTTGATAATTTTTTATGATTGCGCCAAGGGCATACACGTGTTACCTCTCCAATAATCGAAGCACCAACCAGTTGCGACCCTCTTTTGCTTCCTGTTATTTTTAATGTTTTCTCTGAAT
This sequence comes from Ceratorhiza oryzae-sativae, assembly GCA_030998015.1. Lineage (NCBI taxonomy): Eukaryota > Fungi > Basidiomycota > Agaricomycetes > Cantharellales > Ceratobasidiaceae > Ceratorhiza > Ceratorhiza oryzae-sativae. The sequence goes on along the minus strand of JARWMV010000234.1, from coordinate 989,540 downwards.
ATCTGGTGGGGTTTTTGAGGGGCTTGTTTGCCTCGAAGAACAGATCTGTTGCATCTCGGGTGATTGTTGGAAATAAGGCCTGGTGCCGCTTATTGTCATTATCGGGTTGCCGTTCACCCATGACATTCTCTCTGTTCGTAATTGGACGGTTGATGCGACGAAGGGAATAGTCCTTCACCTTTCTGATTAGGAATCGTGCCCATCTTATCACCCCTCGCGTACAGCTTCCAGAAATCACCACCCTTGCGTCAATCGACGGTACCGCACGTCTCCTTCCTAATCCACGAAGAGTTACTCCGAGAGGTTTCCTACGTTATGCGCGAACTGCACGCTAACTTTATCAAAGTTTTGCCAAACCGAGAGGCATGATATCGGATGAACGCACGCTACGCTTCCAGGTGTGCCTATCTCATTCTAGATGCCGACAAGGTGCACAACCAGGCTAAAGTTTCCCGATTTAATGGCGCACCTTCATTTGCCAGTCAATATAGGATGAACGGGTCTGGCTGCAAATCTAGCATTCACTTTTTAAGTATTTGCGTTTGATGATAGCTTTTGAATCCCCTATTCGACCCTTTCAAACCTAATCCTGGTGCTGCGATACATCTCACCTGAGATGAAAGAAAAAATTCGGCCAGCCCAGGATTACACTCGGGGCACATCATTGGTTGGGGCAGGTCACGCGGGGCATATCACGTCATAAAATACCCAACCTTATGTATGCGCTTAATCAAGATTAACAAAGCCGCTCCAACACATGCGTGTTAGACAATAAGTACATATGCATCGACACAATCGTAATAAGGAACAACTAGCCAGATGAATGGGAAGAATTTAGTTACCCAAGTTTCAACAAGTCTGCTGTTTAATTGTATCGCGGCGATCACCGAATAGGTAGCTGCTGGTATGGGATAGATTCACAAATGCATATTACGAGGTAGTACATTCTTAGGCTGATGGCCATAGCGCCGATATTCCCACCTGAACACCCGAGAGGGAAAAATCAACTGAAATATCCCCCGATAGCAAAACTTATGCGCATACATCCAAAAATAATACTAATTTCTTGGTTAGAAGTTTCAGAGACAATAAAAAGGCTCCAACATGGTAAAATAATGCCGTTGGACCGCGTAGGAAGAACGGAGAGGAGCCCACCGTTCGCAGGCGCCATGACACGTGACAGATTGATGACATCATTTCCGTGCCGGACGTACCGTCCCGCAATCTTTAGCGAGACTGGCTCCGCAACTACTTGAAGCCAGCCTAGCAGCTCCCCAAGCAAAACTTCCCTGCTCATCCATACAGGTACCAGCCTAGCGTGGATTGCGATCTGTCGCTTACCGTTGTGTCACTCAATTTGGTGTGTTGATCAATCAGTGGAGTCCTCAAGGACGAAGGGAGTGGGGAGAAGTTAGTCGAGGCCACGCCTATGCGAGAGAATAACCAACTTTGCACCAATAGTACATAAATCTGGGATTATTGCTTCCATTGGATACCGTACCTCATACAAGAGCAAGACCTTGGCGCCATTTGCTCGACAGTTGCCTGGGCTCCAATACCAAAATTATTCGTTGGACGAAGATATATCAGTAAATCAAGATATAATCTCGCATATCGTGAGTGTCAGCCAATTGCCTGGTACCAATGCCAACGTCAAACGTGCCTCCAGAATCATTCGTCCGTCGAGTTCACGGCCGATTAGGCAGGTAGATAATACGGCTCTTCGTCACTCTCCCGCAACTGGGAACTACAACAATCCAACAGATAGTGGGAAAGCTGCCATCACTTCAGGCAGTGTTTGTTTCATATAGTTGTCCACGCAATAACGTAAGTTCTATCAACTTGGTTTTATCACAAGTGCGTCAGCTAAAACTGGCACTCGGCCGTGAATCCTAATGACATTTTGGTCAAGATAGTATTCTCAGACGCCGGGAGATTTGAGGGTTGAGCACCGATAGGATCATCGTCAGTACACCCTATTATCGAGCACGTGGCAGAGGTCGCAGGAGGAAAGTGGGACTGTAGATTCTGGCTGGCCCGTCCGCCGATCACTTACCGTACCTTTCATGAATAGCGTTCTTTCTGCCTTATATTGGCCAACCCGGTCGACATCGCCTTCGAGGCCTCCGGAACTGAACATCTCCGATCGGCCTTGCCTGCTTAGTAGGTGTGGATTGGGCAGCAACCCGCTGGCATCGTCATACAAAACAGACAAAAGGCAATGACGGAGCACGAGGTAGATCATGATTGGATAGTAAGTCGCCTGGTACGATATCGTCGTTATGATTTTTACGGAATACATTTTCGTAGCATAGCATCGACCCGCCTCGCTTGACGGATAACGGTTCGCCAGGCTCCACCAAGACGGCCATCCAGGAACCCGACAGGCGGCGGCCGGGGACGGATGCTGATCATCACGCTCCACACAGTAAGTCTCACGTGGTCATGGCGCTTGATCACGGCAATAGGGCCTTGCCGCTGGGAATGACGGTTGCCTCGCCGGTGCCAAGGGTTATTTGAGTGCGGTTATGGGTGGAGCGAGGCTGATCGACCGGCGAATCCGGCGTTCGAAGGTGGCGGTGTTTGGGGGACACGACCCCAGACCGAGTTTTTTGGATCAGTCGATGGAGCTCTTGTCCAGCGGTTGGTGGCTACCGAGCGCAGCATCTAATACAGCACATCGCTCCAGTCGACTCGGGTCTACACACTATAACTCACTGCCTCGCTTGTCCCACCCTCGTTTCGGCATTCATCCTGTGCTGCGTGGTCTCGTCCACTCCACTTCGCTCACTATTATACCTTCCGGTCCCCTTCCGCCTCGTGCCATCTTGCATTGTCATGCGATTCTAACCCTATATGCTACACGCATCCGTTCACTTCCAACACATACTGACGTATCTTGCATTGATCTAATCAAGGCACATTCTTGCTTCAAAAGCGCATCTCTCTTCCTTCTCCGCCCCTCGAATATCATCCTCGTCACCCAGATTCTCGATCTCTCACCGACCCAAGTGAGGGTCGCTGTTTCCCTCTGCTTGACCAAGCCACGCTTCCCGAGCCATCTCAATCTCGTCCCCAGGCCTCGCCTCCGCTTAATATCACACCTCGGCCGGCCCTCCAAGCACGATCGAATTCTTCCGAGTCCAAGAACGGACTTACCAAACCACTTTTATTGACTCCAGCTGGCAAAGCCAATATCGCTTCCCCTTCCAATCGCTTCGCTCAAGATATTTGGCACGTTGACCTATCCGCACCCGGCGCAGTCCTATTCTCGACCGGTCCGATAATGACGAAGCAAACAGGCACCGCCTCCTCCGAGGCCGACGCGGGTCGCACTAACACAATCGATAACCCACTCTGGGGTGTACCTGGTGGTATGCCTTCGTCTAATGTAGGTGCATATTTTCTCAATGCTCCGCCAACACCTGGCTTTCCATCATTGGTTATGGACTTTCGGTTCCCTATCCTGTCGGGTCATACTTTACGCGGACTTGATTTTGCATTTGCTTCGTATACTCAATAATCGCTTTATTCGCATCACGTTGACTATTCATGTGCTAAACGGCCCTTTTGCAGCCCGCCTCTGATGCAGCTCTTTCCCAGGATCGGCAATCGAATCCTCCTCCTGGATACGCTCCAGATCCAACCTCCCTTGTTTACACAACCGGCCGGCCCGCCTCCAACTCTAACACCCACACTCCCGCGTACCCAGGCAGCTATCCTCCATTGAACTCTAGACACCCAGGGCTTGGGGCGTCTGCTGCTGCGGGACAACATGCCCAGGCGAACACGTATTCCAACGCCGGCCCTAGTCACCAGTTTGCTGGCTACCGCCCCAACATGTCATATGGCGGATACTCACCCTACCAAAGTACGACGGGCTATAATCAGTTCCATGGATCTTCTATGGTTGGTGGGTATTGTACTTTTCGCGTCCCGGGTCCTAGCTATTCCGGCTCACAAATGACTACAGGGAACTATCCGAGCTCACCTCCAGGTGCCTCTTACCAGAGCTCTCAGGTAGCTGCTGGGTACCCATCCCCTACAGGAGCCTACGGGATGCAATATGCTCCGTATGGTATGGTGTCGGGACCGCCCATGTATGCGCCAACGACTTACGCGCACGCACCTTATGGACATCCGTATCTACCTCAAGCCCAGCCGGAGGAGGGTCAGGGAATGTGGTGGTTCATGCCTGCAGGCCCGGGGCCTAGTGGTCCCCAATCGGGGTACGGGGCTCAGCCACAAGCACCATATGTTCAGCGCTTCGGTAACCCTCAACAGCCGTCGCTACATCAGTCTCAACCAGTGGTGTTGAACCCCGCCTCTCCCCATATCCAGCAAATCTCCATCCCTGGTTTTCCGCCTCATGGTGCTGTTCATTCTCCTACCTCGCATTCCCTATCTCCAACTGGTGCTGGACCGTCTCTCTCTCCTTCCTCACCGCAGCAGATGTATGCGGCATTTGGAGGCATGGGCTTCCAGTCTCCTGCCACGGGGCCACCGCCTTCAGCGCCTGGATATCCTGCGCCGCTGACTTTACCAGCTTCAGGTCCTCACCCATCGCTGACCTCGCCGGTCGGTCCATCGTCACCCAGCACACTCTCACCAACCCGCCCTCTGTCATCATCCAAGGGTGGCCGAGCATCTGCAGCCAGTAAGACTGCTGGAGCAGGCTCGCGCGTTACTTCTCCTGCCACTATCCGCCGCCCATGGCATCCTAATCCACCTGTCGCCCGTTCTGAATGGGTTATGTGGGTCGGAAATGTACCCAGCGATACTACTCACGACGAGCTTTGGACATTTTTCAACCAAGATACGACCGCCCGAGAGCCCAGCGCTGCAACTGGTTCCGGCCGAACGTTGTTACGGCCTGCTCCGACTGGTTCTGTCGATGCTGCTGATGGATCGAGTGCCACGTCTTCCCATGGGGTTTCATCTGTGTTCCTCATATCCCGATCCAACTGTGCTTTTGTTAATTACGAAGAAGAGGATTACCTTACACGGGCGGTCTCATTCTTCAACGGCCGGCCCCTTCGGCCTCACGACCCACGTTGTCCTCGACTTTTATGTCGTGTTCGACGCAAAGACGATGATCTTCGTGCAGGTGTTGGCGGACAGCGTGGTATGGGGTTGCATGCTCGATGGATCCAGGATCAGGAGCGACGGGCAGGCGAGGATGGTAAGAGCGATGCTGATGCTCGGCAAGATGATCCCGCTACGTCTCCATCTACATACCTTGGAGCTACATCCTCTTCTGGCTCTTCACCACCCGCGCTTGCAGCTGTTGAAGATACCAATAAGTTGCCTGCAGATGTGGCTGGTATAGTAACAGAACTTCGAGATTCGACAGCAGCCCACCATTCCGGCTCAGCGTCAACCAACTCCAGTTTGCTCGCTCGGCATTTCCCAAAACGCTACTTTATCCTCAAGTCCTTGACTCAGGTGATATACCTTCCCAATGTCCCTTGCCTCAAATAGCTATTGACTGCGCATATACCCACATAGTTTGATCTCAACATTAGCGTTGAACGAGGCTTATGGGCTACTCAGCCACACAATGAACCCACACTTGATCGCGCTTTTAGAACGAGTAAGGATGTGTATCTTATCTTTTCGGCCAACAAGGTGGGTATCGCTGTACAGTGTAATCAGACACCTAATTCATAGTGCCTTTTAGTCGGGCGAGTGGTTTGGGTACGCAAGGTTCGTCTTCAAAAGCCGGGCCCTATATTCGTTATTAACAGACTGTTCAGGATGGAAGGTCCTATAACGAAAACACAGCAATCGGTCAACTGGGAGTCGCGCGTTGCACCAAAGTCTCCGACCTCACCTGCAACCCAACGAAAGCCAGATGCACCCGCCCCCTCCGGCAACCGAGTTTAGTCGCGGCTCAACCAACCGACTCGCAGCATCTCCAAGCACCTTCTCAGCCGATATTTTCGCCCAGCGAGCACAAATTTGCCACGAGTCCGACCCCGATCACACCCAATGAAGCCCTCAAGCTCCAGCTCACGATCAATAGCCCTTCGGGCGGAAGTGGTGTATCTCCGTCGTCCGCTCAGCCTCGAACTGACGGGCTCGCCTCTGCACCACCCGAGCTAGGCGAGGCTCACAAGCAGTTGACAAATGTTGTTCAAGACTCTGACGAACCCGACTCGCCTGGTCAACCCCGACGACACACAGGAGCCGCTGCAGTTATCGCCAAAGGCACACAGCACTTTGAGCTTGACAGCGATGCACCGCTCCGTGCTCTCAGAGAGACATCGGAACTTGGGCCATCCAAAGAGCAGGAGAGCCATACAGATGACGATGGGGTCATCCACAAGGACACGGCTCTTACGACAGACGAACTCGAGCGCGCACGGAACCTCTCGGTCGACTCGCCGCTTCGGCCGATCCGCGAATCGCTGTCTCCAGCAGAGGCAACCTCGAGCATGCCACCCGGTGTAGGAGAGGACAAGGCCGAAGGCTGGGGCAAGCCGTTCAAGATCAAGTGGATTCGGACGGAGAAGCTGCCGTTTCATCGGACTCGCCATTTGCGCAACCCGTGGAACAATGATCGGGAGGTCAAGGTCTCCAGGGACGGCACCGAGGTTGAGCCTAGCGTCGGCCAACGATTGATCGACGAGTGGGAGCGTGTGGTTGAGCCTGAGGCAGCCCCTGCTCCTTCCGCGTCTCGGCACGCACTGCCTTCTCGACCAGGGATGCCCAACACGGTTGCCTCTGCTCCTCAGGCTTCCAAAGCTTCACCTTCCCGAGGACAGCCATCACGACAATCGTGAAATCAAAAGGCCAAAAAAAAATTGCCAATGAGAGTGGACTTTTTCTTTTTCTCCCCTGGTTTCTGACTCTTTGTCCTACACGTCGATCACAAGAACTGTTTGGATATTTTCTCTCCTATTCACATACCACAGCCTTCTTGTGTCACCCGCTCATTGTGTTTCAGCTCGTCGGTTTCGTCACATCTCGTGTATGTAGCGATAAAAGGCACCATCACTTGTTCCTGTACTACATTCGTATTCGGCAACTATACACGTCCCCCGCCCGCGAGTTGGTGGAATTCTTCTATATTGTTCATTCATTAGGCTAATAACAAGAAAGAGATCTGCATCTTCGCGTTTGATATATTGGCACGCCTCGGGGGGGACTAAATGTATTTTCAACTGTCTGCGGGTCCGCTTCGCACCACCCCGTTTGATATCTAGTGCCATGGTGGAAGGACACGTTCCCAGGAAAGAATGCTCTTCACCCCTGGTGGCAGCATTGGATCGACGAGAATGAATGAATTGTGGCCCCGTCAGCCTCGACGACGGGGTTAAGGATATGATTTTCTTCCACACCCAGGATCATCATCGACCATATGCGTGCTAGTAACCAACATGCTGCATGGCTTCTCCCGGCTCAAGGTTAAGGTGATGAGGTTTGACAGCAAGGCACCGTGTCCCATGCTAACCTTGACAGGACACCTTGCGAATTCCGTTGGGGGAATAACATGTAACCCGGATGAGTTTACACCCAAACATTACAAGACAAAAACATCGTCACGTGCAATGCGCGTCACTTTGACTGAGCTCACAAAACACCTGATATACAACAAGGACAGTGTATACTACAACGTTATTCGCCCAGTTTCAAGGGCAAGCTGCCAAAAAGAGCCGACCAAATCGGAGACCAAAAGAGGAAGGAAACACAACAGAGCGCGCATAGAGACACAAAGAACACACAAGAGCAGGTTATAGGAGGTCTACTACGCCCAAAGGCGGAAGATGAAGTCTAATGCCTCCATAATGAAGATTCGGAAAAGGAAAGAAAGGATGCCGCTAGAGCGGAAGCAAACATAGAAAAAGGGGGGGGAGTATGGGGTCATGCATACGTCAAAGAATCAAAGAGACTATCAACAAGAAAAAGACGTATAAAAACGGTAAAAAGAGGAAATAGAAACAACAAAGCGAGATCTTGATCATCATTCGTTAAATCACACCGATCGACAAACGGAAACGATTTTTCTTCATGCTCAATCAATGGAGCGCTCAGCGACGTTGCATATTGCCTTGCTGCATCCACATCTGTGACTGCTGCTGTGGCTGGCCCGCACCTTGGCCAATCGGACCACCTGGAACGGACGCACCGCCGAGACCCGACGCCATACCAGCGGGGTTCATTCCGCCGTATTGGCCATAGTGGTGGCCAGACATCATACCTCCACCTGCAGCACCACTTTCGCCACGATACCCGCCGTACATACTAGACTCGGGCATGTGGGGGTGGTGATGATGCTGATGCTGAGAAAGGGTCGGTGAATGCGCGGGGGGGTGCGCATTATACGGGGCTCCACCAGACACACCTAACCATTCATGTTGGTCACAAGCGGGGCAGATCGACTACGACCAGCTCACCTTGGGGCTGCTGCATGCTCAGTGTGGGGAAGTCGCAGGCAGGCTCTCTGACGGGCTACCGATCGGACGATTCATGCCACCAGCGATGGCGCCACTGCTGCTATTGGTGCGACGGCGTTGGCGGCCCTTGGACGAGCCCATGTTGGGGCTGTCGCCGCTCCCCTCGCCATCCTCTTCACCCTCGGCATCGTGGCTCGGGGATGTGACATTGGCGACACCCAAGTTGAGGTTGCCACGGCGAGCCGGGGGCGGGGGTGGCATGCCGGGACCCGAGGCGGGCGCGCCACCGGGGATCGAGCCGTTGGGGGCATTGAGGCAGGCTTGGATGAGGTTCTTGCCCTCGGGTTGAGTCACCAGAGGTTGGAGCTTTGCGGTGGTAAACGTGTAGACGAGCCCGGTTTCGGATACAACGAGCAGCAGCACTTGCGTACCCGTGAGCGTCGACAACTCGTATGCCTGCGGTCATTGTTAGCACACGCACGGTGGGCTGGGCTCGGGCTTGCCTTCTTCATAATTCCAGCCTTTCGTTTAGAGAACGTGATATGCCTACGGCTCTTGTCTTGGATAAACTCGATCTTGATCTTGCGACGCCCAGCCTTCTTCTCCGATCCTAGAGGGGGTGAGCGCCAGATGCAGACAGCGATCAGGAAGCGTACCTTTGCGACCACCTTCCTCCTCTTCGTCGTCCTCGACGTCCTCGCCGTCTTCCTGGTGGAAGACGTCGTCGCCGGTGCCGGCGGTAGCACTGGCTGGGGTGGCGAAACCACCGCTGGGGGGGCCGCCGGAGACGGGGGCCCCGGTGGTGGCGGGCATGCCCGCGGCAGTCCCGGTGTGGAGATCAGGCGGGCGCGGGCGCTTGGAGCGGGGGGACGTGGCCATGGCGGGGGCTGCGCCGGCAGAGACGGGGGCAGACGGGGGGTAGGTCGAGGGGGCGGACATGCGGGTGGGCGGGCGACGACGCGGGGTTGATCGAGGAATTTGATAGCGGCGACGACGGGCGGGGGTGCGGCGACGGTGGGTGGCGGCGGGTGGCGTGGCACTGTCCAGAACGGGTGAGCACGACGCAGAAAATATGGAAATGGCCAGATGGAGGGCGAAAGCGGGGGCTCAGGATAGGCATGTGTAAATACGGCATGGGCCTCACCTAGTCTTTCCTATTCAGAGGGGGACAAGGCAAATATCGTGAGTGAAGCTGCCCATAAAGCTATCCAGCTTCGGATGCCCGGAAGCAATCGCCCCCGGCCAATCAGCGCCCGGACCCCAGCCCCATTATTGGGCGCCAGTCGCCCGGCCAGATAGGGGCGCATGTCCATTCGCGGTCTAGATTCGCCCCAGGGCCCGATGCCACAGCGTGGATCAAACACACTCACCTCGACCGCCGACACTGGCTGTATGCGCTCGAATCCGGCAGGTCTGGCCGCAACGGGTGGGCAATATCCCCTGCCTGGCGAGCCTTGCGAGCTTTGTGCTGTCGCGACGGCCTAGCGACCAGCGCACGTCAGGTGTCTGATGTCCTGCGGCGCTAGAACTGCCCACAGGCACACGCGTCGGCCACTGGCAACCACCGAACGAGTGGCTCAGTTCCGCACTACTCCCGCGGGGGGTGGAGCACGGGTGCGGCGGCGGCGGCGGGGTGTTGTTGGCGGTGGTTGCGGCGGCGGCGGCGAGAGGGACAACGACGACGACTCCGATGCAGAGGGCCAGCTGGCTCGCGGGGGTGCTGCGGACTCGCCTCGTCTGCTGGGTTTTCTCCATATCGGACAGGTGACCTTCCGAATGTGACAAGGGGAGTGCTGACGTAAGCCGATGTACACCCCACAGAAGCCGCATTGGGCCCACCCCAAAATGTCAGACGGTGCTTCCGCCATTTGCCACTGATCCTTTCACATGGACACACAGGGGCTCCACCATTCCATTCCCGCTCTCCGAATCCGGCGATAGCCGTGCACACAACAAACAACAGGACACACGTGACCACGCTACATGCGACATGCGACACCACCATGCTACAGCTGCCGCCGCTTCTTCGCCGTGCGCGTATAGTGCGACAGCACCCACTCCTTGTCCGCCGTCGTCTGCTCGATCGTCCCCTGCCGGATTTCATATGCTGCCCGACGTCAGCCCCCGCCCGGCACGTCCAGACCACACACTCACGCTTCATCTCGAACCTAGGTCCCACCTCGGCAAGCTGCACCTCCTTGTGCGACGTTTTCGCGAATACATGATGTCTGCGCCTGGTCAGCGCCCGGCCAAGCCTGTGCAGCAGCCCAACACACCTAAATGAAATAAAATCATTTTCGTTCGCAAACGTCATCACCCGCGTCGCGTCCGGCTTTGGCACCGGGAACAGGTACCTCAGTGCATCCATCACCCGCCGGCCGAGCTGGGAGCTAAACCCCTCAAAGATCAGGTGCGGGTACTGCTCCGACACCGTCGATTGCCCGTACGATGCAATGTCATGGCGCAATCCGACATTGTGGAGCGAAAAGTACACCGTCGGACCGTGCGGGAAATGGGACACGATCAATGTATCTACCAAACACTCCAGTGAATACACGTCCCAGGCACTGCAATCCGCACGTACCTGGTACCCCACGATGCTCGTGCAAAACAACAAGATCCGTGACATCATTTGCCCGACATGCGTCTGCCAGCTCCTTTACGACATAGTTGCCTCGGTTAATTCGGTGCGAATTGGGGAAGACCAGGCGCATCTCCTGTAAATCTCCGGCTTAGAATAGGACCCACCGGCGTCCACGCTTAAACATGCCTTGGCAAACTGCAGCAATTTTGAACTCGGGTCACGAGAAGTCGTAATCACAATTTTCGGGTCCATGATCCCAGCCCGCGAATATTCGTCGTCGATGTGCGTTGAGGGTTCTGCGATTCCTTCAGTCGTACGCGGGTGGGGCTCGTCGAGCTTGACGTACCCGCCTGCGACTCATCCATAGCCATTGTCTTTCCGAGCTCAGTTGCATCCCTCCTGAGCTCTGTTGGAAGTGGCTTGCCCGACGCCAGAGCGTCCTTTAACTTTTGCTTTCGCTCATACGTTTGTCGTTCCTGTGCCTCTTGTGCCTTGCGGTAAATATACTCGCGCCTCTCCCGAGCTTGTCTACGAATCTATTCTGTAGGTTGTTAAGTCGAGTTGCGGCAGATGATCAAAATCGGGTACGTGCCATGATAGTATGAGTATCTATTTGTTGGAGTGGTCAAGTTGTCAAAAAATCGGACTGGTGGCAGTGCAACCAAGGGCAACGGCGCTTGTATATCGTCACAATACTGTCACCAAACCATCGTGCGCCTCCCCCCCTCAATAACAACGCGAACACCTCCTGTCTTTCGACCAACTGCACGACCGAGTGAATCCGAGACGATCAATAAGATCTCACCGCTTTTATTTTTATATTCGGTACTTAACGGCCGCTCTGAGCCTCTGCGTATCGGCTCGGGCCCCGATTCCCCGTCTTAACCTGGTCTCGATGATCTATCAGCTTCGAGCGATGCCGTCGGTCTGGGCTCTGTGTGCACCAGCTACGCGCTCCACACGATTGAATGTACGATATCGACAAGCCTGCCGTGCACATATCATCATCTACGGCACTTGGTCCGATATGTACCCTCAAAATGAAAGAAGACAGTCAAAAGGTTGATTTTTAGGGGTACCATCTCACTTGCTGGGTCCTGGACGGTGCATTTAGACTATTTCTGTGGCCGCGCACTAGTGTCGATCTCTGTGCTCTACCATTCAATGAGATCCGAATGACATCGTCACCGGGCGAGGTACGTGGGGGTTGAGGTATGTGTTTACACATGCTTGCGTGAAAGCCACTTCCATTCGTTTCGCCCACAAGAGAGAATAGGATTATGTTGAGAAGATGCGCTAGAGTGTGACAGGCACCCAAATGTTGTGGCTTTCGTATCGCGCTCAAGTGTATGCGTGTTTACAGTGCGATCTGGGCGTAGGTAACCCCTAACCCCTGCCTTCTTCCGTGACGACTCTCATCTTCTGCGTCCCCACAGACACACATTCACAGAACTCCGTCTTCGGAAGTTCTGTGCATCAAGTTTCCGACTAGCAAATAGGGGCCAAGGAGATTGACGGCGAGTCGATCGTTCTCCCGTTCCTTGTACCATACTATCCCTGTCCGCAGCCTTCCCAATATCTCTTCGCGCGGCGTTCACCCGTTCTTCGCTTGATGGACACGTTTCGCACGGGGAGGCTAGATCGTGTGCGTGTCCGAGGAGAGGGAGCTGGGCTTGCCCGACTGGTTTAATGAATAGACTCGTTCTAGGCGAATCAAGGGTGGCCTGGACAGCCAATGGATGCGTATGTCTCCAACGATAGGGGCAGGGGCGGCACATCTTAGCTCACTTCGGGCACGAGGGGCCCCCTTTTTTGCCGTTCGTGAGTATGCTTACGCGGAGAAAGGGGTTGGCGTTGGGCCCCACCTCTCCTACTCCCACCTGGCTGCCCTCTTGCGCGTGCCCTCTGTCCAATTGCCATGAGATTTTTAACGCCTGCGGCTCGGGCTCTGGTTCGTTGGCTGTGTTGACGGTTGGTACTGGCTAGATCGAGGTATGTCGCGTGGGTCAAGGAAATGGGTTAAGTACGTTTGGTTTCGTGTGATTCGTTCGGTCGTGAGTATTTTGTTCGAGCGGTGCTAGACTCAATTTTGCTGGTGCTAATATCAGTTCCGCGCTAGTTCCCCCCCGTTCGATGGGGGGTGTATGCTGTCTGCGCCAAGAGACTCGGAGGCATACGTGAATCATGCCCGGCCACTAGATAGCACACTGATTCTATCTTCAAGAAATCAGTCTGCTCCAATCGATAAACCAGCATCCTGCCCTTGGGCCTCTCGTGCTGTGCTCTAGACCGAACAACCCTCGCCTCTCGCCGGCGACTTCTTCGGCGAGTCCTCTCGTCTCACTCGAACACACCCCCATCTCTGGCTACCGGCCTAAAGGTTTCTCAGCCTGCCCTCCAACAATATGGCAGTCTGAATTTTGCATGGACGTCTTTTGCTAGATTTCCAATACAATATTCCTTGCCCTTGCGGCGTCGTGACTCGTGTCGCCACTGTCGACGGCCCCAACTATGGATGTTCTATCCCCTCTTGCAGAAAATCATTTCAATTACGGCATTCTGCCTGGATTTCGCGACCCATCGGCTCGACATTAACCCCGGCGCCCTCGAACTTAGGTTGTTGAAAATCATATACTGTCTCGTACCCAATTAAAGTTCGCCAACTTAAAGGTTCGAAACTATGCGCCATTTCACATCAAATGTACTCTATCCGTTTGTCCTCTTTGCGACCAGGGGGTTTTACTCTCTATGGACGACGGTCCTCGTGGATCAATCCTACCATCGTAATATTGATTCGCCACTGAACATACGTGTGCGAATCGACGATCTTCATCTCGAGTCGATACCTTATTGCGCGTCTTATCGGAGAGTCGGCGGACCAGATGTAGACGCCAGCAGACTGCATCGGGCGACAAGCTCCGGCCGGGTGGGTCAACCGACAAACGAGCCCGAACTGTGCCTCGAGATGGTGCGACACGCGTTGATGACTGTCCGAAGAAGTTGATCGGGAACAAGGATGTATGCGTCGCTAGTAGCTCTGGGGGCTGCACAGAACTGTGTCAGCCCGTTCTCTTTCGGACTTTGTAATGAAGAATAGACGTTTCACAAAGGTTCATTATGAAGATTTGAAAAGGAGTGATCAAGTCAGACTGTTCAGACGAATGGGACTGCGATAGTCTATCTACGCGGCCATTGATTTCATGCTATCTTCTTGGCGTGAGTTCAGCTGAAAACGGAGAGGTATATGCTAGCGGATGGTAGCACTGTTGGAGCTGTTTGTGCCACCGGCAAGAAGACTCGGAGCCTTCGGTAAACGTCGGCGCGTTTCAGTCTGATTCAGCGGGGCCTTGGCTGAAGTAAAAAAAGTTTTCAGTATTGGGCCAGATTGGTTTGGCTCGCGATGGTCACGTGGCTATGCAGCTCGGAACAACTCGCGTGTGGCTCTTCGTTGGAGCGACGGCAGTTGGAGATTTTTTTTTTCTGGGCTGGTTGCCAAGTTCGGATCCGCTGGACAAAGGGCGTTTCCACCAGATCGCTGTTGGGGTGGCTGGGATTCCCAGACTTTTCATTTCATCAGCGTCGGAGATGGAGATGCAAGGGGCGCCACAGATTGACATCGTACATCACGATTTTTTGGGCGTATTTTTTGTATTGTTGGTGGGGACCTTGTGTGCGCCCGGTTGGATTGCCGAGCGCACAGCGGGGCGGCGGGTCGAGATGGTTATTGGATGGATAGCGCATTTATGTAAAAAAGATAGACCACGTGCTGTCGCTGATCGCTGCGTGGGACCCCATGTGTGATCGAGTTCTGGGCCAGCTAGCAGCCGGGCCCTGGACTCTGTTCTCTGACGACGACCACACCCGCACCGACGACACCGAGCAGCGAGAGACGCCAGCGAGAGACCCGGCATCGACCCGGTACTCATCCGGGACGCGACGGAGCGAGGGGTGGAAGTTGCCGGCGCTGATTTGCGAAGCTTCCCGCCGCTGGACCGTATCCCGCCGGATCACGCACACGCAATTTTGGTTGCGTCGACGACAGCTAAACATCAATATCGAGTGCGTTAAAGCAGATTGCTGCAGCAGACGTCTAGCGCATTGCATCGAGCCGATAGCGACAGGTCACTGCCGGGTGCCGGCACTGTCCACATCGGGCTTGTCCCAGTCGCTCGGCTGACATGGCTACATCAACTTCGCCTCGCGCCCCGACAAATTCCTCTTCCGCCCCCCGCCCCTTGCCCGCCAAACTTCGCAGACAGTCGACGTTTGAACGACCACCACCGGCCCCGACGGCAGTCCCCCAGCCGCTCACGCCGACGCTCCTGTCCCGGAGCGCAAGCCGCTCGCGCAGCACCCCGCCCCAGCACACGCTGCTGCCCTCGTCCTCGTCGCTGGGCGAGTCCATTTTCCAGTCGCTCTCGTTTGGCTTTACCTCGTCCAAGGCTGATCCTTCCTCGCGCCGAGCTCCCCCCACCCGCTCCTCGACGATGCTCGCAAACGTGCTCGAAAGCCCGATCCAGCTCGAGCCACAGCCAGACCCAATGATGGACACCCACCAATCGACCTACACGTACGGCACCTCCCGCCGTCGAGTGACCAGCCCACCACCCTTCCCGGCCTAGCGCGAGCCGCTAGCCCACATGCAAACTCCAACGACGCCCATCTCCGACTCGGAAATTCCTCCCCTCGATCGCCACCACTCCCCTTTGGCGACGCCCATCCACGCAAGGCCAAGTCAGCTCTCAGGCTCTCCCGGCTGAGGCCCGGCTCGATTCGCGACGACGCCACCCTATCATCGGCTGCAGATCCTGTGCCTGGCACCCCCCGGCGGCTGTGATGGTCGGCGAGCGGCCGCTCTCGACGCGGGTCGCATCGCGCAGGCCTGGCTCGGCTGGCTCAGTCGCGCCGAGATCCCTGATACGGCGGGCAGAAAAGGATACGTCATGGACTGACGATGAGCGACAGAGTGCTGCGACCGGGGGCCGAACCAGGGCATGCGCGTGCGCGCCAGCTCCGAGTTTACGCGTCCGGTCCTGCACATGTCATCTGTATTGCGCGAGTCGGACGAGGTCCCGCCATCGCCTAGGCACGCGGAATGTCGCCCGCAGTACGCGGAACTTCGTCCGGCCTTGCTTGGCTCAAGCGGCTCGAGGTTGTCTCCTGTGCCTGTCTCGCCAGGCGTTCAGTCTACATGGTCGAAAAAGTCGGACCAGAGCGCGCTTGCCGATGACTCAGGACATTGATGCGGACGTGCCTACTACCCATCAGCAACGCGAAACGACCGACTTGGCTCTACCTCAGGATCTAGCGTCAAGCAAGACGAACCTGCTACTGCCACACCCACCGGCACGTTTTCCGTACCCTTGTCCGACCCCGCTTCTAGGACACAGGCACGCGAGGATGCCGATCGGCGGCGGCGACAAGAGATTCTGCGTGAGCGCGAGGAGCGAGCGCGGCAGGCTGGCTATTTTGTGCTCAAGGGACCTGCAAAGGATAGGTGTCACGCATTTTCGGCGAGCGAGGCTCCCTACCCGTTGTCTTACTCACCTAGAGTGCTCAATCAGTCAGTCCGCAATTTGTTATACCCAAATTGGATGCCTTTACGAAAAGGCATCTAGTTGCTGAGACGTGTGCTAACCAACCTGTTTTATCTAGTCAAATTCTCGACAACGAGTTGTCTCGGTATATGCGTTCTGCTATGACCTACCATGATTTCAAGGAGCATCCAGCAAAAGTGTAGGTTCTTGGCTTCCCATTTACACGACCTTGCTCATCCGTCGTTTAGGCTCGATTTGGGCTGTGGAACCGGGCATTGGATCCTCAGCGCTGCACAGGAATGGCCAAAGACACACTTTGTTGGTGAGTATATTTGAGGGTTCTGCGTCTACGTGTAGCCTCTTATATGCACCATCCCCTCTCTTCTGTCACTTCTAGGATTCGACCTGGTGCCTATCCAACCGAGCCTTGAACGTGTGACGAGTCGGGCTGGGGCAACCATCGGTGGAAGCAAACATCTGGACCTTGCATTGAACGAACGGATCCGATGGGTCCATGGGAACTTGTAAGTGGTGGCGGCTTGGCACATGGATTGAATAGGACTGATTTGGGGGGTCATAGCCTGGAAGGGCTTCCTTTTGAAGATGGCGAGTTTGACTTTGTGTGAGTAATCTCATGGTCACAACACTGGATCTAAGCTGATCACACGCTGTTACTAGCCGGTGCCGGAAGATCGCGAGGGGTGTTCCCGAAGCAAAGTGGGATGGTCTCTATGAGGTGGGTGGAACTAGACGCGATCACCCGTTCAATCCTGATATCGGATCCACAGGAAATCGTTCGCGTGATGAAGCCGGGAGGTGCATTTGAGGTAAACATTCTCTGGGATTCATTCGCCCAGCTTAGTCTGACGGGGTCCTTTGAATAGCACATAGAAGAAGATATCGTCTTCCCCGCTGAAATTTCAGCCAAGCCGACACATTCTCCGCTGGCAACATTCCCCACACCATCTCCAAGCCGCGGACCGCCTGCCCCACCGTACCTCTCGTCTTCCCTTCCCGCCGGAGCGCGTTCATCTGTTATCCGCCCCCCTGATCAATATCGACGCTCGCCTTCTACCTCCTTTTCCTCCGCAATAGAGTCCCCGGTTGAAGGACGGAATGGCCTCCCAAGCGCTGCGAGCACTACCAGCAGTGCGAGTCTTGTGCCTACCTCTACTGTCGCGACCTCGTTTCAACCACCGAGCTCAGTGCCCAGCTCGGGTTCAGGCACGAACTTGGCTGTCCCCGTTCCGACCGCTCCTTCGTTCTCAGAGAGCGTATCGAGCATCCCCAACAAGGACTCGCGCGGTTCCGGAGACTCAGTTGAGCGTGCACCCAGGCTACCCCAGGCCCAGGACTTTTCGTTCTACGACCCGCGTGTGCATGCAAAGCTTGAAGATTTGTTCAGCTCTATGCATGAGGCGCGATGGATCAACCTTAAGCCGCTTAGCTGATCCCGAGGCTGATACAGGAACACTTTGTCAAGATGGCCTCAGCACCACCGTTGAACATAAACCTCCCTCCCAGGCCTCGCGATAACTGGATCCAACCGCGAATGGTCGACATAAAGGCTGTCATACGCGTGAGCGGCGATGCACTCACTCAATTCATCAAAGCGCGCGTCGAGCAAGCCTTGGAACAACCGAACCCAAATCCAGCCCTCGAAGGCTTTAAGAACCTCGATCCCCAGCCAGGTGACGAAGAAGTTGGACGGTACATGTCCTTTGACTTTTTGCGAATGGGCAACGTGAGCAAATCGCAGGGACTTCCGCTGTTCCCCGCAGCCCATTTCCAGTTCGATCTGAGCCATCTGCCGATGGTCTTGAGTTCCGCTGCGTCGGATGTTATCGCTTGCAAGGAAGCGATGTGGGAGCATCTGAAAGAGCAGGAGCCTGGGTTTGATAGGAGGGAGTACGATGCTATGGTGAGGCAATATCAGACGTGAGTTGCTCCAGTTTTCTCGATACGCAAGCCTTGACCTCAAACGCATTTTTGAAGCGATATGCAGGATCGCATTGGAATGAGCACGACGCTTCGCCAAAGGCTGGGATGGGGACCGCCAGAATCAGACTTTATGCGCACAGCGGATCAACGAGCATTCGAAGAGAACTATGTGCGGCCGTCACGCTCGACCAGGCCGACCCGAGCGGATCTCAGCGGCAGCCTCGTCTAATGAGGAGGTTGCGGGCGTTTATCGCTTGGAAGGCCGCCGAGTAAAAAGAGGGGTTGTGAGATAGGAGAGATGTATCTCTTTGGTTTTGATTTATGAACCTGTAATGTGCTAGTTTGATATTTTTCCTCGCTGCTCTATTTCATTGATTTGTTGTTCTACTTGTCTGGTCTCTCATCACCACTGTCTTGGGCTCCTCACATGGCCATCATACCTGGATATCCTTCTGCTTTTGTTGCTCTGAATGTACCCCCACATCCGTGCAAGACTGAATTAATCTGTATACATTTTCCCCGTCATTGATACCAGCTAGGCTCATAACACGAACAATTGGCGGAATATACCGCAGTCTAGCCACGGTGAGTTTCAGCGAAAACAATAGACCTGCAGGAATGAGCTATTGCGAAGCGCCGCCAATTGTCATGATCGACGTTTTGGGCTCGTATATATATCCTCACCCTGACTCACGGCCAGCTGGCTAGCCTCTGCCTTCTCTTTGTCTCGCTCTCAGAACATGAGTTTCCTCGAGTTGGTCTCCATCTTCCTGGCGCTCTAAACCGGTCGCACAGGCAAGTGACACGAGTCACATCCAAACTCGATTGGCTGATGAGGATCTAATCAACAGGACGTAAAATATGAAGATAAAGCCCAACTGGACGAGTGTGTCTAAATTTCGTTTCCGGATTGCCGAGCACTCACGCATTAACGGATCTGCAGAGTGACATCGAAAATCAAAAAGTTGCCCCCGCTTGTGTCTCCATCCGAGGCAAGCAAATTGAATTTGTCTCCCATGCATAACTCTAATGCGCACCCAGATTGAGCGTCTGCGTCACCAACTCAGCCTAGTCCAGAACAACCAGGCCTTCTTGCTTCACGCTGGGGACTGCGCAGAGAGCTTCGAAGCATGCACCGAGGTACGCCGTGATTATTGCTTAGCCAAGGACGCTGCACAACTCCGACCGGCGTTCATCTCTAGGAGAACATCCGTCACAAACTCGGTTTGATCTTATCCTTTTCGCTCATTATGATTTGGGGTATGCGGCTCCCCGTTGTGCGCATCGGGCGCATCGCGGGGCAGTACGCCAAACCCAGGTCGAGTGGAACCGAAAAGGTTGAGCTTGACGACGGGCAGGGCGGCAAATGCGTCAAAGAGGTGCCAAGTTTTCGGTGCGTAGCGCTTGCGAACATGTGGCTATCAGAATTTGACTGGGCGAGTTTGTCAGAGGGGACAACGTGAACGGACTTTCGCCTTATGATCGTAAACCGTGTCCCCAGCGTCTAGAGCGCGCGTATTTCATTCGGCTGCCACCCATTGCTATCTCCGGTCCCTGCTCACAAGCGGGTTTGCCTCTTTGAATCATCCCCGGGATTGGTCTTTGGGTCACGTCCGCAGCCAGACGCTCAGGTCGGTTCCGTCCTTTCGTTCGGGTTCGCGAACGTTGGTCTGAAGGTTATCACATCCGCAGAGATGAATTCGAACGGATCTCCGAGGGGCTGTCGGACGCGCTTGACTTTTGCCGTACGGTTGGTGCAAATGAGAGCACCGCGGGAGGCTTCGAGTCTGGCGGAGGTCGCGGAGTGTTGGGTGAAGTAGACTTCTACACGAGGCGAGCACCTCTACTCTGCAGTGATCTTCACACGGACTGAATGGGGCTGATGTGATCGCAGCCACGAAGGCCTGATGCTTGAATACGAAGAGGCGATGACGCGTTTCCTCCCTTTACCGCCCAACTTGCGCCCCCTTTCCAGTGGCCCATTGTCCCCAACGCGTAAACACGGGCTTTCGCTCAATGGTGGCTCTTCCCCGGGTCCCACTAATCCGAATCTGGCTCCATATAACACCTCGGCGCACTTTTTGTGGATTGGGGACCGTACGCGGCAGCTGGATGGGGCACATATTGAATATTTCAGGGGCATTCGAAACCCGATTGGGATTAAAGTTGGCCCAACGATGAAGAATGAGGAGTTAGTGCAACTGTTAGATAGTAGGTCTTAGCCTTTTTCAAAGCGCTATTATGCTGATTCATGTTAGTTGTCAACCCGGACCGGGAGAATGGAAAGGTTACTCTGATCACTCGTTATGGTGCCTCCAAGGTACACAATGTTATATCTCTCCAAGAACAAAGACTAAACTATTTTGGGCTCAGGTTGAGCAGTTCTTGCCTGGACATATTTCTGCTGTGCAAGCGTCTGGTCATCCTGTCATCTGGATTTGTGATCCCATGCACGGGAAGTACGTCTTATCATACGTCCTTCCATTTGGTCGTAGCCTAATCACCACCCCTAGCACACTCACATCTTCTACTGGACACAAAACCCGACACTTTAGTACCATTATATCTGAGATCACCTCTTGCATCCAAATACATGCTTCCCACTCCCCTCCTTCACGTATGGGCGGCGTCTCTCTTGAATTTACGGGTGAGCTCAACGAAGAGGGCTATAGCGTGACAGAATGTCTAGGAGGCAGTATGGAGCTCAAGGAATCCGAACTATCGCTTCGTTACCAGACCTTCTGCGACCCTAGACTGAACTTTGAACAGAGTTTGGGTAAGTGTATGCACATCAAGCATTATATTATTAGCACTGATCTTGTTGAGTTTATTCTTAGACGTTGCTTTCCTTGTGTCAAACCATTTCAAGCGGGAGCGGAGTGGGCGTGAGCGTCCAGGGGACCTCGAAAAGGGCAGAGATTTGTTGCTTCGGGAGCTGAGTACACACAAGTAGATAGCGGTCAACTAGCTCTTCCACGTTGAAACGCAGCGCCTTGCATGAGTGTGTCTGCGCTGTAAAAACATTGTAATTTGGTTTCGTAGGGTCAGTCGCCCACCAACATACAAATGATCCACTTTTAATAGAAAGAAGCCGTGGTATCTGGGTGATCGACCCGGGCGCCTGATAAAACGCCTGGGCTGTTACTGAACCACCAGGGATGTTCCCCGGCTCTAATACACAGCAGTATAAAACCCAGGCGTTATTCATCAATGACTCGTATCAACGCCCCGCCCCCGTTACCCGTACATCACAGGGACCGGACAGCTAGTGCCTCTAAAAGACCCCTCGTTCCCAACTCAAAAGTCTTGTATCCCTCGCCACTCGCGACCTCCATGTCTCTCTTTGTTGTCTACGAGCGCCCAAACGGTGATATCACGGTCTCTCAGGACGAAGCCGATGTTTGGCGTCTCGAGACTACTGAGACCACATCAGTCCCACCACCGAGTTCTACGAAACACAAACGTATCCAGCAAGTCGTCAGGTGCTCTGATAACGCCATCCTGGCAACCGTTGAATGGAACGAGCCCAAAAAGGATCTTGTGCGACTAGGAAATGCCAAGAGCGATACATGGATCAAGTTAGACGATGCCTGGAAAGCCGCGGACCCTGCAAAAGGGGACTGGTGTGTCTGGCTCTCTCAAAAACGCGCGATAGTTGCCATACTCATTATCTTCCAAAGTGTCGAGTCATTCATTGGCTCGGACAACAAAACGTACGAATGGCGGTTGGAACTTCGAAACATGCGCAAGGTACGTTCTAGCCCTGGAATCACCTAAACCAAATAAACGTCTGATCATTCATCCTTCTTTTCGCGGGAAATTTGATAGCTATACGGACCTGATGGACCGGAATGCATCGCAACTGAGAGTCAGTTCACACCCAAGGGCCATATACTCGAGCTGGATCCTCTAGATTGTGTCGGAGTAGGAGAGATGCTATACATCACACTTTTGATTGGGCTTGCGCGTCGTAGGCCGAGGACGAAGAGGGGATTCTCAGCTAAGTTCTCGCGTATGGTAGCGAATGCTTTGTTCATGTAGATTAGGGCTTCTCTGGTATTTCGATGTATATTTAGTTCATTTTTAGGTTCTAGGATGTGTATAATAGAGCGAAATATGGTACAAGTGCAGGGATACATGCAGTTAACAAGGATTAGGACAAATCGAAGCCAGCACCAGAAGAAATAGCCTGCAGAATCTTTTGGCGCATGATATACTCGGACGAGTATCGCGGTAGCTAGGAGCAGTGTTGGTGGATAAATAAACATAATTGACGATACACGACTTACTTTTAGGAGGTTGACACATGTACTCGAGGTAGGTAATCGTTGATCATCAGAGGTTGCATCTCGAATCGCAAACCTCGGATTGAGTTCCTTGAATCCCCTATGTGAGAATATCGTCAACCCTAGCGGCAACGTGTAGAAACGGGACTACTCACAACAACGGCGGCCGGCTGCAAGATGTGACAAACCTGAGCAATGCCGGCGTTCATCCTGGTTGAAGTCCTTGACGACCTTAAAAGCTCTAGAATCAGTCTATATTCCCATGGGCCAGGGTAGCGCGATGATATGCGTACCTTCCAAAACATTCGAATCACCTCATGGGAGTCGTCGTACAGCCCTCCGTACACCACATTCTCTCGCAGATCATCCAAGTCAATTGGGTCAGCAGTTCCACCAATCAGCATTTGGAGTTCCTTCTGATTGAACATCCTGAGCTCAGAATCAGCTCACTAGTTTGTATCCTGAAAGGAAGAGGGGACATACCTTAGCCACTTGGGGTCGATGATATCCGCTAAGCCCTCCATGAATGCGTCGCTCTGCTTCCGGATCTGCGCTTTCAGACGATGATGTGCCACCATGAGAATGTAAGCATATTTATTCTCTGCAGTCACTGGCTTGTCGGCACCGCCAGGCACGAGGTTCGTGACAACCAGCTCTCCAAAGTCTAGACCGGGCCATTAGAAAAGCGACCAAGGTGAAAGTAAAAAGGGACTCACATTCATCCGTTACCGTAAAGTTGAGCGACAGGTCCTCTGGATTGCCCTTATAGTTTTTCAGGAACATCAAGCCTTGATATAGCTCTGGGTCTAGAGACGCTAAATCATCGATATAGCTTTGTCGACCAAGGAGCTTGATGCCCGCAAGAGTAGTCAGTCTGTATCCGATCCTGACAAACACCAAGCCGACAAACCTTGGCCAGGAAGAACGGTGCGAACGCGATGTCGACCAAGATTCCCTCGTATAGCGCCTTGCCAAGAACACGACCAATGAAACGGAACCACTCTAGTTGACCGGCTTAAAGCGATCACGGTTAGCACATACGGGCAAAGCTGGGATTGTGATAGACGTACATTCTTTGGCATATGGATGTGGGTTCGGATAGAGCTCTTGTTGCTTGTTTGCCAGCCAGAGGCCGTGATTCGAATCAAATGTTTCTTTAGCCAGACTAAATCATTGCTTAGTTGGGTTGAAAACTCTTCTGGTGAGCCGATTCAACTCACGATGTCAAAAACTCTTTGAAAACACCTCCTCCATCGATGCCAGCTCTATCATAATCTCATCAGTCCTACCCTTGATGCCATTGAACTGAATGTGCCCACTCTTCATTTCCCCATTGGTCCACAAACGTAATGGCGACTGGCAATTTCATTTCCTCCCTCAACCCGCTCAAAGCTTTAAACCCATCCTCCGCCACACGTCCGCGTCGAACGACAGCACGTTGCCTTGTCCGGAGACTCAAGCTGTCGTTGTGCCGGAATCTCCGTACAACATTCTTCCAATCATTTTGGACGAACTGACGGAACACTTGCACGCGTACGTCAAACGGAATCGAGAACGGGATATGTGTAAGGATTTTGGAACGCGGTGATAGAGCTGCAAGTTGTGCTCTACGCATTCGAGATGTCGAGGGATGGGATGGATTAAAGGATTGATCTGGTTCGCTCGCAGATTCGTCCTCGAGAAGGGCGGCGGCACAGATTTGTTGTGCATCGCTAGCATCTACCATGAGCCAGTGCCCTTCGGGTGTGAACCGTCGTCGCGAACTAAAATAATACGGATTCAATCAGAAAGATCACTCTGCTGCATAGAAACACTTACTCTCTTAGACAAACGCCCTGCAAAAGCTCTGTGCCCCACTCGCGCACCATACCAAACCCAACGGCACCTAACCCCGGGACACGCCTCGTCGCGATAACTGTATCATGAAGATACAGCCTAAACACTACTCCAAGAAGTGCACGGCCAAGATGTGCAACCTCAGATGTTGAGAGGGGGTTGAGTGTTTGGACTGTTTGAGCGGATGTGACTGTAGCCTGGGTGGCGAAGAACTCGTCATCAGACATGGCACGGAGCATGTGTGTATAGAGCACAATGAGGAAGACGAGCGGTGGCCAGAGCTTTGAAGTTGATTCGTCTATGAATATTAAACTCAACTCAAGTCTAGGCATTATTGAAAGTCGCCTGCTTACCAACTAGTAGGTCAACCGACCTGGATACGCCATCCGATGCGCCGTCACCCAACATGTCCAAAGAACCCCGAACCTGCCCTCTCCAAAGCCCCTTGACGATGGTGTAGGCACCATTTCCGGTGCCTGCGCTTCCAGGTAATGATAGGATAGCAGCGAGCGTGGTGTCCCGCCTCGCTGTCCAGACGCTCCACAAGGTCAGGAAGAATCGACAAACCGCTGGATCTGCTTGGATGGTCGCAGAAGACCCAAGGAGCGCATTGAGGTATAGTGGCTCCGTAAGCTGCTCCAGACGCTTTCGTGTACGAGGATTGAGTGTGAGGTGAATGGATGAAGGGGTCGCTACTGCGCTGCTGGCAGATACAGCTGCTGGGAGATCGTCATCAGAGTCCGAGTCGTCATCTACGTTAAGCATAACGCTTGTAGCCGAGCTTGTTTTGGGCGGATCAAGTGAGCCCGGGGGAAGACTATCGAATAAGGCAGCCAGAAGTGTTAGATAATCCGTGCGTTCTGTGGGCTTGAATTTCGCGAGGAGTGGGGGCGGAAGGAAGGTGAATAGGTTGGCAATGAGCTCTGCCTTGGCCTCATCTGCACTCCCTCCTGTCGGGTCACCCGACTCGAGTTTACGGACGAGAGAGTATAGATCGAGGCGTCCGATATGGGAGAATGGGAAGCGGGTAGAGATGCGCGTGACTGTAGACAGAGGCAAGCGATACGGCAGAAGGGGGATAGCAAGGATGCTCGAGAAGAAGCGCTCGAGGACTTCTTGGTATACTATACCCGTGTTTGAACCTATAATGGTAAGGAGAGATATGGGTGCGAGCGCGAGTTCGATAAGTGGCGGAAGTATCGGTGAGGATTTGTCCTTGAGGTCCTACAGCCAATCATGAATGCAGTGCAGCAACCTGTAAAAGGCACGATACATACCACTGAAAGGATAGCATGGTTCAAATAAGGATAGATGCAAGTCTTGGCCGGGATGAGCGTGGTCACCACGCTTCGAGCAATGTCTTGGGTAGTCGCCTGGGTGAGGCTCTTGGGCATTCGCTGGGGGATGAGCAAATTCTGAAGAACGGTAAGGTGGTTGAGGGTATGGGCCGAATGAGGACAAGCCGAGATCGCCTGGAGCAGGCGAACCGACATGCGGCAAAGCATGTCGAGCCAGCGAGTCGCATCTCGGG
Source organism: Ceratorhiza oryzae-sativae (assembly GCA_030998015.1). Taxonomy (NCBI): domain Eukaryota; kingdom Fungi; phylum Basidiomycota; class Agaricomycetes; order Cantharellales; family Ceratobasidiaceae; genus Ceratorhiza; species Ceratorhiza oryzae-sativae. The sequence goes on along the minus strand of JARWMV010000234.1, from coordinate 963,426 downwards.
TAGAAAACGGTGCGTAGAGCGCTGCCAGGATATGAATAAGCTGCAGACGATGTGTTGGAGGTGAACGTACCTTGTGGCTCCGAGACAAGTGCAGCAGACCAAACCCCCAGTCGCGCCTCGCCTAGGTGTCCCCTGGTTCCTGCAACGAGCAAACACCGTGTCCAGTCAAATAGTCCAGCAAAAGACCCTGGTCCAGCGTCGAACATATGTCCATACTGCTCTCGGACTGCCCGAGCAGCCCTCAGCGAACGATACCACCGCGCGATCCGAAGCTGACTATCGTGGCGCTTCTGCTCCTCCTCCCGCGCCTCTCGCTTCGCCCTAGCTTGTCTCAACAGTGCTTCAGACGACTGGCTCGCACTTGTTCCCGACAGGTTAATCTGCCGTGTTCGCCCTGGACCGCTAAAGTTGTACATGATGGAGGTGGAATGAGAAGGCTGACGCGGACTGAGCCTGGAATTAGCCTTCCCGATTATTCAGACTGGCGCTTACATGATGCCCCCGCCGCTTAAACGCCTATTATCACCTTGGATAGTGCTCGTAGTGCATATAAATACAGACAAAAACCCCAGCTTCACTTCATCGTTGGTCCACTAAACCGCTGCTTCTAAGCCCAAGTAATTCCTAGCAGATTATCTTTTGTTATCCGATCGCTCTCAGTCGTCCTAAAGCCTCAATAAGCTCGATGGAACCACGGCGTAAGGAACCGAGATGAAGACCATGGATGCTATTTTGGATCTAAGTTACAAGGAAATGTAGATGTGTACGAGGAATTAATATATGGCAATTGGGCGAATCGACCAATATCTCGACATGACCTACGTTCCAAAGGACCAGCCTCACTACCTCGGCTAACTGGGGTTACGTAACCTGCCCAGAAGCCGGTGGATATATCAATGCATTTGGGAAAACGAGTGACCAAATGACGCAGGAATGACTACTGCTCACCCAGTACAAGTACAGAACACTTTGAACACCAATAATATCTCGCTCCGATGAATGCTTTTGAACCATAACATGCCCAGGTCGTGCGAATTCGTCAGGCGATATCGAAAGGGAAATCAGCGCAGACACGGCAAAAAGGTATCAATACATCCCTCTTTACATTCTCAAATCCCACTCGCTCTCGCACACCTTCTACCCTTTCGCTCATCCTTCGTTATTTATCAGAGCCTCCCATTTTTATTTTTATTTTTTGAAAAAGCGGCTCGCCCTTCACGCAACCAGCAACCTCCCCCCAGCATCGCGCTTTCGTGGAGAGCCTCTTGTACTCATTCTGTATCGCCAAGCCGCCTTAACTTCATCCCGATCCGAGATATATGCGCTGTCTTTTCTTTCTCCCCGGAAGTTGTTTGTTCGACGACGTCCTTACGACGAAGTATACCTGAACTCTAACCCCTTCTCGATTGACCGTATTGCCGACTACCTAGGTTGTTGATCAAGCCCGCCAAGAGCCCTAAGTTTTTTGGGGCGTCTTTGAATTTTGGAACAAGAACAGCTACAATAAAAGTACCCTACGTCCTAAATACTCATGACACGAACTGGGCTAGGCAAAGGCTAGACTCCTGCCCATAACGAGTACACGTTGGGATCGTTACACTCTTCTCACTTCAATTCATCCATGCCTGTGTAAGAGGATCTGTGGCGCAAATACGTCACCCATGGGTCTTTCTGTCCAAAGCGCACGCCAGCTGCATGCCCGAGCCTCAGGATTCTGTGCTCTGGGCTTTGATCGATCACCGTTTGACTTGGCCAAGTTGGATGCACATCCTGGAGGTCCACACTGGCTTGTTCACCTTAAAGGCGTTATCTGGCCGCGCGTGTTTCCAGAAGATCTACGGTGTCAGCTGGAGGGGAGAAACACTTCTGGTCAACCAAGGCAGTGAGGGAGACTTCTTTCAGGAAACCAATGCTCGCGAAAACGTTGCTAGGTTCTGGCCTTGGCTGCCAATCGCCCTTTCGATCCCCCGCCTCTTCATTTTCGTCTTGACCAACGCTTCAATAAAACCGCCGAGGCCGGGGCAGGAGGTTGCTGGCACTTATAGGAAATTCCAGAGCATCACATTCTACTCCTGACGTCTAATTAGACTAGAAATCTTGTTTCGTGAGAAAGACGAGACTTACCGTGGTGGGACTATAGCTGATGTGCATATCACCAGTAAAAGTATTGTTTGCACTCGTTTACGGGCATGATCGACGAATTGCCAACTGATTTCAGGCTTCAAGTTAACCGCCACCACCGCTCTACCCATCATGTCTCAGCAAAATGCGCCAGTACCGGCGCCAGAGGCAAGTTGAATCGTAATTCATATAATATTTATATAAATTTTGGATAATAGGTTCTGCAAGCCTCTGTGAATGACGTCCGCCACCTCGCCAGCATGATTCGTGGTGTCGCTTTTGTAAACGTACGTTTTGCGCCTTTCGCCAATATGTAAACTTCACCTAAACCCATCCTAGTATAGCGAGCAACCATGACCATATCAGAAGCAGGACTAACCGTCACGGTTGAAGAAGCTCGCTCTCTTATTGGTGGGTTATTGCCTTGTCTAACCTAAATCATGCCACTTACGACATGCATTGCATAGCGAACGCCTACATACCGTATACAATATTCTCTAGCTACGTTCAATCCTCCTCCAACCGCTTCACAGGACTCGGACACGACGCCAGCGGCTATATTCGAAATCCAGCTTGACGTCTTGCTTGAATGTCTCAACATCTTCGGAACAGCCGGTGGAAACCTGATGACAAAAGCCGGAGGTGGGGCGCAACGCAGAAGCCAAGGCGAAGGGGAAGGGGAAGGGAAGAGGCCGGGATACTGTCGACCTTAATGTGAACAGGCTGGACAATTATTTTGTGTCCAGCAGAGCAACGGCGTTGAGGATGAGCTACCAGGGAGAGGGATACCCATTAACGCTTTTACTGTAAGTGTGATGTCATGTTTTCTTTGAACCGCGCCCACTGAGGACCGGTAGGGCGGAGGATGCACACGGTCCTAAAACTACATGTGAAGTTACCACACTCGAACCCGAACCTAATATTGAGCTTCCATTCGACGACGACGAAAAGTACGTGATCTCCTTGGGTTCACCTGGGCGGTACTTACTTGGGATGTACAGGGTTGTGAAGCTAATTATGAAGGTGTGTGCACTCTGTCGAGGATTCTACGCTCAAACTTATGAATCACTCTAGTCGCTGTGGCTCCGTGAAGCTCTCTCCGAAATAGATCCCTCTTGTGATACCCTGAGCATCATTTGTACACCAAGTGGCACGAACAGGCGCGAACCACCACTCCGCATACACGCTGTTGGCTCGTTTGGTAGTACCGAAGTATGTTTACCCTAGTGCCATAGACAACCTCTCCAAATCCTGTCGTAGATGGACTATCCAAACGACCGAGAAGTTCTTGAACTTTTTGAATGCGTCGAGCGCGTATCTTTCAGGTGAGTAGGTTGGAACGGCGCGATGCTGCTTGTTCAAGCCATGGTGCATCAGTTACCGATTTAGCCACATTGCACGAGCACTTCGGGCGCTCCAGGGATCTCTGAAAACGTCTCTACGCATCGACGGAGATGGGCTGCTGAGCCTTCAGTTCATGATGCCGGCTAGCCAAGGAGCCCTAGTCGAGTTCAAGGCGGGTCACATTTGTTGCACGCTCCTCGTCTCATCCTAACGAATTCGAACAGTGCCTGGCACTCGTAGATGAAGCATGAACCCTATGTATATCTAATGTAAAATATCATGAATACCATAATGCCAACCTATATTAGTCCGTCAAAGTAGCCGTGTCGAGCTGGTGTTGCTGGAGGAAGAACTGGCAGTTTGACACCAGCAGGTTTGGGCGGCAAGTAGTCATCAATGATGGAGTCGAAGGTCGCCGGTGCGGGCTTTGGTGCTGCGCGAGCCTTTTCAGACCTGGCCATCAACCCTTCGATGATGGCCCGCCTGAGTCCAGCTGCGTCGAGCGGTTCGACCTATGGATCGGGTGTCAGTATATCTTCCGGTCTCGGAGCGAGCGAAATGCACACCTTCTTGGCAGCCTCGGCTTTAGAAGCACCCTTTCCGGCCGCAGCGGGCGTGTCTTTTGGAATCGTGAGTTTGAACGTTCCGGTTGGCGTGCTCGCTAGACCAAGATGCGCAAGGACATCCCCCTTGGTGAGCATGCCCCGCACACCAGTTCCCTTGATCTTTTTCGCGTCTTTCGCGGGGATGTTGTGCTCCGCGAGCAGACGCATAACCGAGGGAAAGATCGGCCCTTTGGGGAGATCGTGATGGATGTTACTGGCTTGTTGGGATTGGGGAGTTGATAGCGCAGAGGAGGTGGAAGAGCTAGATGAGCCATAGGAGGAGGTGGAGCCCGATTCGTCTTTCTTGGACTGGGACGAGGGCTTGGCCTCTGATTCGGGAGGGGGTTGCAGATTGGAGATATCATCGCCCTCTTCCGCGAGCAACGCAATGAGTGTCCCAACCGAGACGTTTTTGGCGCCATCACCAACCTGGACATGTTTTCAATACGATAGTGACAAATATGTAGCATTCACGCGACAGACTCACAATTATTTTCCCGACAACGCCACCATCTTGAGCTTCGACGTCCATTGTCGCTTTGTCGGTTTCCTTGACCCTCGATCAGCTCAATAGTCCGGACCAAGTGTTATCCGCATCGAGGCCTACAATTTCTAAAAGGATGTCCCCTGCCTCGAACGCCTCGCCCTCCTTTTTCTTCCACGAGGCGATCCCGCCTTCCGTCATCGTCGGCGACATGGCCGGGAAAAGAAAGTTTGAAACTGCATCGCGCCTGACGGAGGCGTGAAAGGCTGGATTGCAGCTTAGTTTATTTCACCCAGCGCCGAATCGGTCGCTCACCTCTTAGCCCTCTGGCGTGGATCGCCGCCCTCCTGACAGTATGCATGGTGGTCGAGACGAGCGTGAGACCCCATCCAAACTTTGCACCGCCACAGAGGCGCCTAATTGTGCGGTCGGCCCCCAACACTATCCGCCCCTCGGATGGGGGCTCGTATTCGGACGTGGTTGGAAAATGGAACGAGTGTCTTCTACGCGTTATCTACATGGCGCTCCGTCCATCTCGCGTGGGCATTTAGCATCTGAAACAAGGGCGGATCCCCCTGTCGAGGCCTGCGATGGGCATGTATCGCCCAGCGCAGTGTGCTGTGTGCTCGGGAACGGATGCGAGCCCGGGCGGTGGGGGCGGTCTACCCATGTCCGTTCAATCGATTGGTCACAACACCTGCCCTTGGTTCGCGGTTCGCCGAAATGAATTCCTCGACGAACAAAGGAGTGCGAGTCCCCCGCCCCGCCTCGTACACACTTCCCGAGCGGCGGTGTGCCTATGCTATACCCGTGGGGCATAAATACTCGGATGCGAACGGATGCTGTCGCGACCGCCGCTTTTTCCTCTTTCTCCTCCCTACGCTCCTTGACGACCTGCTACGACGGGTGGCTGCAACGTTTGGCGAGCGCCCAGGAATTCATTCGCAAGCCTCGCCACTGTATCAGCCACATTCCGAGCTCAGACACCGGGGGTGTTTTGTCTGCACGCCGGGCTTTTGACAGATATTTCAGCTAGGTGCCGGCCACCCTCAGCGACTTTTTTTTCAGAATCATGCCGGCCCGGAACGCTAGCGTACGTATATGTTATCTGCGGGGCCGTGTCTCCAGCCGGTCTGAAACCCATTCCTAGTCTCGGAAACTTGACGTGCAGCCGCCGAGGCCACTGTCGATCATTCAGACTGGCGATACGCCACTCATAGGCTCTTGGTCGATTGACACCCGGTTCACCCGGGGCACCAGTCCGTGGCTCTCGCACGCGAGCCCGCACGTGCTCCGGGACCACCGGGACACCAACGTCGGGCCGACGGATGTCCACCTCCAAACCGAACGTGGGCACATTCGCGCGTCGTTTTCGATCATCGGTCGTGAAATTGCAGACGAGGGAGTTGACAGGGCCAACTTGGACGTTCAAAGCCGGCATGGAAACATACGGGTCGCCGTCGTAAGTCATCCCGTTTTGTAACGCGACATGGCGTTTCCCCACCAGGGTGGTTCTAAGGCGTGCTGCTTACAGACGAGGGATACGGGGCGCCGGTTTCGGCTTACAGTTAGCTCAGACACCGGCTGCGTGACGGTTGTTTTACCGTCCGATTTCGTTGGGACAGTTACACACGGAGAGCGGACCACGTTTTCGGCCCGCGCTTTTCGACTGGTAAGACTGGGGGCGGCGGTGTCGACCAGACCACAAAACTGGCTTAACCGACAAACGTCAAGGAGCTCCGGGAAATCGAACAAGCGGAGTAGCGCCCCCGAAGGCGGGGGGAGCGAGACGGTCACGATTCGCGGAATGCGACACATATCGGTGGAGAGGGATGGGACACTGCGTGCCAGCGATGCGATTGAAGTCAGAGCTGGGCGGACAGTACGGATTATCGTCGACGGAGAGCCACGGTGGCACTCGAATCCAATAGTAGCCAAAGTCATGGCTATGTTCATGAAGCATTGAGTTTCGTTTCGTTCGGGTATTGTTCGGGGTGAGGCTGTAGTCGTTGACGTCTGGTCGGTTGTACGTATCGCTGTATCATAGGACATGGTGCAAGAACCGCCTTTCTGATACGTGCGGGGGACAAGCGAATGCAGGGTTGCTGTATGCGCCGACCGCGTTTGAGGCTGAGGACTCGCTTCCCGCGGCACGCTGGGGTGAGAACCAGCGCGCGCTCATGGCGGGGATAACGACAGATGTCGGGGAAGTAGTCGAATGACGGGCCATTAACACCTCCGCTGGCGACCGAGTCAAGCGGTGAGTCAAGGCCGAGACCTGCGCAGCCGTCGCTGTCACATCTCATATGTACCGAAGCACGGAGGCCAAACACACCGCGCCGGATCATAGCGACCGCGACGCGTTTCAGGGTCCTGGAGCCTGGCTCACCGGCGCGATGGGCGCTATCCGCAAGGGCCAAATCACTATTGTTCTCTCATGGGCTGATTTCAGTTAGATCACGCTAATATCCCTTGCCTGTCCACATCGAGTCAAGTGTCTCCCGACAGGGGTATATATATTCTTCCTCCTGTCCACCATGGACCCGCCATCATCCGAGGCTCCCCCCTCCTATTCGACCTCTCGTCCGCCTCGTGCTCACGCATTACTCTTTGGCAAGATGTCTCTTCGTCGTCCTGTACGTCACGAGCCTGGGCAGACGAGGCGCGCTCACTGACACCCTTCCGCAGTCGAATATGGTCACCCCTCCTGGACTTAGCGTTCCTGCCTATGAGGAGAAGGACGTCGTGGTGGGTGCAAACGAGGCCAGACCTATCATGGGCCTCTGGCGTGTCGGCTCCCGCTCTGCGTGGTCCGACGAATCTGAAGGAGTACCGATGGCAAGCAACCTCAAGCTACATGCCGAGAAGGGTGCTGTCGACGCCCACGTCGTTGTCGCCAGTTACGCCCGTGACGGCCGCCCCAACGTGGATATTGAAACCACGACCGGACCAATCACTGTCAAACTCGTGCGTCCCATTCAGATCCATGTCACCTCCAATTGAGACTGACTAGGAACTGAATTCGCCAGACCAGGACGGAAAACTCTCGGTTTGACCTCAAGGCCCACTCCAATTCTGGCAATGTGACCGTCTATCTGCCTGGCGACTTCCACGGCGTGATTGTGAGTTTCCCCATGTTTCTCTCAACCTCACCTTCCTCTAGCAAGCTGTTCAAACCGAAGCTAACATGGTGCTAACTAATTGCCAGATGTACCGATCAAAGCACTTGGCTACCTTTTCGACGCTAGCGGCTGGTCTCCGCGGTGTTACCATGACTAGCGCCCCCGTGGGGTGTGGGGGCGATGTCGACTGCGACAACACGATGGAAGTGATTTACTCAGACCGACCCATGTGCTGTGATGAGATCCCAAAGGGTGAGGCCCTTCACTCTTGCCCGGATCACCCCTTAATTTGGGGTTTATTACTCCGTTTGGCTAACTTTGGCGTTATTAGACTGCGATGGAATCAAAATCAGCACTCCAAGGGGCCGGATTCATTTCTTGGTCGCCGGTGAACACCCCCCTGTATTTGGTGGGATGTGGGACCATCTCAAGACAGCAATCGGCTTTGGTCGCGCCCTGCCGCCTACCGTCAAGTGCAAGAATTAAATCATTGAACTGATCAATCACTGAAATCAAGGACCCATATGATTTATGCTACCCCCCTATCATCCATTCTCTTCCAACCCTTGGATCTGCCCCATCATCTGCATACTTGCCACTCATCGCTGTGTTTCCATAGTTTGTACATCGCACGCTTTTCGACGTTTCCCACTCTTTGCTTTTTTGTATGGCTCTCCTGCATTGTATTTATATATGGCTCCATCATACTCGTTTGCTGGATAAATCCAATCTTCCTGTTGAAGAAATTGGTGTGATATAGCTCCAGGGGCTAGCAGGCGTGACCTGAAGAACTCCATGCCCCGTGACATCATGACGCCAGCCGGCGCAGTTGTTCCCTCGACTTGCACAACCACCATCGATCAAGTCGTTCATAATGGTGAGCCCTTGAGCAGCGACTCGGGCCCCGCTTGGTATTATGCTGATTGTCGTACCTTAGGCCTTATCAGAATACTTGACTTATCAGGTGATGCTATCGGTATCATATCGCGTTTTCGGGTGGCTAACCGTGTCCAAACTAGCTTTTCAACCTACTTTGCTTCTTGTGGTTCACTGCAGAAAACGTACGTGCACCTCAAGTGCAATTTGAAGCGTGATGGCATAACAATTTGCATAGTTTTTCGTCTTTACCCTCTCGCTGGGATTGCGAGGCCCCACCTCTAGTGACCCAGTTCCCTACCCGCGCTATGGGTTCGGCATTGGCCGTCGCACGCTTCTGACGCCTGCACCTTGGGCCTTTGTCATCCTGTTCGTTGTTCATCTGTTGTTTGCCGGCGCAGCCGCCTTCGTCCAATTCACTGAGCGCGGGAAGGAGATCGTCATTCGCGGGCTGAAGTGGTGAGTTGTGCTTCCATCCTATCTCGCCTGTGTTTCCGGGCAGACGTATCCGTGTGCGCCAATCATATCACTATCTGACCCTGGTTCGGGTTACTAGGCGATGGTCCGCATTGATGCTGAGCTCGATCGTATGGACGGCGTGTTGGGTTCGGCAGTGGTATGTGTTGGCGTGGTTTGCGTCTCTTGTCGTTTCGCTTTTGGCAACACATGCGTATCTTACTGTCAAGGTACGCACATATTTTGACCATGCTTGAAGCGTTACCTTTTGACCGCTTTTTTGTAATGTTCTTTGTTGCAGAGGGAGTTCCGAGCAGTCGCAGGATTCGACTGGCGCGACGAAGGTATGTTATGTCCACTCTATTGCCTGTTGGTTGGCACGACTTGACTGCGGTGATCGTCTAGTATTTGTTTATGTGAGTCTTTGATGAACGATAGTCGGCATATGCGAAGGCCACTGAGACAACAACTCGTTTGATCAAGGTACCGTTTGCTCTTTACGATGGCTGGGCGCTGTGTGAGTATTTTTACTCTACCGTATATTTGAACGGCACTAGAACAACATCTTTAGTTATCTTGGCGGTATCGACGTTTGCTGCCTTTGCGCCCAACGCAGTTCACTCTGGTGTCGGCACCCAGATCTTGGCCATTTGGATCCTGTATGCTCTATCGTTCTCGTTACATCTCATCTCCCGCTAAAGTGCCTCTCACGTTTGTTTCCTTTAGTGCGCTGCTCGCTGGAACAGCTCATAGCCATGCGTTCCTCACCCCCGGAGGGAACGTTCCGGGGAACATTGCGATCACATGGGGAATTTTTGCTATTTTCGCCAACCAGGTCCTGTGAGTGGGCTATCAATTGATGCAACTTGAATATTGGATCTGAGTGTTGGTTCATAGTGCATCGGTCAAGTGGGCTGCGCTAGCACTTGGAATCCTCTCGTTGTTTGCTGTGGCAAGGAGCGTATACACATTGTCAGAGGACATTCGGGGTGGGATTGGGGGCGGCGCAATTAGGCTTCCTGCTGAGGATGCTGAGGCGCCAAGTGGTGCTTAGGTGCAGGGGACCGGGAACGGCGGCAAATACGCCCTTGCCGACTCACCTCGAACACTCCAAATTCTCACAAGTCCTTTTAATCTAATTGACTGAGTGTGATGTAGCGTTTTGAACCCAATGCAATTAAGCTACTCAATTGACGCAGAATAGTTGCGGGTTCTTTGCTTTATTCTTGCCTAGGGGTCGCATATATACAAGCGAGTCGAATGCGGCTCGGAACTTGCCATCTGCCTGGCTTGGTTGCTGTATCATCCAGCAAGCGTCTTGGTCCTTGGATGGTCCGACTGATTATGTAGTCCATTCTTCATACAAAAGCGTATGCGGTTAAATTTGAGAGTGGGTTCCGAGGCGAGGCCGGGTGTATACATCTTATCGCGCATATTCGGCGGCTCATGTTTGGATGTACAGGAGCACATGGTAGATGCTTGCGTATGCGCTGTTCTCCGTGCGGCTAAGTTACTTATCTTGCGTGTATCTCAATTGTGAATCGTAGCGTTTGACAGTAAAAACCAGCGAAGATTTTCAGTTAAACGGCTAACTCGACTGTGCAAGCGCGCTTCTGTCGGGCTGAATAGAACACTGCCCGCGAATAATTATGTGGAGCTGCGAAATGTACAAAAGATGCTAAACACAAATATTTTCACGAGCGCACGAAGCACAGAGTTCATACGCTTGCACCCGACGTGGCTCACTAGATTGAGGATAGCTGGCGCTTCGCATGAACTCGATATATCGGTGCCCACCCGATTCGTAAACGACCATGAGCTGAATGATCTCGGTTCCCCTGCGCGCAGCCTTTCTTCCCTGCATGCGAGATTCTGTCTTGGTTGGTACCTCCGTAATGACGTCCCCGTGAACCGAGGGGCGAATCGGTGTCGCTTGAGTCAATTGTTCCTAGGGGGGTGGATCCATCGCTTCAGGAGGATCGTCAGGGGCCAGTCTCGGCCCTCGATCAAGTGGATGCTGTGCCCACACTGATTTCGGGGCGAGACACACACCTACTCGTTCAGGGTGGATTAGCAGACTGCTCGCTGCCCAGTCTCAAGCAGGGTCTTATTCAATGACTTCCTATGTTTCCTTTGTGCACTTATTACAGAGTATATACCAAGCCGACAAAGCGAAGGATCTCGAGGCAACTCCCGGAACTGAGTTGGACACCTTAGCGCTGCTGACAGCCTTGTGATGCGAGGGGCGCTGGCCGTATGGCTAGCTCGTCGAAACGCCGGCAGAAACTTGCTTGCGTGAGATTTCTCGCAATTTAGCCCCAGATCCTGCCTGATGAGTGGCCAAAATGAGAATATTCAATTGACATCACAGTTTTTGACTACCACCGCGAAACAATCATTGAAATCGTATAAAATGTAGAGAGTCAGACCGGCATAATTGCCACTCATCTCTCCACTCGACATGCGATTTTCAGAGCTCCCCCAGCTCCTCCTCCTTGCTTCCTCCGTATTCTTGAGCCTACCCAATACCCAAGCTGCCCTGGACACTGACCAGCTGCTCATCAAGACGACTTCAGGCGTACTGGTTGGCCGATACAATGCTACGAATGTTCGAGCCTTTCTCGGTGTTCGGTATGCCTTCCCCCCGACAGGCGTTCGCCGATTTGCTGCTCCAGTGCCATTCGATGTCGATTCTGGTCAAATGTGGGATGCAACGTCGTTTGGTCATACGTGTCCGGGGCAGTACTACCCTACGACTATCTATACTATCCTCCCTTTTCTGCCGTTCAACGACCAAAACGAGGATTGTCTCAACCTTAACGTCTGGGCTCCGACCAAAGAAAGAGTCAAGGCCAATGGCGGCAAGTTACCTGTTCTAGTGTTTATTCCTGGCGGTGAGCAATCTTGTATTCTTATTCAATATTGATGTTGCTGATGCCAATTGTATAGGTTATTTCACACAAGGTGGATCGGCGATCGAGGCCACTGACGCAACCAATATGGTTGCGAACAATGATGTGAGTAACAATCTTGTTATTAGACCTAACTCTAACTTTATATATTCATGCGGTTCGGTTCAGGTGATCGTTGTGACCATGAATTACCGGCTGTCCGTATTTGGGTTCCCTAATTTTGGGAGCGCTCGAAATGCAGGCTTGCTCGATCAGCGGCTTGCTCTTGAATGGGCGCGCAACAACATTGCACAATTTGGCGGAGACACTTCACGTATCACTCTAGTTGGCCAAAGTGCGGGTGGCATATCGGCTGATGCGCATATGTTCGCCGTGTGGAACTCTACTTCCGAGTCTAAGCTTCACAATTCGGCCCCTATTGCGACTAGCGTTGCGATTCTTAGCGGTGGCGTCTTCCTCGACATTTTCTCGACGGACAAGAACCAGGTTCATTTCGGCCAACTTGGCGCTGCTGTCGGGTGCAACAACGCTTCTTCAAAAGCCCTTCTCGCCTGTATGCGCTCCGTCTCCGTTGGTGCTTTGTTGAATGAGATAGTTGCCAACGGGTCGGCAAGAGGCTGGAACTTTGCTCCTGTTCCGGACGAACAGCTCATTTTCTCCAACTATACCGATCGCATTTTGAGTGGCAAGGTCAGCAGGGTGCCAACACTCATGTCAACCCTGCAGAACGAGGCGACCGGACTAGTGCCATTCGACCCCAAGGGTATTAATGAAACCCTCGCCAACCAGCTTTTATATCAAACATTTGTCTGCACGACAGCGAAAAATGCCAAGTAAGTGCGCTATAGCCTTTGATTACCACGTGGGACAGTTTACTTACTTGGCAACTAGCCTCCGTTCCCAGGTCAACATACCAACGTACCGTGTTCGGTATGGAGGTAACTTTACAAATATCTCGCCGTATGGTTTTCTTGGAACGTATCACGGTGCCGAGCTCCCCATGCTATTCGGTGGTGCGGCACCGCGGTTTGGGGGGCGTAATGCAACCACTCAGGAAGACGATACCGCAGGCTCATGCAGTCGTATCTTGTTGCTTTCGCCAACGATCCAACGGACGGATTGAGCAAATTGGGGTGGCCGAGGTACAAGCCTGGAAATGATACCATCGTTGTTGTTTCTCCACCGCCCCCTGCGGTAGGGCTTACTCCAATGAGGAGTGCACGGGAAACCCAACGATAGTCGTGCTGGATTCAACTACACGATATGATGCACCCTGCTACACTTAGAATAGATGCTTTTAGTTTTTACATATTGTTATTCCGTCAATGAATCATATATATACATCCCAATTTGCTACACGCGTGACCTGAGATGAGGTGTGTTATGGTTTGTATCTCCAGCGGACGCGCTTAGCGTTTCCGTGATGCCATGCCGGCGGTTTCGTTCTTGACGCTTTCCACCACGCCCGACCGACTTGGCTGCCCTCGCAAGCCCAACCCTGGTTGTTTTAAATCTTGCCACCACCAATAAAACCAACTGGCACATTGAATCTATACAAAAAAAACTCGAAGATCTCATGCGGTATCGCCGGCCTGTCTCTCAGTTTTTCTATGACTTCGGCATGTTCGTCCTAGTATTTTCGCTGCTTATATGATGGTTATGCTGACCATTTATGCAGTCACTGCGCGACACATCAGATCCGTGTCATTCTCATTTGCGGCTTCGTCATCACCTCACTCTTCTACCCAGCGTTGACCATATATTTCTCGCACCAGCCACTCTCTCACTTCAGCACACGTATCCTTGACTCTCTGTTTCTCCCTTCGGCCAATGATGCATTTCACCACCATAATGATCTGCATGACCTCTGGCAGGGCTACGACCCAATACGAGTGCGCACGATGCGGCTGCCCGAGCTCGCTGCGGGACAGAACATACAGTGCGCGTCGAGCGCTTGTTTGTCCCATCGACTACCCCCGACCCCTTCGGTGCGCTGAATACCCAAACACTCATTCCTACCTTGGATCTCCAGCTCAAACTCGAGAAGCATCTCACTCCAGAGCTGCCGTGCGTCAAGCTACTTGACAACATGGTGCCGTCAACACCACCATCACACAGGTGCCTGGTCGTTAGTCCAACGGCTTACTGGAATGATGATGCCGAATCAATCCATGCCGAGACACACCTTTACTTGTATCTCAACAAAGCACACAGCAACGTGTCGAGGGGCGGCATTCCTCTGACCCCAGAGATGTCGCTTGCTGGCCGACTGACCACTGACCACGCTGGGTACGGATCCATCATCGAGTCCAGCAAGTTTCTTTCCGTTTCTTTCTTGTTTCGGGAGGACGACTGTCATTCGAACGCTGGACATGCTGCCTGGCTTAGGCTTATCAAGGAACTGGTTCCGCCTGAGGTGGCTGTTGTCCCATCCGGCGATCAGCCGAAATTATTGGCGTTAGAGGTGCGTGCCTTGATTCCATTATCTTCGGAGGAGCTAACATTTGGGTACGTAAAGTTTGCTATCTTGCCTCAGCCTTATTCATCGTGGGTGTCGACCGGATTGTACCTAGTCTATCTGGTTCTCTTCGTGCAACTGTCAGGCTCCATGCGACGTATGGACTCGGTGCATTCTCGCCTTGGGTTGACCTTTACTGGTATGATCGAGATACTTGCAAGTACAATAACGAGTATTAGCGTCTGTGCTATTGCTGGATTTCGAGTCACTATGGTTCCATGGTAAGTGACGTAAATGGACCTACCTAGCGGGTTTTCATCGTTCTACAGGAGCATCTTGCCGATAGTCATTGTGATCGTTGGAGCGGAAAACATGTTCGTGCTAGTAAGCGTTGTTGATTTTGGGTATTTCGTTGGCATGCATTAACGGTGCCCACTAGATGGAGGCTGTTCTTGCGACTCCTCTTTCCTTGCCAGTCAGGCGCCGCATTGCCGAGGGTCTCCAAAAGGCAGGGGTAAGTATTACGATCAAGCTAATGATGTACAATGGCGTTTTGGGAACGATTGGTATTTCGCGTCCGGTGCTATTCGTCAATTCTGCGTGTTTGTGATTGTCGTACTGGTCGCCCACTGGTTCCTCATCCATACGTTCTTCCTGGCTGTCTTGAGTATAGATTTGCAGCGCTTGGAGGTGAGACTATTGTTGTCCCTATTATTACAAGCTGACCCGCTTGTACAGCTAAGTGACGTGTTGCGGCAGGGTAGTTCGTCACCCAAGTCGAGTTCCAGGAATGACACCCCAAACCAGCGAGGCTCAAGGAAGAGGTTCGGAATTAGGATGGGATTCAAGACGAGAGCGGCAAGGAATATTAGCTTGATGCTGGTATAGTGGACCTTAACGCTACACCCTAAGCTCTTACTGAGAAGATAAGTAGGTATTGGCCATCACAGGGGGGCTGTACTACTACTCTGGCTCCTACACTGCATCTCGATTTCGCGGCCCAGCTGTGTCTTTTGACAGTCAGAAGCATACGGAGCATCACCTTACACCAACTCAATCGGTATCGGCGTCATTTACATCTCCGTCTAGCCCTCAGTTGCAGACTACGCCTATCCCTACTAGCCCTGCCTTGCCATCAACGCCGACGCTGATCTGGCGCACGCTCAACCCACCCAACGACCCACTCGTGCATATTCGAATCGAACCACCCACCCTCGTTATCTTCCCTTCACCTCCTGGTGCTCATGGTATCGGTGATAAAACCTTCAAATGGAGCCACCGTATTCGTCAACTACGCCCTATCCTGTGGACGCTGAAGGTTCTTGTTCTTCCCATTGCTGCCACCTTGGGAGCATTGTATGCTTTGCTGCTTCATCTCCTCAGAAACGCTGAACTGCGAGCTGCTCAGCACGATCGAATCGATTCCCTCGTGGAGGGGGAAGCTGAAGAGCGTGAACGGGAGGAAGAAAAGGAGCGCAAGAAGTCTGAAAGTAGCCAAATGGAGGCCTCGTTTAGTACCCTCCCTCGTGCGTCTAAGTCGGATCTTGGAATGATTCGGTGCAGCCGCGATGGGTCTGTGGTGGCGGCTGTTAGCACAGAAGGAGTGGTACTTGTATGGTCCGTGGCTTCACAGACTGTAGTCCCGGTACCAGTCCCGGGGGGAGCAATTACAGCACAAGCGGGTCCGAGAGCCATTTCGGCAAGAATCCCGTTCGAGCGCCCATGGTAATCCCTGTTCCGATCACTGGCGCACGAATTGCTTCGTTGGGTATCGATGCCTCTGGCATGATGCTGGCGGTTGCTGGAGGCGGAGCCGTGCAAATGTGGGACATTAGCCGGGGTTATCCTCTCCTAGGAAAAAGATTGTCTTGTGCATCTGGGAGCGCGGAGCTAGACCCTGAGGGTGCTGTTCGAGACGTCCAATTCTTGCACGCCGAAGTATCCACTACGACATCTACGCTGCCATCTATTTCATCAAGACCCCAGGCTCACGGTCCGCTGGGCAAAACACGTTCGATCCTGATTGCATACGAAGGAGGAAATGTGATCGAGTGGGACTTTGATAGCGGCCAGCCGTTGAAGCAAATCACTTCTCGCTTCGGGCCAGGCGCTCAGGCTAGCCTTTTCTTGCGCGAAGACTCTGTTTTTGTCGCGTTCCTCCACCAGATGGCCAAGTCGATATTCAGCACCGTGTCCTAAACAAGGGCGGCTCCATATCCTACACACCCTTGCTATCCTTGAACGTCCCGGGTATTATTGCTGTGGATGTGTGCAGATGGTCTCTTGGTTCGTTGGTTGCGACTCTCACCGCCTCAGGACATGCAGCTGTATGGGACGAGAGTGGTCTACCGTAGTCGAAATGGACCTCGGCTTACCACTTGAACAACAGCCTCTGTTCTCGACGACAACGAGTAAAGCTCGTATTTGCCTGTTGCCTACCCCTCCTGCTCACCTTCCCTGCCGGCATTGTGGTTTGCCTGCGGCCTCCAGCTTCACGATCGCGTTCTCCTGGTCACTCACACCATCTTCTCCCACTGCAATCCACATTCGTCGCGCTTCAGTCCTTTATCAAACTGGTCGATGCTCTTGCCAGCCGCTTTCCATTGCATCAACACTTGCTGGGCCACGAGTTATTTCGTTTGGCTTACACTCTGGAGTCCGTGTTGTCAGCGGGCTTGGGGCAGGAGCGAATGGTACCACCGCGACGAATGAGTTTCCCGTTTCTGCGCATGGTCTGCGAAGGTCAAGCTCGAGCTACGGGCGGCACAGCTTCGAAAGTACTTCGAGCATGGGCTCTGAGGATCTGGTACCAGAAAGCTCTAAAGAAGGGTCTGGGTTTCTTGCACCAGCAGTGACATCGGCAAGGATGGACAGGGATACAAACTCGGATCTGGGAGCGAGGTTCGATGGGAGCAGCATGCGATTGAGGAGTCCTGCGAAAGGGGCCAGTGGGATGTAGTTGGGGCTCATATAGTAGGGATCCGACGCAAGCCACGAACACCCAAGCCAACGGATGTTGCACACCTCGAGGTTTCCACGAAGCCAGAGGAACTCCCAGACTCTGTTCTGGAGCGATGGGAGGTGTGGCAGGTTGACACCACAACGCACGACCTTGTGCGACGAATTTCTACGTTGTCGAGGCTTTGCCAGCGAGGGATAGCAGGACATTCGCGGGGAATCCCTGTCCAGCTAAATGGCACCCCTGACCTGCAACGGTCACCCCATATGGCTCGTATCTTACGACTGGGGCGAGCCGCGGGGGCTCGGTCTCCGCCTTTGTCTCCGCAATCGACCGGAAGCAGCACACCCAACCATCCCCGAGCTCTGTTCCCTCGATTGCCTTTCACCCGCGTATCTTCAACTAATACATCGCATGATGGACTATATGCAACTTTCGGTAATACTATTGGCATTATACGACTTGACCAGCTAGCGTCCGTTCATCGATGATTTACATGGAGAAGATCTGGTTTGCTTTGCTATTGGTTTGCGGAATTTTTGTGCTTCACTATACTAATTTGGGCTATGTATTGGGTGGATATGCTCTGTGTGTAACCCTCTGTTCTTGAATTCGTTCTGTTCATCGCATGTGACTCGTTTGTTTATGGTGAATCATAGAAATGTATATTAAGGGACCCTAACTTGAGCCAATGAGACAAGGAAACGGAAATAAAGCAAGTAGAGGATCGACCCAAAGCCCTGGAACAGGATGAGACGAATTATCAGTGTATCTATCTCGTAAACGTCGCCCAATAGTCTAGACGGAAGCAACGATCCTGGGAAACATTAAATCCAAAGTTAGGAACTGAACATAGAAACTAGCACGAGACTTACTCGTCGGCCTTGTTCAAGGCACCGAGCATTTGGACAACTTCCTTCCTGCGGTTGACAACATAATCGGACTCCTTGAGCAACTCATCAAGGACCTCCGGCTTGTACAATTCTTGTAGCAGCTCGCGCTGAAGATTCTCCTTGGAATGATTGACCAACGTCAACGAGATCGCCTTGGAGGGGTTAGAAATCAATGGTGTCTACTAAATAAGGTGAACCCCACCTTGGGCACCATATCAATCATCTCTCGCTTCACGATGTTGTAGTAGGAGGTGATGAGGAGTTCTTGAATATGTTAACCCAAATGTATCGAGAGCATAAGCAAAGGCCGGTAAATACTCACTGATAACCTCTGTTTCCATTGTCTCTCGGTCACTCAGCTGAGCCTGAGGCCTAATCACAGCTGGCGGCTGGAAGCAAGATTAGGAACTGGTTAAAGTTATCATCGAGTTGGACCTACCGCGTCCATGACCGCGGCACCCTTCTTCTTCGGCTGATTCCGACTACCCGCAAAGAAGCTACCGAAAAAGCCAGGCTCATCCTTCTTGGCATCGACATCGAGATCCTTGTTGTTGTTGATGGTGCCAGGAGCAAGTTTTCCGGACTTGGGATTGTCAACTGGCGGAGGAGGTTTGTTGGCATTCATGCGGTCCGTAACAATCGACATGGCCTGCATTGCTTTAGTCAAGTATGTGGTGGCGAAAGTAGTATGAGTCACCTTGTGGCCGTTTAAGAAGTCAGGGTGGGTTGTGTTAACATAGCATGCTTGCATCCTGGAAGCCACATTATTAGGAACGATCATTTAGCAGGAAGATGGATGACATACGCGACCAAGTCAGTGACAAGCTTGGTGGTTGGTACATAGCAGTCTTGAAGAAGTTGATCACCACAGAATTGAACCGATCCTTCAGCTGAGGATATCGCTTGAATGCTTGCTACACCACATATTCTATATCAGTCACGGCCCCGGACCCATATAATAACAAGAGACATACAATCTTATTAAGTATCTGCCCCAGAATCCGGATGAGTTCGTCGTAGACCAGCTGACAGCACTTGATGCTTGGTTCTTCAATTCGCTTGATCTGCTGTTTCACGATGATTTCGAAAGCAGTTGTTCCAACGAACAGCGATGGAGTAGAGCCCTAAAACGAAAATTAATCATGCGATCTTTCGGATGTTTTGGACTACGTACCGAAGAGTTATACAAGATGGTTCGGATATCACCGTCTTTGACCTGGTCAAATGGGTCGATACTTCGCACGCCATTGTTGTACAGCTCGTGGAACACAAACGAGATACGAGCACCTCCAGAAAGCTCGTTAAGGACAGATCATTGGTGTTTCCGTCAATCATCGTTCGGAACTCTGACGTAAATTCAGTAATAACGTTAAGCACGACACCAGACTGTAGTCGGCGAGCAAACGGAAATTCAATGGCCATTAGTCTGCGTTCAAATAGACAAATTTACGGATTCACATACCGAATTAGAGTCTCCCATAGGGCCGCCGAGTGACTGCAATTCCGCATTAAATTTCTGAAGCTGTTGCTGAATGCGCGCCTTGATATCCGGAAGGGTTGCTCGGATATGATGCATGAGGATCTACAATGCGTATAAAATTAATGATGATGGTAAGACTACGATGTGAGCCGTTTACGTACCATATTCAGTTTCCTGCCAAGAAAGGCGTGCCACAATACTGGCTCTTGCCTTTGTAGCTTGGATGATTTTCAAAGAAAAGACGTTCGTTTTCCAACGCTGCAGAGATTGCTTTGCTTTGTCAATATCGCGTTGACCACGATTGACAACGGGCACATATCCCAACGCAATGGAATGCTATGGAAGGTCGGCGTTTAGATAAGCTCGTGAACCGTCCAGATTAGGAAAGTGAACAAACTTACACTCTCCCAGCAAGTACGTCAACGACGTCGGTGCCAGGGTCCCTGATAACGTCTTGGTCTCATATAGTTTTCACTCTGGCTAATGTACTCACATGAGATCGATTTTGGTGAGCACGCCGATAGTACGGGTTCCCTCGGGATCCACCTCGCGTGCGAGCTTCAGCCCATCTGAGTTTGCCAGATCAGTGTTTGCTGCGGTAACCGCGAGGATACTAGAAAGCCGGATTAGTCGAATGCCGAAACTCGCAGCAGGTCACAATAAGTCTTACATGGCATTCGGCTTGGAAATATACTTCATGAGCATATCCTTAATCTGACGTTCAATATCTCGCGGTGATCGCCAACAGGCACCTTGGTGAGACCAGGCAGGTCCACAAGGGTCAGAGTAAGCACGTTGGGAGAGAAAATGCGCAAGTTGATAGGAAGAGGAGAGATGCCAGCATTCTTTCCCGTCTTGAGTTCGGTGTCTTTGACAATTTCCGCGCGGATTTTGGCGAAATCTATAAAGTCGCACCAAATAGGACACAGAAATTGGACAAGGGCATTGAGCGAACTGACTGCGGGGCTTCATAGGAGATATAATGTTCACTGACCAAAGAACTTCTCCCCGGGCAAATGCAAGAACTCGCCCCATTCATTCTCGTTGGTTTCATTCGCACCCTTAGCGCTAGGCGATGTGGGCGACTTCACGCCATTGGGAGCAGCGGGGACCGGGCGGTGGATAAGTTGTAGGACCTATGGTTTCAACGCAATTTATGGTGGCATGTGAGCATATAATAGATATGACGTCGCGAGCCACACACCAGCGGCCGACGAGTCACAATACCCGTCCCACGAGGCAGAAAGTCTCGCCCGACAATGTTCTAAGAGGGAGGTAAATCGATTACATTGCACATGCAAATTAACGGCTGGCGCCTCACCTCCAAAACGCTACTCTTTCCACTGGACTGTGAGCCCAGCACGCAGATCTGGGGGAGGTCGATTTGCGAAGCATTGGACCCACTGCACTAAATACATCCTACACCACGCGACTTCAGCAGCCATTTTCACGAAGCCACCGCAACGCGTGTACCTGCAACTTATTCACGATCGACACGACCTCTAAGCCCAACCCAGCTGAAGGTCCGGACGACATACTGAGGCCGCGTCAGTGGGAATCTTGATAGATGAGAATCTGTCAATCGTGTACTTACGCTACAATCTAAATAGAAAATACGAGGAGAATACAAAAATCGTTACGCGTCAAGAACGTGTCGTCGTAGTGGTAAGAGAAACTGCGGTGGGTACACAGCTTGTACTCTTCCACGGTCGGGCGCCTATCCCACCTGCTCTGATAATCCGCAACTCGTCCATCTTGGGCAATCACATCACAAAAATCGCGTTTGGGCTATGATCTCATTTCAAAAGTAATCAAATCAAAACATAGAATGTATATTATACGAGTGAATCATTGAGTATTTAACCATAGTTCAACCTGAAGACCTCGTTCAGCTGGAAGATAGCAGATGATGAGCATACATGGGCTGCAACCATTGAACAAACAGAACCTACATATAGAAGCTGGATCCTTCTGGCATCAAGTTGAAGAGTTGACTATAGTGGAGAGGATTGGTGCTATCGTCGACCTAAAAAAAACTTAACTATCATTAACATCTTGGTTCAGACGCAGAAACTCACCACAAGTTGGCCAGTTGCAAGAATTAGCATTCCGCCTCCAGAAAGCTGGTGGTCCTTTGTCTCGACCTTGAATAGAACCTTTTGGAAAGGTAAGGACTGGCGGTCCGAGTTAGGAGCACAACGAAGCCTGACTTGACAAAGTACGCCACCTTGAGCTTCTCTATAATAGCGTCGACCCCGGTAAAGGATTGCCCCTCCCATGTCAAGGTAGAATTAGGCTCTAGAACCAAGCTGTTGAATATGGGTACTTTGGATTCGTTGAAGACACTTACATAAAGAGTTTGCAGAGCTGTCCTGTCTGTTTGCCATGCTCCGTAGACGAATTCGGTAAACTAACAGCAAATACATGAGCATTTTTATCGCTTTGGGGTTTCTTGATACCTACCTGTTGAGTGATAGCAACGGGATCCGCCATGGCTGAGCTCGATCGTGGTCGGAGGATGGACGAGGGTTAGTTTCATCCGGATATCTGCGGAACGCTAACAGCCCGGCGCTTACTCGAACTCACCACACACTCGCTTCACTTCGCGTCTCCAGCAGCTTAGCGGAGGGGCCTGAAACTAGCGCAGCCCACCCACTGTATGGCTTGAGACCTGAATGAATCTCTGATTGCATAACCCCCCTGTGAATCGAACCTATTCCTTAAAGTTTGGGCGTTCCGATGACCGCAATGGACGGTTCTCTCGAGTCTGCTGTTGCCCCCGGCGCGTCCACCCTCACCCGTGCGCCCACAATGCGTCGAAAATCCTCTGCATCAAACTTGTTGACCAACTCGAACAAGGTCTCTACGTCGCCTGCTAGCCCGCCAATACGCGACCCAGCCCCGGCTCTGCCAGATTGGGACAAGGAGTCGATCTTTTCCGACGCGTCGGGGGGAGTGGGAACAGTCTCGAGCTCGGCGGGGCTGTTGTCTGCGGCACCTATCCCTCCCACGCCAGCGCTTGGTCCTGGAATGGGTGTAGAGTCGCTGCAACACATCGTTCATAGGAGGTTGCAAGTGTTTACGATGCTCAAGAGCTGTCATGAAGGGTGCGCCCATAGACCCCTGATCTACCTCGAGTATTGACAGGTCCATAAAACAGACACGATTTTTGGTTCAACACCATCCAGCTCTCACGGCAAGACCTGGAAAAGGTGCTGAACAATGCCAACAAGCGAAAACGGTACTATCCTTACTGCACGCAACATCAACCGCACTAACTCTGCCTCAGTACATACCGGTTTACGCTACTGTCAATGTCGTTGTCTGCGTTGTTCGAAGTTCAGACGACCCAAATTACAAACCCACCCACCCCGTCCGACTTTCTTCGATCGCTTCTCGGAACACTAGCGGAATTTGATCAATTCATTGGGTCAGGCGCAGAGAAGGCGGGTGTGAGTATGATGATGGGGCTAGTAGACTCTGAGACGCGAGGCAAGATGGTACGCTTGTCTCACACCTTTATGTGTTTCACCTTGATTAATTCAACGTAGCGAAATCTGTTTCGTGGGGGCAGGGTGCCCCGTCGCGCAGGTACTACTGGCATAGACATGGCCCCAAGTGATTCGGGCAACGAGCACTCTTATTTATTGTTCCCCTCTCTGGTGATTATCTCAGCCCAAGTCAACAGACTAGTCGATTCTGACATGACGCTAGCCGTTCTTGCTGGACTATTTCCAAGTTCTGCCAACGCTCTGCGACATTTTCATCGCGCTTTACCACAAACTCGCTTTCCTGCTCGGTTCAAACCCTAACGCAACTGCCCCAACACCCTTTAGCTTTCTTCCCCACCCTTCTCCGCCACCCGACGCGAATTCTGGACCATCATTTATCAATGCCCCTGGGATCTGTGGGATTGTCGGCGGGATCCACGGATCTGATCTGTGGAGCCTATTGAATGCAGGGCCAGGAAGGGACTTTGGGGCGGGTATGGGGGTTGGAGCCGGGCATGTTGGTGTGGGCGCGGGTGGGCACCATGCAGAGCCAGCCATGCAATGGACGATGGCTCAAATGGACATGGTCATGAAGATTGATGCCAAGGTCAAGGTAAGGTTGGGTATTGCACGTGCGAACCCCAGACTCATTGTCGGATCGATTAGAAAATACTGTCGATCTTGCTAGAAGAGCTGAACACCATTGCCCGAGATGCGATCCGAGACGAGCTGTCGTCACTTGACCCGCTATTGAGGAACGTGGCACTCTCGCCACACAGCGGGGGGACCAAGTTCGACTTTGACCTGTGACTCGACCGAGGCTATGTGTTGCTTTCTATCTTGTGC
Organism: Ceratorhiza oryzae-sativae; assembly: GCA_030998015.1. Lineage (NCBI taxonomy): Eukaryota > Fungi > Basidiomycota > Agaricomycetes > Cantharellales > Ceratobasidiaceae > Ceratorhiza > Ceratorhiza oryzae-sativae. Next base: position 939,379 of record JARWMV010000234.1, on the reverse strand, counting down.
TTTTCTTTTTTTTACACTGGGCGTTGGCTTCATAATTTATACGCTTTCACAGACTCGAGGGGGGCTGATTACATAAAGGGCCCCAGATACGAATTTGACACGGCTCGGCGGGTGAACAGAGCAGTCCGTGCCGAGGCTGAATTGGGTTTTTGAGTGAGCCAGGTCTAGGCCGGGATCCAGACCGGACGGGGAAGGATTATAGCTGCGCGCGAACAAAGCCAATGCCTCCACGAGTACCCTGCAACCACACCCACGCCGCTACGAGGTCTGTTGGCGCTGCGACCTACGACGTGCTCACCGCTGACCGCCGCGCCAGATCCCCACGCATCGACGCCATTCGTGGCCGAGCGAGCGCATGCCACCCGTCGCCGAGCAGTGGCCACGCTACTCGCCCACCCTGCGGCCGGGCTGCCTGACAGGACGCATTGGATGTCGTGGTCGGGTAAGCCCAAAAGTGAATTCGCAGCACACGAGATCAGTCTCGGTATGTTTCAGCTCATCGTCCGGTGTCTCTCTGTCCCCCCACGCTGATCGTCCGTTACGTATTCACGCGCCCTCATCGTCGTCATCGTCAGGCTTCGAACTCATCGCCGCTCATCTCAAGAACAATCCGCCGCAGGTCAAGGGTCTGCCTGTCGTCATCGTTGTCGCGGGCGGTGCCATCAGCACGCTCCTCTTTCGGAACCGCAAGACCACGAAAGATGTCGACTTTTGGGCGCCTGATCGTGAGACCAACTACATCGTCAGCGAGGCCGGCCGTGCCGTCGCCAAACGCCTGGACTACGACCCGTACTGGCTAAACTCGAACATGTCTGTCTTTATCGATACTGCCAACACGCACCTCAATTTTTACGAAAACGCTGTTTCCCAGGGGGTGACACTCTACGCTTCTGATCAGATCATGGTCTACGCCGCCGATTGGAGGTATCAGCTCGTCCAGAAGCTGGTGCGAGTCGAGATGCTGGCCCTGGGTCCTGTGCGCGACGCCCAGTTGTCGGATATCGTCTATTTGGCCAAGGTCATCATGGAGCGGGAAGGCCTTACGAACATCAAGAAGGATGGCGTGAGGGGCTGGTATAAATATACCAGGAACATCCAGGACGGAACGTTTGACGAAGTCAATGACGCATTTCACGATCTCTTTGGGGCATTAGCGTTTGTTTGACGGGCTAATTATGGGTATCGGAGCCGCGGACAGTATTATTATGTTGTACACATAGACGAGCATCTAACATAAAACCCCAAAAACACTAGTAATTGCGCAACTGGTTCGCATCTGCAAGGATATTTCTTCGCCAGGGCGACATATTCCTGCTGCGATCCCGTCCAAAATTGACCTGGTGTTCGAGCCCTGGCGCCTGCAACGCCCATACGGGACACGATTCCAGCGGTTTGTTTTCTTCCTGTGCGAGAGCACGATAGTCGATCTCGTACAGCTCCATCCCGCGACGAAGTCCGTTTTCGATCTTTTCATTGAATGCGGCTACGAGCTCCTCGACCAGCGACGCGAGCACGGCGTACCGGACCGGGTCCGGGTCTTTTGGATCTGGGATATCGGATATCGACCAGTCGCTGTGCCGCCAAAAGTACGCCGACTCGAGCCTGATTTCGTCGAGCTCCTGGGCGCATATGGACACACATAGACGGTACAGCGAGCGAAGCGGGGTGTCGCGGATTGTGAACAACCAAATCGAGCGCAGTTGGTGATAGTGCCCATCACGATACAAGTACTCCAACCCGATCTCGGGTTGAGCTAGGATCTCGAGTGGGAGGGGAGAAGGTGGGAGCGGGTAGTGGAAATGGTGAAGTGGCCATATGAGATTGAACGCGATGCTGAACGGGCGGTGCGCTCTGAGCAAATCACGATTACGACAGATCAGACAAAAAGCATGGTAAGATGCTCGCTGTTTGCCCTCGGCGCACCTTGATATCCTTCGAAACGGGTCGGATATGGTGTAGTACAAGTTGTCCAAGAGTCCAAACTGGCCGAATATTCGCTGGTAGGCTACCCGGATGCGACCATTCATCGCAACACTGGGGGTGGAGCGTCGGGAGCGAGAGAATGAGGAGCAGGCGATAAGCGAATGAACGGGTTGCAGGTGAGAGCGAGTTCGGGGTGCGCACAAGACTTTTAGTACTCCGTCGGGAGTAGGTTGCAGGGCATACCTACACGGTGCCTGCCTGCGACGTGGTGGTGAACATGAAGAGAGAAAGTCGGCAAACTTAAAGACGTCATGGCATCCTTAAAGCCTAATTTGTGACAAATGGGGCCTCTAACGTGGCCAAACAGGCCTACGCTCCGGCGCATGTCGAGGGGGGCTCATTGAATGGGGTCCGTGCGGGTGGGGCACGCTGCTGGACCCGCAGGCACGGCGGGGCCGATACCGCCCCGGCCGCACGCGCCCAGATGGCGTTGGGCCGGGCTGGAGACGCGCCATGCGGGCGATCATGCTGACTCAGCCGCGTCACTCGGTGTTGCCATGTCCCCGCCACCAAGCGCGGAACAATAGCACACCCACAAAGGTAGCCAACCGGGCTAATCCAGTCCACCGCTGGCTCAAAGGATTCCATGCTAGTCGGAATATACCTACTGCCGAATGTTGTTTTTCCTGTGCCTGTCGCGCGGGCTTATTATTCTCGTGCCCAGCCAGCGCAGCCCCCGTGCATCCCCCTTGACGATCATCTCAGCTGGCCTGGCTCTCACCCTTCTGCGACCTCCTATCGCCATCTGCGCTTGCTTCGCGAATCCGTGCTGAGTTCTCATGGCCTGGCGTGTACCGTCCAAATGGCGCCGCGTTTGCATCTGGCAGCCAGCCGAGCTTGAGCGTGAGCCGGGCGTGTTACCTCGCGCTTGCTCAGGTCTAACCTCGTTTGCCAAACTAGTCATACAGCTCTGGTTCGTCATCGAGCACCCTTTATTCAGCGTCGTCCGGGTCTCCGCCCGGTGACCATTATCCTGCCTGCCCAAGATGCAAATCCTATCCGCACAGATACGAGGCTGATGTGAGTCCCACACACACACCCCTCGTAGACTCTAAATCTCGAGATAAACTTTTGCCTTTTGAATAGTGCTCTCCTGACGGCAGGCGTCCGTTGCGGCGAGACACCCATGTGACTGCTCCTCCAGGTCAGCCGCTGCGCGGACGCTGGGAGCTCGACACGAGTGGCAGCCCATCCAAGTCGGCTCCTGCGCAGCCTCCCAAGGCGCTCAAAGTGCTCTGTGGCCAGGGTTCCGATCTCCAGCTCGAAACTCGCGGAAAGGCTGCACTTGAAGCCCGCATCCAGATAACCGGTCGCGGCTGGACCCATCCGTTAATAGAGATCGTGACCGAATACGGCGAAGGGATTATTGAAATGGTTAGCACAACTCCGAACCGCATGTGGCCATCGTCAGAAACTCCCGAAGACTCACAAGCGGTGCTTTGCGTTTCTACAGGCTCGCATGGTTCCCAACGATTTCGCCTCACCGCGCGGACGCTTGGCGGCGATTTGATCATCCGAATACCTGCCGATTTTTCAGGCAAGATCGTGGCGAGTTTGCCAGGTTCCGTCTCGTTTTCGGCAGACGCCACTCGGCTCTTGTCCGGCCCACGGACACCACCGTTGGGCCCAGTGGATCCATGGTCGAGTATTCGACGAGCTCTGCAGAAGCCGTAGACTACAAATCTTCCCGGTTCCCTGATTTCGTGCACGTTTCCGCAGGCGAGGGAACCGTTCGAGTGCTCGTGGGTGATGAAGGCTTATTTCGTGCAAACGGGTTGGTCGCCGGTGTGTTGGGCGCGAAGCAATGGGCAGAGGATGAAATGGCCAGGCGCCGCTCGAGTTCCCGTCGTTTGTGATTTCGTTCGGAGATTTGTTTCGATTTCATTGGATCCTTTTCTCTTTTCTTTCGTTGAATGGTCGTGTGGACGTTTCAGAACACTCGTGTTGTAATACCTCTCTTCCGCCTTCTTACGTCTAAATGCTGTTTGAATGGGTGTGCTATTTTTGTGGAGCCGCCTTAATGTGGATGTATGCGTAGTCTTGTATAGTTTAGGGGCAGAGCCCACATTCGTCAAGAAGATGATGCTTGATACACGAGTGTGCCTTAAAATTCTGGCGTGTGCCAGTATAGAAGTGCTCCAGAAGAGGAAATATAAAACGAGGTTAGATACATTAGACCTTTTAAACCCAGACCCAAACTAGAAATGGACAGAAGAAATTAGTCAATGGTGACAACAACCTTGCCCTTGGCTCGGTGGGTCAAAATCCGATCGTAAGCGGCAAGCACGTCATCAAAGGAGTAAACAGAATCGACGAGTGGTTTGAGTTGGCCTGCGGAGAACCGGTAAGTTTACACGGACCGACCTATTCAGTTGAGCATGCGACACGTACCCTTGTTACGAGTTCAGCGAGGGCGTCCAAGTCAGTCTTCTTGTCGCTGGTATGCATGATGGTTCTGCAAAATGGTCATTTCTCATTGGCTAACGGCACAACCCCGGTGCACTCACTGATGGTGCCTAGGTACTCCTCCGAGCCAACGAGGCCAAAGGCTCGTCTGATGAGCCCCCAAAGCATGACTGGGATGTCTCCGAGTTTACTGAAATCCAACCCGACCGACGCAAATTTTGCGTTGGGCGCTAGGTATGCAGGGCTACGCAAGAAGAGCTGGCGTGTTGCCAATGCAGTCGAGTATCCCGTGGAACTTTGGTGTAGGAGGATTGGAAGCAAAGTACTCGTGTGGGGTATGAATGGTATAGTCAATCACCTGCGAGGTACGGTTATCACGCTGAACCCATCCCGTCCAAAGCCTTGACAACGCACCTCGTCTGCGCCCAAGCCCTTGACAGCTCGACGTTGCTGGCAGAACATGTGCTCGTGACCGTGCAACCATGCGCCTTGGCGATTTGAATGGCAAAGCTCCCAACGCTGGACGAGCCTCCGGTGATAAGAATGTGCTGCCCGCTCTCGATCTGGAGTATCTTGGTGAGTGCTTGGTTCGCGGTGACTCCAGCAAGTGCGATGCCGGCAGCCTGGGTTGCAACGAGTGAAGGAGGTCGCAGCGCGATTAGGTCTGTCGGAATCGCGATGTATTGGGAGAGTGCGCCTTGTCCGCTCTTCATTTGGGCAGCTGCACAATATGGGTTGGCGTCTTGTTGGCGTCTGGTCAAGTTATCGCACTCACGAACGGGAATAAACCCAAAGACTGCATCCCCAACTTTGTAGCTCGACGATCCAGGATTGACTATCGTGCCGGTAAAGTCGTGCTCGGCTCCGTGGGGTCTGCGTGCGAACAGGTTGGGCAAAATTGTCATGAGCTTGTATCCTCTAGATTGGTATGTCATAAACCCATGTCGTAACCGCGTCCCAAGGGCTTACACGGGATTCAGAGCTGCTGCCTGCGGTGCCGACGATAAGCCATGTGAAACCAGTGCGTCATTGTGGGTTCTCACCTCTATCTTGACCAACACTTCTCCATCCTTGGGCTTTGGAACGGCAAATGTCTGCAGTGCAAGAGCCTTGGAGGGCGGGCCTCGGTTGACGACTCGCCAGCCCTTCTGAGTGTCGGGAACAGACGTCATTGTTGCCGGTGGTGGATTGGTCAAGGCGAGTCAGCGCTTGTGCATCGGACTCAGGGTCCTGGGCAGCGATCGGCCGGCCGGCTGCTTGGGTGACGCGGCGCAGGCCCCACAGCCACCCGGCTCATATATAACCAATCGTGCGGAGCTCCATCGGCCCAGCTTCTCAACCACCACCACTGAGTCTTTTGGTCGTTCCCTTACCGCCATGATAGCCCACAAGGGCTTGCATGCAATGTCCCGCCTGCTCTTCGGTACGCTTTTCGCGTGAATAGCCGATCTTCTGTGCTAACCTGGCGACTAGGGCCGCGGTTTCCGCTGCCCGGAGGAGCGGCGCGAGGAGCTCGTTTAAAGATCCAATTTCCAACGTACAATCTCAATGCCGTCGAGCTCATTCGCAACTTGCCCGGTCGCATCGCCGCCACGTTCGAGGCGCCAGCGACTGGCAGGTTTGCACAACAATCACGCTCGATACACATTGGCCATTCTCCCAGCATCTCCCAGCGCCTCTCATTGCCAGCAAGGCTCGCAGTCAATCGTCCGCTAGCTGCGCCTCGTCTGCCTCGGGTAGCGCCTGTGCCCCGCACTGTTGCCGATGTCGGGCTTGGGGCCGCACGCAAGTACGTGTATATCATCGCCTGGATTTATCGGTGCTAACATGTTCGATCCAGCTTTTCCTCTCGCCCGGTCTTCCAGCACCTCGTGGAAAATGTACCGATCTTCGTTCGATCTGCTACTGAGCTCGATCTCGACCCTCGTGTCCGCAAATCCAAGGCCAAGCGTCTCGCTGGACGCCCTACCAAGAGAAAGGCCCAGACACCCCGCCGCAAGGCTCTGGCTCCAGTCAACTTGACACCTTCTCTTGAGGCCAGCATTGTTTCCGACATCGAGTCCGAGTTTGCGCACTACTTCCCCGCCGCTGCCTCGAGCACTGTCACATTCCTTACTATTCCCCTCCAGCCTTCGACTACTCGTTCTCCTCTTCCTGAACCTCATGAGGACGCTTCCCCTCTCGATCTGATGTCGTTTGTCCCGACGATATCGTCGTATCAAGACCATCGCCTTCGCGTCGACTCCCTATTCGACCGATTGACTCACGCAGACGTGTGGAAACGCGGGGCGTCGAGCACAACTTATGACGCCGGATCCGGGGTCGCGGATGTCGTGCAAGTCAGGTTTGACGGGTGGTCTGCAGCCGATGTCAAGAAAATGTTGGGGCACGCAGGCGAAGGCTGGTGCACGATCGAAGAACGCTCCAACCTGCCCGTTGAGCGTGATGCCGCACTAGTCGTGGACGAATGGAACATGCTCCGAGAGTCGATGATGCACCCGCCGGTTGAAGACTCTCAGGTCACTCTTGTTCTGCCCACGCTCGATTTCTCTGCTCGCGTGTTGGATCGGTTTGATTCCGTGTCGGCGTCTCCTAGCCCGACCCGTCCGTCGTCTCCGTTTACAGAGTTTGCTGTGTCCGACAACGACTCGTACTTTCACTCGTTTGTCCAACAGGACGGCACGATATCCGTTGACCATGATCTGTTTTCTGAGATTGGGTCCGACTCTGATTTTGATACTGCTACGTGGTCTGATGTTTCTCACCGGTTTTGAACAAATGTAAATACGTTGGGTTGAATGTACTGTAATATACGACAATGTTGGTATACCACATGTCTGGGCGGCAGCCTGACCACGGCAAAAAGTGCAAGTGTATGCATGAACTAACAATACCAAACTTGTAAGAAACAATCCATGTGACAGCTTGCCACGCACCTGCAAGTTGCCATCACAAGGTAATTCTGCAAAGCTAGACGTTCGCGTTTTGTAGTCTGTAATTACGAAAATCAAGGGAGACGAGATAGGCATATCGTCCCTTTGGTCTTAGCTCTTTGCTCAGCCTCGCGCAACGGCCTTGAACAAATTCAATGTGTGTTCGGAGATACCCTTGAGATTGGTTGATGAGCGCCAATCCGATTTGCGTTCAACTGACCAACATCCGTGCTGACAGTGCAAGAAACACCCATCAAATCTTATGCACCCAACTGCCAATCATTTGCCCAACGAGTTCTCATCGAAACAACTCTCGATGAATGGTAGAAGTGTCAAACCCAAGCAGTCTTGGACCACTAGATTACCGAGCATGCGCCGTACCCGATTGGCGAACGGTGGGCGGTGAGTGGCGGTCGCGCGTGTCTTCCACATGCGTTCCGATCGGATACAACCTTGAAAGCTTCCGGTCGGATCCACCGGGTGGCACGTTTCTCAGCTGTGAAATACCCCCGCGAGCCCTCGAGCCACGTCAACCCATCCTCTCTCGCCTTAGCTGCATCGGGCATTGAAACCCCGACAATGGCAAACGCGGCTCCACCAACAACGCCCTCTCCGGCGCCCGGGGAGCTTATCCCTCGCCTGTATCAGCAAGAGATCTTCAATCATGCTGTACGACACAATGTGGTATGTCATTTTCCTAATCTGGAAAGTATTCAACCCTGAAGACCAAGTGTTCGAAAGATATGTGCGATGGATACCGGGAGTGGCAAGACACAAATCGCCGTCATGCTGCTTCGGCACATTTTAGCGGCGATACCTGCCGACGCGAAACCGAGAAAGGCGAGTCGAGCCGGATTATGAGACGTCGATTTCCAACCGAGTCTGATTCGAGTTGAGCTAGGTCGCGGTGTTTCTGGTGTCGTCTGTGCCACTTGTAGAGCAACAGGCGGATTTCTTAAAGTCGCAGCTACCGCTTCGCGTGAATGTGCGTTTGAGCGATAGGCGCAAAATGGCCTTTTCAAACTGATTGGATTTTAGAAATTCTATGGGGCGATGGGCGTCGATTTGTGGAACCGGGAACGCTGGGCGCAAGCATTTGTCGAATCGGATGTCATGGTCATGACAGCTCAAGTGTTTCACGACCTATTATCACATGCCCATTGGCACATAAGTAAAGTATGTAAACGAGCATACACTGGAAGAAGTATTAACGCCTTGCCTTAGGTTTGCCTAATCATATTCGACGAAGCACATCATTGCAACAAGAAGCATGTTTACGCCCAAATCATGAAGACTCACTATTTCTATTGCCCACCACAAGACCGACCACGCATATTCGGCATGACAGCTAGTCCTATTTATAACATTCGAAACCCCACTCAGTCTCTAGCGTAAGCCCCAAGTCGTATTATAGATAGCAGTACTTACACGGCCTATACAGTCAGCTCCAAGAGTGCATGGATGCCAGAGTGTTAGCTGTACGCGATAACACTCTCGAACTTGCTTTAAATGCTCCTCGGCCCAACGAGTTTCTGCTCAGGTATGCCCCTGGGCCGCGAGAATACCCCAACTACCCGTCACCTACCATGTGGGTAGTATTTGAGCAGTTCCAGGACCTGGTGCTTCCTGATTACGACGATGTTCGAGACTTGCGAACACGGTTTTACCACGTGCGAGAGGAACTTGGGCCTTTATGCGCGGACTACTTTATCCTCCTTTTCCTGAAGCGGGCCATGATCAAAGCCTTGATGGCGTCTGAAGCAGACGTCGATTCCGATACAGACATGGAGGACATCGAGGTAGTAAAGCCTCCGCCCACTCAATCTTGGTCGGATTTAGATAACGCATACAACCACCATAGCGATCGCATAGACCGGTTGGCGGATTCTTTGGACCTCCCTCGAATGAAATCGTGGTTCACACACAAGCTCTTCAAGCTCGTTCAGGTTCTGGAAGCCAACAGCGGAGCTGATTTCAGCGCAATGATTTTTGTCGAGCAGAGACAAATAGCTTCCGTTTTATCTTGGGTACTTCCCAAAGTCCCGCAGCTGGCCCTTTGGGTGAAGGCCGCAGCGCTTGTCGGTCACGGAGATACAGGAGGGCCAAGATTTGAAGGTAGCGGCATGGCTCACGCTGCACAGCGGACAATCGTCCAGGATTTCCGCAAAGGCGAGATCAACTTGGTTATCGCGACCTCTGTCGCCGAAGAGGGGCTAGATTTCCAGGCCTGCAGTCTTGTTATCCGTCTTGATGCTCCCCAGACGATGATAGGATACCTTCAAAGTCGGGGAAGAGCTCGAAAGTCTGGGTCCAACTATGTCGTACTGGCCGACGAGGCCGGTGCCAAGCGATACAACGGTTTCAGGGAGGCTGAGCCCGCTTTGCGACAAATATATCAACGTATACACGCTGAGGAGGGCAAACAAGAGACATTCATGGACACCGACGAGGACGAAGGAGATGACGAGCGATACTTTGTTCAGTCTACTGGCGCTGTAATCACTCCCACGTCTGCAATCAGCCTCTTGCATCTATTGTGTTCTCTCTTGACCGTCGACAAGTACACCAAGCCTCCTGCACCCGAGTTTTACGTTCAAGGGAACTTTATATGCACCGTCACCCTCCCTCCTTCCATCCTTAAACCTTCTGTTTGCGGACCGATACAAGGCGGGCTGCGAAAAACTCGGGATGGCGCTCGACGCTCAGCTGCGTTTGAGATGGTCAAAAAGCTACACCAGCTCGAGATGTTTGACGATTACCTTATGCCGTTTAGGAAGAACGCTCCAGTGGATACCCTCGGAATCCGTCAGCCCCAAGGGAAGGTCCAAAGGATAGGTGAATATTTCGAGACTATGTCCACATGGGGCGATATCTGGCAGCCAAACAGCCCTGTCTGGATGAACGAGCTCTCGTTCAACGGCTCCGAGCCCCGCATCGCTCTCGTTAGCGCGAAGCCGCAACCTGCTCACGACCTCACGATTTACAAGCGCGAGGGCCCCCAGCATGTCAAACTCTATCGTTCGCGTCAGCTAGAGTTTAGTTCCGAGCGGGAGCGGCTCGAACTGCTGGAGGGCATGCAGCGGTATACATATTGCGCTATTTTCTGGTCTATTACTGCTCGAAAGCTGCCTCCTCGCTCTACTTGCTTGATTATTCCTCTGAAAGCGGGTTTGCCTGACTACGATACCATGGCCCAGGTCGACTCCCAAGCCATCAAACTCACGAAAGAGGAGTGGCTTGATCCTGCGCTACAAGGCAGGCACGTTATGGAAGCTCATCGATTGGGATCTCAAGTGTACAAGTTCGTGGCGGTCAAACCTGGTTTAAGTCTTTCTTCGGCGCCCGTAGCCCCGGACGGCGCAGAAACGTGCCGAGAATCAGAGTTCGAAGACTACAGAGCCTATTGGGAAAAAACAACTAACACCGCCAAACGTGGCGTTGAGCTAGAAATTCCCGAGGACGATTGCTGGCTTGAGCTTTCTCCTACCACGAAAGCGGATTTCCGGTCACAAGGTCTATATGGCTTGGTTGACGTACCTAACAATGACGCCCTGCCCTCGAAGCTCGCGCACATTTTCACTCCTTCGCACATAGCCCGCATATGTCCTCTTCCAGCCGACATAGTTGAATCATGTCAACATTTCCCGAACATTCTTGGACAGTTATCTGTGCTGCTTCGTATAGATACGTCTTATGATGTTCTCAAAACTCGGGGGGTACCATTTGAGCTACTGCTGATGGCTTTGACCCTCCCTGCTGTGCAAGCGGGTTTTGACTATCAGCGACTCGAAACCCTCGGTGATTCTGTTCTAAAAGTTTCAACATGCGCTCATTTGTTCCTCAAATACCCCAATCACCACGAAGGCCAATTGACCGCGATCAAAGACAGCATTGTCTCCAACGCGAATCTGATGGTTATTGGGAAGAATGGGCCGCTATCCAAGTTCTTGATCACCGAGAGAACCCTCACACGCAAAACGTGGCGCCCGCCCCTCCTCCACGATGCAGGATGATTCAAATGAGGACCCAAAAGAGGAGGGAGAAGATGAAGTTACTCAGGCCACGTTTCATACCAAAGTGCGTAGTCATTTTTGAGCTATTGTCCACCACTAACTTGGCCCTCTAGAGTCTTGCCGACTGCACTGAAGCAACACTTGGTGCGGCGTACTTGAGCCTTGGTATTGATTCGGCTCTTCGAGTGGGCGAAGCACTAGGTTTGCCAATTGGCGATGCCAAGCCATGGCGCTTGCGGAACTTGCCCACCTTCCGGGAACGAGCTGGGGTCCCTGTACTTTTTGCTCCTATCGAAGAAAAACTAGGGTACAAGTTCATCAACGACTCGCTCGTAGTGGAAGCTTTCACGCATACAGCCTATGATCCGACCAAAGGGCCTTCCTATAACCGACTGGAGTTTCTAGGAGACTGTGAGTATTACCTCTCAAATCGTAAGATGATAGCTGACCTGTATTTATGACAGCTCTCCTCGATCTCTATGTGCTCGAGTACATGTACAAGAAATATGACAAAATGACACCGGGTCAAATGTCTTGGGCTCGTAGCCGACTTGTCAACTGCACGACTTTTGGCAAACTCGGTGTCGAGCTTGGTTTACACAAGTGCATATTGACGTCGTCGGCTTCTCTCCAAAAGGCGATAACCAGCTTCGCAGCCGAGGTCGAAAACATCTCCCTCTCAGAAATCTTAGTGTCGTGTTGGAAAATCGATGCTCCAAAGCCGATCAGCGATATGTTCGAGTCGATATTCGGGGCTGTGTTTGTCGACACCTCTTTTGACTTGCAGCAGACATTCACGGTTATCGAACGGGTCATGTCCGACATTATGCAGTTCATTACGCCGAACATGCCAGGCGATCCTACGTCTGAACTATACGCTGGGTGGCCGGCCAGGGCTGTGAGGCACAAGGGACCACGATATTTAGGCGAGTAGAGTCATCACGTATATTGTACAGGCAGCTTAAATCGCAGTACAGATCCAGCGCAAGCTCTGAAAAGAAGTTTGGAGCCAAGGATACGGTTGAGACGGTTGTGCATGGCCGAACAATTGCGAAAGTCACGGAACCTACTGCAAAATTAGCTAGACCCAAGGCGGCTCAAGTGACACTGGATATCTTGAAGGATACTACTCATGATTACGCTCTATCCAAGATATGCACTTGCCCTCGTGCAATACTCAAGCGAGCGCAGTTGGCCACCAACGGACTTTCTTAGGAACTTTGGATGCTAAGCACTGGGATTTTGCACGGAGTGATGTAGAATGTACCATAGTTGCATTGAACAATGTACACTTATCATGGACCCTCTTACGATGTTTTACCATTTTGGCTTGCGCTTGGCAAACTTGCGGGCCAGGGTACCTCGGCCACGTTCACTACGAACAGTTGTAGGTCTCCAAACTTCTTCTTGGCATATCTAAGTTGCAAGTGTCAGCCGATGATTAGGCGGCTACACAAGTGGCGTACCGTCTGGCATCGGCGTCTTCTACAAGCTCCTCCACAATCGTACGCTTTCGCTCAGCTCGCGTGAGATTTTGCTTATGATCAGCATCCCGGAAGGGGGTAGCTGCATCGACTATTTTGCCAATCTGGCCGTTTCTTACATGTTAGGAGACGAAGCCGAATGGAGCAAACCCCAAAGTTGACTGACCGCGAAATACTTGGGCATTTCACGCTTGCTTCCTTCGGCATCTTTCCTGTAGAATCGCTTCGGATCAAGTGCATTGCGCAGTCGCAAAGCCTCGAGTTCACGAGCCAAACGTGGCCTGTCGGAATCACTAGGTGCAGGGAGATCAAACCACTGCGGCCCTGCAGTTTGGAGCTTCAGCTATGTGATATCAGTCAGTGAACCAAGGAGGGATAGCCGTATAGTATTATGACGACGAACCTCCTTGCGTTCCCGTTTCGTCATGCCTTTCGTTGGGTCATCCTCGTCGGATAAAGACTCGGCCTTGCTCTTGCCCTTTCCTTTGTGCGCCGATGTTGACCCTTTACCAGGAGGTACTGCCTCGTCCAAAAGCTTGAAGGTCTTGGGGTCCATCACAGGCTCGTTTGAAAAGTACATTGGCCCCGATAAGCCCGGGTTTAATTTGGGCAGGGGCCTACAGAGCTTTTCTCAGTAATTAGAATATATTTTTCGACGCAAATCCAATTGGGACTCACGGAAGCTCATCCTCACCTGTGAGGGTCAATATTTCATCATCATGCAGCTCATCGGTTGCTGTGTTTGCTCGGCATGCCTTTTCCGCCTTTTGTAACAGTTCATTCATAAGCCTCATTTGAGCCTCTTCGGATAAGGAAGATTCGGACGAGGTGGAGGGAGTGGGTGATGGTGCTCGAGACATGGTTGACGAGCTCAGAGAGAAATTCAATTTCGAAATCAATCGCCACTACAATAAGCGCCAAGTAACTCGTCTTGTTACCCTCCTCCCTATCTACACTTCCACTCGCGCGATGGAGGCTTCTCAACGCGTTGCGTCGGCCGCTTCGTTCATTATTCAATCACCCCTGGCGAGATCAACGATATCATAAGTGATCTTAGGACAATTGTCGACGACGATGACGCGCTGCAGACGGGTATCCAGCCGGCTTTGGAAGAGTATAACAAAGAGCAGTTTGTGTGTGTTGCTGTACCGGGACAAAGCCACCAGGTATGAAGGTGCCTCTTTGTTCTTTGTAGCAACATTTATTTATTTGAGTAGGTTATTGTGAGCGATGCTGGGTTGATACCCGAGACTGGAAGGTTCCTTGATCCCCGATCCAAGACGAGCTTCACGTTTGACCATCTTTCGTTGGTATGGTCACCTATACCAACGCCCCATTACTTTGTCCATTGAAGCTTCTCAAACAGACTGCTGCCGATCCCGAGCCTGTCGAAACCAACGCCGAAGCCGAGCCCTTTCGGTTCGTAGCCCAGACTTCATTCTGTAAAAAGTCAACTAAACACGTGTCCTCATTCAAGCTTAGCTCTCGAAGAGAGCACGCTCCGTTACCTCAACGAACATTTTCAGGAAGGCGTCACGAGTGTATTTACCTCAACGTCCAAGCACAACACATACATTATTCAGATTGTCGCAAACAAGTACAACCCTCAGAACTTTTGGTGTGTGCGTTATCGTATACTCGCTCTGAAGGGCTCTAACTGGGCTCAGGTCTGGCCGATGGCGGTCAGAATATGTGATAGATATTGACAAGGGCGAGATAACTGGTAAAGTTTTCGTAAATGTCCATTATTACGAGCAAGGAAATGTACGTCTTATTCTCACCTCAGGGTGCGTGACTTGACATGATCCTTTTCCAGGTCCAACTCCAGACCTCCTTCCATCCGACTCTCACTCTGCCATCCTCCCTCACCCCGTCTTCGGCGCCCAAGATACTAGCGGTTATCGCCGAAAAGGAAGGCGATCATGAACGTGCTCTGAGCAACGCATATGCGGACCTTGGGGAAAAGACATTCAAGAGCTTGAGGAGAGCGCTGCCACTGACAAGGCAAAAGCTCGATTGGGACAAGGTATGCTATTCAGTCAATGCGTTGTGTGACCGGTTTTGACACACTGTACAAAGGTTCTGGGATATAAGCTCGGTGCCGAGCTTGCCGCCAGCAGGGGTGCATTCGGAAGCTCGTAAACGTATGACTGAGATTTCTATTTAGACATGTAAATACTTGACCCAATCAAAGGCCATGGTCTATTCGGTTTTTAGGACCATTGTTTATCTTTAGCCATCCCAAGCCAGGCGTAAAGATGTCTAAATAGTACTACCATAGCCCACGTGATAGTTGGCCATGGGCTTTGTTCTCTACCTTCCCTTGACACAGAACCAGACTTGGTATGCTCATATACCATAACTATTAATATTTACACGCCAAAGCCTGTTGATACAACAAAAAAAAATCTCATCGTCTCAGTCACAGACCGCAACAAGCGAACAAACCAAAAAGAAGTAAAAGGCGTGGAGCTGGAACAACACAAAGTCACTTTGCAAACACCGGACCGATTTACTTGCGTCGAGTCGAAAAGCCTCTCCTAAATATATCCGCCAAGCTCGTCTTCCTTTTTACTTCGCCGATACCAGGAGGAGCTCCGTTCTCCATCGGCATGGGAGGTAGCTTTGGCAACGCACCATCCCCTTTGAACTCGAAGGCAACGTTGGATTGAGGAAGCGGCAATGGGCTGTGTCGGAGCGGAAGAGGTGTGAGCGAGGCTCGACGCGAGAACATGGATTTGAAAGGTGAGCCTGGGGCCGCAGGAATAGTGGTTTGAGCGAGCACGGGGCCGATGGACCTGTAGATGGTATCTTTTGGGAGGTTCGCGGACCATGGCGTCTCGGGGTCGAGATTCAAGTCCCGCTTGGATGGATTGGGTGGAAGGAAGAGGAAACGAAATCGGCACGGGCGACGTCTGCGAGGGATGGTGGGAGATGAGAGCTAAGGATAGGCATCGACCCACGACGGGCAGAGAGATTGGCGGGAGAACGGGCGGGTGGAACAGCCTGGGAACCAAGTGAAGCAAGTGCGCTCGAGACAGCCGCCAGGTTGAGCGGAGGAGGGCGTCGGCGCTCGGCTGCAGAGCCACGGCTGGCGCTACCGCGCCGAGATCTGCCTCGCCTATTCTTGGGGGTTGTCGTACCGCCCACGTTCTGACGACCTCTGACTTGGACAGCGGCATCCCAGGCAGTGACATCGACCCTGTAGCGAGCAAATCCGTCTCCAACGGCGCGATAGCGTGGAGGGCGGGTTGGGTCAAGATCGTATGTCATGGGATCAACGATTCCTCCCTCGCTCGTGCCGCTCTCGCTCCCTCTCCTCAGCGCATCAAACGACTCCCAATCCGTCCGACCGCCTTCAGATTCGCTCGTGCTGTCTCTTCGACTGAGGAATCCCCGTCTCTTGGACTTTTTCTTCTCCTTGTGAACCTCTGGAGATTGCGGCGCTACGGATTCACCCATGAGCCATGCATACTCCTGCTCTTCCAGCGCGTCAAACCAGATCCATCCATCTGCGCCCTTGTGACCGATCGTGTTACCATATCCAACCTCGTCGGGGCGAGCACCAAGCTGGTTCGAGGCCGATTGGTGCGCATGTAACGCGTTCATCTTGCGTGGGTCGCCGAAAAATTCGTCGAGCGCGGCATGTGTCGCATATGGCAATG
Organism: Ceratorhiza oryzae-sativae; assembly: GCA_030998015.1. Lineage (NCBI taxonomy): Eukaryota > Fungi > Basidiomycota > Agaricomycetes > Cantharellales > Ceratobasidiaceae > Ceratorhiza > Ceratorhiza oryzae-sativae. Next base: position 922,895 of record JARWMV010000234.1, on the reverse strand, counting down.
GGCGAAACGCCTCTCGGGCCGGAGTGAGAGAACGTTGGGCACGTAGGGCTGGGTTGGATGCCAGGCGCGGTGTCTTGCTCGATGACGTGGACTGGCCATCCTTGCGCGATTTGGATTTGCTGGCAGTGGTAGACGCGCTTGCGCTGGACTTGATCGAGGGAGCGTTGTCCCTGCGCTTGGGCAGCAGGAGTACATTGACATGTCCATCCTTGGTAGCCATGATGGGTGTTGGGCGTGCCTTGGGCTTCTTGGATTCGGGTGGGGTTTCCGTAGAGCTGTGGGGTTTAGCCTTGAGGGCAGCAAGAGTACGGGATCGTTCGAAAAATACGCGGACTGGGGTCGGAGTCGAACGCGTCGGGCTCGGAGTCAAGGCAAGAGCAGCAAGAGCAGCGACCTGGTTCGACGCGGGTGAAGGAGCAAGCTGGGTTTCAAATGACCAGACGGTGGCAGGGAGCGGCCCAGAAACAGACCGGCGGTGGGATTTCCCCGAGGCGAAAGCGACGATGGTATTCAGGGAAGATGGAGATAGCCGAGCTGGCGGAAGACCGAGTCCAATCCCGGATGCTGAGCTCTTGCGGATCGTGTTCTTGGGCGAGTCGACGAGCGAAAGAAAGGACGAAAGAGGCGAGCGCAAGGTGACGGACGAGCGACGACGGCCGCTTGGGTTCGAGCGCGGAGAACACGCAGGTGAGGTGGGCTTGCACGGGTGCTGGTTGGCGACTAGGCTGGATGGGATGGGTGCACGCCGGGCACGTCGATTGCGAGCTGCTGGCGGAGATGATAGCGTAAAGGTAGAGCTAGGCACACGAGAGCTGGGCTGATGGACGAATACAGTATCGGGATATAGGTTGGACGTAATGGGCATCGAGTGGCCTTTTTAGGGAACATATCAGCCGGGAATCGGGGATAAAGAGCAAGGGACAAACTCGTCGTGGCTTGAGTAGGATACAACGATATGAGTGAAGAGAGAGGAACTCTAGATATGATGTGAGCACAGAAGCGAAATGAACAAGAAAGATACTTACAGTGTGATTAAAAGATGATTGGGATAAATGGATGATGTATTCGTGGCCAATGAGATCGTATGGGAAAGCAGGGGCAGCAGAGCAGGACTTATAGGGGCGTCGAGCAGGGGCCCATATTGCTGCAAGCTAGCGTCAACTGGGGACTAGGGATGAGAGCCAGACGATAGGCCCTCTTGAAGAGTTCTGCACGATGATCCCTGGAAGTCATTGTCGACGTCGGCAACCCCGAACACTGCACACGCTCGACTCGCTGGCCCGTCCTTTGTGTCTCTGGCGGTCCATGTGTGGCGCTGTGGACGCTCCCACAAAGGAAATTCCTGCTTCCGTAAGCGCGCCACCGCGCCGCCCACAGGCATAAACACCTTGCCTTGTTCCCCGTTCCCTTTCAATTAACCCTCGTCACGAAACACGCTGCGATCCGTTTCGGGCTGCGATCGTGTTGCAGGTGTGGGGAACTCACCGGGGGGAGGCTTCTGTTTGGGGGCAAAGGAGCGTTGAGCAACCGATTGTTGGCACAAGGATGAGCATATGGACAGCCACGCCCTCAACCCAATTTTCCAACTCTGGGTCGGTCGGATAAACGATGGGCGATATTCGTATTCCCCTTCCCGCCGATAACGCATTGCGTGCACAGCGTCTGTGCACCAAGAGTCCACCCAGGCACCTGTATGACGCCGTCCCAACCTTGCCTGGTCGCAGGTTGCTGCCCCATCACATAAAGCACATAAGTAGAGAACCCAAGATGGACCCGTTGGTTTGCTTCCCCCGCCCGAGGCCAATCCGCCACCTCCATTTTTACTCGCCAATCTTTCAACAGCCTTTAACTTTTAATATTTTGTTGTCAAGTCCACAAACCCATCGTCCAAAGTTCACAGCCAAAATAGCATGTATTGACCAGACTCGGTTCCCCTTGGTCAGTGCTGTTCAACCATATCATCTTAGTTGGACGCATATGGCATTTCACTTCTTTATTCCCGCCTAGGTAGTGCCTTTCTAGACGCTCCGCCTGGCGTTCGCCCCACCAGTTCCCACATATCTGACCCGAGAACCAATACTAGTTAAGTTCATTGATGAGCAACGGTGATCCCCCGGAGAAATCCAGGGTGGCGTACTGCATGTGTCAAGTTGAGGCGCTCTTCCATGATCCTCTTTTGGGACATGGATTCACAAACCCGTGGTATATAATTGAGGCTAGATGTTGCACACCCGAGAACGCTTTTGCATCTTGTCAAGACCCCATATTATTATTCCCAGTATGCACGAATCTGCGCAACGTCGATTTCCCAAGAGCTAAAAATTTGTGGAATGACATTTAACAGTAATTATTCACGTGGTTTACAATGGCACGCGGAGCAATGTTACCACCAACCTTCGAGGAACGAATTCCTTCAGCCTCGCGACGATATGATGACAAGCATGCGTACGTTCTTCTCCGAATCTTTCATGCTCTGCCATGCTGATATTCAACTGTTCGCCAGGGGATACCCCAAAAAGCGACAAATCCCCGTTGCCGGGCGTCTAAGCTCTCTAGAAGGGGATGATGAAGCGCAAGTAACACTCTCTTGACTTGTTTTCTTGAATTGACCGTAAGATTAGTGCCCACCCTTATACCGCTGTGCCTGATGGTTGGGAAGAACTGATCAACCCGACAGAAGGGTGAGTGCCGATTTTTTCTTGTTCATCAAGGTCGCTTGAACCAAACTATTGCTTCAGCCAACCGTTCTTTTACCACAAAAGACACAAAATCGTCACAGATTCGTATATCAGATTCGAGCGTGTTTGTAAAAGGGTAGTAGCCTGCTATGACCGAATCGCCGAGATAATATTGTCGCAAGATGACGGGCTCAACCGCCTATCAGACATGGATATCTATATCGAATTAATCGATGACCGGCCCTCTAATCCAGAGTCCTGCAAATACTACCTGGTGGACCACTCTCGGTTTACGATCCGCTTTCTGAGACAAGTTAATACATCGGTTGTCGGCTTACCTGATGTAAGAAATAACATCCATCTCGGTAAGCATATTCATTCGTTGTCGCAACGGCCAGATTTGACACGTTGAATAGAGCATGTGTTGATGGGCGAGTATTGGACACACTGCGAATACATGCCTCGCCCAGACCTGGACATGAGCGCGAGTGCGAAAAAGCTTCAGGGACAACTGGCTGCTTTAATGATAGGTGCGGATTTTGACCAGGCGATAGGCTAGTTTCCGTATTTAACCTTTGTCTGAGCAGATAACATATCTTCTGAGGGTTCGACATCTCCGTTCACCCCTGAAGAGTGCATAAACTACCTTAAAGGCCTGGAAAATGCAGCACGACCAGAGATATTGAATTGGTCTGTTGGTATGTACACTACATTCTCTGGATGTTTCATTTGACCAACCTTTCTGTTGTAGCGAGAATAAATTCTCTCCTAAGTGAGCAGGCACCCTAGGCCTCGATGAAAAACGACTTATATATTGCGTTTAGTCCAAAGCCAGATCGTCAATCTGTTCGGCGAGGAGTGTGCTCGTCCGGATCGCACAGTGGTTGTAACAGGCCAACATGCGTCACGCCGTGGCACGACATACCAATACTATTCAACGGCCATGTTTGGTTGTCCGGCCATCCATCTTGACAAGCTCGAGCACATATGGGTAGAAAGGATCATCTACACCCACCACTGGCGAAAGCTCGTTACGGATCTGCTTGAAGAATGGACCTTTGCTTTGGCGGCAGCTGGCTTCGTATGGATGTGAGTGCGGATTGAAAGCTGGCCAGTGCAATTAGTGATATATCTAATCAATAGATCCGATGCTGTACTGCTTTCGACGACCTCGTCATTGGTGGTTATTCTCCTTCTGGGGATTTCAACGGCTTCCGTTCTTTTCGGTAGCATGAAGGCAGTTTTCCTCATTCGCAGTCATCGCGCCATGGGCAAGTACGCGGCTCACGGGGTAAGTACCCACTCGAGCCTCCAGCCAGCCCTCCTAAACTTTTTTTGTAGTGCCAGTTTCTTCAGTCGAAAGAAGAGTATGGAAAGGGCCTGCAAAGTCTTTCGATCGAATACAGCTACCCATGGGCATGTGTGCTATGGTCCGGCTGTCTGACTTCGCTAGCCGTTTTGTGGATTATGTTGACCAACCTCTTTGGAGCCCTGGTGGCTGTGGTCAGCACATTCGGATATAGTTTTTCCTATGTTGTCGTCACTGCGTTTTTGGGTTTCGGGGCATGGGCTTATGGTAAAGGTTATGATGTAAGGAGTATGTCATGGGTTTCTAGATTTAATGGACCTCAAACGAGGTACTATTTGTATGCCAGTTTGACTATTCGCCTACACTCGTGAAACACGGAGAGGCGGCGCGCCAGCACTGGATTCGGCCAGAGTCCCGCCGTTGGCAGAACATCCTCCGTTCCAAAGTGCTGCCTGCAACTCCGCAGTGGCACGCGCGTGTTGGCTCGCCGACTGCTTCTCTGTTTCTCGTAGTCGGTCCCAAATGTGTATTACGAATAGTGTGTCCTTGATGAATATATGACAATAAATGAAATATCCATGTCAAAGACATATGCGAGAGCCTCGCAAAACTGTTTCACGTGTGTAGTGATTGCTACGACACAAGCTTAGATGCACGCATGAATATATAACGTAACCGAGGCTGTTCTGGGGAAGGGCTCGCCTACATGCCAGAAACCACAGGACCTGGGTAAGCATGATTAAATATATACCAGACAAAATCCAGAGATAATAGAAAAGCAAAGTCCCCACGCCAGAGCGCATTAAACCAAAAAACCTTCCCTCTCCGAAAAACCAGATAGTTCGGCGCTCAGTTGTCGTACTAGAATACGCCCGGTGAGTTAATGGTCAACGCAAGTTGAGGGAATACTTACGACATAGCAGAGCAGTTCAGAACGGGTGTCCATAAGATCCCTAACTGTGACATCAGGCAGACCCATCAAACCAAGCAGGCTAATCGTATCGTCCAGTGTGGCTAGAGGGTAACGGCTTGAATCATTGGGGTCTTGTCCTTGCACCGTGTTTCCGTTGTAGGCTTGCAGGTGATCTTGACTTTGATTTTGCCAGAGTGCCCAAATACGATCCACGTTGCAGTGGTGCGCAAAGAACTAGATTTAACAGTTAGACCAACGCCCAAACATGCTTCGGAGAGTCTCACCAGAGAATCGGCAGGGAAAAAAACGCCGCCATGTCAGCTGCGACTTCATTATGAACAGCGTCATGAGGGCCCTCCTCGAGTTGTTGTTCGAAATTGGAATACCGGTCACTCTGCAAGATGTTGTTGATCACCTGGGAGGTATGCTGGCTACCCTGCATCCTCCATCGACCACCCATGTTGAAATTGCGTTGCAAACAACGCGTCTGTGGGTAAGCAACCTAGCGCACACATAAATGAGAATTGATTGATTGGGTGGAACGAGGGAATGCGTACCGAAAAGTTTGACTGGATACCATAGGGGCCATCGGTGACGCAGTACTTCCCAACACCCGGTGAAGCTCGTTGAGCACCATTTCCACCGAATCCAGCTACCGGGTCAAATATCACAGATCCCGACAGGTTGTTGGCATCGGCATCAATGGTCCAGTCCCAGTATCTTAAGCACAGAATCAGCTCCGGCGAAATGAATTGCAAGGAGACACGCACGGGAAAGGACCGGTATAGCCGCATTGGTTCAGAGCCATTTCGCGTGCTTTCAGGTAAAAACGGTGCCAGGGTAAAAAGCGGGCGACATAATGAACTATCGAAGGATGGATCGGTAGGTGGCTCGAACCGTCAGAAGAAATACTTACTTTCGCCAGCCTTGCCTACGCAAGCTCGAGAACCGATCGAATAGCGTTTGACCATCGATATCGCTGGGTTTAGTTTGGAGGCACTTTACAGCCTGATGGAACTGATTGCGCTGGTCTTGAGTTAAAGAACGCCATTCCTTTCGCACGGATGGATTAGTGCAGCTTTGTCGCTTTTGGAACGGAGCAGCCAAAGCTAAAGCTGCGAAAGAAAGAAGAGTAGCAATCCTCATTACTGAAGAGGTGGATGTGGCGGTTCGAGGTTATAAAGAGTGGGTACGTTGCAAGTGAGTGTGTTGCGTTGACAAACGCGTCGGTCGACCAGTCAGAAGAGAGGCCGAAAAGATGACAACTAGGAGATGAGATTAAGGCGAAGTAAACCTGTTTCGTTTACCCTTGGGGCTTTTTAAGGCCGCCGCCAACATCCTTAAAGAAGCTCGAATGCGGGACGTTTCGGCGTTGGTAAAGCGTTGCGATATACATTTAACGTATTTGTAGCGTGGGCGGCAAGAAGCCACGCATACAAACGCCTTTTGGTGCTTCTGCGACGCCAGAAGAGTCCATCCCCAATTCAGCGTGACTTCGATTTGGGGGGCTAAGCCTTCTTTCCCTAGTTTCTTTTTTGAAACCATTACGAGAGTGTCGAAGTTAAGTTGATCGACTAAGACGGTAGCTCGTGATCGACGGGTGCATACAGTTTGCAGGAATCAGACTAGCGCGTGCGGAACCGTAGCGGTACTTATTGCACGAGCCGACACAGAAATAGATAAGAGCAGCAATTCGATGTCCATATCATTACCAGTTACAAAACACATAGCGCTAATAACCCAGAAATAAATAAAACCCCAAAAAAAAAACTGGTTCTACGCGAATATCGGTCTTCCGTGTTTATTTGTCGTACTGCCAAGGTGGTCAGCGGGTTGTCATTAAAACCCCAATCAACAAGCTCACCGTGTAACACAAGGCGCCAGACATGGTATCCATTACATCCGCAACACGCATGTCAGGAAGACCACGAATGTTTTGAATAGGCAAGGTATCGTTCAACTTGGCCAGTGGGAAGCGCGAGCCGTCTGTTTGAGATTGTCCCTGGACAGTGTTACCAGAGTATTCTTGGAGACGGGGTCCACGCCCTTGCCACTTGGCCCAGAGACGATCGATGTTCTGATGATGCAAAAAGAACTGCAGCAGGAATGGTGAGCAAAGGATGCCCATGTCAAGTCTAGCATGATTACTCACCAAAGCATCGTTGGGAGAGAAAGCGGCAGCCATGTCGCCAGCAATGACGTTGTGAATAGCGTCATGCGGAATTTCCTCGATATCGTTCGAGAAATCATTGTAGTTAGTTGTACTCAAAATCTGTTGGATCATACTCGACGAGTACTGAGAGCCCTGCATGGTTCCTAGTACGCCGGTACGAACATTCCCGTTGTTAAAGCGACGGGCCAGGCAATGCCTAGTGGGATAGGAAAGCTGTAATAGCGGCGTTGTTAGTTGGAGCGGCGTTTCAAATGCAGGCGTCGAGTAACGTACCTGGAAATTAGCATACGGCCCATTCTCAACACAGTGAGCGCTAGTGCGAGTATTGCCGTTGCCACCAAAGCCAGTGGTAGGATCCCAAATCTTCGACTTAGCGAGTTTGCCAGAATCGATTGTCCAATCCCAGTATCTAAACAGCATCTAGGTGAGATACTATTAACCATCTGGAAACAATGGTGCATACGGGGTTGGGCCAGTGTAACCGCAGTCTTGAAGGTCCAGGCGACGGAGCCAGAGGAACAAGCGGTGCCAAGGCAGGAAATTGGCTACGTAATGGACTGGTCGACGTAGTATCAGGAATCTATTGTGGGTTGAAAGTACAATAGGACTTACCGCTTCCAAAGACGCTGTCGTGGACACTTGGATAACGATCAAAGACAGACCTTCCATTGACGTTGCTGGGCTTAGTCTGGAGGCACTTGACAGCAGCGTGGAACGAATCCGCTGCGCCTGAGTGAGGCTACGCCACTCGACATGAACTACAGGATTTGCACAAGTGTTGACCTGCCTTTCGGTCGGTACGGCGGAAACTACCGCAGTTAAGTGAGAAGGGCGGCTGCAAGAATTCATAGCAGGATGTTGTGAGAAAAGAATGGACGGGTGATGATTTAGAAAGAGAGCGACTGGGAATGAGTGTGGTGTCTGCGGGTGAGGAGACGAGAGATGAAACTGAGATGAGACAATCCAGAGGCCCCTGGTCTGTCTTTATATGCCGGCCCACTCGGACAATCTCAATTGTTTAGCCCATGAAATGAGAGGACAAGGGGTTGTTGACGTTAACTTCTGGGACCGTAGCCGCGCATAGACCATCGTGACCAATACACTCCTGAGCGATGTGCCAAGTCCGGAGCCACCCCCGCCCTGTTGCCTGGAATTTGACGGGCCTGCGTCAAACCTATTTCCGACTCGGAAGTATTTGCCGCTTTGTTGGTTTTCGTGACCCGTCTCCTCTCTCGACCGGAATAGCACTCATAGAGGACACACATACTATAACTACTGCACGAGAAACTTGCCACTTGCAGACAATTGGCTCGCGATGCATCATATACGCCGGGCTTCGTACATGTCTAAACCCAGAGTGCACGTGAACACAGTCGGGGATTGATGAAACCTTGTTTTATGAAACTAAGCAACGGCAAGTAATCCAACTCTGTGCTCAAAGTTTTTAGGTTTTTCGGACAAGCGAACTGAATGATTGTCGGCTGCCGCTGTGAAAGTCCTGCCATCAACGGGCGCCGCCCGCGAGAACTCACAGGTTGAAAAACCTACGGACACGGACTACTTGGGGGCCGGATGGCAACGGTGTCGTCCGATCTTTTCGCGCATCATAGGACATCACTACTCAGTCCGTTGAATGGCCGGCTCACACCGAATCGATATATACACCTCGTGGCTTTGGGCATTATTCAATGCCGCCCCTGTCAACAGTGTTCCCGCAACGCCATTGATCCGCAGGCTCAGTCGGTTCCAGACAAGTGACAGGAGCCCAAGAGTGTGTCATGCAATCAAATGTGTCTCAGAAAGACGTTGAAAGTTTTTTTTCTTTGCTAACAAGGGGTGTATCTAAATGGATGGCGCGTATACGCTGGGCCCCGTTGTTTCTCGGTCTAATGCGGCAACGCAGATCAGTCGCTGCTAAATCAAGGTCCGACGAACATAAGCGCCAGAATACACCGCTTTGCCAAGCCATAATTACAAACTTCTCTCGTGGGGTGTCGGCGAGAAGCTCTAGTCATACATTTTGGAGAACGGGAGTACATCTTAGTATCCCGGGTGGGGTGGAACCCCGGCCAGACGGGTAGCGCTCAAATTCACATTTAGTGGTAGCCAGTGTGAAAACGAGAGCATGGTTCGCATTCTGATTGATACACCAAACGTGTGTTGGGTGCGCACCTTCCAAAGGGACAAGTCCCAGGAAGCTATAGGCCAGTGTTTGGTGGACCACGCGAAATTGACCAGTGCGAGTGCTACCCTTGCGTGGTGTAGTTCAAAGGACAGCGAGTACACAGTGAGTGCCGCCTGCGCGAGGATATGCGTGCATTATCAAAGCTGAATACGAACCGTTGTGCTGGTGGCCGTAACTCGTATCGAAGATGGTAGGGTCGAGACAGACGTGTAATTATAACCGGACTTTGTAAGTTGGTACATCCCAATATCAAAAAACCACTGGGCCGGTATATCATATTATATTATATTTCGCGAAGCCGAAGTACGATAGATTGATCGCTGGCTCGTGACAATAGCAAAGACTGGGAATAACTTGGAGGCATATAGTACCGTGCCCCGAACCAAGGCACGAGAATTCGAGCAACAAGGCGATGACAACACATGTGCGAGTGAACTAAGACTGGCGGCCGTCCTCGATAGAGTGGGTCGGCACCATGCGAAGCCGTCAATCATTGGTGATTTGTGAAGCGTTATCCGCAGGCACAGCTGACGAGCGCAGCATTCCAGAGTGTGGAACCATGGAAAAAAATTGGGACATGCTGATCGACTTGTCGAAGATGCATGGTAAGGCAGGGTTGACACCGTAACCGACGCCTGTGCGGGGAGCAAACGATGGGACCACACGTGACCATTTTTTCGCATACATATTTAAAGCCCTACACGAACATATCAGTCGAACTGGTGTGGAACAACAAACACAGCAAACGGGCGGACGGGGTCAAACGGCCAAAGTGCATACTACGGACAGAGCCAGGCCGTGAGGAAGAAACCCGAAACAAAAAAACAAAGCTAAATATTAGAGCGATCGTGGGGGTCGATTGGTCCCATGCGCACACGTGATCATTTCTTGGCAGCATGGTCAACCATGAGAGAAGGCGGCTCACCGCATGAACATAGACACTATGGTTCCCGACACGTATAAAGAAACGTCCCAAGTGCTCGCAGAACACATTCGCTCTGCGCAGATGGTTCTCAGTCGCTGGCTATCGTTTTCGGGTGCTGTGGCCGTCGCGGCCGCGCAGACAATCTCCATCGCCTCGATCAACGGTCCTGGATTTAGCTCCGCGTATACTGGCCAGACCGTTTCAGTCCAGGGACTTGTGACCGCCAAGGGACCCTCTGGATTCTGGCTGGCGGATGTTGGCAATGTTACGACTGTGCAGTCGAGTGGGATCTATGTTTTCACGACTTCTGCGACCGTCAGAGGCCAGGTGAAGGTGGGAGATGTGGTATCACTAGGAAGCGCCCGAGTTGCGTTATACAGAGCAGCCGCGGACACCGACAATATCTATCTCCGGGAGCTCACCTCTCCGGCCAATATCACTGTTTTATCGTCTGGTAACCCTGTTGTCCCGGTAGTTATCGGCACCGACCGCCCCGGACCGCCCACTCAGCAGTACACCTCCCTCGACGGCGGCAATGTATTTGGGGTTCCCAACAATCAGTCCCAGATTTCGAAGACCGATCTTGCCATACAACCCACAGAGTATGGTCTCGACTACTGGCAAAGCCTTGTTGGCATGCTTGTCACCATTCGATCACCTGTCGCACTCGGCTTCCCAGTCAATTCTTTCGGCGACTTCTGGACTCACGGAGACTGGAAAGTCACTGGAAAGAACAAGCGGGGCGGCTTGACTATCACAATGGGTAAGCAAAATAATCAACCGGACCCCGTTTGCTGTCACGAACGTTGGTGGTTTAGACGATTCGGGTAAAGTGGACGCCAATCCTGAGGCTATCGCTATTGGTTCCGCTCTTGATGGCACATCGCCTCCCCCGACAGCTGCCAACTCCACTGGTCTACGTCTCGGCAGCACGCTCACCGATATTACGGGCATTCTCACTTACGCCTTTGACACTTATCGAATACTCCCGCTTACAGCCCCGAGAGTCCTCACCGCGCCTGATTACAATCCTGAACCGACGAGCCTCGCCTCCAACTCAACTGCCGACGCTGAAAACTGCTCTCTCCTCACCGTTGGAGACTACAATGTCGAGAACCTAGACCCCAAGGATGCGCACTTGCCGGTGATCGCGATGCACATTGCCAAGTACTTGAAGGCGCCAGATGTGATGTGGCTGCAAGAGATCCAGGACGAGAACGGTGCGACAAATGATGGGAACACAAGTGCAAAGGGTACGCTTGATGCCTTAGTTGCCGCCATCCGCAATGCAAGTGCCGCGGATGGTGGCGCCCCGGTCAATTATGCGTGGGCTCAGGTCGATCCTACGGATGGCACTGTGAGTTGCACTCATTGGACCAGAGTGGAAGGCAGCTCACGCATGCACTCTAGAGCGGGGGAGAGCCAGGAGGAAACATCCGCCCAGCATTCCTGTACCGGCCTGAGGTCCTTGAACTCGTCAACTTCAACCAGGCTGGTGCAAACGACAGTGCTGTTGTTTCTGGAATGGGTTCCAACGCTACCCTTAAGTATGTTTTCTCGCTCTAACTCATCCTTACATGCTGTTTAATGCACTTTATAGCTTCAATCCTGCCCCAGTCTCTCCACTTGACCCCGCCTTTGTTGCCTCTCGCAAGCCTCTCGTTGCTCATTTCCGCATTCGCGTAACAAACGCTACTCTTTGGGCTATCGATGTTCACCAATCTTCCAAGGGTGGTTCGTCTCCACTCCACGGTGACTGGAGGACCCCTGTGAACGGTGCTGTCTCGGCCCGCGTCGCTCAAGCTGATGTTACCTCGGTACGCAACTTCAAGTTGGCGGCATACACTCAGCTCATGTCATTCTAGGCCTTCATCAAAACTATACTCCAGGCCGATCCAAAAGCGAATGTGATGATCGCTGGTGACTTCAACGAGTTTCTCCAAACTCCGGCAGCTTTCGAGCCCTATACATCAGTTGACATGCGTGACCTCGATGTCGTAGTTGGACATGACCCTGTCGAGAGGTACACTTACACCTATGACATGAACAACCAGCAGCTCGACCATGCTCTTGTCTCGCCTGCAATCTGGAATAGAACCGGCGGTGCTGAATGGGAGCATATCCATGTTAACACATGGCGCGAGACCACTGCATTGCGCGCGAGTGACCATGACCCGAGTGTCGGAAGGTTGAAATTGTGCGGTGCGAGGCCCCAGGTGTGCGAGGCCAAGATTGAGCAATGGTGTGCGGCACCGCTCCCATCGTTCTCGAACCGAGGCAGTTGTTTGTGAGTGCATTTCATGACCAATACATGGGTAGACACTGAAGCTTGTATGCAGGGCTTCTGCGAAGGTGTGCAAAGCACAAAGCGACGAATGTTTCAAGGCTGCTTCGCTTCTACAGAAACCAAAATGTGTTGTATACGCCACAACATGCCTCAAGGATGCGGCTTATTGTCTAACTGCATGCTCGAATACCAAGTGCAAAACTGCAACGTTTCCGAACTAGGGACAAGGAGGAGTGACCTGGGGTTGTAATTTATAACAATCTTTTTAAATAGATGTTTCAATAAGACGATACCCTTAGGGGCTTGGGAACTACCCGAATAGCGCGTTACGAGAGTTGTTGACTTGAATACGTTAATAGCACGGATCGGCTTCGCTCGATTGCATAATATCAACGACAATGCTGCGGCCAAGCAGTGATATTATGTCGGCAAGGGTCGGGCGGAGCGCGAACGGCGTTCTCATGCCGTTAGCATCACACATTTCAGCTCGGCGGGTCGACATGCCGTCACAGTGTACATGAGTTTTGACGGCAGCGTTATCGTAGTCGCACTCGCTCAGCTCAGACTCAAGGAGTTTACGGAAATACCATGAGTGCCAAGGCAGCGATAGGGATGGTCATACGATACCTATAGCGCGACAGCACGGTGATATTACGTTTCGAGGCACACATAAAAGGCCCCCGACGCCGCCATCCTGAGGCAACAGTCGAGTAACTTCACTAGCCTCTGATCGAAACAACAATATGGTTCAATGGTGTGGATTTCCAGAGGAGCGGGATCAGGAGTTTGAGGCGCACAAAGGTAATAAAACGGGCGACATAGATCACTATACGTTGGGGTTATAGGAGTCACCTGTTTATTCCTCCTTAATCTCTGGACTTATTAATGACCTTGCTCGCTTTCACAGATCGCCATGTAGCGTACTGGGAAGAAAACGGTAATCCTGACCTGGAACTCTGGCGCTATGAGACCGGTTTTGCGCACGGTTGGGGAGCAGGGAATAACGAGGAACATGGAGAATTAGCCGACCAGAGGCTAGCCGAACACGTCGAAGAGGTGAGTATAGTTGCGGAAGGTTACATGTAATGACATTGACTCATGGAACCTTTCTTGACAGCATGGTGGCAATGGCGAAGGAGGCCATGCATGGGAATATCAGCATGGCTATCAGGTCAGTATGAACTACGTTAGTCTGCTACTATGTCACATAACCAACGATCCGCATATATGGTGCATTATAGCAAGGTCTTGAGGCCTTTTGGAATTTCCGCCACAACAATCCAGAACGATTCGAAAATCCTCCGGAATAGCTGGTTGAACCAGTGCTATACGGTTATAATTACACATTCGTTGTTCGCATGTACTAGTATACGGCGGATGAAATCAAATAAATAACATGTCCATCAAAGAACAAAGATAAAACCAAACGCGAAATGTGCGCAAACTATAACTTTGGTTGGATCCGACTATGAACGCAATTGAAATCCAAATCAGGAGGTCTGAATTCTCTACTTTGCATCCTCTGCATAAGGTTCGGCCTAGTGGCTTCTTCTCCCAATCTCTCGCAGCGACCAAACTTAACCCTCAAGCGCCACCGGCAGTGCCGGATTCAGGTGAACTCAGGAGGAAGCCTGGTTAGTTGGCTCTTGATCTAAAAAATAAATAAATTCAGCTTTGATAAACGCCACCGTTCTTGCGCATCAGAGTCATAAAGTGGTATAGACATGAGTTGCAGAGGGCTGGAGCCAACCACCACTTGAAGGGAAATGAGAGCAGCCGGACAAGGGGGAGCTGAGCCAACAGGTTTACTCGCTGGAAGGGCCCCAAACGAGGGACGGGGCGGGGTTTAGCAAGTAGGACAGGATAATTGCGAGGCATTTGGACAATTTACCCTGCGGAGTGATTTCGATGCCTCATATCGAGACGGTTTGGTTGGAAACTCCGGGATAGAATTCCGGGGAGTGTTCAACGAGAGACTGGTGGTATATTACGGAGGGAAGGGGGCTTGGCGAAAAGAAGCCTGAATCTCCGTTCCAAGCACCGACGTGGTATTCGAAGAGACACCAGGTACCCCTGGATTCGGGTCGGCCGAGACAGGCAGCTAGGACGGGTTGCTCATCTCGATGGTTGAGTTAGGCACATTTTGGGTGTAGTTAGAGATGGGGGTTGTGGCTTTTCCAGGAGCGTAGCATCCTGGCGCTCAAAAAACTAAGGGAGATACACATCGGTATGTTTCTAGATTCCTGCCAGACGCTTCGTCTCTTCTTCTTTGTAGCGGTCATCGATTTTACACCCTGTGGTATTGTCGTATTGTAATTACAAATACGTGCAGCCAATGGGACAACGTGTGATACGGATAAATTTAGATTCAGATATGTAAACCAATACATTCACTATCCGCGAGGCTTCAAAGGCAATAATCAGGATTGATGTCTGAGGGATTTCCCCACCACTTAAACGAAGAGTTAGTGCCTATATAAACAACCGCGCTTGTAACTTACCGACGGGAACGGTCTCTCAATACCACTGGCTCCAAATACAGCAAAACTCAAGATGAAGACGATTGTTTGGGTTCCACCATCCAATCCTCCTCCAAGGATATAATTGTATTTATTGTACCATCCGGGGTGCCGGCGGCGCAACCAGACCTGTGAAATGACGCCAACCAGGATAATAGAGGTTGTAACGGAGTTGACCCCTGAAACAAACCACCCAGCATACTACGTGTGATTTGTCAGCGCTAAGCCCGGAGGTATAAAAATGGCACCCTAACCATGTATATGACGGGTAGCATAACCTTATCCAGTTCAACTGGTCCAATCTCGGCCATTTCTGTGTCATCAATGGTTCATGTCTACTCTCCAAGATCATTATTTCATAGCGAACCAACCTTCCAGATAAAATATTGGATAGTTGTCGGAATCATACCAAATATCAAACCAACTGGTATCCATTTGTAGGGGCCATGAATTCCATAGAGTTGTCCAGCCAAAGACCATGTCACGGCAGCGGAATTAAGGGACTGGACCGTTGCACCGCTCCAAACATTCGTGCCAATGGGATCAAGTAGAATTTCCCGGCGAGAAGAGGTGATAGAAGCCATTACACTAAAAGAATCAGACAGGTTTGGTCGGGGCGGTTGGGGCGCATGTACTCACGCATAGTTGATGAATGCTCCGAGCAGCGTGCCCCACATTTGAGTAGCAAACATGATACGCGGTGGTATCTTTACTGGACGTAACTTTTCAAATAGGGATACGTTAATATAGATTTGGTACTCACGGTATTGGCCCATCTTCAAGTCTCCGGCAAGCCCAATGGAAGTTGAAATCACATCGTGAGACCACATGCTGAAGTAAAGGTTGGCAACTGGCTTCCCAGGATGAGCGGCCCCAGCTACCATTTTCATGAGCTGATTAGTAGCAATTCCGTTTCCGAGACGTGCATATAGGAGGTTTGAAAACGGAGCAATGAAGCCTACCGCGGCCATTAGTTACAAGATGGCAATATGGGTTTATTGATTGACATACTTCCGACGAGCAGGGACAAGATGTAACCCCACCAAGGCAACGTTGTATGCCCCTTGAATATCACGACAAGGCCTGGTAGATTTGTTGGTAGCCCGATCGATATATGTGTGGCCAACCTACTCACCAGCAAAAAATGCGAGGAAGAGCAGGATGAGATACCACCACCAAGGGGCCTCCTGGTAACGCTGCATTGCCTGAAAAAATACCCGGTTGGTTTCAAATGCTAATGATAACAGTCAACGTACGAGCCAATGACGATCTGGTAGTGCGCGCTTGCGTGCCTGGTTGAACGAGTCTAGAACATAGCCACGCCAAAACCACAAACAATGTGCAATCAAGCCGCCAATCTAATATTTCGTAAAGAACGCGATGTCAACGATGGTTGAGTTATTTATAAATAATCGCCGAATCACTTACAGACCAACAAGCGGTCATATTACCCCAAGCGTTGGACCCAGTGAGGTGAGGTAGTCCATACTCCTCAAGGGCCGTATGGTTCAATGTGAAAGTAGGGCCGAATACTGCAGTCTGGTTATATCGCTTGCCATCCATACCGAATATAGAGGTGGAGAGCATCGGGAATGATTTGGCCTTAGGCGGGGCTGTGAGCACGAATAGCTGGGCAATTAAATCAAATACGTACATCCCATGTGTTCGTGTAATAGATGGCGAGGATTGCAATGTAGCAAATGGCGTAGCCAACCCAAGAATTTCCTAAACAAATATAAGATGTTATCATGGCCTTTAAGCAATAAAACTACTCTAACCCTGCTGGATCAAGGGAAGGCTCATAGTCGAGCTGGTGATATACTGCCAATCGAAACTGAGACTAAGCAGCCCCAGGCCTTCATTTCCACTGATTCCTCCAAATATGTTCGTAAACACCTCTCGGACGTTGTCCGATGCCCTCTGCGAGGCCAAGCAGAACACGGAAAACCCGTTTAGTAGAGGGAAGCTATAGAATATTAATTGGTGCGAGAATAATGGAGAGGCATGAAACGGGCTGACATATATTGCGGGAAGATTTCATAGACAGCTATGCCGCTGAAAGCTGTCCAGAAAAGTTTCAGGCGTTTAGAGGACGCGGTGCGGTCCCAATGCAACGCTGTTAGACAACCGATTAGTCAAGAAAGTATGCGCTAGTGCAAGCATCACACACCCTGAAAAGTGGTCACAATGGGAAGGTTACCCCAGTATACCATTTCGCTCGGATACACAGTGAGAGGACGCAAGAGACCAACTAGCCCGTAGCCAAAACAAGCAGTCGAGAACGTAGCTAGAACCGCGGTAGCGGCGTTAACATCCGCGTCGTAGAAGAGCTATCAAGTATGTCAGTGGAGGGCCCTTCGTGTTGAGGATACATGACATACACGTTGCACAGCAAATATATTCACTGCGGTCGATCCATACGCTGCGGTGGTTGCGATAAGTGTTGCTACCACATGCTTGACCCATAGTCAGTAAACTTATTAAACGGGTATGAGGCTATGGCCTTAAACACTTGCTTCTTTTAGGCCAAATGGCCCTGGGTTTATTACGCGGAAAATGGGGACAAGCCAGGGGATGCGCCCTTCAAAAGTTTGTGGACGAGGAAGCAGGATGGCCCAAGCGTTACCGATGCTGTAAACCAGGAGCAAGAGGAAGATGCCAGATACGCTAACCTCGATGGGCTTAAATATGTAGATCTTGGCCACGAGGCTTCAGTGACTTTGTGCTGGTGGAGAGCTAGGGCCATATTTACCTGTGAAAGTGCAGCGCCGAGGCCAGCTACTACAGTCCCAATCCAAAACGACCGCCAGGTCAAAGCCGGGTCTTGATCGTCTCGATCATCCACGGCAAAGTTGCTCACATGCACACCCTATTATCGTAATTTAGCATATACGGTCACATTTTAAGCTGGCTGTACTCGCAGTTTCAATGACTGGTTCTCCATTGACGTACTTTACATCGTTCGGGTGGTCACCTGGGCGTGCTTGCGGCTCCTCCCCATCGAACGATGCGTCTATGTCCTTTGCAATGTTATCCGTAGAAAAATGCTTCTCCTTGTCTGTGGCATAAAGTTGGCCAGGGAGAGCGGCTACGGTGTCACCAACGCTGACAGCGTTCGTAGCAAGGTTTGGGCCCAGGGGCATTGCCGAGACAGGTTCGCCTACGGGGACCTCAGAAGCCTTGGTGGATGATGAAACCATCCTGGCACCAGTGTTTGCTGCTGGCCGAGGGGTTGTAGAAGAAAACAAAAGAGTCGGTGTCCAAGGAATGTTTATATATATGCGCGGAAATAGTAGCTCGATGAGAGGATTGCAACAAAATCTTGCGATTTCAGGCACAACTTATCTCCACGTATTTGTAGTTCAGATGGAGAAGACTGGAGGCAGCATGGGACAACGCTTCTCCCGAGGCATCCGACACACTATCTTTGCGATTACTTACTTTTACAGTGTCCCCGCCGAGAACGGAGCGAATTGCAGCATATCTTCAGCGAATGGCGTGATGAGTGTCCGCGTGCCACCCGTTTTCATAATGTTTCTGCGACCAACTTGAGACCAGGTGGAGTGATCGAACAGCGGGCGAGAATGTGAGTCTATATTATCTATGATAGCCTCGGCCTCGTTTGTCTTAACCATTAACTAGGAATTCTGCCCTCGCAGTGGTATATTGATATATTTGTGCTCTTCCTACCTGAAGTCGTCCAGGGCTCCGTCTTATTAACCAATAGCCGAAAGAATCACACCACCACAAGTGCAAGAAGATATAGATGACATGATATTAAGGTTCGAAGGCCGAGACCCGTGTGGAGTTGTAAATTGAAGCTATCAGTACCAGATACTTCGAGTTCGGTGGATAGGGGCTAGAGCTGGGGAGATGGCTGAGCCCTCCTCGCCTGCGGTGCTCTCAACCGTTTTAGCCAGATCCCACAAGAAGAAATCTATCAGCACGCTGCAAATGTCCGAGTCGTGATCGTCAGATGCCGGGTTTTGGCTTCGCATCTGCAGAATTTGGGTTTTGATGTTTTCTACAGCCAGTATACCTGCAGCGCGAATGCTCATTTCGGTTTCGGACCCATTAGCGAGATTCTCGCCAGCTCGTAAAATGGCAGTGAGTGTTGGAGAGTAGTCGATTGTCCCTAGATGATGAAGTATTTGTGGAACCTGGATGTCGTCAAGTATACGATATTTTGGTCATGAATAAGCTCACCCGATAATCAGCGAACATGGTCAACTCAGTAACTCCTAGGGGAAATATTGGGTGAGGCGAAGCGATATCTTCTGGAGGGTAGAAGGCGGCCCTACAATCCGAAAATAAAATAAAATGGTAAAGCCGGAGCCTGTGGTGTGGAGCTGGATCGACTCACCATGTTTCGGCGACCAAGATTTGAGCTCTCTTCCAGAAGTACACTAATCCGAGAGTTTGCGTGGGTGCGAGGCGGTCATGAAGCACTATGCCTTACCGGGTCTACCCAGGTATACACCCTCATCCCGAAATGCTTCAAACTCACTCGTGATCTTGGCTACTAGCCCGCCCGCGGTAGCGTTGGGCGAACACCCTTGGCGCCAATCTGCAAGAAAGTTGGCAAACGAACCGTTGTATTTCTATTGGGTATACATGTAAGTATCAGTATTTTTGTAATAACCAAGACGAACCGTAACTAGCAAGCTCCCTGCCTGCCTCATGACATGAATCCTCTCTTTCAGCAACGGGATCTTCTCAATACACCCGGTAGCTGGAGCAAATACTTTTTCAATCAGACTATCTGGACAGGCCGCTTCGGATGCGAAGAATCTTGGGTCCGTTATGGGTATTCCGGATTGCAACGCTGGTGGAAGGCGCGTGAATAAGGAGAATCGTGCTACAAAAGACAGTATACCTCGGTTTAGAGCTGCAGGGAGTGCCCAGTAGCCTTCCCACCGAGACTTTCCACCCTTCGAGCGCGGTGGAAGCCACTCGACCGCAAAGCGTTGGCCGCTAGGAAGCGCCGACCAGAAGCTGAAGTTCAACAGGGACACCAGAAATATCCAGTCAATGGTCGGTCGAGCTGGCGAATTTCTCGTCGAGTATGTCAACCTCGTGGCCGAGCGGCCATGGAGGTAGGTGATGGAGAGGTTGTTCTCTCCAAGTGTGGGGCGAATACAGCCCTGATCGAACCTGTTGATCAATCTTTGCAATTTTAGGTTAGTTTCTCCACCTGGCAGAGCCTAAGCCAACCTGCTCAGCAACACGATGTATTCCAATGTTGTTTAGTCTAACTAGCCGGCTATTCTATTAGAGACAAAATCAACTTGTCCATCCTATGGAATGGCTATTTAACCACTCACTTCGTATATGTATCTGGCACTCTCAAGCACCGCCTGTGGATCTTGCGGACGGTGAATAGGCAACGTGGGAGGATTTGGGCTAGCCATAGATTATACCCGGCAGTGGCGTGATTGTTCGATAGGGAGCAGTTAGTCGTCGGTGATGTCCGGTCGACGCAAAACCGAAGCGGTGCAAAGGGGAGGGGTCGTCGTAGCCGGCGCAATAAATTTAATAGATTGAGAAAAGGTAATTGACGAAAGCAACAGGGTCCAGGCTTTGGGTACGAGCGTCCCAATATAATTATAGTGCAGCCAGGAGCGCAGCAAAGTGGTGGCCGCCAGAACGTGGGGAAGGGATGATGACTCAGCAAGAGACGGTTCAAATATACGACTCCGAGGTCGATCTCAGTCGATCATGGCCTCACCAACCTCCACAATCCATCGTTACACTCAATAAGACCCCTCCGACGGGCCGAATCAAGGAACCCAGCCAGTTGATCGGTAGTCTTGTTATATCCTGGGGCTAATGAAAGCATTGCCTGTATGCGGTCGATAGGCAGCGCACCCAAGTTCGTTAAAATTCCTTTGGTAAACTAAACAGGTGGGATTGAGAAGGGGGTGAGGATATGTGGTATATTTACCACCAATACTACTTACATTCCAATACACCTCCATCTGAGCGGCTTGTAGTGCAATTTCTTCCTCGGAAGGCCCAGTTGGCACCTCACTAGGAGCTAATAGTAATAGGGGCGACCACAGCAATGAGCGGATACCCAGAACGTGCACACACTTGAAACCCACCCTCGAGCTCGATAACCGGCCGTCTGACGGAACCTGGGTGCTCTTCGGACCGTTCTAGTAGCCGATACTCGCCGTTTCCGACAGACTTCAGCACACCACGAGATGCCCACGATTCAACCGCTGGTCGAACAAGAGAAGCCTCAGGGAGACCTAGCTTTGGTGCGAGTTCGTTCAAACTCCAAGTCTCTGTGCTCATGGTACAACGTTAGTTACTCTATCAACAGGCATAGATGGGCTGACCTCTTGTTGAGAACAATTCAATAACGGCCGCTTCAAGGGGCGTAGCGTCCACGCTGATTGTTCTATCCTCGAGCTCTACGTCTAAAGAAACCGTACCCAAGTTATTCATCCAACGCAATTTTTTCCCCGCTTATGTTCCTCAAATTCACGCTCAAATATTTCTTGCATTCTGTTATTCGATATGAGATAGGTGGGGGACGGCTGTAGCACAGGGACCTACTCTTGGAATTGCCCGGGCATCTTGAGCGAACTTGTTTGTAAGTTTGGCCAAAATAGGTGAGAGATGATTGTGGGGTGAAGTGGCACCTATATGAGGGATGGGATTGAGGGTCAAGTTGGATTTCCTCGAAGGATTTTCTCACATGGATTTTCCCAGCCATATGCTTGTCAACACGACGTGAATCCGTGACATCTTTGAGCATGACGTCGCACAGCTGGAGAGCGGCTTCACCAAATCGAAGCTTAAGGATTTCGACGTTTCGTGTCTAAATACGACTGTCAATGCCATACACATATGACACATCCCAACCAACTTACTTCATTGTCATAGTTATGATCTTTGACAGCCAACAGTCGTTGCCCAAGCATGCTTTGAAGCTCTTTGACGAACAGATCGCGCGAGTCATAAATGCTAACAAGCGTACTGACGATATCCCCGGGCTTGCTGGTGCGGAACTCTGAACACACTACATTAGAAACAGCAAGGAAACACATAGTGGAAACATACCTGGTTCCGCATCATTGGGATCTGGCTCCCATGCAGGGTCAGTGTAGTCCTCATAAGGTTCATTTAGTGCTTGAATAGGCAGCACTTGTTCGTTTTCCTCAAGCAAGTCGCTCCCGTCGCCTACGAGACTACCAACAATACACCTGATGGTGTCTGGTCGCTCTCTATATTCATAATATCGATCAACGACTGAAATAATATCCCTAAGCTTTGCTCACCTCAGGTACCTCCTGATCGGGTCTGCAACCTTGAACAGCAATACGCCAGGCGGGTCGAGAATGCGAAGACACCGTATAGTAGAAACATACTGGGTAAGGATGTCTTTTGTGTCAGCACCAGGGTGCAAGAGACGCTTCTTGTTTCTGTCGACGGGGTCGATTGCAATTCACGCAACATGAAACTGCCCACATACAGTCGTCTCAAGGTCTGTACCAGATTGTTCCGCCCATCCGCTCGTTCCATGCATTCTTTGAGGTCTAGTAGCGCAACTTTGGACTCTGGATAGTCTACGATGATGTCAAATATCTCGGCAGTCCTGTAGAACGCAACTAAGGCTTTGAAGGTTCCAATTTGGACGAAAGTGCACACCTGATCTCGCATAGTACCTTGCAGATATGATAATCAAACTTCCCAGCGGTGGGTGCAAGAGCTCTCGACAACAATTCTTCGAGCAGCTTCTTCAAAATTTCACCAGTATAACGAAGCTGCCAAAAGCACTCACGATCAGTCAGCCCCCGCCCATAGGTCATTGCCATCCACGGAACGACACTCTCGGTGAACCAATCTTTAACAGTTTGAAGGACGCTGGTTTCCCCATCTGCCGATTCAGCGACTTCCCGCACTCGCCGTTCGATCGCTTCATTGATGACACTCGCCACCAAGCTCTCATGATCTTGCAATAGCCCATCAAGTCTAGTGTTGGGAACAACCGAGTATCAAGCGCGGGGGCTTCAAGAGTAGAGCGCAAGAGCGCGTGGAAAGCACGAGGAAAACCAGACGGAAGAGAGGTTAGAAAGTTGGTACGAAAATTCTTGCGGAATAGTGTGGGCGCATCGACATTCACACTTTGGGAAGCGAATATCAGTGTTTGCAGGCAGCCAAAGGAACTCCAACTTACGAGGAGAAGATGCTCAAGGGCGCAGACCACTCAAAATACCAAACGGACAGCCTCGCAAACATATGATACAGCTCCTGTACGTCTTGACTCGCCTCCCAGCGTGTGATGTATGTCGCGATGTCTGAAGTGACCAATGGCATCTTTTCGGCCATTTCCTCTGCAAGTTGACGTGAGGGAGCTACACATCATACGCAAGAGGTTAAACTGACCGGTAAACCATTGCAAAAGGGGTCCTATCATCGAGACACTCTCCAGAAGTTTGAGAGGCCGTACGATAACCTCATTGGCTACAGTAAGGGTCAATATACGAACGCAATTATACGGGTAATCGCGCCTTACGACGTAGAGGTGGATTCTTGGGCTTGCTAATATCATGCGGTTGTATTTGATCACATACGAGCGTCCATGCCTGAGACTCTTAGTCGAATTCCCTAGTGAAAAGGGGGACATACTCACAGCCCCGTTCTGATACAGCCCAGCCCGACCCGCTTTCCCAGAGTTGATCCGCTTGACAGCTTCGTTCCAGCTTGCTCGGAGCATGAGCTCACTGATAGGCTTTTGTTCCATTCTGAAACTAGATTGGCTTCGCACGAGACGTGACGGTCGTAAGTAAACACTGGTCGTCGCGTTTGTAACTGCGCGTCGTGACAAGTAACCCAGCTAGTGGCGAGAAAATAGGCAGTGTTGAATCAAAAGGCTGTCTCAAGCTGTTGAACGTGAGAAAACGATCATAAGAGTCGCACCAAGCCGAAGAAGCGCTGCACTCAGTCAAGAACCAGCGAGACCATCGTGAAGCCACGTGACCGTAATACCTCCCTCACAAGGCGGCAAGAGCTCGAAAATGATATCACCATTTCTAAATGCTAAAACTACACATGCGACAAAACCGCACAACACCCAGCGCAGCAAAACTCCGTGTTTTTATATTTGCCTCACATGAGTTTCCCATTTGGTGCATCGTACCCATCCCCATCTTGGCCCATGGTAGCAAACGCAACCTTGTCAACAATAGAGGCAAGTGTGAGGACACCACCAATAATCGCGCACAGCCTGACATATTATCGTGTTAAGCCATAATGCAAAGGTCGTGAGAGCGATTGCAAACACGTACGAAGTTGCGAAATGAGCAAAAGTCTTGCGTGATTCCTGATGGACAACCATCATCGGCGAGATCTCGAAATTGAAGAACGCGCCCGGCAGGCCGGCAACACCGTGGCCGGTAAGGGTACCATGAGAGTCGCGTTCAGCTCCGTCACCATGGGTCAGATCACGTTCGTAGGATGTCACCGAGTATTGATGCGATTTGATCTACGGAAGGCGTGAATACGATGTGGTGTATCGACCTAGGAAGTAAACTCACCACATCCCCATCGAGGTGCCTGAACTCTGTTGACACGACTTTCATAAAGTACTGGAACATATAATTTGAAGCCTCATTCTAAAGGAGTCATATAGGTTAGGTTTACTTTGGTTCCCAAGGTTGGAGAAAGCAAATACGCACGCGAGCAGAGCTTGCATGAGCGACAACATCATCCAACGGATGTCCCAGAAGCCCAACCTTCTTGCGCCATGCAGTGCCGCGGTCCGTTCCGCGCCATTCGTCTTCGGCCTCAGTGTCACCCTCAAAGTGGAACTCGTGAATGTAGTGTCCGAAATCGTGATGGTTTCCATCTTTGAGGTACGGCACGAGATCCTGAACATGTCCTCTGTTCAAGACGTATGAACGACCAGGGGAGAAATGGAAGTTTCCGGTGACTTTGTTGACTCGCACCCGACCGGCGATTCGACAGCCTTCGGAGTTTTGTTCATGGATTTTATGAGTCCAGTTTTCAGCAACACACTGGACAACGTTCGATAAACGGACTGTATGCAGCGAGAGTCGGGAGTGCTCACCTGCTCAATCGCGTCGGGATCACCAAAACTCCAGCCACGGTTCAAATACGCCTGTCGAACGCTCTCGCATGTCTGGCAGCATCCGCCCTCTGGAGGCTCTCCGCCGTAGCAAGAGCCGCAATAGTTCTTTGGACGCGACTTGATGGTCTTCTCGACCTCATTGTCAAGCTCATTATTATGGAAACCGTCCTCGATGAGTTGACCGTGGGCGTCCAACCGAGTCTTGACCATGTTGTGTGTGAGATCCTGCAGAATTTCGCCAGAGATGTCCGTTACGTCCAAAGAGAGCACTGGAGAGTTGGTTAGCAAAATCAACCGCAGCACATGAGTTGGTTGACGTACAATAGCATGGCACTCTGGGGAACGTAATGTTCATTTTGACCGTCAGCTTTTCTCCCCGCGACCGGTCAACAAAGACAGACGAGTCGATGGTAACTCGTCGGTAGTCAATCAACTCGATTAATGTGAATGTGAGGATGATCGCAGCCGAAAGCATGGTTACTGCCAAAACTATGAGCACTCGATACGCCCGTTCATACACACGCACTCACGGAATGCGCCAGTCCTCGTCTTAACCTTGACATCCTCCATAGTCTATCACCCAAATAAGCAGGTTGATCCTCACCATCGGCCCCTATACTACTGACCTTGCCAAAGCCGTCGAGGCCCTTGAAGGCCCCGCCAAAGATCCCACGCGCCATAGTGTTGCTGGTAGCAGTCGGAGGTAGAGAGTGCGACGTGCGAGTGCCAGAGGGTATTTAAGACGAATTCAGCTCGACGACCAGCTGATTGACGTGGCCGGTCGACAACTCTGAGAATCCAGGGTCTCCACGTGGCTACAAGCGCCGACTATCACCAGCTCTTCTCGGCCACCAGCAGTGCGTTCGCCTATATCAGCCCGCGTCGAATAAACTGACCGAAATGTCGCAGTGACAAAACACAGCAGAAACAACACCGCCAATAGTGTCTTTAGCTATGCCGAGTATAAAAAATTGTCGGATTATGGGACCAAAAAAGTGCGTGTTGTCAACTTGGTTCCGTGCCGGATGTCAAGGACTGACGGGGGTGTAGCAACGTTTAGGCATAGACTCCATGAAACGCTTTGACGCGTGTACACTCTGCCTTCAACAAGCTAGAGAGCCGGTCTCATGTGAACAGGGACACATTTGTCTGTCGTCTTTTGTTGGCACGCGGATTACCACTGACTCGACTCGTCAGACTGCAAGGAATGCATCTACTCGGACCTCCTTTCTCAGAAAAAGGGAATCAAGCGCTTCAAGACAAAACTTGA
The DNA here is from genome assembly GCA_030998015.1 of Ceratorhiza oryzae-sativae. NCBI lineage: Eukaryota > Fungi > Basidiomycota > Agaricomycetes > Cantharellales > Ceratobasidiaceae > Ceratorhiza > Ceratorhiza oryzae-sativae. Next base: position 896,534 of record JARWMV010000234.1, on the reverse strand, counting down.
AGAACTTGCCCGTGAAGAGGAGGCTGAGAAGGCAAAGGCTATGGAGGCGGCTCGAGAGCGGGTCTTGCGGGATTTCGAACGAGGGCAATTGGGTCTAGGCGCACGCAAAGAACCGCCAAAAGAGAAGGAGAAGGAGAAAACAAACGGAGACGAAGGTCAGTACCCCACCTCAGTGCTATATCCATGATCCCAACTCGTAAATAGCCCCTCGAGGAACCAAGCGACCGGCATCCGAAGCATTCGAATTCGACCAGACACACGCAGATGAGCTCGCCCGCAGAGCTGAACAAGCCGCTCTGAAGCAGATCGAGCTCGAACAACGTGAAGCACGAAAATCCAAAATTCCTTCTGCGTATTGGCTTGCGAGCGAGACCCCCTCGGCAGAGGGCGGGGCTGGAGACATGTCACTTGGGAAATTAAAAGACGTAAAAGTTGTAACGGTTTGTCGAGCAACAGAGTTTGGGCACCCGCTAAAGTATGTTCATGTGCGAATTCGCAGCAGGGGACTGACATGTGAGGGTTGAGTAGTTTGAAAGGCTTGATACCGGTCAAGTTCACTACCAACACAAGTACCGCAGCAACATCTTCCTCGTCGAACCCATCAGGCGACAAGGAGAAAGCAGAACCTATCTGTCCGAGCTGCAAAAAGACTCTCGGACTCGGACTTATGCATCGTGCGTACGGTCTCCAGTCCAGTTGCTCACTAGTTAACACAGGTTTTAGTCATGCGACCCTGCTCACATGTGCTCTGTAAAACTTGTACCGACACGCTTGTCATTCCGGGCAAACAATGCGTTGTCTGTGATACCACCCTCCCCGAGTCCAAAGACGTTATTCAACTCTGTCGAGAAGGAACCGGGTTCTCTGGCGGTGGAAGAGCAGAGACAAAGAAAACCGGAATTAGCTTTCAAGGATAACAGTCGTTTTGGTTGTACGAATTCCACTTGCTGTCGTAATTTAATCGGGAATATGATTTCACTTGTAATACATAAACACAAGCCATGAACATAACGGACCACAGCCGTGATCTAAGTCGCTCTCTGTCGCATTCGCGCACCAACAGTCCTAAGCCCGGCATAGACCTTGCCCGGCGGGCTACCCAAGATCAAGGAAACCAATGCATCCCGTGCGATCTTGATATTTTGGAATGAGCCGAGAATGTGTATTTTCCTAGGAGGGTGTAAGTAGGAGATATAGAATAGACCGGGGGTACTTGCGTATCCGCGAGAACGATTCGTGTTCTGCTCGCATTTTCGATGGTGAATTTAGTTTTGCCGTCATGTCCAGCAATGCGGCCTGCAGGAATGTTAGAACCCAACATCCCTTGTTTGCCAATAATAATAAAAACTTGCCAATCGCGCGAGACAAGTGATCACCATGCAGGGTCTTTACATCTTTGATCTCAAACGAGTCCAGGTATAGGTCATCTAGCCGGAGTAGCGCAATAGCGTCCTAGAGGTAAACCATGAGAGCAGTGCACAGCCTTGAATGCTGAGATCACTAACGTTAATATCAAAGCCAAGCGCATACGCCTTGACAAAATCAGCCCCCCTCTGGATCGCACCAACGTCCTTGGTGTGCCTCGAAGTCTGTTCTCCAACAGTCAGTTCTCATGACCTCTGTGTCGATTCCAGGACAACTCACCCGCATCTCGACAGCCCGCTTTTGTACGTTCATGCGCACCTGCAGCCCGAGCATTTCGGTCAGCGGTGAGAATATATTAACCCAATCTTTCTTCAACGGAGTCATGCGATGGGGAGGGATGGCAATCCGTCTCGATTCGGACTTCTCGGTCGCACGCTGTGCAGACGGCGGCAAAGCTGGGAAAGAAGGGGCAACGTCATCGACGTCCATGCTAGCCTTGGCATCGGGGTCGGTCATCACGACATCGTCAAGAGGGATGAGATCGTCGTCTTTGGTGGTTATGGGCACATCGGGCTGAGCTGCAATCAGATGTTTCTTTGCCGAAGACTTTGTGCGTCGAGTCTTGGACTTTTGTTTGGAGGACGAGGCCGGTGCAGAGGGCGATACGATCGGAGCCATGGGCAAGGACGAGAACAGAAAATATTAGCGCGGGGTAGACTGCCCGCTGACACATGCTCACACGTGACGCTCGGAAATTCGACAGAGAACCTGCGGCTCTTGACTCCACGCGTCCGGCGAACAGTCGCCGGCTGCGAGTCCGATAAGGCTTGGCTCATATGTTCGATCCTTCAGACACAGGGGCCGTGGACCAGACTGTGCCGTACTATTAACCTTATAAACAGTCGGTTCTGGCCACTGGCCCTCCATACTCATCATTCCCTTCGTTCTGAGCGTGGCACTCTTGTGGGATTCTGCTCGCTTGGTTCCAAGGAGCGTGAGAGTAAGTGCTGCATTCGATATACATTGGTCGACCTCATTCCTGTTTTCGTAGTTACACTGAACCATGTCGCCAGAGCCTAGCACAGGAGTGTACTTTGGTTTGGCTATTGGCATAGCTGGATTGCTCGTGATATGTGGAGGAATCGCCGTGCATATCCAAGCCAGGCGACAACGTGCGCTCGCCAACAGCAGGGCTCCCACTCGTCCTACCTCCCAACCTTCGCGAGCCGTCCGCGACCCAGTTGTACGCGCTGAAGCAGGCGAATCCACGGAAGGCCTCCCGAAATACTCGGCCGCAGCCGGAGCAGACGAGCAGACTGTCGATAGGAACACAAGTCGGCGACCGAACTGGATGGCTCTTCCAACCGTGCTGAGGCAGGCAACACTCCCTGCGCAGCCCCCTCCTTCGTACGACCCTTCGACTCCCAGGGCGTCATCTTGATCACGCGTGTATGCTCTGCTCATTCCGCCATGCCTTTTTCATTTCATGCGACCCGTGTATCTCTTGTGTATAACTCTTGCGTCCCTTTGCTTAATTCACCTCTGGGTATCATTTCTCATATGTAGCCATATATCATGTACCAAACGACCATCACTAATTCTATACCGCCGTGCAGCGTTGGGACAAAAATCTTGGCTATCTCGCCTTTAGGCACCACGGACAGCCCTACTCTCGCACGACCAACGGGCAGACCCTTGGTGCAATTCAGACATCGAATCCTACCACACATCGGCGTTTCATACAATGTAGCTAATAAAAACTCCTGCGGCAATCATTTTTGACTGGATCTGGAATGAAGATAAAGCCAGCTGCACAGAGGCGAGGAGCATAGACAGGCAATGCTTGGTTGGCGGAATAATGTGCACATACACCTTGGGTAGGCATCTAGAATATCCAGAAGGAAAGTGGGCTGATATGAGCTCGAGGGGCGAATCTCTTCCAGAGGAACACGACTTGCATTCAGGGGAGGCACCTCGGTTGCCCCTATTTCGAGAAGGGGTGTGGACCTGGCACGTGACGGGCCGAGGGCTCCGACCGCAGCACTACGCCGGGAGAGCCGCGGGGATGTCATGGCGATCACTGCTTTTCGGCATCCGGCAGTCCAGACTGGGTCCTGAATAACGTGCTCCACAGCCAGGACTCGAGGTTAAAACCAGCCGGTACCGCTCCCTTCATTTCCGCAACCTCTCTCCACCAGCCAGCTGCTGATCCCAGTAAGCACCCACTTCTGTGCACCCGCTGCCCCGCTTAGCGCCTACTCTGCCAGTCTCATCCACCAATCATGGCACTCGATTCAGGCTCTGGAACAGGCATATTCTTCCTCTTTGCCATCGCCGTGCTCGGTTTCCTCATCATATGGTGGTCCATCGCCGTGTACATGAGACAAAAACGACAGCGCGAGCTCGCCGCGGGTGACCAAGGCCTCGCTCCTCCAGCCACCTACGGTTCACAATTCGGCGGCGACCCAGTCGTGCGTGCCGAGGCGGGCGAGAACGTAGACGGTTTACCTAAATACTCGGTTCAAGCACGAGGCGGCGAGCGAACAGTAGAAAGGAACACGGGCCTCCTCGAGATGATGAACAGGCGACCAAACTGGATGGGCAGGCCGAGCATGTTTCGCCAGGCGACGCTTCCCACTCAGCCACCTCCCGCCTACGACCCTTCCGCTCCTCGACCATCGTCATGAACAGCCTCTGTCTTGTATTCATCTTGGCGCCTCTCCAGCCCTTGCCTTTGATTTCCAAGTCGCTTGTACCTTCTTCCTCCATCCTGAACCATGACATCACCATTTGCATAATCAACGTTTTCCGACTGTAGCCTTTCACATACTCACACTGTATCTTATCTCGGACACTGTTGATTCATAACATGTTACATTTACTAAACTCGGGGCCAGAATGCCACCTCCAATTCGATTACTCGGTTCCACACTGCCTCTGCTCGTCTCCACGCCTCACTCCCGGGCTGTATATTCATCATGTCAACCAGTTTCCCCAACTGGTCGACGAATTTGATAAACTCATCACTTGTCCAGTTTTTGATAAATTCATCGAGTGGGCCTCGGGAAGATTGAGGCGTTTGCTTGGACGCAAAAGTCCACGAATCGAGGTACGTCTATACATAGCGCTCAGTTTTACCTAACCAGACATTCCCCACAACATGCCAGGCGGGCTTACCTTTTCCATAGCCCACAAAAACACCAAGCCTTCCTCCAAGGTCCCCAGGCTCGTGACCTTCGCCATCTCAGCACAATAGTTCCTCGTCGCCTCTCTCTCCACTTGTGCCTCCCGACCCACACTCTGCGAGCCGATCTTTGAAGCAGTTTCCTCAAAAAACCGAACCTCCCGAGACACATTTTCCAACGAAAACGTCAGAACCTCTAGAATCTTTCGATTCCGTGCCTCGGGGGGTGTCACACCCGACCCGAACTCTGCCAAGTCGCTGCTCTCGAATGGGATTTTGGCGATGAGAAGACCGATGAAGCGTGGATAGGCATGCGCGGCATAGATTCTGTCTTGGTATAGCCAGTGCACGAGCGTTTCTTGAAGGAGTGTGCCTTGGCCGGCTTGTGCTAGGAATGCATGGGTTGTGGCTGCTTGGTATGAGGGCGAGGATGAAAGATAGAGGAGATGCGAGGTTAATGATTTGGAAGACATTGTTTGTGATGCGGGTAGCTTTGAGGTAATGCCGATTCTGATATACCACACGGAGCCTTACTAATCCTGATACAACTATAGATGTTACTTCTTTTCATAGTGCAGAGCGTCATCGTTTATGCTTGATGACACCAAGGGGACACGACGAACTCCCATCCTCAGAGTTGACCTAAATCAGGACCATTTTAGTGCGTTCTAAGCCCACTTCTCCGCCGCTCTCCCTTTCCATGCTGTGCTCTGTCTTATTTATGGGGCGGTGGTGTTACAGTGTAGCGCTCGCGGGCAAACTGTCATGCGACCGTAAGGATGTATGCTTGTAGTTTCCGTTTTGAATAGGGTAACATACCTTGTTTGGCGATCTATGGGTCATCGAGCGACCTGATTTGTGCGGCCGAAACCAAGCCGCACTTGAGAGTGTGATGTCATATGAACCTCTGGCTACACTGACCGAGTACGTAGGTGAGTCATATACCCCAACCTCCCGACCGACCTACTCGCTGGGATCTCGGAAGTGTCTCATAACCCGCGCATATATGCTGTTGGGTCAGGTCGATAAAAACCTGAAGTATACCCTACTTGTGGTCGGATAGTTATCGGTGAGAATTTTTGCTTCCCTTATCTGGCTTCGAAACTCTCGTGTGGTGTCAGCGTGAGGTGTAGAAGCTCTCAACGGACTGGCATGCTTCCAACTCAAGGATATTCATACCACGTGACAGAACATGCCCGAGGTTCTCCACGACAACACATGCATCAGCGCAGTTGCTCAGCCTGCGGCGCAGACGCTTGGCTGCGTGCCCTATCTAATGGTGCTCTATTTAAGATAGTAGAGACCGCACAGGTTGAGCGCTGCACACCGCCCCTATTTAGCACTGTCGATCGAATATGATCATTGTCAACGAACGCCAACCGCGACCAGCCAATGACGAGCCCACAGAGGAAACCCCTCTTCTTGCAGGACAAGAGGATGAGGAACCCATGCCAAGCAAACTGTCAAGATTCGTGCAGTTTCAGCGGGCTCATATCATCATCCCAGTCATGTTCCTCGGCTTTCTCGGTAGGTGCACAGCTTGGCTACAGGAAAACAGTGTTGATACTGGAGCGGCAGCTGGTACTCTTCCTACGACAACCTCAATCGAAATAATAAGAGTTTTGTCCTGCCAGTTTTGGTGGAATAAACATGACCCTTCTCGAATTCCGTCAGACGGGCGTATCCCAGCCGAGTTATGCGATGAACCTGATGTCCAGAAACTTTTCTCTCAAATCATACAAGCATCTATGATACTAGACCTATGTGGTGGTACGTACTTCAACGCAGGTTGAAAGAAAGACAACCTACCTTAATCAATGCCAGGCCTCATCACGTCTTCTCCCCTTGGAACACTTGCCGCCAAGTTCGGCCGCAAACCACTTCTTATTATCGTGGCTGCTGTGGGGGCTATATCGTCATTCGTTGTGATATTAGGCCTCCGGACCGGCTCGCTGGCTCTCATATTCCTGGCTTCGCTGCTTGGCTCTGTAGCCGGTCCTCGTCAGTTCTCGCTGCTTGGTACCATGTTTGTCGTCGATTCAGCACCAGATCCGGGACCAGTTCTCTCGGTACTCGAAGGCTCAGTTTACTTTGGCCTGGCTATTAGCTACGCATCCGGCGGTCTTATTACGACACGAACTGGGAGCTTCTTCACAGTATTCTGGGTCCAAGGGGCGCTCTGCGCTTTCATACTCGTGTATATCATTTTAGCACTCCCAGAAACCTTTGGCCGTGAGAAACGAGCCGCTCGCGCAGCGGAGGTTTCGGCTGAGCGGGCCCGAGGGCGTGATTCTGTACGACCGAGGCTGGGAAACCGCAGTTCGAGCCTTGAACGGATTCGGGATACAACCAGCGCTTTTGCTCGTCCTTTTGGTTTCCTTTGGCCACGGCGTGACCCGGTCACGGGAAAGCGAAACAAGCGGCTCATGCTTTTATCCATCGCCATGCTCTTTGCCCTCACGGGAGGTACATACCTGGGTGTGAGTTGGATAATATTCGCGACGAACCGCTTCCATGCCACTCCTCAGCATGTACGTTCTTTTTGACGCTGCCTGGAGCGATAAATTAACGAGTTTATTTCATTACAGAATGGATATGTTCTCAGCATCTTGTCTGCTCTCAAAACCTTCTACCTCTTGTGCGTGCTTCCAGTTGTACTAAAATGGGGCCGCCCACTCTTCAATCGCCATTGGCGAACGAACGGCGCCGAAACCGACTCGAACTCGGCCAACTCTCATTTTGATGTATATATGCTCGCATTTTCTTGGCTTGTTGATGTGATTGGTATCTTGGGTGTCGGTTTGTCCCATAGTCTCCGTGGGATCACCATGTGTAAGTCTTTCCATCAAGAATGTTGTATATCAAAACTGAAACTCCTTCAGGGATACTACTTGTGAGCATCGGGGCTGGCGCCGCTCCATGTATTAGTAGTATTGTGTCAGCCAGCGTCGAACCACTCGCCCGAGGTAAGAAACGCCCGCCTAATAAGGATGTATCTATTTTAACGCCATAGTCCAGGTGAAGCCCTTGCAGCGATTACTCTGGTTCGATCCGTATCAGAGTTTTTATCACCCATTGTGCTTGGGTCGATTCTCAATTCTACCATCAACACCAGTATGCCGCAAGCCGTTTTTTTCGTCGCCTCGGTTAGTGTTTCATTCAATGCACCATTCTTGTATGCTTAGGTTTCTGGTTCGATAGACCTTGATGGCCGTTGGCGTTGGCTTTGCCCTCTTAATACGAGATTCGGACAGGTATATCTCTCCTGAAGAAAGACCCCAAAATGATGGAGATCTGTATTCTGTGAGACTAAACGATGGGTCGGGGGCAGAGTGATGTCCGTACGACTTGGGAACGATAGCTACCATACATCCTACCGTTGTGAAGCGACTCGACAACCTTGTCAGCACTCTGTAAATTATTAATATCCCGAAAAAACGGTATGAACTAAGCATTATGTCCGAGTAGTGTCCAACAATATTTGTATGCATATGGTGGAATCGAATCAATGCATAAACCGTTGTGCAAGAGAATTTTCGACGTTGGCCATTAGGTCATCTCATAAACCATCTCCTTCATTGGTGGGGACGCATATTTGGTTCACAACGCATATATTGGCTCATACGAGATTTCCAGGCAGACCCGAAGGTTGGCGATACAGATCCGGATCGGGCATGGTCATCTGTCGATGGTTCCCAAAAGGATCCTACAACACGGTTAATTGTTTGGTCTCAGTGTTTCAAACATCCTGGACTCACATTAGGGTGTTCATTCGGGGACATCTGGCTCATCTGTGACGGAGATTCTGTGCGTGGTGGTGGCTCAATGTTGCCGTCCTGGTGAAACCACCAATGTGGCAGTGTAGGGTGCCTTGGCCGTGTATCAGCATGATTAAGCTGTGGACCTGTGTTGGTCGTGTAACCAGCTCCGGGGTAGGTGTCGTTCGAACCTGATTATATGCGCTGCTCATACGATGCTGGTCGTATGTGGGAACGTTATGGCGTGCATGGGCCTGAGGTGGTGCTGGGTATTGCGCCCAAGTAGAGCGGGATTGAGGTGAATGTTCGAACGCAGGTGGGTGGCAGTCACAGTGGTAATGATTGGGCTCAACAGGCATCCATGCAGGAATGTTGGGTAAATGTGCTCCCTGCATACGGACGGACCCTCGATGACAAGGATGTCCAGCGAGGCGAAACCCGCCTACCCCGTGCAGCGGGTCATTGCAAACAGGCCGGCTGTCTTGCGGTGGGCAAGGGTACCCTGACGCATAACTCGCACGAGGCGTTGGAGCCGGCACGCGTCGTGCGCAATAGGGACCAGAACAGCATCCATGTCCGCCATCCCAGGGTTGTCGATTGAATGAATAATCCCATATGGTAGCCCTTCAGGCCTTGGGCTTACCCCGGTACCGGTACGGTTCTCAAAGCTCGGCCGGAAGGTCGGAACCCATGAGTTACGATGCTCAAGTTGGCGATATCCATGGTCCCCCAGATGGTCCCCCCACGTAGCTTTAGGCTGGGGCTGGGACACACCGGGCCCCCCCATATACGCTGATTCATTATCTACAGATGGTGACGATGCAACGTTGTTGACCATGTTGTGACGATTACCATTGGGTGTTATAGTCGCCTGTGGTGATGATACGCTTGGTCCCGAAGTGGCATATATAACATTGGAATCTGAATTAGCTACAGCCGGCTCTGTGCTATCGAGTCAGCATCTAAAATGAGACTAGTACAATTAAACACTCACCCGCATTCTGAGTAGGTTTGCCATATTAACCATGTTGGTGACCGCAGCCCCAATGTTGTTTGCTTCAGCTACCAATGCTGCCAAGACTGAACTCCGTTTATAGCAACAACCTTGATGAACATCCCTCATGTAATGTTCCTTGGCCTGGATAGCTTGGGAATCTTGCTTCGGACCATCCTTTTTCCCACAAGCAAACCAAAGGCCCCCAAAGCACGGTTGGCAATCGCGCAGGCATTCTAACAAGCAAGAGCAAAACCAGCGACAATTCGTGCTGAGCAATCCATATCGATTGGATGCTTTAACCAGATAGTTGTATATCTCAAGAATGTGTTTCAGCTGGAGGGGTTTTGGGGATTATCTTCCTCATTGTAGATAAAATAACCCCGGGCGGCCGACGAACATTGGCGTAGAGAAGCACAATCCAAGCTCATCCGTATTGTATCCGCCGCCGGCGTGGTCCTCCCGCTGAGCAGCACGATACTCTTTTCGGATGGATTACGTTCCAAGCGGAAATAGGCTATAACACGGCGCCTGGAAGACGGAAGTGTAACAGCGCAGTGGACCAGAATATAGTCATGAAGCTCGTTCCGGTACCAGTCGATGTGGCGCACGGGAGCTTCAAATATTGCCGGAAGTTTGTGCGCTTCAATAATGAATTCTACCAGAGGAATGGTCAAAGGAGTCGCGGCGTCGAGGAAAGTTTCCAGGGGACCTTGGTACACCAGTCATTTCGGAAATGGAACACGGGATGATGCGAAAAGGGGAGACTTGAGTGCCTTTACGATGCATGGTTGGGTCTTAAGAGTACGCTGACTGCTCATCAATTGGCTGAAATGAGGCTTCAGAGGAGCGTCTCAAGGCAAACCCTCCATACCCCCAAGATAATCGTTTCATCCAGATACAGAACATTGGTCGTCGCAGTTATTCTTAGTAGGGTTAAAATAAGGAATAACGATGGCTCTCACTAGGGCACCTACAGATCATGGAACGCCATGACACTAATGAGTCGACAGTTCACCAAGCGCCACACACCTCAAGGCTAATCGGCGCTCAGCAAGCCCGTAGCCCACGAATGTGTGAGCTCAACTGCTGTGCATAAAATAAATGACGGTATGGTATAAATCTAGTATCAAAATGACAGGCATCCCTCAAGCTCAAGCTGCGAGCTAAACCCAAGCACGAAATCAAGGACAGGATTTAGTGGACTCTAATCGCACTCATCCATATCTGAAGGTTGCCACTTCTGTTCATGAATTTCCAGTTGTCGATGGGTGACACTCCATGGTCAAGAGTGAGTCCGCGAACGAAGTGAACATCGATTGGGTAACATCTGGTTATTGCGGTTAGCGTAACTACATATATATAATAAATGTAAAATGTTTCATACCGATATCGTTGCCCTGGCAGAGTTCGCAATATCCTGTGCACATCGCGTACTGCTTCTGGCCTCGGATCGTGATTTCCATCCACTTTTAGGATGGATCAACAAAAGATTGAAATAAGCACTGAAACTATAACCCACCTGACCGCAGTTTTCGCCATTTTTCCACATGGCCTTAGGAACACGAACCGCAGCAGCATTATCGGTGATAATCTGTCCACATTTGTCCGGATCTATATAAAAAAAAATACTCAGTTCCTTTTTTCGTGTGGTAATAGTTATGAACTACATACTCTTGTCTACGTTGAACCAGGTCAACTGCGAACACAAATGAGCCTTCAACATAAAACCGAAACGTTCGCAAAACTCACTGTGCCATAGCTGTGGTTGATACGCTTGCGGTGGCCGGCGCCGGCGACAACGCTGCTGGCAGCGCAAGGATAGAAACAGCTATGATAGAAGCCTTCATGGTGAGGTTAACGAAAGTGGTGCAAACGAGGGGGTAGAAGTGTTGGATGGAGAAAACGCTTTGAACACGACGGCTTTTATTCTTGGGATTTACGGCGTGGGCGCGGTGAAACGGTTCTTATTTTGCGCATCGTCTTGGCAATCAATTCAATTCAAGGTCCGGAGACCCTAGTTCGACAGCTCGAGAAGCCTCGTTTGACGCGATCACGTCCCGCTTTCAAGTGCATACATCCAGTGCCTTCATATAAATGCCCATGCTTTCGGATATTAGAAAACTAAATGACAAGTTCCTGGCGTTTTGCACAATCTACGCATACACGTCGCACCCGTAACCTTGATACCCTTCTCTAATAAACGTAATAATGTGGTCTGTAAAAACGCGTCAATCAAGACCCTCGGAAGGACGGCAGGCAGACAAACCTCCCAGAGTGCGAGTAGTGAAGCCGACTTCGCAATAGCAACTAAACAAGGGCTTGTAAGACCAGTCGAATTCTGAAAACCAAGCGACAGCTTACTAAGTACACCCACTTCCGTTTGAACACCTCGATCTCATTTCGCCCCCGGGTAGTGTTATCAAATACATCGGGTATTCACGCTGCAAGGCGGGAACAATGTCGCTCTCGAATCTGTTGCTCTTATCGTAAGTATAAATACCACAGCGGGGCGAGTCTAGCTCACTTGGCCAAGAATCGTCGCTTCCACTCTCGTAAGGTTCTCGCGTAGTGTGGCCCTATGTTTACGACATTGTCGACAATGCTTGTTTTTGCCTCCTTTGGCAAGGCTATCTAGAAGTGAGGTCACGGTCGGCAGATGCCCTCCTGGGAAAACTCAAATTCAAGCATCAACTAAATATTCGAATAAATTCAATGAGATGGAACACTTACTCTGCAGTGAACCAGTGCCGATCGGTCAATTTCATTAGGTCGACCTAGCCTCTCAAACAAGATGTGCTTACCCATTTGCGGATAAAGTCGATTTCCTGAATGTACCTTTCGTACCCTGAGTTTCATATCGTCAGCCCCTGCCGAGATCGTTCATCGTCAAAGACTGAAGCGAAACTTACGTGGCTCTGGGATCGTGATTACTTGAACCACGCCAACAGCGTCCCTAGGCTTCATACACCTCTCCACAACACCCCAGTACGTCGACAAGAACTCGAACCCAACGGCTCAATCATCTCGACGCTCACGAATCGATCGAATGTTGCATTCCATGAGTCCGGAATGGAACTGAAATCGACGTCAAGAGGTACTTCTAGCTCCAAACATCGAAATCGCTTGCCGATAGTCCATTAACCAAATGCGAGCTCGCGCTTCCATCCCCGCAGCACTTATCCGCTCTTCAGCAAGCTCTTTCTATTCTCGTACTCAGGTAAATCCCATTTGTAGGCTTTCGCAAATCTACTGACCTGCTCCGAGCTCAGTGTTAGACTGTCGACTTCGACGAATGGATATGTCTGCGTGAGAAGGATAGCTAGTGCTCCCCATCCAGAACCGATCTCCAGAACTCGAATGGATTTATCTATTCCAATAATATAACCAACTTTTTGTGTTATCATGAAACCATTCTGAACTCACCTGAGTGTTCTGGGATCTTCAGTTTCTGCACTAGATGACGAGTTTATCATTTGAGCTTCGTATAGCTCGTCTTGACCATCGCAATTTAGGAAGGACGTGTTCGAACTAGGCTCTGCGCTAATTCCACTAGCGTCTCCGTTGCCCAAGCCTCGCACTAAGACTCCATTTTCGAGAAGCCTATCGTGTTTCTCCTCGAAAGCGGTATCGGCGTCCAGTGTGGGGAATATCGCACACGAATAAGTCATGTCCTGCGATAGAAAGGCCTCGAACATTCTGAACAAGAAAAAAAAAATCAGCTTAGTATTGGGTGATAAATATAGAACGGGTAATATTTTTTCCGACAAGACCGCTCCAAGGCTTGAGTGAGAGATGCTCACCGGTTGCTAATATCGTAATGAGCACTGATGTTACTCCTCGAGTTACTCAGAGTATTGAGGAACTTGATGCTAGTCAAGCGCTGAGGGAGATTGAATAGCACGCTTGCAACGGATGATTGCATCTCCGCCAGGTTTTCTCGGTTCAACAGGAATATCTAGATCGAGTGTCAGGATAGTCCATAGGTCTTCAAATGACAAGACACACCTTGAACAAGGTCACAAGATCATCACATTCGACGTCCCCATACATGAAGGCCTCAGCAAACCCGAGGTCAGACATAAGGGCAAGTCTAACGAAAGATTTTCAGTAATGATTTAACCCCTAGCCTATGATTCATACCGTATCCAGAACGAGTCCTTTACTACCCGAAGCTCGGCATAAGGACCCTTTGGGGCGACACCGTCTTCCAGGGCAGGAAAATTGTAGATATGCGATGACGTGAGAACACGGAGGTGACCTATTGTAATTCTCTGCATTAGGCTAGAGAGGTTCGAGTAAGATACGGTGGGAAAGTCTAGATAGGAGAGCTCACGCAACCACACCGCTCTCGGCGAGTCGAGAGAGGGGGGTCCAGCTAACGCTGGCAATCGCATCCATGGTACGGCTAAAGGCAGCATCGAAGAGGCCAACCAGAGATGTACGGTGTGTTGACGCAGTCTTCAAGAGTTGGTCCGACTGTTGGTTGAATCGTCAGTAATGGCTGGGCAAGCTGAAGAAACCCCAACTGACCATGGTGTGCGGCTGGGGGGAGGCAGAGCTAATGTGACGTGTTGGTCGCAATTTAAGGACTATCATGCACGATGCATCCGGTCTCCGAGTCCCCGATTATGGCCCACCATCGCTACACATGAAGAACAAGCAGAGGATCGTCGATCGGTGGCGCGTTTGACACGTGACGATGACGATGATGATGATTACATTTCTAACGCGTTAGACGAGTACAACAGTCGAAGCACGCGGGACATGGTCCAGGGAGAAATAGAAATAGAGTGTCTACAAGGGGTAAAAGAGCAAGGCGGCCTATTACATAGGGGGCACAAACGTGCAAAGGCAAGGGGGGTCACACGTGACCCGATTGGTTACAGAAGCACTGTCTCGACGGCTTTGGTATGTGCCTAGAAGCATTCCCATAACCGTCAGTATCGTAGATGTCGGTTCTGGGAACTGTATGCATGGCTACAGCCACGAATCACGCCATCTCCTATTACGTTGAGCGTTGAAGCACCCAACAGACACAGCGCTGTGCATCGCTATGTCGGGATTCTGACCCCGCCAGACCGCACCATCGGATAGATAGACTACCACCACTTGGGCCCAATAGAAAATTTCGGTCATACGACCCCGAGTACCGACGGGCACGTAGACATTAGCGTATTTTTTTTTTTCGCTAGCCCTTACTGCCATTTGGAGGCAGGTTCAGCCCGGCTGAGAACGGATGCGGACATTGTAGTCTAAAGTTGTCGAACGAGTGGTAGCCGAGCCTTCCCGGAGGCGGGTACGAGCAAGTTGATGATACCACCATTACATGTTCGTTGCGTATCGCATCAATGCAATATTGGGTTGAATCGTGAAATGGCAGTTGGATCTGTAAACGGCGGGTGTCGGTAACGAGCGCGTAGGAGAAGCGATTAACTTGGCTGGTTCACTGGGAAAAGTGGCGAGCCTCACTCACAGATGGTCGCAGAGCAAAATGTACAGGTGTGCTGATCACATTGATTCACGGCCTGAACACTGTACAGATACCCCTGAACAGCAGCGCAAGCGCTCGGCAATGGGACAGGCGAGGATTGTGCCTAGTTCATATGGGAGACGATCCCATGTTATAACCTCCCGTTCCTGGATAATAGCTGGGGACAGTGTTGGGTATAGTCCAACAGACGGTGAGGTGCTATTGAATATACGGGCGCTGGCCAGGGCTGGCTGCGACCCTGCAAGACCTCCCAGCTCATCCCGCTACCTATTCAGTTTAGATATGTGCACTTGTGAACAAGCTAGGTACCATCAAGAAGCAAAGTTGGTGCCTGAAAAAACGAACTGCCGGATTGGCGATTTTGGGGTGCTCGTGCTTTTCCCCTTCGTCTCATGCGGATCGGCTGTTGAAATGTACTTTTATTAAGAGCTAATTAGGCATAGCCACCCGGCGCTTGTTCTTCGGCTTGGCTGATGCTTCTTGAAATGTCGACCTCCACCTGCTCCATACGATATCCGACATTTGTCATGCTTCATTTAAATATAGAATGACGCTGTTTAAACCCCTTGCTCACTGCTAACCACAATGTCCTCCTCGGGCGAAGATGGCGGAGCGAAACCTCAACCGACATACATTGAGGAAGCAAGCGCCGATGGGGAAGCTCAAGTGTCAACGTACCGCGCTGATGTGGACACGTCGGAGGTCGACGAAAAGAGATTGCTGCGGAAGATCGACTTGCGGTTGATCCCTTGGTTGAGCTTGTTGTACTTGCTGAGCTTTCTCGACCGAACAAGTATCGGGAACGCCAAGGTAGGTTGGAATTCTATCTTCTTGGGGGTTGATGAGCGTACTGTTAGCAGCTTTATAGTCTCGAACGCGATCTGGGGCTCACGGACAAACAATACCTCATCGCGCTAACCGTCTTCTTCTTTTCATATGCCATTTTTGAGGTCAGTACGTCGAACACTAACCCAGCCGGCGATCTCGGTTCGCAAACTCAATCACTCGACAATAGGTCCCGTCTAACATATTCCTTAAACGTCTTCGTCCGTCCATATGGCTCTCGGCGTTGATGCTGCTCTGGGGAATCATGATGGTTGGTTTGATGGGTTGAAAGCTGGTTAAGGTTTAATCTAACACGCACCAAGACTGTGCAAGGGCTCGTCCACAACTATGGGGGACTACTCGGTATGCGTTGGCTCCTGGGCATGTTTGAAGCAGGCCTCTTTCCGGGTGTCAACTATTACCTCTCCTGGTGCGTAATTGCTCTGAATCAAACACTTGAACTTATGCTTCTTTTTCTAGTTGGTATAAACGTGAGGAAATTCTATATGCACTGTTTGAAAGCATTTGTCGAACACCGCTCTTCTCCAGGTTCGGAATTCGGCATCCGCGCTGCTATATTCTTCAGTGCAGCTACAGTCAGCGGCGCATTTGGCGGCCTTTTAGCCGCGGCGATAAGCAAAATGGATGGGATCGGAGGTAAACCAGCCTGGGTACGTAACACCTGGGCCCATCGAAAATTTCGCTCATGCTTCCCCTAGGCATGGATCTTTATTCTCGAAGTGAGCATTCCATCACCCTCTACATTTCGGCCCATTCAAAAGGAATTCCCAATTTGTAGGGACTCGCGACCGTGCTCGCTGGAGCGGCCTCTTTTTGGATCATTCAAGACTTTCCCGACGAAGCCAAATTTCTAACCGAGAAAGAACGTCAGTTTTAAGGGTGCTGTCGATCGCGAGTTGCGATTCAGCAGCTGATCTTGGGGAATGGACAGGTGCCTTTGTCGTGCGTCGGCTGCAGTCGGACGACCAGTTTAGCGCGGCGGGCGAAAAGCTTCGTGCAAAGTTGGTTTTTCTGATGCTACTTCGGCTTAGGCGATGGCGTGACTGAGGTTTGATACAGGTACATCTTCCAGGCGTTGAAGGATTGGAAGACGTGGTTGGGGATGTTGTGTTATGCGGGAAGTGATGGGCCGCTGTATGCGGTGAGTGATCCGGTAGTTGACCTGTATGCGAGGCTGAGCCGTGGTGTGCAGTTCTCACTATTCACTCCGAGTATAATCAATCAACTTGGTATGAGGGCCCTGTCTTTGGGTATATTAAACACTAAGCGGTTGTAGGCTACACGGCGACTCCAGCCAACCTGCTCAGTGTTCCGGTATATGCATGGGCGTGCCTACTTACGGTGGGGGTTGGATTCCTGGCTGATCGTGTTGGCAGCCGTGGAATGTTCAATCTGTGAGTGGGACATGCTCGACTAGTGCGGATTTCTCATGGCCGGTTAGAATATTCTTTTCAATTGGCCTTGCTGGATACATCATCCTCATTGCCTCGCGCAACGCCGCGTTGTCATACTTTGCGGTGTACCTCGCCGCAAGTGGAATCTACCCCCTAATCCGTGAGTGCTCCACCCAGCCCCTATTCGTTGTTGCTGGACCTTGTGACACCCTAGCGAACACGATCGCGTGGATGAGCAACAACGTTGAAGGATCGTACAAGCGCAGCGTCGCGCTCGGAATGGTCATCAGCTTGTAAGTGTGTTTCAAACCCGGTGTGAAACAACCACCGTCTGAGTGGATGGTGTTTCAGCGGAAACATCAATGGCGCAGTGAGCTCGAATATTGTGCGTCATCGCGGTTGTGTGTCTGGTTTGACGTCAATTCATTGTCCTTTTTGTTGTGGTCGCAGTACCGCGCACGCGATAAGCCGTGGTATCGCCTTGGGCACGGGATCGTCCTCATGTATATTGTGATCGGGTGGGTGACGTCGCTTGTGTTTATCTTGCTCCTTCGGCGAGAGAACGAGAAGCGGGCACGGGGCGAGCGGGACGAGGTTATCACCTGCGTGGACGACGAAAAAGCAGGCGGGGCGGCAAAGGGGGGTGTTTATGATAGCGTCGAAGACGCCAAGAGGGACAAGGGCGACGAGTGGAGCGGGTATCGGTACGTGACGTGAAAGAGTCATAGTATGCGCATACGTGTGAATTTCGTATTTTTTGGAATTTCGTTGCTAAACAGAATAAAGCGTCATTGACTGTGCGGCGGTTAGGGGGCTCCGAAATGGCTGTTTTTAGCGTGGATTTTGTCGCGCCAGGACCGGATGGGATCTACGGCCGGTCGGAGGCGGAGCCAACGGACAATTAGGTGGACTCGGTGACGTTGATCGCGGACCGGGCAAGTTGATATGGTTCGGTCGGAGCTGAAAGCGACAAAAAGCGCGAGGTGTGATTGCTGGAGGCTATCGATGTGGTTGGTTCGTTGGGGGTTCTCGCTCCGGCTGAGCGCAAGGGCAAGCGACAAATCAAACAAAAGCGCGGGGTTTTGTTCCAGCCAACACAAACGGCCCGGCCATGGTGAGACACCATGACCGATTGCAGTGAGCGTTCACGTGATCACCATGTTTGATCCGTCACGGCAAGGCTGGAGGTGGCTACTGGATTGGGATATGGGGTTTCTGTATTCGGACCCGGGTGGGCGCGGACGTGGGTGATTTGGGGTCGATCTCAGCCGACGATATGCAGGGCCAGCCATCTCGATTGTGATTGGGGTGCTTGTCTGGACGAGGCTGAGTGCGAGGGGTGGCAATGTTTTTTGCTGTGTGCGAGTGGGATCGTCGATGGTGGCGCCGGTATGGTTCGTCACGCTCGGTGGGTGTGTCGGAGCGGCGACGGGGCCCTTGTTCGAGGTATGTTTCGCCCGCTTTTCTGGGGACTTCTAGCGGGATAAAGCAATATTGAAAGAGGGCCTGGACTGGGGTTGGTTGAAACAGCTGGAAAAAGGGACGGTGCCGCATCGGCCATATAGTCTGGCGCACCGATGTGCTGGTAAATGAAGCTGGGCCGAGGCGGGTGGCCGGTGGAAGCAGTGCTTTGTCAGCGACAAGCGCCGGGCGAATGGGGGGGCGAGACTGGAGAAACGTCAGGGTCTGAAAAGCGGGGAAGGCAGCGCTGGGCACTCAAGTACCAGCCTGCGTCGAGCAGATGGGCGTACTAGTCCGAGCCCCCCCGCCCGCCGTGCCCGACGACGTGCGATGGAGGCCGCCCAGCCCACGTGAGTCCATCAGCCCCTATCTTGCACCCACCTCATCGCCCCCCCCCCAGCTCCCGTCGCTCCCACTCGATGTCGGCGCCCCACCGCCCGTCGCAGTTCACCATGTTCTCGAACACAACCACAACCCACAAGCACCCGTCCACCCTCCGCCGCATCACCGCCCGCGTCCGCGCCCGCTTCGACTCGAGCAACGAGAGCGACGTCACCCGTCGCCCGCGTGCGCTCACCCACCCCGAGCAATACACCCGCCATCGCGTCCTCTCCGAGCCGCATTCAGACTACAACACCTACCCCCGTGGCTTCCGACGTGCGGCAGGCACTCACCCCCACATCGACACCCCACGCAGCAGGGAAGCGAGCCCGGCGCGCACGACCTCTGGATGGGCCCTTGTGCTGCGCCACGATACGGTCTGCGCACTCCCCGGCCCCTCTCGGCGGTCGGTCGCAAGCGCTACCCGGTGCTATCTCCATCGAGTGAGTCGCGTGCATTCACGAGTCCATCTGTTTGGCTCATCTACATCATACAGCCCCGCGTCGAAAAGGAAATGTTCGCTCTCCTAGCCGCCCAAGCTCGTCCGAGTCCTGTCTGATGCACACACCACTGCTGCTCGCATCGGCCATTCCGTCTCGGCCACCAGCTCGTTTGTCATGCTCGACACGCTCGATTCTCCCTCGGTCGCCGCGCAGGCTACCCACATGCCCCCCAGCCCCCATAGAATCCGCCCCACTCTCCTGGACAAGTCCCAAGCCGATGCCGAGCCCGACTGGGTCATCCGCAATGGCCGACGATATCTCCGTTCCCAGGCTACCATCAACCGAGAACAGGGGGCACCCAAAGAGCCCGAGGCGGGAAGCACGACCCGCAGGAATACCGAAGTCGTGTACCCGGTGGATTATTCCCCCGACACACTTGCGAGGTATGCATAAACCCTTTTGTCTTGAATATTCACTCATCTTCGCTTTGTTTGCTATTATTAGTCATGCGCTCGCTCATCTCTTGAACTCTAACCAAGAACCCCCTTGTCTGCAGAATAAGCAGCCCAGACGATGTCTTGATCTTGGATGTGGCGGCGGAGGCAAGTCAATTGTGCCTGTTTTGAGTACGCCAGACTCAAACGCTGACACTCTGAAACCAGAATGGATCCGCGACGCTGCACGTCGGTGGCCCAAATGCGAGTTTGTAGGCATGGACCTTGTTCTCCTACACCGTGGCCAATTGGCCAACACAAAACAACGGACACCCCGCCCACAGGAACAGCGCGTAAGCTGGGTCAAAGGTGACTTGTGAGTTGCGCGTTTTGCACGTCTCGGCATCACACTCACCCGTCGACCCCCCCACTAGTCTGGCCAACGCGCTCCCTTTTCCCAATGCCAGCTTCGATCATGTGCATTTGCGGGATATTGCCCGCGGTGTTCCGCATTTAGCGTGGGACGCCCTCATATCTGAAATAGCGCGAGTTTTGCGTCCGGGAGGAATAATGGACCTCACGGTTGAAGGTGCGCTCAAGCTAATTCTATTTTCAGAACTAGTTGTTTACAGAATATTTTTTTCCTATTGCTGTCAGATATCGTATTCCCGATTCTCCCCCGCTCTCTCACCGCCGGCCCAACAGAGACTGAGATCGCAGCATATACGCAAACGATGTCTGGGCGCAGCAGGCGCCTGTCCATCCTGCCAGGGGATGCTAGATCATCCAACTTGACAGGCGACACGAGACGGTCTGGGCTGAGTGCGAGCGACCGCGCAGGGTCCGCTGACGTTTCGCGCGGGGCGTCGGGAGAGACTGTCAGAAGGCCGCCCACACGCACCGGAGAATCTGCGCGCGATCCTTCAAGCGAAGGCTCGTCCCGTCGGCGCGCCGGATCGACCACACCCCTGGAGACGATGACATACCCACGCGATTCGTCGACGCCCAAACCACGCTCTCGATCGCGGGACATGTTCCGCGGGGCGTTTAGTGACGGCGAGGGTGTCCGTGCCGGGTTGGGGCGCATCTTGCGTGGATCGAGGCATGCGGCAGCCAGCCCACCGAGAAACGACCCAACACCGAGCAAGAGCCCGATCCAGGCGTCGTTTTTCATCCCATGTGTGTCGACTTCGACTCTCCAAGAGTCCAGTACAGCAATCGCGAGTGGCGCCCCCCCACAGCACCCGACCATCCCCGGTGTGAGGGTATCGAGCGAAGAGGGCCGGCCGACCCAACCCTCGCTCGCACTGGGCGTGCCCTCATTTGGGATGGCCTTGTCGAGCGCAGCACTTGGTTCGGCGCTCTCCCTCCGATCGGTGGACGACCTGTCCGCACCTCGCGCTTCGGTCACGTCTCTCCATCCACCCCCGGCGTGTGCCAACATTGGGTTTGGTCGTTCGTCGACATCGGTGGTTTCCTTTCAGGGTTTGCTCTCGCCTCCTCTAACCCCCCCGCGCAAGGAGCTGTTTGCGGTCGAAGCCAATATGAGCGGAGTTGGGTCTGATCTGGTGTTGGATATGGATATGGACGTCCCATCGGATGTGCGACCAATGCTGGGACACGATTACGAGCTGCTGGAAGAATTGTTCTGTGCGGTGTACAACCGTCGGGGCATTCACTTACAGCCGACAAGCGTGCTTCCAGGGCTGGTGCAATCTACGGCTGCATTTGGTTCGGTCAATGTGGGCGAAGCGGTGAGTGATCCGTTCACGAAGCGCTCACCAATATGCTCAATTGGGGAATTTGGCTCAGATGACGGTGCCGATACCACGACACAGCAACCCCCCATCCGGTGCCACGCGTTTGCCACCTACTCCGGATACCTCGCCGAAGAATGGACCGGGCGGTGCGGTTGCACGTGCTAACCGGAGTAGACTGACTCTTCAGCACGCGCTTCAAGGTGTGATTGGGTCGATTGTGTCTATTATCCGTCGTGCTGATTCAATGGTGCCAGGCGTTTTGAGCGTGCGCGAGGCCATGTGGGAGGAGCTCGTGCTTCGCCGCGATTTGGCGGATTCGCCGGACGAACGCGTGAGGCATGAACGCATGCGATTCGAGGAGATGGTTCGATCGTATGCCAAGTATGTTCGGCGTTTATCTTTGTTGATGTGTTGATGCTTATTGTCTTTGTGCTTTTCCCCCTCCTTTGCAGAGCGGTTCAGGCGTTGATTGATGTTCCGAACATGTTGGTGTCCACGATCGGGTGGCGACGGCCTGTGCCTCGCGAGCAGCCTCCAGGCAAGTTGGCTGCATAGTGTTGGCTAGATCTCGCACTGACCTGTTATGTTTAGAGCTGAAATGGGCGACTGAAGAGTCACGCGTTCTTCGGGCCGGCTGGGCTGAACGCGAGGCTATTCACGGACTCGCGGGCTACTCGACCTACAGCCGCCGCGCTCGATCTATCATTGCCGTAAAAGCATAAACTAGCCGTGTCTCGCTCGGCCGGTACCGGGCATGTCTAATGACCCGCTTTTTTCCTTCGTTCTGACTATATGTTTATTGCTCTTTTTCGTCTGCATCTTTGCATCTCCTTCAAGCACAGAACTCATTCACTGCAATTTCGTGTACATTATCTTTGCATCCCGTCATCGTCTTTGTCTCGATATTTGCCTGCGGCGTTGATATATATGCTCGATCCTTGCTATCAAGTACCCCCGCTCGTCCTATTCTCCCGTCTCGCATATATCCGTCTCAACTGTACTTTTTTCGTCTTCTTTCACTCTACTCACCATTGTGTCGATCCCCGTCTCCGTCTTTTGCTCTCTTCGATCTCTTGTATATGCATGCCACCAAAAACTCCCTTGTAGTATAACCGAAACGAGCTTATCGAAATACAAACAGCATTGATCACTGGTCTTTAAGGGTATGGATACATTGTGGGTTGTGAGGCAACTGGGGTGGGTTGTCGTCGTGGGTCGTTATCATGGTAAATCAGAATTAAACTATTGCCGAAATTTTATTACCGCATCCTGCTGGAACCTGCTCCCGATGATGATGTAGAGACTGATGCAGGGTTGATCGCATTGGACGAAGGGTCGGGAACCACGCCATTGGCGATGAGCGCTCGGATGAGCCGCTTTGCGCTAACCTCGAGCGATTCGGTCTTGGTGCGCTGTATCTCCACAAGTGTATGTTTCCGTCGGTTGTGGTCTGTTTGAACCAGGGAGAGCTATGCCAATCCGAGATTAGTCGGCCGTGGCACTCTATGAACGCACACATAGAGGGGGAAAGCTCAACTTGCCTTTCGCGGCGAGAAGTTCACCGAGAGTGAATCAAACACGAGCTTTTTCGATCGCGAAGACGAGCGTCGGCTCGTTGTCGGCGAGTAGGCCTCGTCCTCTGCGGCGATCACCCCGGTCTGGACGCCAAACGCCCGCACGAGATCCTCGACCCTGCTGCGGGGCTGCATCAGCTCGAACAGGTCGTAGTACGTGTCTTCGGAGCCGAGGTGGAGCTCGGTTTCGTCGGTGCGGACGTCGTCGCAGATTTTGAGCACGAGGAACCGGTCGAGTACGGCGGTCTCGCGTTGGACGGATTGGAGGGACGAGACGGAGAACGAGTGGGTGGTGGTGCTGAGCGGGTCTGGGGTTGGTGTGGTCGGTGCGGGTGTATAGCGTATGGAGGACGGGGCGTTGAGGGGGAAAGGGTCGGATGTGTATGGCGGTTTGACGAGCTCGATGTAGAGTGGAAGATAGGTCGATCGTAAGAGGTGCATGCTCGCTGCAATACGTCTAGTTGGTGTGCACTCGAATCGACACGGGCGATCACTCACCTACGTACAACGCTCGCGATGTCAGACGGAGATACATGGCCACCCAGTACAGTCGCCTCCGCAGTCTGTCGGGTGCTACATCATCAGGGCAAGTGGCATAGACAATCTGGAGCAGTATATGCTGTGGTAGCTCAACGAGCGACCGGCACTTCTGGCGCGCGCGAAACGGGGGTGGATACAGCTGAGTCGAGGTATTCGATGTGTTGGGCGTGCGCGGGAGCGGGTGGCGCGCAGTGTGGTACGGCGGCGGTGGCGGGAGCTTATCGTTGACGATGACCATCTGGGGTGCACGGCCAGTGACACTTATCGACGGATTGCGCACGTAAAACGGCATGTCATGGTATGGAGGAAGAGAACCTGCATACCTTCTCTGGGCTAAATATAAGTAATGTGACGTGCGCTTGTGATGCGCTCCAGGCGTGGAGGGTAGAAAAGAAGAATATCACAAATGCTCTCGCAGTAGATATGCAAGTCATGTGCATCGCCTGCCATCACTGCGGGCCTGCTACGGAATACACACTTGTAACAGTAACACGGCATACATGCATCCAGTCACAGCTTTGCCCCGTCTCCCCCCAACTCGACCACTTGCTCGGTGCCCGGATAAGGGGGCAGGTTAAGCTCAAACCTTTTGTCCATTTCGCTGAGAAACAAAAACGTAAGCGCTGGGCCTTGGGCAAAGATGTATCCTGTCGTCACTTACGGCGTCACAAATCGCCCGCCCAAAAAGTGACGTCCTTGGAACGACTTCACACCCTCTTTCGGCGCCGTCAGGCTAACCAGCACTTGCGGCCGCAGCGCGCTGAGCTTGCTATCCTTATCGCCCTCTGTCTGGACCTCTTGTGGTCCCTTGTCAACGTCCCATCCGCTCGGAATGTCCACGCTCACGATCGGTAGTCCGCTTTCTCCGATAATACGTAGCGCCGAATCGAATGGAGCACGAGCTGGAGGATGGAAGGAGAAGCCAAAGATAGCGTCGAGTATCACGTCATGTGAAGAACTCAAGTTGGATGAAAGTTCACGAGCAGTCGAGATCCGGAGGTTAGCGCACTGCGCGGCGAGACGTTTGTATATATCTTTTGAGCCGGGCTAGAATTCGGTCTAATGTTTGAATTCTGATTGGAAACGGGGAGGAATCGCAACACACCTTGGGCATGAACAGAGTTGGCTCGTATCCAAACATCTCTTTTGTTTGCATTAGTCCGCGTTCAAGCTCGGGAGTATAGGTGCTCACTTAGATGCCTGGCCGCGACCAAGCCGTCTCCTCCCTAGCAAACGCTTGTTTGGTATCTCTATACCGCGATCTATGCAAACCTACTTGATTCCCAGGCCCACAGCATACCAACACACGGGGATATTTCTGATTATCATAAACTTTTGCAAGTGCCTGGGCGCAAGAGAGACCAGCCAGCTCCATGAGCTGCTCAACTCGGTTAGATAGGTCGTTTTGTCAGTTTGGAGCCGGCTCGCCTGGTCAAGGCTAAATGCGCCAGCGGCACTCATCAACTCTTCGTCAATCTATTCGGCTATGGTATTAGTAGTCGAAACTGTCGTAAGCAATGAATAACCCTGGCCTGCTGTGCGAGCTTTGCACTGATATATCTCAACGACATTATTGCTTGCAAAGGAGTTGGTCGCTCAGATTAAGAATACCGGCATCATAACACTCATGACATAATAATGTCGCCGACATCCTCAGATATTACAAACCACTCCATTCCCAAACGATCACACCGCCTTTGCGCCTCTCGTCCTCTTCCCAGCCATTCCAAATCCGCCTTATAGCTTTGTATCCTAGATCTTCTAGCTTTTCCTTGACCGTTGTATTTCTGTCAAACGATATTTGCTTCTCTAATGCACCAAACGTCAGCAAATGGCTGGGCCATGTATGCCTCCATCCGTCGCGGGGTGCAAGTTGTCCTGGAAGTGTATACGCAGAAGGCGATGGGGGGAAATCTGGTTCTACTGATTGCGGAAAGTACTTCTCCATGTAGCCAATGGGTCCCATCTTTTCGAAAAACACGTCGGTTTGGGAGGCATACGTCCGAGTCTGAGTGCTACATACACGTGGTGAAAATATCCCTATTGTGAACCAAGATTAATCGGCATACCTATCAAGTCCCAATGGCGGCTCGCACCCCAGCGCCCATAATCGACTCCCTCTATCCGTTTGTGCCAAGCGTGGAATGTGTATGTGCGACTGCCAAGGAGTCGAATGACATGGCATAAATATCCCAACAGATTTGACCCGGGACTCGTCTTGTCCCAACTGATGGATGTACCGTACTGCGGTGACTTGAGCAGAACCATGGACAAAAGTCAGGTAAACGTCGAGTGGGAAAGAAAGCCCGAGTAAGAAGAGCAGGTGATTGCGGCGAATAGGTAGTAGTTTAGCTCGACTCGAGGATGAATCTGGTTTCGACTATTCTCACATCTCGGTTCAGCCGAACAAAGAGTAAAATGAATAGGGACTTACAGCGTGTTTCGTCGCACTGGCCTCCAACGATACTAATGATTCCGCTGCAAATATGTGTAAAATAGGAAGTAACGGGTGAATAAACCTCCATTCCTTATGCGCTAAGCAAGAATAGAAAAATATTGTCCAAATTACGAGTCCCAGCAGAACGGAGAGTGCTGGGCTGTGCGTTTGGCGTAAATAGCCGTGGTTTGATTCGGATGAACTCAAAATGTGTTTCCAGATCCCATGTAAAGCGAATGGAAGGGCAGGTCCTAGGATGATTGGAACTCCTTGAGTCAGATAGTAGTGAAAAGTATTGGTTCCGTAAAAACGTGCTATCCCGGAAACGACGTTGGTTCGCAAGAAGGAAACCGGGGTGAGTGTAAGCGTCCTGTAGTAAGCCGAGTCGACGGAGATAGTTAAGGCTATTGCGGTTGTACTGCCGCAAATCGGCTTTGGTCTCGGTAAAGTGCATATCCTGCTACGATAGAGACGTACCCAATCAGAATTACATCGAATATTAAGCCCGCGATTCTGGTTATTGACGACCTCCAGCGCCAAATAAGCTCAAGGCCAAGAAACCCCCATAACAAAGCACTAGTCGGTCGAATGATACAGCTCAAAGCCGCCAAGCTGAGCGCGACTCGCGTTCGCGACCTATGAGCAACTCAGTTCAGATTGGAACTCATCCACATACGATAGAAGCGTGGCTGACCTTGGGCGGCCTGGAAGGGGCCAAAAGGCTAGTACCATGGTAGTTAGGCTGGTTTCAGCCGAGTTTGATAAAGTTCGGGTCAGAGCTAGGGCGTTGAATGGAGAAATAAGTGATAGAAATAACTTCAATATCAAGATCCCGTAAGGCCTTTGATGACTCAATATAAATAGATATTACTCACAGCAACGAGCCCGAGGCCTTCGGTCAGAACCGAGCTAGCCAAATAGTACAAAGCCGCATCTCCAAGCACCGCGAAGATGACTTGAACCAGTTTCGGAGCCCAAATCTGAATTCGCTTAGTTCGTACTGACACCAGCCGGGATGTTTTTAGACAGCTCCCACCAACATCATAGTATTCTCAAGTTTTAGTTTCTTGACTAAAGCATAGGGGAGCACGAACAAGGAAGGATACACAAAGCTTCTTATTGGTGGTTCTGCGACCCATTCCCAAGTCAAGTGGCCATATCCAAAGACAGCCTTGTGAGCTGGTTCAAGCGCTTGGAAGTATTCATCCGGCTGGAAGAATCCAAGTGTCGAAAACGCGACCAATAGCCGTAGCAAGAGTATGAGGGATAGTAATTTTCTTGCTGGAAGTCGAGACATGATTGGCTTTCCGTCACGTGGCCCACCACGCGCGAATGGCGCACAATAAGCGCCACCAGACTCTATGCCAAACAAGCGCTAGGTCATTTCGAGCTGGTATGTGGTTTGAGGCAACTCAATTTATTACCGCATTAATGCGAGGGTACATTATCAGGGCCTCGCTGGTCGTTTAAATATGTTATATGTATGCGATTTGCGCGAAACGACGTGACTATCGTCTGTATCCAGCGGCCTTGTGTTTCGGCTGAGGTCCCATCGTATGATGGCCAGCCTCATTCAGGCGCTTGTCTTATCGTGAGGGGCAGATTTGACACTTGGTGATCCGTGTCAGCCTAAGGTCGGCAGCTGTGAGCCGTGTGTGATAAGGCCGCTGTCCTCGACTGAAAGACAAATGTCGCATGTTGAATATCATAGCCACAAGAACTGTATAGCTGATTAATCTTGCCGAGTATGGGCTAGCTTCCTCGAGTGTGAAGGCGATCCACCTCTGACACTCCGCCATCACACCCGCCAACAAACAAAGACCTGAGGCTGCTCTCCGCTCCTGACTCCGACCACGTTATTCTCGCCATTCCGGCCAACCAACCACCTCTCGCTTTAAATCTACTTGTTTCGTGGGTGTGATTGGGCGTGCTGACATTGCAGACTCGTGTGCTGGCCGCGCACTCTTGATTGCTTTGCCCCCCATGCTATCCTCGAGAAGTTCTACGCCAAGGCCTCGTCCTGTTCACGCAAGCTCCTCCTCCTTGATTGGATACCAGGAAGAGTACGCATCGTCTACCGAATCGCCATGGAACACTCCAGGTAGGTCACTCATCTGCCTGCCAAGTCATTTCGACTAAGTTTTATTTTGCTAAACGACAGTCAAAGGAAAACAGGATCCATCAACAGAGACCACTCTCGATGTTAGGCCCCGCAAGCGTCGACGCGTATCAAACAGCTCTGTGGTTGCCAAGACCAATCGCAACACCAAAAGGACCGCCCTGTCTCACTCTTCCCTCGACTATCCCATCCACGTCTCTTTGCTCAACCAAGGCTCGATCTCTGACAAGAGCACGCGTCTGTATGGGATCTGCCAAACTTGTCGCAGGTGC
This sequence comes from Ceratorhiza oryzae-sativae, assembly GCA_030998015.1. Taxonomy (NCBI): domain Eukaryota; kingdom Fungi; phylum Basidiomycota; class Agaricomycetes; order Cantharellales; family Ceratobasidiaceae; genus Ceratorhiza; species Ceratorhiza oryzae-sativae. The sequence goes on along the minus strand of JARWMV010000234.1, from coordinate 868,078 downwards.
GAATCTAGTGTGCTTTGTGCAAGGTGAGTTGAGATATCCTAGCTCTTCAACAAACCTTACTGATCGAGAGGACAGATGTGAAACTGCAACCTGTTCAATATGTGCTCGTACATGTACTCTTGGAGCAGTGTCTACCCCACCGACTCCACTTCTTTGTTTCTCGGCTACCCCGTCCCCTAGGCCTGCGTTACGCCCGCTTCCCGGGAAGCAACCATGTGATGGCTTCGGTGAAATCGATATCGACTCTCTACAAGCCCGGCTAGTTATTACTAGCAACACGTCTCCGGGCAACAAGCGGCGCTCATCAAGCACGTTGTCTCGAGATCTAGAGTGCGACGACCCGGATGGTCCTTCTCGGTGGTCAGAGGAATTGCCGGGTGGCTGTGGTCGCATAGTGTGCCAAGCGTGCGCCACTGAGGACTCCGAGTGGTAAGCACTGGATTCGATTGCTTGGCCAGGCCGCAGAGCAAGAAGCTGACCTTGTGTCGGCTGACAGTCACGAGTCGACTTGCTTGGATTGCTTGGACGGATTCGGCTGTTCCCTGCTGCCAGCCTCGTCATATGATTCCTGCTTGCGTTAGGGCTAATCTCCACCGAAGGTCGAAAAAAATATCCCCCGCGCCCGCTTTAAACCGTAAGCCCTGTGGCGAAATTTACTCCCACCAGCGAGCAACAATTCAATGGCGTCCTATCTTGCTTTCTTCCCATGCCACTGCCTACACTAACGTGTCCATGTACTTCATAATCTTGTCTGTTGTCAAGTCCAATTGTACAATACCTCTGCAGGGCTATTCTATTCATGATTTCTGGGTTCGATACCCACCACAGCGTTGCACACGGACTCGGGAGGCACATGTAAACACCCAGCAGATATCTCTCACACTATCCAACGGCCCGTGTTCCACTTATTTATAACTGGCCGAGCCAGTAATTATACTGCCTGTGATTTGCAAGGCGCAAATTGCGCAGAGGTGCTACCCCGCAAGCTCGTGATCGCGCGTCACAAAGAACGCATCCACGTTCGGTGCGCCTCTTTGGCGTCTGGCGAACACAAGTTGCCAGTCGAGCTCGACTTGTGAATCGTGCGGATACACATGCCTGGTTCGTCGCCTGGCCGGGCTCTTCTGGTATTGACTTGATTGCCGCAGAGCGAGCCTTGAACGCTATTTGCTCAGGGGGTGGTGCTGGGCTGTGACATTGCTTGTTCGTTGTTTCCTTTATGTATTAGGAGGTTTACGGAGATAGCTTGTGGAGTATAAAGCGCAGACCTGGCCAAAGAGCAACATTGGCCTCTCTCCCGCCTTGCAATCACTGCACGAAAAATTAACCCAATTGACAGCATCTCGTCCGTGCTACGCCCACAATGTTGCTCCCCCGAGTAGAAGTGACACAATCTTCGCCGTTTGCACCTTCACCGACGGCGGACCCATCCTTACCCACCGTTGGCCACAAAACCTACAACATTCTTACGATCGTCATTTCAGTGGTCGCCGCGGTTGTTGTTCTCGCGTGTTTCTACCTATTCTATTGGCGAACGGCCCCCAAATCTCACCAAAAACCTCAGCTGTGCGTCTCTAGGGCTGGTGCGGCCCGTATTAGAGTAGGCGGTCCGGAGAGGTGGAGGATAATTGAACAAGTACGGAGGGAACAAGAGGCGAGGGATCGTTACGAGTCGGATTGGACAGTACGAAGGAAGGAAGAGGGGCCTCGTGATGGTGTTGCTCTACCGAAGTATTCAAAGAGCGCCGGAGCGGAAGGGGAGTGTAGAACAGGCGGGCTTGAGATCGTCGACATCCATAGCCGAGCGATCATTTCTGTCCCACCACCAGCCTACGACCAAACGATACCGAGACCACTGGTCGAAATCCAGCCTCATCTCTAGTCGACACATAATGAACAGCTTTATTAAACAATTCGCATGGGGTTATGCTTTTGCTTGGGTTATCATAGCTTATTTATGTCTACTGTCATGAGGTTTTCAAGCGAATTTGGCCTATGATACAGCTTCGTGTTCTGATCATGTATTATATCCTATCTGTAGAATGCATTAGTTTATGAAGTTTCGGCCTAGTCGTCCAGACTGACACTCGTTCTATTCTTCTCGGCGCCTTGCAACCCAGAATTCTGCTTGATACATCCATTTCATCATGCCAGCCCGGTTTGCTGTATACTGGCACTCTAAAGTTCTTCTGGCCTCTATCGGGTTGACCCCTGCGCCTTGGGTTGCATCGGCTGTGGTGTCCTCAATAAGTGGCATGTCTAGGGGCTCTCCTACTACATCGAGGCCTACCCTTCTCGACATGGCAAGGACTTCTTCAAGACTTGGCTCGAGTGCAGCACCAGAAGGCCATAGTAAAGGACCAAGGTTAATCCAGGTTCCAACACTAGTCTGAGCGTTCTGAGGCGACAAGCTCGAGGGGCGGGGGCGGAGGAGAGCATATATCTGATCCAGATAGGCCAAGATATTAGTTGCGGTATCTATAAAAAACAAGGTCACAATAAAATCGTATCCTTTGTCCCGAGGTTGAGCTGTAACAATAGAAGGCAGTCCGTTTTGGAAGGCATTATTGGCATACGAGTAGAGGGGCTCATCTCGATTGGGAGGAACGAGCGAGAGAAAATCTAACTCGACAAGTTCGAATTTTCCTCCGGGTGCATATGAACTGTTGCAGCTCTTGCCTTGTGCACGCTTGCTCCCCTCAGTTTCGATAATATTTCCCTGGGAATCGATTCGAGGAAGAACATCGGGGAATGAAGCTGACTGGAACAAGGCATCGTTGGAACGAGTATGGGAGAACCAGCTCGAATGTGGGCAAACGCTATGAAAGTCGGTCTCGGGAGTAGTCTCTGCAGATAGCAGTGTTTTTAGAGGAAGGGTCATGTAAGAAGACACTTCGTTTGCAGTCACGTCGAATCCTGTCATCAAGAGTAAACGATAAATAAGAGCGATGGGCCTTTAAAGGGGAATTAAACTGACCCATGCGTGCAATCTCCCAGGCGAGCCTGCCCAAGCCTGCCCCAGGAACGAGGACTTTTGCATCCTTTCGTTGGCTCGGAGGGACTTGAGCAAGAACATCTAAAATCGGCGCAAACACGCGTGTACGCTCTTCGATTGCATCAATGCTCCAGTCACGAACGCAATGCTTCAACGCTTCTACCACCCGCGCAAGGTCAGTAGGCCCATCGTCGGTCCAGCGACTATCACCATACAGCGTGATCCTATTATCACTCAGGACACGAGCTTCGTCTTCAAGAAACCAACTTGAGTAATTGACTTGGTAACTTTGTTATTGATCTCGATAGAGGCTTCGAAGTCATCGAGTTTATCATTGTAGCCAACTTCGTCCGCAATCCTACGATGTCGGCCGCGTAGTGTGTTTAGCCCTCGTCGTTTATGAGACAGTTCACTTCGAGCTAGAGTGGCATAACGCGAGAATGACCGAAGTGCGCGATCTCGTGTGAATGCTGTCGCGGCGTATGAGATACGTGACGTATTGGAGGCGTTTTTCCGACGTCGGAATGACGGACGTGGTGGAAGCACACCACCTGAAATGGTGGGGCGCTGTAAAAGTTTTAGGCGAGCGTAAGTACTCCACCGTGAGTGGTATGAGAACTTTAATGCGGTTGCTGTAGCAAGGATCAAAACTAGTGATAAAAAGACATCAATCCAAGGCATGGTATGGTGGCAGAATGCGCTTGCCCTGTTGTCACGTGATCTCATATGCTTATCAAGTGATGGATGCATGATAGAGGTGTCGAATATATCAAAATCGAGCATCACATAGCTCACCTCTATCGATTCGCGCCTCCTAACCAACTTTATATACTTAGATTTATGCCGAGTCAAGGCAAGTCGATGCATCCAAAAACCACATCAAGATGCAATTGTTAAATTCATTTTCAAACGAATTACAGCTGAGACGCCTCGCGCTTCACATCAAAGCACACCCGTCCGCCAACCCATGCATAGAGGTAATTATGCTGGTAAAAGTTTACATAACTTCGGCGCGTCGCAACCCGTGGTATAGTTACAAATGAGCCGCCAAGCTATGAGATAACGAATCCAGCATTAGTACTAGACTTAATTGTTTTGAGCAAGTATGACCCATACCACGATATGGTGCTTTTCGTCGTGGAAATCCGAAGAATATCCTGGATATAGGATCGACGGCCGATATCCTTCATACGCATGCATCAGCGTGCTCGTCCATTCCCAAATCCCGCCATTGTGCCCACGCTCCTTGTATGTCGAAGGATGAGGACTGGCCATAAAGGTTAGTGACCTCCAACTCCGACATCGCACAATGCGCACACACTTACGGGACATAATGCCAGTTCCTGAATCCCACGTTCCCCTTAATACCACATGAATCATCGCACTTGTCTCTAAACGCTAGTAACTCGGGTTCAGTGGGTAAGCGCCCATCTTGAGAGCGCGCATATGCTACAATCTCATCGTAGGATGCTGCCAGAGGCAAATGCTTGGCCGCCTCAAAATTGATAGGGCCGTAGAGCGTTCGAACTTTTATTTCGCCGTCAACGCGAACCCAGCTCGCGGGAATCTTGTCGGTTCGGCCGGTCAAGGTTAAATAGGTCATATAGTCACCGTTTGTAATAGGTCGGGTTGAAATGTCCACGGCACCAATAGAGACTACACGCCGAGGGTGTTCATTGTCCCATCCAAACTCGTATTCCTCTTGCCAGCCGTCGGGCGCGGTCAGGTCTTGGGACTCATCGTCATCGTGGCCGATGATAACATCAGAAGGTCCGATGCGCACGGTACGAGGTGCGTCTGCGGTAGCGGCGACTTCCTTGTCCCAGACGGTAGCAAGCGTGTCCCAGTCTGGGGTAATGGTCGGCGGGGGAATAGTACCAGTACCGGCCCTTTGGATCAGCATATACAATAGTGTCTATTGTACGGTCAAAGTTGACTCAGTTCATTTCAGATCAAACCAACAGCCAAAGTCAGGTACCTCAATATGTGAAGTCTCATGCTCCAGCGTCATCCACAACACGCGGCCTGCCTTGCGAGTCAAGGCCCTTTCCCCCGAGTCAAACGCGTCGTACAAGCGCAAAACTCGCTCTCGTACGCGGTCGCGGAAGCCGAGGATCTCAGACAGGGATGGCCAATCCTCATCGTTGACTGGAACTTCGGAATGAGGCTAAACAGGTAACAGCCTCGTTTAGATTGACTCGATTCGGCAGACAATTCATTGAGTTAGCTTACGTGGATGGAGGTGGGATCGTCCACATGCGGATCAATTCCACGCTGTTGATTCGGTCAGCATACGCACAGGTGCCAAAGCTTTGGACTCTGAATACCTCAAAGATGTCCTTGAAATACTCGGGCTCAGTGTGTTGCTCGCCCAATAATCGGCTCAAATGGATATCCAAAAATCTAGAACCCGCGAACAGGATTCAATACAAATGCCACACACCTGACAGCGACCACACTCACGCAGGTATATGTCCAAGATAGAACAAGCATTTGTGTCGCAAATCAATCGGCTTTTGGTGCAACATTTCTTGAGGTATCATTCCAAGTGTAATCGCATCCCAGGCCTGAGCGAACAGTGCGAAATGGTCCCCCGGGGCAAGTGATCAAACGCAAACACACCCCCAGGAACACAGACGGACAACCTCAAGAGTCAGCCGGCATCCGAGCAAGCCGGAGGCATGATACTTACCTTCCAGACCTCCGCCCATTCACCACGAGTGGGGACAGCCGAAAACGGGGTTTTGTCCGGTATCCTAGCGGTGCTGACGCTGGTGGGAATGGATGAAGTTGTCGGTGTCTGGGTTGCAGGAGGTGTTGGGAAGGTAAACGGTGCCCGTTCGAGCAGCCAGAGCGAATAACGGCCTTTACTATCACTCCAACGGCGCATAATACGAAGATCTGCCGCAGCGATAGAGCGATCGCATCCTCGTCCGAGTACTACGAAGAGAAGTTGATAAGATAATTACCGGTTCGACGTAATATACGTACCTTATAGCTATACTCGAAATTGACCAGTTCACCCTCATCGAGCTCGACCGTCATTCCATTTGGGTGCATTTCGGTAGCAGAAAGTACAACCGTTTGCTTCACGTTTGAGCGATAATACCCTTCGTGACGACCTAGAAGCTCGGATCAGTGAAGCCCGATAGCTTAATAGTCATTTCAAGACAAACCTAGCTCTTCGCTGTACTTCTCAACGTAGCTCCATTTACTATGATCAATTGCACCGTTTGTAACCTTTGATGCGTGCTCCAAACCGTTCAACGCAAACGCTTTGGTATGACCTTGAGGATCATCGTAGGCAAGACGTATCATCTGCGGATCGTTCTTCTGGTCCAGCCCGAGTAGGAGCGTATCACCCGAGCCTGAACGCAATGGCAAAGAGCGCAAAAACTCGGCTGCCTCGGTTGGGGTAAAGTTTCCAATGGAAGAGCCTAAAAACAGCAATTGGATGGGGTTCGTCCCAGGTTCCGCAGAGGTTGGGGAAGGCAACGATGAGGGTGGCGTGGGAAGGGCAGAGCGATTCGGAGTGTGTGGCGCGCTAGCTAGGGCGAGCTGAGTGGTCGAGACGGTCAGCCCGCTCTCGCCTGGGGAAATGCTGTCCGATTCGCTGGGGGTTGGAGGACGGCCACTGCGCTCAGCCTCGAGATCGTCGAGCTTTGTCGTGACGCTTTGCGTAATTTCGAGCTCCTGGAGTCCGCCGCGTTTGACGAATGCAATCCCGCCATCGTATGTGCCCCACATGCCGCCAATCGACACACAGCCGGCGAGTACCTGGCCGATGCTGGTTGAAAGTTGACTCAGAGTCCGGACGAGCTCTGGCCGCTCAAGGTCGAGGGCAAAGTACGAGACCGATGGTTTGGAGCCGGGGGCCGCGACCTTGGCCGCACGAGCAAGTGCGAGCAGGAGGTGGGATGTTTTACGAAGCGCGCTTAGGGGCAAATTAGGATGTCATCGGCGATCCCGAGAATTTGAAAACCCACCCAGCACCAAGCTCGATGACGACCTCACCGTCACGTTCGCAAGCGTGCATGGCCTTGACGATTTCGTCGGCATGGTCTGACAATATTTGCTCCTCGCAACCAAAGAGGTAATACTCGGGCGCTTTGGTGGTGAGATCGTCGTAAAGGCGCAGCCCACGCTCATCGTAGAGCAAGAGCGTTGGGAGCGAGCGCGAGCCCTTGGGCTTGGACAGACCGCTCAAGATGGTGTCGACGACTCCAGCCGAGAAGGGGCCACCAGAGACTGTTTCGCGGACATCGAGGATAAGAGGATCCATTGTGAATATGCTGAAATCCAAGATCCGGCGGGTGTTTATATACATTAACGGAGCAGTTCCCGTGACGTAGGTTCAGCCAACACGTGCGCCCTGGAGCTCTTCGCGACTCGAATGCATTGTCATATCGAATTGCTATATGAATTGAAGCCAGCACGATGACCCCGGCTGTGTCATGACATCCCGGAAGTGGAAAATGTCCCACAAACGATGTCCCGGTGGAGTTCGATGCCCCCAAGCACCGATGCCCAAGGCACGTTCGAGCCCGTTCGTCGCCGGGAATTGGGACTGAATTGCTCATGTGTCCGATCATCCCGCGGCGAACGATCACCGTCGTATTAATATCCGGTCTTTGGGTGTGCGACCAAAGCACGCCACTGCGGCTGGCCAGCACCAGCCAGACTTGTAGCTTGGTCAGCCCGGCGCTTCTGCCATTGGTGTAGCACAATACTATTGTATTCGGTTTCTGTGACTCCTACCGCCGTCTCGCAGTCCGCATCACCCGCACGCAGCAACGTTGGCGCATGAAAAGCTCCCGCACAGCCCACCATTACTCCTGCGATGCTACCGAGGAGCCTGCCGAAGACGGTGTCTACGCCAACCTAGACCCCTTACCACGCGCCGTGCAAGAGTTCCTCAACGCATCCCGATCCGGAGCCGAGCTTGAGGCGCAATCTGCTGCCCACACGGACAGCCTGGAGGTTTCGAGCACCAAGACACTCCTCCAGGCCCTTGAACACGAATATATGATATATTTATCCAACAACAGCGATCCTGCCCATACTGACAAAACTTCTGCTCAATCGATCGCGTCTCTTCTCGGCTATCACTCCACCAGCCATGTGGATCTTGGCCCTATCCAGTTGTCCCCAAAACCCTCGTTCTCGTACACGGCAAGTGACAGTCACATGATATCAGTATCGTACGAAGCCATCCCGTAGTGGATGGACCCAGACCAATTCGATCACACTGCAATAACATATCGAGAACTGGTGTCATTGTCGCCATTGGCTGCTACCCCAAGGCCAAGGGGTGGAGAACCTTAGCGCCGGACGTGCGGGCTGGTTGGTGGATGGGTCGATCGAGATGAGATCGCAGTTTTTATCTATGTCCGTGGGCGTTGGCTTATCTAATCGCACCCGAGTTATGTTTCTTCGGTCTTGCTACATGACTGGGCTGTAGATGGTTGTTGTATACACAGATGTAATATATATTCATACCCCAAAGTCATGGGTTGGTCACACTGGAGGTGGGGGTCCATGGACATAGCTGGAGGGCCACTGTCTGTCTGCCATCCCCCACCTTGTCTCTTGCCTTGTGCTGATAGCTTAAACTGTTAAAATTATGTCTGAATAGACAGACAAAGAGTGGGAGTACCTGGCACTTGGAGAAGATTTGCCAAACACAGAACATGACCCTGAGATTCTGTCAACTTTCCTGTTGTCCTGGTTGTATGCAGATTGGGTGACCACAACTCCAATTCAACAGCTTGAGTTCACAATCAAGGGCAAGACCACTTTGATGCCAGGGAAGCACAGCACCATTTGCACAATTTTGATTTGCTATCCTACAGGAAATCAATCCCACATCAAAGCACAGCAACAACTGGAAGCTGAAACTGCATCTGGAGCTGAAACAGCACTGGTTGCACCCAACAAGTTTTCAGGGCAAGCTTTTCTGTTTAAAGGAGTGTTACTTTGGGTCATGGCCTAGACCATGACACAGATGTATTTCAAAAATTTCTCCATTTTATTTTATATACTTTTTGACCAAGTCATGGATATTAGGATATATGCATAGATGTACTTACATAAGGAAGTCATGTGACCTTGTTGTTGTTTGACCCTTGTTTGTATCTTCCAGAATGTCCTTCTCTGATGACATGTCATTAGCACCCTGGTTACCATTGTACCATAGTTACTGTCAGTGGCAACAAGTCAAGTGGTGGCATGGACACCTTAGATCACAGGGGCAGAGCCCAAAGACAACTTGGTGACAATGACAAAGAGGGTAAGGGCAACAGTGACACATTGTGAGGCAGGGAGCAAGAAGAGAACAAGACTTGTAATTGAAAAGGAGGTCAAGTTTGTGAGGAGACCTCATCAAACTTGACCTGGTTTATATACAATCTTCAAGCCACATCAAAACAAACACAACTATACTACAAGTCACATCACTAAGCAATGGAAGCTGCTGCAGAGCTGCAGAATTTCACATCAAAGTTGAAATACATCTTGGTAAGCAGTCTGGAACATTCCATCAGTCACATGATACAGTTGTCCCATAAAAGGAAAGTGTGTTTTGAAAATGTTCTTGAAAATTGTAATAATTCAAGAAAATATTATGTGATGAATATATGTGTGTCAGGTTGTGACAGTTACCATTTGCCATTGTACCATAGTTACAGATCATACCATTGTTGCTACTTCTTATTTGTCCTTGGATCTGATATGTACAGCCTTGGACATGAATATATAAAGGGAGAGTCTGGGAGCCTTAAGCCTCAGAACTCAACCTCCTGTCAATATCCCTTCTACCTGAGTTGATGTCACAACCTGACACACATGTATTCACCACATAATATTTTCTTGAATTATTACAATTTTTAAGAACATTTTCAAAACACACTTTCCTTTTATGGGACAACTGTATCATGTGACTGATGGAATGTTCCAGACTGCTTACCAAGATGTATTTCAACTTTATGTGAAATTCTGCAGCTCTGCAGCATCTTCTATCAATTAGTCATGTGACTTGTAGTATAGTTGTGTTTGTTTTGATGTGGCTTGAAGAATGTATATAAACCAGGTCAAGTTTGATGAGGCCTCCTCATGAACTTGACCTCCTCATCAATACAAGTCTTGTTCTCCTTCTTGCTCACTGCCTTGTGATGTGTTGCCATCACCCCTATTCTCCTTGTCATTGTGGCCAAATTGCCCTTGAGCTCTGCTCATGTGACCAAAGGCATCCATGCTGTCACTTGACTTGTAGCTACTGACACTAATAATAGTGGGATGAGTAAGGTGAATGGCAGTGATCAGTAAGTGAGTGACTAAAAATAGAGCATGGCTCAGTAAGCAAGTGGAGGTGCTTACTCACAAGGGAGAGTGGTCAAGCCATGAGACAAAAAAGGTAAACAAAGGGAAAAATGATGGTTAGCCACAAGACCTTTGATTGTGGCTCATGACAGAGAGGCAGTACATATGAAATACAAAATTGTACAATCTATGAAAGTGGTGCCACATCAACAGAATGTTCTGGAATACATCAACAGTGGTCAAAAACAACAAGGTCATGTGACTTAGTCAATAATTCTATACATATATCTGAATAAACAGTACTTGTCCAAAAACCAGGAGATAGAGATAAAATAAACTAATATAAAATCAGAATGAAACTGTGCTCATGGTCTAGGCCATGACACTTATCCTCTATTGATAGCTAATCTTTGGTGGTATCTGCTGCCCAAAGGTCATCACAATCCACCAGATGTCATGGCCTAGACCATGACACAGATTTATTTCAAATTTTTATAAATTTATTTCACATTTTTCTCCATTTTATTTTGTATATGTTTTGGCCAAGTCATGGATATTAGGATATATGCATAGATTTACTTACATAAGGAAGTCATGTGACCTTGATGTTGTTTGACCCTTGTTTGTATCTTCCAGAAATGTCTTTCTCTAATGACATGTCTTTAGCACCCTGATTGCCATTGTACCATAGTTACAGATTGTACCATTGTTGCTACTTCTTATTTGTCCTTGGATTTGATATGTACAGCCTGGGACATGAATATATAAGGGAGAGTCTGAGAGCCTTAAGCCTTAGTGTCAGAGCCAACAACCTGAACAGTGATGCCTAACATGTTGTGACCCTCTGGAGGCTCCCTTGTGGAGCACTTAAGTAGTGGCTGTGTTGACGGTTTGGTGCTATGCAGTATGTATTGAGCGTTCTAGTTACAGTGTTTGCTATGGTCTATGGTGGTTGACAAGATAAAGCAAGCTGAGGTGTCCAGTCTTGCTTTATCCTCCTTATATATACCTGTGGCTGCGGTGGCTGTGGACGTATTATCTAAGCACACTCTGCAGTAGGTGTAGGTTATGTACAGTACTATGGATTAGGTAATTGTTTGTCTTAAGTTTGTGCAGCTCCGAATCTTATAGAGCCGCGCGAGGTCCGAGGGGTAGGCGCTGAGGTCATGTGATCCTGCCGTAAGCGCCAAGATCACGTGACAACTCACTCCTCGCTCCAAGTAACAATGGAGAGAAATGCTGGAGCGAGTTCAGGGTAACCACCGTAAGCGCCGGCTAAGCGCTGAGGTCACGTGACCTTGTTTATGGCTTGTTCCGCTTAGGAAAAATGCCATAAATCTGTAGAAATATTTGGTTGTTTTGTTATGTTTGTTTGACAGGTCATAACATTATCCCCCCCTTTGGACATGTCTTGGGGGACCTCGAGACATGGTTTAGTTCCTTATGCAAAAGGAATCTCATGCACCAAGGAGGTTAAGGGCGCTGGACTCAAACCAACGACCTTTCAGCTGATTCAGTATTGTTCGATGAGGTCAGGCTGAGTCAGGCTAGACCCCTTAACTTCTCTGTTACATGAGATTGTTTTTCTTTTCTTTGTTGTGGAGGTTATTTAGGGGTGAGGATTTGTCTGCTTCTTCTCAGAATGCCCCAAGTGTTTGGATGGGCATAGCAGAAGTTGTACAGTACTGTAAATTATTCTAAGGGAATACAAAGAATGGCTTTCCTCCTGCATACACCCATTCCACATTTCTTGATACCCATAAGTCCCCTTCTTCCCCCTCTATGTCCAACCAACATTTCATGATTGCCAACCAGCTATTTCCCAGAATAACTGTTGGCCGTACCTTCATTGATTTCACATGCGCGTACCTGCCTGTGAAGTCCGCCTCGTACTGGCTCAGGGCCTTAAGCAAGTACTTCCCGTTCGACTGGACCATGTTGTCCAGGATCCAAATGTCAGCATCTTCCGACAAGTTGCCCATATTCCACACATTGCACATCCGGCTGTGGCAGCCCTTGGATCGTGCATATGCCATTTTCCCTGTTCCAGTTTCTCCTTCTATCACCAGGATGCGATGGCGCACCCCTCTTCCCCTCTTCTCGACCTCCTGAGCAAACCATCTGTCTGCTTGGTCAATGTGCTCCAGTCTTCCGGGACCTCTAACTCCACAGGGATTGCAGGCATGCAACCCGGTCTTCCTTGTATGTGTACTCGGCATATGCGTACCAAGTTCCACGTCGTCACCATCTGGAGGGGGCAGAGGCGCTTGAACACCTGGTAGTACTCCTGTTTTGTTGCCTCAGCAACAATCTCCATCCCATCCTCCAAGTCTGCCTCCATCCTTGACCGTTTTCTGCCCTTTCCCTTCACCAAAATCTCCTCCAACCTTTCCAAGGTCAGGTCCCCCGCCATCAGGTCCTCTATCTCCTTGCCATTAGCTCCAACATCCTTCCAGAGATAGTTGAAGGCATCCCTTGCTGGGTTGCCTCCTGGTCTGTCCTTCAGGTCTTTGGGCCGTATGTTGGGGTGTTGCCCCTCGAAGTCCCAGAACCCTGCATTCTGGGTGTTCCACCTGCCCTTCCGTTCCTGACTGATGGAGAGGGCATGGACATGCAGGGGCCGGGTTGGGTGATAGTTCGGCTCCTCCAGGTTGTGCTGTTCGACCACGGCTAAGGTTGCCCAGTGATTGGGTCAGTGGCGGCAGAATGCCTTGTATCGGGCGGCAAGCCCACTTGAGGGCTGATTGCGTAGCTTCGACCAGGTCAGCAGCACCGCCCTGGTCTGGACATGGAATCGGGGGGCCCGTGCAGTTTCGGTCAGCTCTTTGGACCCGTGATCCATCAGCGTAAGCTGTGTAGAAGCAGGTGAGGGGGCTCGGCTTGATTGAGGGCGCCAGCAATGGATGCGACCTCTGCCCTGCTTGATTCGTTTGGCTGGGGTGTTCCCACATTCAAGCCATCTTCGCTTAGCATTGTTGGTGTTTTTAGAAGTAGATGTCTTGTGGGGAGGGCATGAGATGATGGCCCCCTTTACCCCCAAAGGTGTCCCCTAGATATACCCTCTCTGGTTGTTGTGGTCAGTGGTTTCCTGATGTAGGCTTGTGCTGGTTATGACGCATCTCCAAGGGGTGCCCTTCCTGCGTTCCCCCACGTCGGCCTTTCTCCTCACTACGCTCGGGGCCTCCACTCCTCCACTTCGGTCGGTGCCCCCTCTCCAACCCCTCCGGTAGTTAGGGGATAGCGTATATTCATGTGACTAGGCTAGGTCATGTGATTTCTGTGCTTTGTTGTTTGTTTTCTGGCAGGTGGTCACGTGACTAGGCTAGGTCATGTGATTCCCGTGCTCTGTTGTTTGTTTTCTGGCAGATGGTCATGTGTCTGTTGGTGTCACCTGACCAGACCTTGTTTTGATGTTTGTGCAAGTTGTTGTGTTGCACTGTGATTTTTTAATGTTTGTGGTTTTTGTTGTTTTCCTTCCTCATCCCGTCTTTACTATGCATGTTATTTCCCTTAACTACAATCCCCTTGACTGCACCTGCTGGTCTCTCCCTGAGGGGGAGTACTGCGCCTACTGTGATGCTGTGTGCGACGCCTCCCTTGAAGACTTCTATGGAGGTGTTGGGGACTGGTTCTTCTGTGGGGTGCCAGGTATGTGTGTTCGTTCTTCGTCGTTCTCACATAGCTAACTTGTTCTGTAGAAGAGTGCATCCTCCTTGATGGTCGGGCCCATGAGGCCACCCTTGAGTGTGTCTGGGCGCTCGTTGATCAGGACTACAAGTCCTTTGAGGAGTGGTCTCACCAGGCCGCTCTTGCCAAATTCTTCGAGGAGGGCTCTGCTCCCTTGTTTGATGAGGCTTCGCCCTTTGCAGCGTCTGGTTCTGGGTGTTTCCAGAACTACATGGCCAACTTCCCAGGGGGGGAGGCTCCTTGGCTGCAGCCCACTACCTGGTCAGTTGTTCAGACCAATAAGAAGGATAAAAGGGGCAAGAAGCCCTATACCTGGCCCCTCAAGGGCAAACGTAAAAATAGAGAGTAAAAGGAAATGTATTAAGTTTGGTGTGTAGAAGAAAAAATAAAACTCTTATTCATTTGGGAGACAATTTGTGGGAGGCAAAGTGGTCATATGGGGGTTGGTTCCAACAGTGGCACCTCCTCCAGAGCTTCAACAAGCTTGTTTTCCCACTGGTCCCAGTCCTGTTTGGCTTCCTCCGCAGCTGGGTCCAGGGTGGGTTCCTTTATTTCTGGCTTGGCTTCTTCCTCAGCCACGACCAGTGATTCTAGGCTTGATGTAAGGCTCGTCATATCAGTGTTGTAATTGGTGTTTTTGTTTGGGTGCACCTTCACCCAATTTCGGAAGTCGCTCATGTTTGCCTGCTTTGTCCTGATAGCAGTAAACATCTCATCAGTGGTAGTTGCTTCAAGCAGTCCCACATACAGTGCAGCTGGTGTCAACTTCCATTCTTCCAGCAATGCCTTTGCCTGGCGCTCCACCTCCCAGTCCCCCCGTCTGCCATTTGGCCTGTGGCCCTCCTCTGTTGTCTTGCTGCCTTGGTCACCACGTCGACTGTTGGTCCCACGATATTGTCAACGACATGCATTGGTGTTCTTAGCAAGGCGTTTCTCGTCATTGGCTTCCGGCTTCCATGCCATGTCAGGACCCCTAACCTGGGATCCAGGTACTTGTCATCGTCGATCCAGTTCCTTTCATCCCTTAACTTCTTTGGGATGTACACTAGGTTAGCCCCTGGCAACAGTCTTTCGGCATACCTCTGGGCGTCTTCCACACTGGAGCAGTACATCCCTGGTTTAGGACAATTTTCCCTGCCAGGGTAGGGTGCTGGCTGCCTGGTGGTGGGTGGCTGCCAAAGTGGGGCCACCTGATTTTCAGCAAGTGGTGTGTAACGGTTGGGATGTGCAACTGGGTGAGTGACGAAAGGCATGTTTTGGGGTTTCGTAGGTGTGTTGTGGTGCAAGTGAGGTGGTAGAGCAGGCTCTGGCCTTTCTTGGGTATCCTGGATGGCTCTTTTTTAAAGCTTTCCAGATCCTTGTTTGGTTCTCTTTGGCCTGCCTTTCGAGTCACCTGAGTGCTGACTTGTCTTGACTGGCATTGGTGCATCTGGTAAGCACCTTTGCAAGTCATTTAGAACCTCTTTCATGTTGGCAAACTTGCTGGCACATTCCATTGTGTCTTCTATTGGGTCGTAGCCCTTCCATCTGATTTGGTAAAACAGCTCGCCATTCCACCATTCATAATTTGCAATGTGGTCCACCTTGTATTCCTCCTCTCCTTTTTCCGTTATGATTGGTGGTGGTTTGGCCTGCCTTCTTTGGAAGTCTTTATCTTCTGTGAATGGCAAGAGGAGATTTACATGGAATACATTGTGTACACGTATGGTTTTAGGTAGGTCCAGGCAATATGCATGGGATGAGATCTTTTCTGTGATTTCAAAAGGCCCCCCTTTTCGGTTGTCCAGTTTCTTGGAGGGTCTCTTGGACGAGAGGTTTGTTAGGAGCAGCCAAACCTTGTCTCCTACCTTGAATTCCCTCCCTTTCTTTTCCATTTGTTGGTGTAATTCCATTGAGGCTCTTGCCTCATCCCATACCTTTTCCATTTGATTATGCATGTTGTCTGCAGCGGGTGCCTCAGACGGTTCTTCTCCCTCTCGGACAACCCATCTTGGGTTTTTTCCATATACTGTTTCAAATGGGGTTTGTCCTGTTGTAGCATTTACGTGGTTGTTATGGCAGAATTCGGCAATGGGTAACCATTTTACCCAATCATCTTGTCTATAATTGCAGAAGGTTCTTAAGAACCCTTCTACCCATTGATTTGTCCTTTCCGACAGACCATCTGTTTCTGGATGGAAGGCAGTGGAGAATCTGGGCTTTGTCCCAATTCCTTTGTATAGGGCTTTTAGGAATTGGCTGTTAAAGGTTGGCCCTCGGTCTGAGACAGTGGTTTCTGGGGTCCCATGATGTCTCCATACCTCCCTTATGAATATTTCTGCCAGTTCTTCTGCATTGGTGCTCTCCAGACATGGTACAAAATGGGCCTGCCAGGAGAAGCGATCTACAACTGTCAAGATACTGTCGTACCCCTTTGAGACAGGTAATTTGACAATGAAATCATATGCGACATCTGCCCATGGTTTCCATGGGATTGGTAAGGACTTCAGGGGAGTGCCTTGTTTGTGTCCTTTGCTTCTTTGACATGTTTCACAAGATTCCACATATCGGTTTACTTGGGCCTTCATTCCTGGCCAATAGTAATCCCTTGATAGTAATTCTAGTGTTCGGGCTTGTCCCTGATGACCTGCCACTGGGGCGTCATGGCACTCCTCAAGGAGACTCAACCTCAAGTCCTTGTCATCTGGGATGTAGAGCCTATCGTCATACCTTAATAGGCCCTCCTTCATTTCATACCGTCTAAATTCCTTCTGTACTGAGGGCGGTAGTTGTTCTTTATTTGCCACTCAGCCTTAAGGATCTGATAGATTGTCTTCTTCCTGAGCTTCTTTAAGCTCTTCCCAGAAATTCCCCTGTACTTCTGCCATGAAACCTATGAACCTTTCTTCTGGAATCATGATCTGTGGTTCCATAGGGGTATCCCCATGGTGCTCCTTCTGGAAAGGGCATCTGGCTTCTGTGAGAGTTTCCCTGGTCTATACACAATCTGAAAATTGAAGGGTGCCAGAGTGAGATACCATCTGGCATGCCTTCTATTCCACATCTGGGCATTTTGCCAGTACTGGAGGTTCCTATGGTCAGTGTATATCACAATAGGTTCCTCTGTCCCTTCTAAGTATAACCTCCAGTGCTCTAAGGACCTAACAATTGCAAGCAACTCCTTGTCGTAGGTGTCATAATTTTTCTCTGGTGGGGTGAAGCTCTTGATAGGAAGGCAATTGGATGCAATCGGTTGTCATCACCCTTTTGGCTTAGTACCGCCCCCATGGCCACTCCTGAGGCGTCTGTTTCCAGTATGTATGGCCTGTTTGGGTTTGGGTGGATTAGGACTGGTTCTCTTGCTACTGCTTC
This sequence comes from Ceratorhiza oryzae-sativae, assembly GCA_030998015.1. NCBI lineage: Eukaryota > Fungi > Basidiomycota > Agaricomycetes > Cantharellales > Ceratobasidiaceae > Ceratorhiza > Ceratorhiza oryzae-sativae. Next base: position 850,728 of record JARWMV010000234.1, on the reverse strand, counting down.
TTTGATAGCTTCAAATGCTTCCTGTTGTTTTCTTTCCCACAGGAATTTGACATCTTTTTGGGTGAGATCTGTGAGGGGTTTGGCTAAGGTACTAAACTTCTCTATCCACCTTCTATAGAACCCCACGAAGCCTAGGAAGGCTTGGACTTCTTTTACTGTGTTAGGTTCTGGCCATTCTAGAACTGCCTTTACCTTTTCCTTTTCCATCGATATCCCTTCTGGGGATATGACAATTCCAATGAAGCTTACCTCCTTCACAAAGAACTGACACTTGTGTGGTTTGAGGAAGAGGTGGTTTTCCCTCATTCTTCTTAACACTTCCCTGACATGTTGTATGTTCTTCCCTGTTTCTGGAAAACACTAGTACATCGTCCATGTAGATTACCACATAATCGTCTATTATATCACGGAACTTTTCCATCATGAACCTGGTAAAGGTTCTTGGTCCTTCTTTTACTCCGAATGGCATGACCAAGCATTCAAACTGGCCTTCTCCTGTCCTGAAAGCTGTTTTCCATTCGTCTCCCTCTTTTACCCTGATGTTGTTGAACCCCCATCAAACATCCATTTTTGAATAGATGGTTGCATCCTTCAGTCTCTCAATCAATTCTATTTGGATTGGAAGTGGAAACCTGTCTGGCTTGGTGATGTCATTCATCTTACGGTAGTCGACTACCAACCTAAGCCCTCCATCTGCTTTGTTCACATAGAAACAGGGTGCAGCTACAACTGACTGGCTGGGCCTTATTTCCCGTTTCTTAGTTCCTCCTCTAGGTACTCCCTGAGCGCCTTTGTTTCTGCTGGCGACATACTGTACCTCTTTGCAGGCTTTGGCAGCTCTGCTCCCTCGATCAGGTCCATTTTGAAGTCTAGGTTACCTTGGTGGGGTGGAAGTTCTCAGAAACCTTCTTCCCCAAATAGGTCTTCAAAATCCCTAAATTCTTCTGGGATTTGTAGGCTTTCACTTGCTGCCCTTGCCTTGATTTCGTCTGGGTATGAGATGGTAAGGTCTTTCCAATCTATGATAGGTTCTGCTTCTTCAAGCCATTCTTTCCCTAGGACTATGTCTGTGTCACCTAGGGTCATTACATAAAGGGAGCATTTCAGTGTCTTCCCTTCCACTTCGATGTTTAGTTCTGCCCTTTCTTCTATGGCACCCTTGATTTCATTTCCATCAATGGCCACAATTGATTTCTTGTGTTTGAGGGGAGTGGTTGGAATCCCTTTTCCCTTGAATAGGCCTTATCGATGAAGTTGGTTGAAGATCCTGAGTCAATCAGCTTTGCTGGTTCCATGATTCCCTCTACCGTAGTGTATATTATTGATTGATTACTAGACTTCTTGAGGTAACATACATCTGCGGTAGGGGTTATATTGGGGTCCTCCAACATGGAAGTGGTAGGACCAATTAGTTTTCCAACTCCAAGCTGCTTTCTTCCTCAACTTGTCTGCTGGCCTTCCCTTGTATCTTAGCTTTGTCATAGGTCCACTGGCCTTGGCACTCCTTCAGGACATGCCCTGATTTACCGCATTTGATACAGAGTCCTTCTTTCCTTCGCCTGTCCTTTTCACTGTTTGGTATCCTTACCATGTTGCTGGTTTGGGTATTCCCCTGTTTGCTGCTGGTCCCTAAAGGCTTGTTCCCCCCTTGTTTGTATTTCGCTGGTGCCCAGGTTGAATTTGATGAGTTGCTGGTCCTTGCATTCATTTTCTGGTTTGCAAACTGCATGTTGTCCATTTTGCAGGCAAAGTCGATTAATTGATCTAAGGTATATGATGGACCTTCAGCCTCATTTGCCAGTACTTCAATCCTTAAGATCTCTTGTTGTACTTCGGGTTTTAACCCTTCCCTGAATTGGTCCTTGAGGGCTTCCTGGTTCCAGTCTACCTCTTGGATCAGGATCCAGAATTGGGTAGCATAATCCAATGCACTGTTGGTCTGTGTTAATTTCCTTAGTTTCTGGATGGTCTTTTCCTTTATGACTGGGTCATTAAAAGCATCCAGGAATCCCTTCCTGAAATCCTTCCAGGATGCAAGAATACCTGTGTGTTCGCCTGCTAGTAGTTTCTGGCGGTAAGGTTGTGCCCAGTTTGCTGCTTCCCCATCCTCCATGTTCATTAGCACAGCAGATATCTTTTTTCGGTCATCAAAGGCTGATTCGTCATAGTCAGCAAAGAAAAGTTCCATGCTGATTATGAAGTTCTCTGCTTCCTTCCCCTTTTTCCCATTAAATTTGCTGGGTCTCCCTAGTCTCGCCTCCTTAGGAGTGTGGTTTGCAGCAAGGGTAGGTTGGTTTGCTTGGGATGGAGGTTCTGTTTGGGGTCTTATTGTGGACTCAGCCTGGAAGGTTCTTCCCAGAAAGGGTGTTCGTACTGGGGAGGCTGAGGGGGATTGTGAGGGGCTTCCTATGACCACCCTAGTTCTTCCCCTGGTTTCTTCTGTCCTTTCCCTTGGCCTTCCTGCTTCAGTTGTTTTCTGGAGCTCATTTCCTAGATTGGTTACATGTTGTTCTAGTGCGATTAGGATCTCCCCTGTGTTTTCAGTTTTCTTCTCTAAGCTTTCAAGCTTTCGCTCTTGCATTCCCAGTACCCAGTTTATTTCCATGGAGATGTCCTTTAATTCTTTTATCAGGTTCCCCATTTCTGCTTTTAGGTCGTCCTGGTTCTTTGCCACATAGAGGACATTTTTGTTGGATGTTTCCATTGACCTTACCATCCAGTCCACGTTTCCTTCTTGTCAAGTTAGTGATATTTGACACTGATTTATACCCGTGATTGCCTTTTCTAGTTCCCTATGATTATTGTCTCTAAGTTCCTTGAGCCCTGCCCTGATGGCTGTGGCAATGGTGTGAATAGGGTTGGCAGTGGCTATGGTTCTGGGACCTGGCTGGGGTTGTGTCCTTGCCTCTTCTGCCAAGGCTGTGCCTTGTTCGTATATGGTTTGGGTCATATCTTCTACCTCATCCCTCTCTGGATTTGAGATATCTTCTGGGTCTGGATTTATCAGGTGAATTGGCAGTTGAGGGCTGTGGAGTGGTATTCCCCCTATTTCCCCTCCCAGGATGGGGGCCCGAGTGGGGTTGGGTTGAGCCACTGGTCGTGGGTTTTGTGGCAACCCCCCTGGCATTCCTTGGAGGGTCTCATCTGGGTTACCTTCAGCCTCTGGGGACGCAATGGGTTTGGGTGATTGTGGCCTACTATTTGCCACTCTGCTTTGAGATCAAGTTTGTGGTCTCTGTGACATAGTTTCTTTATGTTCTCTTATGTATCACAGGAGTTAGCTGGTTTTCTCATGTACTCAGCCCTTAGTATCTGTGTAGTATACTTATGTTCGCCACTAGTTAAGTTAAGAGCTTGCTTTATAATGTCATGACCCTCTGGAGGCTCCCTTGTGGAGCACTTAAGTAGTGGCTGCGTTGACGGTTTGGTGCTATGCAGTATGTATTGAGCGTTCTAGTTACAGTGTTTGCTATGGTCTATGGTGGTTGACAAGATAAAGCAAGCTGAGGTGTCCAGTCTTGCTTTATCCTCCTTATATATACCTGTGGCTGCGGTGGCTGCGGACGTATTATCTAAGCACACTCTGCAGTAGGTGTAGGTTATGTACAGTACTATGGATTAGGTAATTGTTTGTCTTAAGTTTGTGCAGCTCCAAATCTTATAGAGCTGCGCAAGGTCCAAGGGGTAGGCGCTGAGGTCACGTGATCCTGCCGTAAGCGCCCGAGATCACGTGACAACTCGCTCCTCGCTCCAAGTAACAATGGAGAGAAATGCTGGAGCAAGTTCAGGGTAACAACCGTAAGCGCTGAGGTCACATGACCCTTCTGTAAGCGCCAAGATCACGTGACAACTCGCTCCTCGCTCCAAGTAACAAGGGAGAGAAATGCTGGAGCGAGTTCAGGGTAACCACCATAGGCGCTGAGGTCACGTGATCCTGCTGTAAGCGCTGAGATCACGTGACAACTCGCTCCTCGCTCCAAGTAACAATGGAGAGAAATGCTGGAGCAAGTTCAGGGTAACCACCATAAGCCCCGGCTAAGCGCCAAGGTCACGTGACCTTGTTTATGGCTTGTTCCGCTTAGGAAAAATGCCATAAATCTGTAGAAATATTTGGTTGTTTTGTTATGTCCGTTTGACAGGTCATAACATAACACTTGTGAGGTGAAGGCAGATCCAAAGGCTGTAATGCTGAGGATCAAAGCTGCAATGTCTAAGAGGGGACATGCAGCAAAGGGGATGGTTGCAACAACATGCAGAGGGTTTAGAAGTGTGCTTGACCCTAAGAGGTCTGGGCAGAGACTGCTTATGTCATGAACTGACACACATATATCCATTCTATAATATTTTCTTGATTTATTACATTTTATGAGACCATTTTCCAAACATACTTGCCTTTTATGGTATATCTGTGTCATGTGACTCCAAAGATGTTCCAGACCAGTGACTGAGATGTATTTCAACTCTGATGTGAAATTCTGCAGCTCTGCAGTTGCTTCTATCTCTTATCAGTCATGACTCACTGTACAGACTTGTTTGTTATGATGTGGCTTGTATCATGTATATAAACCAGGTCAAGTTTGCAGAGGACTCCTCAAGAACTTGACCTCTTGTCAAATACAAGTTCTTTCTTACTATTTTCCTTGTCACCTGACTTGTCATCATCAACAGCTTAGCTTGGTGACTGCACAGGTAGAAGGTAGGTGTTTGACAGGAGGTTGAGTTCTGAGGCTTAAGGCTCTCAGACTCTCCCTTATATATTCATGTCCAAGGCTCTACATATCAGATCCAAGGACAAATAAGAAGTAGCAACAATGGTATGATCTATAACTATGGTATGATGGCAAATGGTAACTATGGTACAATGGTAACCAGGGTGCTAATGACATGTCATCAGAGAAAGACATTTCTGGAAGATACAAACAAGGGTCAAACAACAACAAGGTCACATGACTTCCTTATGTAAGTACATCTATGCATATATCCTAATATCCATGACTTGGCCAAAAAGTATATAAAATAAAATTGAGAAAAATGTGAAATAAATTTATAAAAATTTACAATAAATCTGTGTCATGGTCTAGGCCATGACACTCAGAACTTGACCTCCTGTCAAACATCCACCTTCTACCTGCATGGTCACCAAGCCAAGCAGTATCTGCCCAGACCTCTTAAGGTCAACTGCACTTCTAAAACCCTCTGCATCTTGTTGCACCCATCTTCCTCACTGCACGTCCCCTCTTAGATGTTGCAGTCTTGATCCTCAGCATTACAGCCCTTGGATCTGCCTTCACCTCACCAGCATTAGGTTTCACTGTTCAGGTTGTTGGCTCTGACACCAGATCCTTGTGCTGGAATGGTCCAAAGATTGTTAGGATCTTACTGGACCATCAATCAAGATCTAATGACTCCAGTGAGTCAGGAGTAAGGATGTGATGCTGATTTTCAGCTCCCAGGAATTCCAGGTCCCTGCAGCAAAAATACCCATATTGCCAGTGCTGAAACAGCCCTCAACACCTGGGTGCCTGCCTGGGATGCCTGCACTTTTTGGCACTTTAAGTGCCACCCCCCTGCAAAATTTTGGCAAATTTCTGCCAGGTCATGGCAAGTCTTTGCCAATTTTTTCAGAATTTATTGATGTCATGGTCAAATACCAAGTCCAAACCTTTCCTCTGTTGGTTTTTTTGCTTATTCATTCTCTGTCATGGCCTAGACCATGACGTGGATTTTATTATGATTTTTGTATAATTTATAAAATCTCTCCTTTTCATATTTTTTTGGACAAGTCCTGTTTAATTGGATATATGCATAGAATTACTTACATGATCACGTGACCTTGTTGTTGTTTATGTTCTGTTTGTACCTTCTGGAATATTCCGTTACATGGCACCATTCTCACATCGTACGATAGTTGTCTTGCACCATATGTGTATTTGATATAGCTCATCGTATGAATATATAAGGGAGAGTCTGAGAGCCTTAAGCCTCAGAACTCGACCTCCTGTCGTATCCCCTCTACTACCTGTGTGACTTACCAGTCCATAGTCCCTGCACAGTCCTCTTAAGGACAAGTGCACTTACTACTCTACCTCCTTGCATCTTATCGCACCCTCACTGCACATCCCACCTTAGACATTGTCAGTAAAGCCTCCAGCATCGCTGCCCATAGGCTTGTCATCACCACTTAGGTGTTTGACATTACTGTTCAGGCTGCAGCTCTGACATTCTCAGTACAGTTCTATGAGTTATGTTTTGAGTGTTTTAACTTGTGAATGCAACTATAGCTTGTTGAGGTTAAGAAGATATCATATTCAAGTGAGCAATGTAATATATCACAAAACACAGGAAAAAATGTATAACTTGAACAACTCCCATCTTATCACTTTGCACTTGCCTTCTCCTTTGTGGCCTCTTTGCTGTGTAACAGCAACACCAAGGTTCCAGGCTTGACAAGGCCAGCCTTGGATTACAAGCCTAGGGTTGTGGTTGCTTGGATTGTGTGCAGCAAGAGGTTATGCCAGCACTTGCTTACAAGTCAGCCAGCAAAGGAGAATGCACATTCAACATCAATGATGAATCTATGCACAGTTTATATAGTAGAATGGGATGATATTCAATGTACCAGACATACAGCATATATAGAGAAATACACAATAGACATGAGAGTACAAAGGTGACAGGTGCACTATAGTAACTACAGAGCACTATGTCACGAACTGACACACATTTATCCACTTTATAAGATTTTCTTGATTTATTACATTTTATGAGATCATCTTCAAAACATACTTGCCTTTTATGGTATATCTGTGTCATGTGACTCAGGGAATGCTCTGGACTGATAGCCAAGATGTATTTCAACTCTGATGTGAAATTCTGCAGTTCCACTGTCATGAACTGACATGCATATATCCACTCTATAATATTTCCTTGATTTATTACATTTTATGAGATCATCTTCAAAACATACTTGCCTTTTATGGTATATCTGTGTCATGTGATTCAGGGGATGTTCCAGGCTGATAACTGAGAGGTATTTCAACTCCAATGTGAAATTCTGCAGTTCCACAGTCACTTCTACTGCTTCTATCTCTTATCAGTTGTGACTCACTGTACAGACTTGTTTGTTATGATGTGGCTTGTACTATGTATATAAACTGGGTCAAGTTTGCATAGGACTCCTCAAGAACTTGTCCTCTTGTCGAATACAAGTTCTTTTCTTTTCTTACTATTTTCCTTGTTGCCTGACTTGTTGTCATCAACATCAGGTCAAGTTCTTGTCAATCGTAAGTCTCAGTGTTGTCTGGGATACGTCTGGAACACCATTGGAGTTATCTCAAGATAACTCCCTGTTGCCTTCCCCAATCCCACTCCACCTATCCACAGCCACAAGACATCATTGCCCTATACGTGCCTCTGTGAAACCTCACATACCAATATCAGTTGAAGCACTACTGGTCTTCATGGACACGGCTGCTCACTGACCAAAGGTCAGGTCCCTCATACGTTGTAACAAGCTTTGGTTCTCTAATCTCTTTCATCGACAAGAGGTGGGGTGGCTCATTGCCCTTAAGTAGTTGAGCAACGGAGGTCACCTTCCTATTCCAATAGACTTGGGAAAGGGTCTATTTTTCTTTTTATCCTGCTCTTGCTTGAGTACATCTCTGACAGAACACATGGCCCTCAAGTGGCACAACCTTTTACAGAAGACCAGCACTGCCATCTGTGTGGGTGGTTCGGACACCTGTCTATCCATTGCTTCACCCACAATTCGGTTGAAGATATCCTCAAAGAGGCTGGGCACATCAATTTTAACTGAGTAATAATTGTCAAAGTCCACCCCCAGAAAGTCGGACAAGCCCAACAAGCCTTCATTACTGAGCCAGGTGCCCCTGAGTGCAAAATTTGCCACCAAGCAAACAGAGCCACCTTCCGTGTGTGCTGCCCCTACTGTCCTAAAAAGGACAAATTTTTACACTACTACACCATCCCCTGCAACCAGCTATAGGCTGGAGAACCTTGGCCAACAACTTCTTCGTCACCTGTTAAACACCTTGAAAACTTCCAAGACAGGTATCGTTATTACCAAAATAAGTACAAAGAAACTTGTGAAAAACTTCACAAAGCCAAGGCCTGCTGCACATACCTAACTGAGGGTTTGTGTGAACACCAGGAGGACTATCTATCCCTCCTCCAAGACCATCTCAGACTAGAAGCAATAGTCTGAGAAACTGTCAGAGCTACAACCTGAACAGTAACATCAAACACCTGAGTGGTGATGACAAGCCTATGGGCAGCAATGCCAGAGGCTTTACTGACAACATCTAAGGTAGGACGCGCAGTGAGGGTGCGATAAGATGCAAGGATGTAGGAGTAGGTGCACTTGTCCTTAAGAGGACTGGGCAGGGACTATGGACTTGTTGTGACCCTCTGGAGGCTCCCTTGTGGAGCACTTAAGTAGTGGCTGCGTTGACGGTTTGGTGCTATGCGGTATGTATTGAGTGTTCTAGTTACAGTGTTTGCTATGGTCTATGGTGGTTGACGAGATAAAGCAAGCTGAGGCATCCAGTCTTGCTTCATCCTCCTTATATATACCTGTGGCTGCGGTGGCTGCAGACGTATTATCTAAGCACACTCCGCAGTAGGTGTAGGTTATGTACAGTACTATGGGTTAGGTAATTGTTTGTCTTAAGTTTGTGCGGCTCCAAATCTTATAGAGCCACGCGAGGTCTGAGGGTCATGTGACCTTGTTGGACTTAAGCACCTGGCGCTTAATCGCTGAATAAGCGCCGAGGTCACGTGACAACTCGCTCCTTGCTCCAGGTAACATGGGAGAGAAACGCTGGAGCGAGTTCAGGGTAACCACCGGCGCTTAATCGTTAGGTAAGCGCCGAGATCACGTGACAACTCGCTCCTCGCTCCACGTAACATGGGAGAGAAACGCTGGAGCGAGTTCAGGGTAACCACCGGCGCTTAATCGTTGGGTAAGCGCCGAGATCACGTGACCTTGTTTATGGTTTGTTCCGCTTCGGGAAAAATGCCATAAATCTGTACAATATTCGGTTGTTAGGTTATGTCTGCTAGGCGGGTCATAACAGGACTGGTAAGTCACACAGGTAGTAGAGGGGATACGACAGGAGGTCGAGTTCTGAGGCTTAAGGCTCTCAGACTCTCCCTTATATATTCATACAATGAGCTATATCAAATACACGTAGGGTGCAAGACAACTATCATACAATGTGAGAATGGTGCCATGTAACGGAATATTCCAGAAGGTACAAACAGAACATAAACAACAACAAGGTCACGTGATCATGTAAGTAATTCTATGCATATATCCAATTAAACAGGACTTGTCCAAAAATATGAAAAAGGAGAGTTTTTTATAAAATATATGAAAATCATAATAAAATCCGCGTCATGGTCTAGGCCATGACAGAAACAACTGCACCCCATGAATACACCTTCCCTGTCTTCTCAACACTGTCAGACCTCCCTCACCCTACTTTTCTAAGTGGCACAGGCTCACCAATTCAGGAAGAAGCACCCCTTCCAGCAGCCCAAACCAATCTTCCCCAAGGAGGCACTCCTCCAGGATCAAACTAAACTGAAGAGGGTGGAACCCCCATATTGCTGCCAAGACACAAAAAGTTGGGATTTGGACGATACGTGGTTGAGATTTGAAGGGATCAAGAATTTCAAAATTTATAGGCTTGTGCAGGGAACAGAAATCCTTTATTATCAAAACAACTCCCAATTTCCTGTACTTCCTTACTGTCTTTGCTGTTCTTAGAATCTACTTAAGTCCCCTCTGAAATGGCATCACCAACCACTGCCCCTGCTTGGGCAAATATGTCTGACAGAGACAAGGTCATTTATATGCTTCAATCAATGGATGAACTATGAGAGCAAACCAACAATCTCCACAATGATATTGGAGATGTCAAACACAATAATAAAACCTACACAGATTCACTCGAGGCAAAACTTACCACAAATCAGACAAAGATAGACACTGACGTGGCCGGACTGGCCACCAATGTCAACAACCTAGTCAGGATGTTAGCAATTCTCCAAACCACTATCACATGCATTGAAGCGCAAATCAACACCTCTGTGGGTGGCTCAGGTGCCGCTCAAATACTACCTTCCTCCAGCACAACACAACCACAACCAGCAGCATCCGCTCCCTCTAGTGGGTCGACTGCAAAAGTTAAGATGGCTGCCCCACAAAAATTTGATGGCACAAAACATGAAGATGCCATCTCATTTAGAATTGCATGTGCCTGATACATCAATACAAACATGAGTGGGCATTCAGCCAATCAAGTTGCCTTTATCACCTCTTATCTTGAAGGGTCTGTGGCTGAATGGGTCAACTCCTATGAAGAATCTGAAATCTTAAACCCTGGAACCGCAATCCCTTGGCTTCATGACACCAACCTGTTTTGGCAGGAATTCACCACCTGATATGGGGACCTGAACCACACTGAAAATAACCATGATAAGTGGCAGAAACTGAAACAATCCAAGACAGTTCAGGATTACCTCACCCTATTCAATCTATATTCAACAGGGCTCAACTACAACAATGCGGCCATGCATGACCAGTTTTATGATGGTCTGTCATCAGATGTAACAGACAGCATGGTGGCCCAAAACTACAACCCCTGCACCAAAACCTTTGCCCAGCTCACTCATCAAGCCCTGGAAATTGACTGCCCCCTCATTTCATTTGGTAGCAAAAGGACATCCCATGGGAGTAACAAGTCTAGCAGCAACAATGCCTTGTCCAGTAGGCCAACAACAACCTCCCAAAGCAATCCCCAAAAGGAGAAATTCAAGAATGGGGAGTGGATCTACAAGATCAAGGATGGCAGGGCAGTCAAGGGCCAAATCATGGCCATCAGGCCCAATGCCAAGGGCTTCACTGTTCCCACTGTTCACTAAGATGGTAGCAATTCCAATGTACAAGAATCCTTCAAGGACATAAAGAAGGACAATCACCCACTGGCAACCCCCAAGGCAAAGGATCCAGATGCAATGGACCTGGATAGTGCAGGAAAAGGGAAAGGAATGAATACCTGCTACAACTGTGGAGGACATGGTCATATCGCCGCCAAGTGCCCTTCAGCCAAGATGTCAGGCTACAAAGCGGTTGTGGAGGATGTAGAAACAACCAACAATGAGTTGGTAAAAGAATGAGCTCAAACTGTGCCAGGGGGGCGGTCTTGGGCACTATGTTACAAAATGCACAGAATGAAAATAAAAATATGGAAATGGAATGTATGTTGTTAGGAAACCAATCACAACTTCAGTTTTTCTTTCATGCATTTCCCCTGCACACAACCCCCAAACACAAGTCTGCATATAATATGAAAAAATTCAATGGATGGGCCATGATTGACTCAGGGGCCACATCAGTATTTATACATGAAGATCTGGTTAAACAGTACTGTATTCCTACTGTCTCCCTAAAAACACCAAAAAAACTACAAGTAATTGATGGAAGGGAGATCAACTCAGGGTCTGTGACCCACTATTGCACCTTTGAGTTGTGCATTCAGGAGCACTGAGAAATTCTCAGTGCTTACATTGTGAATGTTGGCAAAAATGATTTAGTCCTAGGCATGTCATGGCTCAAATTCCATAACCCTGACATTGATTGGGATGGAAAGGACATGAAGTTCAACTTGCCAATATGCTTGAAGCACTGCATCACAAAACCCTTACACATGTGTGCAAACGAACCCAAGGAGCTCCAGTTGGACTCCTTAGACTCCCTCCCAGCAAAATATAAAGAATTCCAGAAAATATTTGCTGAAGAAGATGATGTCCAACCATTGCCACTGTTATGGATCACTAACATTTTCTATTATTTTAGTCTGCTCTGCCAACCTCAAGTGATGCCTCTGTAATTAAATTGTGAAATACTTGAATTTGTATGCACTCCAAATTGTACTATTTTCCGTTCCATTAAATAGCACAAATTTCCTGCTTTCCAACGCATATTTTATTAAGTTTTTACGATAAGATCTCAGAGAGATACAGAGGTTGCGATATTTCCTCTTATCAGGAGATATTGATTACAACATTGCACCACTCATATCTTGGCAATCGCTTATGCTATCAAAGCGATCTTATGCTCTATCGATAGCTAATCTTCGGCGGTATCTGCTGCCCGAAGATCGTTGCAATCCACCAGATCCTCGCACCGGAATGGCCCAAAGATCATTAGAATCTTACTGGACCATCAATCAAGATCTAATGACTCCAGTGAGTCAGGAGAGCTTCCCAAATTGATCCAGAAGCTTCTCTGACTCACTTTATGACTCACTGAGATGTAGCCTCTGTTCATTACATGTATATACTATGATAATATGATCTACAAGCCAATAGCAGGTCTCAGATGCATCAATGCCTTTGATCCACACCCTGTCTTTACTCTCTCATCCTATACTAGGCTAGGGTGTACCCCAAGTATAGCAGTACCCTCTTTTGATGATTGCACTGGCATGCATGTATCTATTTGGCTCTGGAATGCCCTCCTCAGGGTATAAAAGGACCTCCTCTGAGGCCCTTCCAGACCACCTCCTTCACTCCTCTACTCAACCCAGACCAGTTATTGGTTTCTTTTCTCTTTCTATTTCTCTTGTCTGTGTGTGATTTCTTATATAACTAGTACTGAGGAATAAAGTACCATATTAGTTATATACTGTCTGATTCATTGTATCTTATATACAGAGATATATAAGGATACAATATTGCCTGATTGAGCATGACATTAAGTACCAGCTATTAGAGGAAATCTAAGTACCTGTAGCTGAGGAAGTACATGCATTAGGCAGCCCACCATCTATCCTATAAGCTATTGCTTAAGTCTAGTATTAAGATTAGTATCAGTTAGTCCAAGCGACTAGGGCTGAACTACATTTAAGATATCTAAGGGAACCTGACCATAGTAGTCTTGCTCTTTATACCTATAAATTAGTCAGTTTACACTGTGAAAGATTAAGACTACCTTGAGTGTTACTTGATCACATTGCAACTACTTTGAGCCTTCTTACTCTAGTCTAAGAAGTATTGAGTACAATTAGTGTATACTAACATATCTACATTTTCTTAAGCTCTAGATATTTAAGTGTACCCTGACCCGTAACAGCCACCCCATAGAAAGTGGGATATGGAGATAGATTTAAAACCAGATGCCAAGCCAAGGCATGGCCCCATATATAGTGTGGGCGTCAAGGAAGATGCAGAATTGCACAAAACCTTGGACTGCCAACTGAAAGCAGGGCATATTAGACCCTCAAGGTCACCAATGGCATCCCCCATTATATTTGTCAAGAAAAAGAATGGAAAGCTGCGCATGTGCATTGACTACTGGCAGCTAAATGAGATGACTGTCTCCAATGTGTACCCACTCCCACGCATCAACAATATTGTGGAAACCCTGTGGGGGGCAAAGATATTCACCAAATTTGATCTAAAGTGGGGTTTCAATCTTATACAAATTCGAGAAGGAGACAAATGGAAAGTGTCACAAACTGACACGCATACATCCACTCTACAATATTTTCTTGATTTACTACATTTTATGAGATCATCTTCAAACATACTTGCCTTTTATGGTATATCTGTATCATGTGACTCAGGGAATGTCCCGGACCGGTAACCGAGATGTATTTCAACTCTGATGTGAAATTCCACAGTTCCGCAGTCGCTTCTACTGCTTCTATCTCTTATCTGTCATGACTCACTGTACGGACTTGTTTGTTATGATGTGGCTTGTACCATGTATATAAACCAGGTCAAGTTCTTGAGGAGTCCTCTGCAAACTTGACCTCTTGTCAAATACAAGTTCTTTATTTTCTTACCATTTTCCTCGTTGCCTGACTTGTTGTTGTCGACAGTAGGGGTTGGCCATTCAACAGCCTTTTCGACTTTGGCTGGGTCTACTTTAATTCCCTGGGGAGTTACTACTATTCCCAGGTAGTCAACTTCAGTGACATCAAAAACACATTTTTCTAGTGCACAATACAGGCCAGCTTTTTGAAGGTGTTGTAGGACCTCTCTGACATGTTTGTCATGCTCTTCTTGGTTTTTAGAGAACACCAGTATGTTGTCCATATAGATTACAACATAGATGGCCTCAATGTCTTGGAATTCTTCTCAAATCATAGCCATGAATGTTCCTGGTGCATTCTTCTGGCCGAATTGCATGACTAGGGGTTCATACAGCCCATACTTGGTCTTGAAAGCGGCTTTCTGTCGACGACGACAAGTCAGGCGACGAGGAAAACAGTAAGAAAGGCAAAAGAACTTGTATTCGATGAGAGGTCAAGTTCTTGAGGAGTCCTCTGTGAACTTGACCGGGTTTATATACATAGTACAAGCCACATCATAACAAACAAGTCCGTACAGTGAGTCATGACAGATAAGAGATAGAAGCAGTAGAAGCAACTGCAGAACTGCGGAATTTCACATTGGAGTTGAAATACATCTCAGTTACCAGTCCGGAACATTCCCTGAGTCACATGACACAGATATACCAGAAAAGGCAAGTATGTTTTGAAGATGGTCTCATAAAATGTAGTAAATCGAGAAAATATTATAGAGTGGATATATGCATGTCAGTTCGTGACACCTACCAACCCAACTGAAGTCCTGGAAGGGCTGGGGTTCGCAAATTGGTTAAGGCACTTCATAAAGGACTTTTCAAAAATCACAAAATGCCTTTATGAACTTGTCAAGAAGGATGTAAAGTGGGAATGGATGGAAGAAAGGGATCAGGCATGGAACCTGCTGAAGCAGAAATTAAAAGAAGCCCCCCTCCTAATTCAGCTGGAACCCAGCAAACCATTCATTTTGGAAACAGATGCCTCAGGCTATGCCACAGGTGCTGTACTATTGCAATACAGAAAAGATGGAATGCTCCACCCAATCTCCTATTACTCCAAGGCAATGGTTCCAGCAGAAAGAAATTATGATATTTACAACAAGGAAATGCTGGCAATTATAAAAGCCCTCAAACACTGGTGTCACTTACTAGAGGGGGCCGAACACCCAGTAAACATTGTCTGTGATCACAAAAATCTGGAATATTGGAAGACAAATTGGCCACTGAACAGCCAAGTCACACAATGGCATGAGTTCCTGTCCAGATTCGAATTCAAGATTTTATACATCAAAGGGGCAAAGAACGGCCAGGCAGACATACTCTCCAGGCTGTCAAGGCACATCCCTAAAGAGGGGGGTGAGAGCCAAGCTCTGCTTGCTCAAAACCAATTTTTGGAACTAAAATCACTGTGGCTACAAGCAATCATGCCAGACCATGACCTGGAACAACTCATTAGGGACACTATTCCAGGGGACAAGCACCTGTCAAAAGTGCTAAAAGCCTAGACAACAATGAAAAGGTCAAAAATTGGGAATGGGACAAGGGACTTTTATGAAACAAGGGCCAAATCTATGTCCCAAATAACAAAGAACTTCGCAAGCTGATCATTGAAAGCCGTCATGACAACCCAGCTGCAGGACACCCAGGACAGTTCAGAACATATGAATTGTTAAACCACAAATATACATGGTCATCAATGAAAAAATCAGTCAACGAATATGTCACACATTGCCAATCCTGTATTAAGAACAAGCACAGCAACCAGGTTCCCCCAGGGCTCCTAAACCCAATACCAGCACTGGAAAAACCTTGGGAGGAAATCACCTATGATCTGATCACTGGGCTACCCCTGTCAGAAGGATTTGATGCTATATTTACAGTTGTTCACCACCTGACAAAAATGGTCCACTTTATTCCATGTCAGTCAGAGGCCAGTGCCATGGATTGTGCAAACCTGTTCCTAACCTATGTATGGAAACTTCATGGGTTACCATGAAAGACCATTTCAGACTGTGGCCCCAACTTCACATCCAAATTCTTAAGGCACCTGTACAAACGGCTGGATATAAAACTGTCCTACTCCACAGCATATCACCCCCAAACAGATGGCCAGTCTGAAAGGGCTAACCAAGTAGTAGAAGGGTACCTGAGACACTACATATCAGATTGGCAGGACAACTGGGTCTCACTCTTACTCTTGGCTGAATTTGCCTACAACAATGGTGTCAATGCCTCAACTGGCAAATCACCATTCTTTGCAAACTACAGTTTCCACCCAAGGTTGGCAGTTGGGGACAAGGAGGGACAAGAATTTCCCTTAGCAGACAATCATGCAGAATGGCTTCAAAAGGGCCATGACAAACTCAAGGCCGCTCTGGAATTATCAAACCAGAGGACCAAAGAATACTATGATCGGAAGCATCAGACCCCAGAAGCCATCAAGGTGGGAGACAAAGTCTGGCTTGACACCAAGAACATACACACACAACAGGCCTCCAGGAAATTGGCCCACAAGAGAGTTGGACTATTCAAGGTGGTAGCACAACATGGCACTCATGCCTTCAAACTGGACTTGCCAGTAACCATGAAAATACACCCAGTATTTCATGTCTTGCTCCTGACCAAACATAAAGACAATCCCTATGGATGTCAGGTTCCCCCACCACCACCTGTGGTAACTCCAGAAGGGGAAGAAGAATTTGAAGTAGAACAGATCATAAAGTCGCAATACAACAAAAGGTCTAACGTCTTCAAATACTATGTCAAATGGCTTGGATATGATGAGCAACAATGGCTAACTTACAATGACCTGGTAAATGCACCAGAACTCATGGCCGACTATGTCAGGTCACACCCAAAGGCACCCCATGACCCCTGTGCCTTGAAGGGGGGAAGTGTCATGAACTGACACACATATATCCACTCTATAATATTTCCTCGATTTATTACATTTTATGAGATCATCTTCAAAACATACTTGCCTTTTATGGTATATCTGTGTCATGTGATTCAGGGGACGTTCTGGGCTGATAACCAAGATGTATTTCAACTCTGATGTGAAATTCTGCAGTTCCACAGTTGCTTCTACTGCTTCTATCTCTTATCACTTGTGACTCACTGTATGGACTTGTTTGTTATGATGTGGCTTGTACTATGTATATAAACCAGGTCAAGTTTGCAGAGGACTCCTCAAGAACTTGACCTCTCATCGAATACAAGTTCTTTTCTTTTCTTACTATTTACCTTGTTGCCTGACTTGTCGTTGTCGACACCACCCTCAAACTTCCCTCCCCTCTTTTCTTTCTTGGCCAGACCCCACTCAGACACCTGCCTTTGCTGTGCCTGACTGGACCTTGGTCTATTATTAGGACCAGCACCACCTCCCAGCCACCCTCTTACAGCATAGCAACACAGGCTCAAGGCAGTGCTTGGCTGTGTGTCCCCATGACACTTTCTTCCCTTTTCTTCCTTCCAGTCACCTTGACTATGTATTGCTGTGCTTGGCTATGTGTAACCAGTGTATAGCTGTCAGAGCTGACAACCTGAATGGTAACACCTAACACTTGTGAGGTGAAGGCAGATCCAAGGGCTGTAACACTGAGGATTAAGACTGCAACATCTAGGAGGGAACATGCAGTGAGGAGGCTGGGTGCAACAACATGCAGAGGGGTTTCAGAAGTGCACTTGACCTTAGAGGTCTGGGCAGAGACTGCTTGGCTTGGTGACCACACAGGTAGAGGGTAGATGTTCAACAGGAGGTTGAGTTCTGAGGCTTAAGGCTCTCAAACTCAACCTTATATATTCAACAATGAGGCAGTACATACAAAATAGGAATTGTACAATAACAGAAATGGGCCACATCAACGGAATATTCTGGAATACATCAACAATGGTCAACAACAACAAGTGCATATATCTGAATAAACAGGACTTGTCCATGAAAGTGGAAAAATAGAGATAAGATAAATCATGATAAATTGGAATAAATCTGTGCTCATGGTCTAGGCCATAACAATATCACTAAGCAATAGATGCTGCTGTGGAGCTGTGGAATTTTGCATCAAAGCTGAGATACATCTCAGTCAGCAGTCTGGAACATTCTATGAGCTGCATCATACAGTTGTCCCATAACAGCAAATTATGTTTTGAAAATGTACTCAGAAATTGTATAAAATTGAGGAAGTATTATTTAGTGAATATATGCATGTCATGACATCAACTCTGGCAGTTCCCTCTTGCTTACCATATATGTGCCACCAGTGACCAGTCCTGCATGAAGTGTTGAATAAAAATGGCAGTGGTTGGGATGACATCCATTGCCTTTTTTCAAAGCTTCTGGCCAAGATGCCTGATTGGGGATATTTCAATTTTGCATATCTCATATACTCAAATTATTCTGGCTAGTGAAAATTGTTTTTCATGCTTTTTCTATCTACCAGGTCTGGTGGATGCTTCAATGCTTCAGCAAATTAGTCCTGTGTGCTATGAATCATGTGTTTCTTATGACTGGTTTGATCTGTGTTTGTGTAGGTCTATAAATATGTATGCAAAAAAAACGAATCACGTGCCACCAAGTTTGTATTTTATTTTATTTTTCATTGCATATCACGTGCCACACAGTAACCCAAATTTTGACTCAGGGATCCACCTCCACATCCCCACTAGTGGCCGATGTAGGTTTTACTCTTTTACTATCGGAGGCATGATTTGATGCGCTCTGCCAGGTCTCGTCTCATTGTAAAAAATCTGCCGGCATATGTTGACGATGCCCAGCTCCGCAAACATTTTACACAGCCGTCCAATGCTTCTGGATTGAAGCTTGGGCAGTCTTCTACGTGAGTCATTCTCGTTCTAATATTGGACAGGTAAAGAACATACGTAGCCCAGCGTCTCTCAATTTAACGGACGTGCGACTGGCTCGGCGGCCCGATGGACAGTCACGTCGGTTCGCATTCGTGGGGTATAAAACAACCGATGAAGCCGCTGCTGCTAAAACCTACTTCGACCGTACCTATGTCGGAGGAAGCCGTATATCTGTGGAAGTTGTTGATTTAGTACGTCTCTTGCGTATGTTCAATAGCCTTCCCACTCACGACTCCTAGAATAAAGCCGAAGAGCCCAAGAAGAAGGCTCGCCGGACCAAGGACGTATCTTCTGATGATCCTGCGCCCGCTCTTCAAAATAATGCAATCAATCAACCTGGTGAAAAGACGGTCAAGATCTCAAGGGTTCAACGTGAATTCATGGATGCATTTGCCCCTCGCGTCAAGGGTCGTTCTTGGCTGGACAACGACATGCCTCCCGAAACAGGTGACACCGACTCTAGCTCATCGGAACCCGACAGGCCACCTAGCGAACGAGAACACCCCAAGGGCGAATCGAATAGAGACGAGAACGAGAATGTACAAGATGCCCAGGCGTCGAACATGTCTGACTTGGACTGGATGCGTTCACGAATGCGGCAAAGTTTGAACGACGAACCAGATGACAAAATATTCACCCAGGATGACGACGATATGGGAGAGCAACGGGTCAACACAATTACCAAAGAACCCACTGGAGAAGCGTCTGGTAAAGCTGCTCACGTACAAACACGCAGGCTTTTCTTGCGAAACTTGGCTTATGTCTGCACGGAAGACGATATTCGAGCAGAGTTTTCTCGGTTTGGTGCCATCGAACAGGTTTGTGTTTCATCGGTTTGGATGATCTCTCTCCCCATTTCGTGATGATCATTGCATAGGGACAACAGAGGGCTCGCCCGATGTTGATTTATGTGGAAAATAGTAGATAATTATCTGATCCCTGATTCCTCCTCTCTAAGGGAACAAAGACGTAATATGCTGACTACTACACCAATAGGTTCATATGCCGCTCACCGCAGAACGTACTTCGAAGGGATTGGCATACGTGACTTTTACGGAAGTTGACTCGGCAACGCAGGCGCTCAAGGCAATGGATCGCAGTTCATTCCAAGGTCGATTGCTGCACGTTATGCCCGCGATCACGCGATCGGGCAAGGATGAAGCGGACGCTCGAGATTCTAGCATTACCAGGAAGAAGACCATTAAGAAAGACAGGGACGCTAAGCGGAAAGAGAACGCAGGGCGTGAATTCAACTGGGGGATGTTATATATGAATGTGAGTAGTACACCCGGTTTGCCAGCTCGAAAATGAACCTGAGCCAGTGTAGAGTGATGCAGTTCTCTCCTCTGTTGCGGACCGGCTTAAAATATCAAAAGCCGAAATTTTGGACCCGGAAGCTAGCAATGCGTCTGTTCGTTTAGCCCTCGCTGAGACCAATGTTATTGAAGAAACCAAGACATTCCTTGAGGCAGTAAGTAGAGACGCCCGACTGGTATTCATTTATTTAATACGCGACCACTATTAGCAAGGTGCTTCACTTGAATCTTTCAAGTCTCGCGAAAAATCGGACACGATTATTCTTGTCAAGAATATACCATACGGAACAACCGCCGAGGACCTTCGTGACATGTTCGCACCCTTTGGCGAACTTTCTAGACTGTTGCTCCCGCCATCCGGGACTTTAGGTGTCGTAGAGTTTGTTCATGCTGTCGATGCAGGGAAAGCTTTCAAAGCGATTGCATACCGAAGGATCAAAGACTCTATCATCTACCTAGAACGCGGGCCGGCAAAAATGTTCTCACAATTGGTCAACGCTCAACCACGCCTCAAAAACGAGCCGGTTATCAGCTCTGCTGCCGAACCGATTGGCATTTCGAGCACGTCGGATGAGAACACCGAAATCCCACCAGGCGCTACACTGTTCCTCAAGAACCTAGCGTTCGCGACTACAGACGAAGCCCTCAACTCTGCATTTCGCTCCTTGCCTGGCTTTGTGTTTGCTCGTGTGCAGACGAAGCCGGATCCAAAGCGACCGGGAGCCCGTCTCAGCATGGGCTTTGGCTTTGTTGGGTTCAGGAGCGTTGAATCCGCCCAGCGGGCATTGTCGGGTATGCAAGGCGCTGTTGTCGACGGCCACGCGCTGCAGGTCAAGTTTGCCAAACGAGGTGATGTACCGGAAAAGGGAGCTGGCAATGCAACTGTTGGGTCGTCAAAGACAACTAAGGTGATTGTCAAGAACCTGCCGTTTGAGGCAACGAAGAAAGACGTCAGAGAACTATTTGGGTACGTTTTCAGGCCACCAATTGCAATCACAGACTCACCTTCTCCTGTGCCTTAGCGCATACGGTCAGCTCAAGTCTGTGCGTGTGCCTCGAAAATTTAATTCAAACACCCGGGGGTTTGCATTTCTGGATTTTATTTCACGCCGAGAGGCAGAGAACGCATTCAATGCGTTGCAACACACACATTTACTTGGAAGACATCTGGTACTCGAATGGGCTGAAGATGGTGGGGCCGATATCGAGCAGCTTCGCGACAATGTAAAGGCTGGATGGGGCGATGGAACCAATGTACCGGGAAGGAAACGGAAGATTGACATGCTCAAAGAGCTGGGCAATGGCGCTGCAGATGTAAACGATTGATACACGTTGATATTAAAAATATACACTAGATTGCTGGCGCTTATTATGATTAGGTCATGGGTCCCTGCTGACGCATCTCCCGTGAGGAATCGACTTGTGGATGCCCACTACGCCCCTCGTCGCACGCTCCTCATCAAAAGTACGGTCTACATTGCCCCCATTGGCTGATAATACACCATGAATGGAACCTATACAAGCGGCCCAACACCCGACTCGAATCACGTCTTCGCGCTCCTAGCCGATTACACCGACTCGCTCGACTCGCTCCCCCTCGAGCTGACTCGAAGTTTCAGCGATCTCAGGGAGCTAGATGCAGTCTTGCGGAGTACGTATCTCTTTCACCGAATCTTCTCTCTTCGCTTCCATTGGTAGTGCCAAGTTGCTGATCTAGCTACCAACCATCCTTACAGCTTCGATCAACGCAATTACTAGCAAAATAACCACACTTACGTCCCTCCTTCAAGATCCAACCGCCACTCCCGCCTCTAGGTTATTTCTACTACGAGAAATCGCAGATGCGGCATCCCACCTCAAGATGGGAGGCGAAGATAAAATTCGCGTGGCTGGGATAGCTGCCGAAAATGTGAGTGCTGTGTTGGTTCCCTGCTACCTTGCAATAGCTAAGTCCACGAAATTCGGTGACACTTAGCTTGCTGCCCATCAAACACATATCCACACCGTACTCAAAACCATGTCGCTGGTTGCTCCGCCTGCCGCTCATTGTGCCAACGGCTCTGATTTCGACCCTACCAGCCATGCTCGGCGAACAACATTCCCACACGTCGCACCTGCTCTCGAGCACACTTCAGCTCCGAGCCCTCACAAAAGAAGGCGTGTTGGCGAGGGTCGGCCCGTCAATGGGGGTGGTGTCTATAGCGTGGGCAATGGCCGTGCTCCTCCAAAACGCAAACCGTAGGCTGTGTTTAAGCTTACCCCGGTTTCGTTTACTAACATCGTGTTCGTAGCCCCGTGCAGAATCGCGCCCTTTCACCCTCTGATAGTCTACGAAGCTTTGGAGCGGCCACACACTCGAACCACCACGCTGCAAATGGTTTCTATGAGAATGGCTATGGACATCACAATGGCGTAAGCAGGCATTTCAAATTGGCTTCAATGTTTATACTCTAAAACCGTCACATATAGCGCCACCACGACGATGATGATGGGACAGATGACGATGCAATAGCTGCAACTCATCACACTAGCAACTCACGTTCTCGCAAGCCGCCCCGTCGCTCTAATAATGGGCCAGCGAACGCAAATAACTCGCATAATTCGGTTAACCCTCATGACGATTCAAGCGGCCTAATGGATGTGGTTATAGCGCACCCAAGCGATGACGAGGAGCATTCATTCCGACCCCCAGAGGAGCCTTTATACTGCTCCTGCAAGCGGGTTAGTTTTGGTGAAATGATCGCCTGCGATAATGATGAATGTCCATTCGAATGGGTGCGCTAAGTGATATTATCTGTGAAGCCTTCAGCAATGCTGACGCGTTCACTGCTATAGTTCCACCTAGCTTGCGTTGGTATAACAAAGCCGCTAAACACAGAGAAATGGTACTGCGATCGATGCCGTGAAGACGCCACTCGAAAGGCCAATGCAGACACGTCCGGTAACGGAAACGACACGCCGAATACTAATACTACTACTAACGGCACTAAGCCAGCCCGAGGAGGGCGCGGAAGAGGCAAAGGCGCTGGTGGAGTCAAGAGAGGGCGATCTGTCAAGTAGAGCCTGCGTTTCCTTGATTCCTGGCGTGCTGGAGGTATAGTTGTTTCGTTAGTGTCCGCTGTTTGGTTGTATGTCTTGCTGTGTATGGTATACGTAACTAATAATAAACTGCAACTGTGATCTCATAGCGATTACGAAGGACAAATAAATTCCTTGTCACTCATCTTCAGGATACGTTGGATGTTCAGGGAATTCATATCACGTGGAAATATCCCACGGCAATGCTACCCAGTATAACAAATTGAAGACTCCATCACAAACCTGAAGTAATTTTAGAACAGCCGCTAACATTCCCAACACTGTAAGCCCCGCGATTCAACCCACACTTACTTTGTGAATCAATGGCGCGATCCACGGGTTTACGAAGTAACCTTCGCTTGATTGATCAACAGCCATTCAATGCTGTTCAAAGGAATAGGATGTTAGTGCTCTGTACCACTCTCCGCCCGCAGTATCAGGCTGCAAAATCTAGTCCCGATCAATTGCATCCGTCGGCATGTTATGTATGCGACCAATTTGCCTTGTTCAACATTTTGCCGACGTTTTCGCTCATGGCAAATCTTCAACCTCCGCCCATTAGATCATTCCCATTCGGCGTCCCACCAGCACACCGGTCTTGCTTTATTCGATTTACCCCATGATAAATCAAAACCTCAAACCCAATATGCTCCTAGTTGCTCGACTCCACGAGAACACACATGGTCACCAAGCTGGATAGCCCGTTTGCACAGCTATGATATTCATCGGATATCAAGCTAGCTACAATAAGAGTCATGTTAAAAGGCAATATTTGATATAGCGTTGGCTGCTTGAACGAAGCCAAGAATGAAGTACAAAGCTAGGCACATCGTGGAACATTATCCATGCAATCAGCGCTGCGTTGCATCTCAAAAGGTGTCACAAGGGATTACCCACCAGGGTCCTGGGGGCCATGACTGGTTGATGATGCTCTATTCCTAGCCCATGGAATGGTTTACGAACATCGAATCCAGGTTCACGCAAACACAGGGTGCCCTCACACAAGTACAAGAACTTTTCAATTCACGTGCATTGAGTTGGCTTGCATATATCACAATCTTAGCTTGGCCGCTTGCACAGTTGATCATACCCAAGCATCTGATCCCGCGTTGGCCCGCTTTTTACTGGCTTGCTGACACCCGTGTCCCTTCCGTAGACTTCAGCCACAAAATATCCTGCCACTATCTGAATGCTGTGTCCGGAATCAAGTTCGAAGATCTCCGTCGCCTCAAACTTTCTTCTAACATAGGCGAGCACGCACTGTGGAGCATTGCCGGGGGTTTGGCATCGGCGGTGAATGACACGGAACCATGTAGCCACTTTACGTCGATCAGCTTTCTTGGGATGATAGTTTCGCCTGCCTTGACTGCTCTTGGAACCCTCTGCCGCCGAATTACCGGATTTATACATCTAAACAGCTGACTGAAAGCCTAACCTAAGATTCTTCAACCATATTGTTTCCCCGAAACACCCAAGGCCGTTAGCCTTCCCCTCCAATGCCTCATTGAAAACAACAACGCTGAGTTCCTAGCGCTTGGTGCTGCCGAAACCAGTTGATCGACGTCACAGCTAAATGCACTTCCCTCAGTCACTTGCCCGTTGGCAAAGTAGTGGATCATGCAATCCAACACGCGTCATCAGTTGCCCCGTACGCGCTCCGTGATTGTGCGACGGGCAACGCTTATATCCAATACGCAGGGCGCCGATGAGCACTATGTCCATTTTCAAAGTCCTCCAAAATCCCGTGTCTCGTGAAACCTATACATTGGCGCAGAGGAATTTTGCCGCATCAGCTTATCACACTTGCTCCGGAACATTGGGACGGTCTTGCAACGCATACATCCGTTGGATAACAAGGATCGTTGATTCAATCCTGACCTGCAGGTATGCATGCGCTACTCGAGACCCTTGCGAGCGTCCCACTCGGCTCCCATCACTTGTTGCATCCGTGGGAGATTGGCCTTATTTTCTGTGAAGCTTTCAGCGTCTAATCGGGAGACTACGCCGTCATTTGGACCTTTGTCGTTAACTAACTGTGAGGAAAAAAGAGGGGGCACACCATTGTACCTCGGTTAATGACAATTTCGGCTCCAGTTCGGTCGACAGTGGCAGTATGTAAGGAGGAGAACCGAACAGTATTGAATAGGCGCGAGGCTCACGGTATTGTTGGAGTATGTTTTTGGACGCTATGTATTTTTGAGTGAGGTAAATTAACAAGTGACCCACAGTCATAAGCTGTGACGTGTGATATATGTAGCCCGATTGGGAGCACATCCCATTTCGATGCACGAGGCACCAAGACGCCACGCCATCATGACCGTTTGGCTGGTAACTATAATTCCTTCGATGAACTAGCACAAATTTGTTTGGCTCAGAGAGCATTCGTTCTCAGTTCCCGAGTGGTTTAGTATTGAGAAGGCCGCTATATTACGGTATGCTCTGTCTATACAGTCAAAAAACAAAGACAATATTAACCAATACAAATAGCCGCATATAACATGAAGTTAGTAGCCAGGCTGCGCATATATGGAAGCACAGAAACAATGGTTTGGTATACGAAAAAGGCGAACGAGAAAGATAACATAATGTACACTCTAGCAAAGAATAAATCGTAGTGTCATCTCATGTCCATCAAGGATTGAAGAAAATTGTTGCCGTTCTAATTCACCTTGTCAGATTACGCGATAATTGTGGCTGACTCCCCAAGTGCAACGATCTACACTGCACTTCACCGACCTTGGAGAATGCTTCGCTCGGCTATTGCTGGGTTTCTCCCTACAGCCTCAACGCCTGCCATGCCCATGAGCATGACACTGTCCATGGCGGCTGTGGCTGCCACGCTGTCAGCCAGCTCATAGACTGCGAGCCCGCCATCAAATAGCCGCCCAACGTAACCGACCATCCGCTTGTATGGGCCGCCACGGGTGACAATATCCATCGACGGGTCTTCGTTGGCATAAGATGAGTATGGAGAAGGTGGCGTGGTAAAGCTACGACACTCAAAGAGAAGAGTGCTGGCTCCAGCAGCGAGGTACCGTTGAACCAGAGGAACAAAAGCCCATATCAGAGTTGTGCGAGGAGGGAAGCGCTTGCGTACGACCGGCGGAGGTGGAGGGCGTAGGCTGGCCTGAGGGTGGGGGAACATAAACGGAGGAGAGATTGGGCGAGGCGGGGCTTGTCTGCCGCGCTTGGTCACTGGGGGCGGAGTTGGGTAGGCGGCAGCTACGTGCGAGATCGCCGACGCGGGCCGTACAGGAAGCGAATGACTAGAAGAAATATCGGAGGGTGCGAATGCAAATAACGGATCGAACGCATAATCTCCCCCCTGGTGTGACGGTGTTACGGTGCCGCTAGCATACGCTCGCGAGCTTGGGGCAGAGCCTCCCGACTGCATTGTTGGCCCTCGCGAATCGCTCCCACTCCTAAATGAGCTGGGGGTGCCGTATAGAGCTACAGCGTAAATATCGCTCCCCTCCCGCTGGAACGATACCATTGTACTCGAAGGGAGATTTCGCACGCTTTGAACCTGTTGGCTGCTAGGAGGCGAGTTGGCTCCGGAGCCGCTTTCGGGGAACGGCGTGGGCGAGGATCTGCTTGTTCGAGTTTCAGTCCCTGGTATGTTAGGATCGCTCGTGCTCGCCACGGGAGTAGTAACCAGTCGCATCTCAATTACCCCGTTATAGGGTGATGCGTCCATAAAATGTTGGAGGAGAGCAGGGATTGACTGATATGGAGTGGCCAAGTCCAGGCGGTACAACATTCGGCGGTAGTCGCGCATAGTTGCTTCGGAGTCTATCATGCCTGGTCAAGGATGTCACCCTGAATATCTGGACAGTAAAACATACCGGTAGACCTGTGGAGGCCAAAGAGACGAGGGTTTATGAACAATCGAAGAGTAGACGATCTATATGAAAAAGTGTCACACAAACACAAACGGCAAGGGAAGAGTTAATGACCTGAACCGTTTTTTTTTTGCACCTCGTATAAGAGCAGAACGAGAATGAGGAATATAAGCTGGAACGTATAAAGGGGATGGCGGAGAGCTGAGGGCGCTGTCTGCCAAACCCGACAGCGCTGGGTACTTATACCCCACCCGCAGGCAACAAATTCGAGTGACATCCGGAATAAGCACCCCGGGTTTTCGATAATGGGATAGCTGAACATCACGCTCTTTCCAGTACATGAGTTGATGGCGAAAAGTAAAGGACCTGTTAGAGGAGGATCGGCGTTTTCAAATTCATCACCGCCACGCGTGGATTGCTGCGGGATCGTCGTGTCTGGGCTTTACGTCTATCTCCTAACCACTACAGCTGCTGTGCGCAACAACAACTGGTGCTGCGCATCTCGCTCAGTTCGCCCACCGGAGCTTCGTTTGTGTCAATCATGTCTCGCATCCTCTACTCTGATACTCGGCGATGGTAACTCCTAATCTCTACTCAATGTTCGGCCTTAATATCTATCTCTCCGCAGCACGTTAGGCCACGACTGCCTGAGGGGTACCGAGTGCAGCGAACTCTGACACCTCTCCAGAATCCTAAACATACTTGAAAGGCTGCTCTAGGCTAAAATAGAGCGGCCACATGAGATTTACTGCCAGAAAATATTCTGGATTGTGGCTCTCTACCAAAAACCTTGGTATCCATGCTATCTCTGTCCCATAACCGAGGCTTGAATACCTGATCGCTGTCAAGTCACCGCTTCAGAACCCCTGGTGCCAACTCTCAAATAACGCTTTCCCCCCTGGATCTCGGACCGCATGCAACCCTTGCACAAGCCTTGGTTATGCACCTCCGAACGTGCCAGGTCAGTGGGTTTCATACCTCGTGTGATGGGTACGGGCCTCAGTTCTCGGCCATTGGTCATTAAGGAGCTCGGCCAAACTAGTTTCCTTTATGCGCTCGACTTAATCACGTTCTGCGAGTACGGCTAGCGTAGCCTACTGCTTTGTTTTTAATCGCGTTGGGAGGTAATAGCCGCTTTTGTGCCACATGAACCACCACCCCACTCTCCCGTAGCAAACCTTTGGACACGCTTCGCTTGGCCGTGGTTTGGGTACATCCATAGAATCAGAAACTTCCAGGCAATGCAGGCACGTTCGCAATCCATAGATTTAGTTAGCCGAGTTTTGTATCATGCGCGATTCGCATAGCGCACTACTCTCACACACACTTTAGACCCCGTAGCATCGACAATGAGAGCGTATTGTTGATCTGCCACCACTCAGCCACGAGCGGCACACACTAACTCGAGAAATTCCAAGTGATTAAGAAATCATTGAAGAAACCTGGTAATAGCCTTCATCGGCTTATTGAACGAAATTCATTTATATGCTTATCATTTTCGTGTGCTGGATGACAGCTCATCCCTTTGGCAGTTTTCATACAGATACTCCAGAATTTCCGTTCAATTCACTATGGCGCGAGATCGGACTTGTTCAAGATGAAGGCCGGAAAAACTATGGGTCTTTCACTCACCATTATTCGGACTATCGGTGTATCCGACGTTAGCAATCTGGTTATCCTAAACGGGGGCAACTTTGTAATTGTGTATTTCAAGTATTGGTAAATCATATCAGTCATGGCAGCCCACGTGGTTGCATGTGGCAGATGTAATTGAATTGCGCCCCAATCGCGACGTGTCTCGCGTGGCCATTGCCGTGAAACTTGACCTCTAATTGAAGGTTTGCCTTATGGAGTTGTCGCCCTTGGCCACTCACCGTAAATTAGAGACACTCCTACTCAAAAAGCTTTCTGACGGATTTCCTTACTCCAAGTAAGCGTCCAGTCTGGACTAAATCGGACGCTAATTGTCTATCGCCGGTGGGGTTCAGAACACTTAGAACACACACTTCCTGTGTTAACGCGATCGCATTTTCAAAAGGTGATGGACGGTGGATGGCTTCGGCCGGCGATGGTCTGTATATCCATTAACCCCATCAACGCAATGTGTCTTATGGCCACGCGGATGTTAAACATCAGATACAAATTTGTGCCTGTGGGATACGTTTCATGAATTTCTCCAAGTTTGTTCGACGCCAGTAGCCAAATTCACTACGGAACCAGTACGCCCCGCGCCGCCATACCGTGGACATTCAGGCTCATCGTGCCCACAGAGGAGAAACATACTAGCGCTGGCTTTCAATGCGTCCAACGACAAAATATACTCGTATGGACAATCAACTCATCGTCCTCGATTTACTTGATCGAACTTGATTTAGAACAGGCACCTCTGGACATCTAGTTGAACATGACACTGCCCGGTTATTCTCGGGGTCATCACGAAGTTGCGCGCTTGGTGGCTCAGGCCACACAACCTCAATTTGCGCTCTCGAAACGGCTGAGCTTGGCCAGGGGATCAGGACCGAGCATAGTCGTGGGTACGAAGTGCGTCCCTGTTTTATTGTCATTCCCGGAACTAGCCTAATTGGAAGTAAACTTTTACAGTCTATTACTTACTCGGTCTCTACACACCCAACGCACCCAAGTCTCGTTATCACTGCCGATGATGAAGGGCTAGTCCGACTCCATGACTTCAGGAGCCCTGGAGCTGGGGCACTACCTTCTATGGAGGGCCTTCTTGTCCGCAACTCCGAGATCAACGATGCGCAGTGGTGTCCTGTAATGGGCGCGGGTCATTCTTTCATAGTGGCACAAGCGGATGGCAACGTCAGGTGCGTGTGGTGCAACACCCTTTCCTATTTCTCGGGGATGCGAAATACATTATTCGTAATGTCCTAATAGCCCCTTGCTAGTCTGATGGACTCACGGATGGCATTTTCTGCGTCAATCGATCCCGTCGAGGACCCCAAAATTGTTTTACAACGTGTGAGAAATACGAATTAGGCTCCGTCCTGTCCCAATTCTAACATGTATTAGTATGCTACCTGGATCTCGAAGCCAGGTTCATATTCGAGCTGTGCTCCCGAACCATCAAGCATAGCTTTCACCTCTGACGGAAAGCAGATGGCTCTCACACTCAAAGTAAGTCGGCTTGTTAATCCGGCACACTGCTCTCGTCATTCGGAGTTCAAAGGGCTACGTGCCGGTAGTGTACGACACGTTTGAAGTGTTCCCGATCGCCCAATGCGGCGTCCTTCCTGAGTCGAGTAGCGAATCCATCCCCCCGGGAGGTCAATCATATGCGAATAGCTGCACTGTCAAGGTGGGTACGCGACGATAGCGTTCAAACGCAACCGAGCAGTGAGTGGTAGGCTCACACTCCTGGTCGATGCTTCCTTCCTCATTACCGCAGCATGGATCATTTGGAGGGGTAGGTATGGGTCTTCCAGAAGACTCGATATACTGTGCGGGCTCCGATGACTTCCGTGCATACGCCTGGGTTGTCCCTTCGTGGGATGAGTTAAAATCCAAAAGATGTTCTTACGAAAAGAGCAAATGGATGTCTGGGCCATGCGGAGACAGCATTGGTATGTGCATACGGTCATGAGTTGCAGAATGGCTAGGCTAAGCTTGCGTTCCCTCGCTCTGTGGGTTTGATGGCTATGTGTTACCGTCCACATAGGTTTTACTATTCCCGGTAACTCCCAAGTCGTTACCACCCCTTACAACCTCTCGGAGCCAGCTTTTCGTCTGGGTGGTCAGTCAATTTTCTATTATTCATCTTCAGCAATATTCTCATGATTGAATAGGTCATAAGTCAATCATCAATACGGCAGCCACTCACCCATCTTTACCCTTGATTATTACCGCGGGAATCGAATCATACGCACTCATCCATAGTGCCCACTCCATACCCGGCGGACAAGTAACTGAAAGACCTGAGAATACTCGATCGTTGCCGCCCCCCTCGACTCTATCCCGGTTAAACTTTCGAGCAAAGGCATACGGCTTGGATGGTCTGACGATGGAAGAAATTGCTCTGTATAGGAGCATCCCGCGTGACGAACGCGCAATACTCATGTTTGACGAGTGCGTATCATCCTGCTTTTGGCTGCCCGATATCCAGCTAACACGATTCATCTGTTTGTTGGATAATATCTCCACCAGGCTGTTAAGGCTTGAAGGCAATACTGACGTTTTTCAAACTCGTTTGCGGGTTGACTTGAACAGCAGCTTCTGATTGAGGCCTTCAATGTATAGTTACACGCTGGGAAACTACATATTCAACAACACAGTGCGTCTACTGGACAGTGACGGTGCCATTCAAATACACAGCCTGGCTGGTTCCGACTCGTACTGTGAACTTGCCTGGTTCTACAACAAATTTATTCTGGAGATTCCAGACAGCCAGATTTTGCACCGGAATAGATATCGATACCGTTTTTGACTCGCCTGGAGCAAGGTCGACCTTGGCGAAGCCCTGCAAAGATTGAACGGGCGTGACTACTGAGCTGACAACATCGGTCATGTAAATCTAGATGTTGGGTGAAATAGCCCTGTTAGCCACTGCCCCATTGGAGGCCACCCGGTGTATGATCTTTACCTGTACTACCTCCTTTCCTGCACGAGCTCCAGTATTCTTCACATTAACGGTCACAACGAGCGTGTCACCGGAACTGAGAGTGGGTTTAGAGAATTTGAGTCCAGAGTACTGGAATGTCGTGTATGACAGCCCATGGCCGAAGCTCCAGAAAGGCACAGGTGAGTCAAGGGTGTACTAGACATGAAGGCATTTAGTAACTCTCCTGAGGGGACGCAAATACACCCGAAATTTTACCTCATGGCCAAATACCAAAGTTCCATCATCCTTGATATAGCCAGGTCCGGTCCAGTCAACAGGGCGGGCCCCCTTCAGGTAATCGTAGAACGCTGGTGCTGTACCGACGCTACGCGGCCATGAGACAACCGTTCTACCTACGATAGCATGCAAGATCATCTGAGATGGATTGTCGAAGGTGGAGTTCTGATACGTACCTGATGGATTGTAGTCGCCAAAGATGACTTCTGCAAGAGCACGCCCTTGCTGTAAGGTGGTCATTGGATATAAGCCATTGTTCGGTGGTTCTATACAATAGGCTCACTAAATCACCACCGTAGAATTGGCTGATAATCGCGTCCGCATCTTGTGATCGCAAGAAATTGGTTAGGAAAGCACAATGTGAATACACAATGCATTCAGACTTACTTCTGTAAACCCAAGTTTCTGCAATAGGCTTGCCAGAAACGTACACAACGATCACCTTCTTCCCTGTTGCTTTGATTGCCTTAATCAGCTTGAGTTGGGCACCAACAAGCCCCAAATCCGATACGTCGACATGTTCCCCGGTAGTGGCGTTTTGCTAGCGAAGGAGGCTCGATTAGTTTAAGGCCCACCGGGTGAGCTGCTCGCTTACCCCTGACCAGAGCAAAGTCTGGTCCAGCGACCAAGTCCCAACCGCAACAACGGCAACGTCTGATTTCTGTGCCGCAGCAACTGCCTCAGGAAACCCGTCTTCAGATGCCGACCACAATTTACATCCCTCGGCATAGTTGATCTGAACGTTAGAACCTGCTAGAACCTGCTTGAAGCCTTCCAAGGCTATTGAAAGACATTCCGATGGGTATATGCTGCACGCGGGTAGAATAAACCAACATACGAGACACGGCGTTGTTCTTAGCTCCGAAAAACACATAATCACCCATCTAAAACACATCCAAACATCAGCTGTAATTTCGCCACCTCTCGGCTCAATAACTCACAATAACTTGCCCCGCGGAAGGCCCAATCAAAGCGACAGACTTGATTCCCGTTTTGCTAAGCGGAAGTATATTGTTGTGATTCTCAAGCAGGACGATCGATTCACGTTCCATCTCGAGCAACGTAGTCAGAGTATCGTTGGTCCGCATGGATTTCGCATAGTCAGGATAGGGGTAGGGGTTCTCGAAAAGACCAAGAGCAAATTTAGTTCTAAGCATATAGCTAACAGTCTCGTCCAGAGCGGCTTGTGAAACCTTGCCAGCTCGGATTTGATCTGCGGAAGCGGGCGTGATCAGATCTTACCAAGATCTTGTCGTAATGACAAGTGGACATGACATACCTGGGAGAGTGAGGTAGGTGTAAGTTCCACCCCCCATTTCTCCTTGAAGTCCGTTTTCAAGCGATGCCTTAGCGCAGCATTCTCGGCTGTCACATGTACCATGGAGCGTCATAGGCAGGTCGACCTATGTCCGCATCGCTCGTTATTTAGGAGGTAAACTTTAGCTGGAGTAGTCCGTACCGATCTGTAGTATGTCCAGTGATTTTGTGACATTAATTAGCGGGTTTATGCAGGCCTGTATAATCGGCTTACCCAGCGTCTGCAAGTAGATTAGCGGTCAAACTATGGGATGGACGAGGCATACCCACCAGAAACGACCCAGTATTTGTAGCCCCATTCGCGGCGGAGCTGGGAAGAGAGTTGATGAGAAAAAGAGAGAGAGAGAACCCTCCCGGATGGAGTGCTTTCAAGCTCACAATCTGAACGAGCAAATCTATGCACACATTTTTAGGTTACTTGAAATGGAGTAACACTCGGTGAGTACTCACGGTCGTTGGTCACGGCAGGGATGCCATCATAACTCGAGTACGCCGTCATGATTGACAGTGCGTTCATACAAGCACGTTGGAAGGGTTTCAAGTAGGTTGAACGAAGTTCCCTCTCGCCTCCAGGAACAGGCGCAAGGTTCCTACCCGCTTTTCAGCAACGTAGAGGTGCAAAGGAACGCTGCTTCCACTCACAATCCACCCTGAGGAGATCCAAACGCTGCAAAATGTTTACACGTAGCAGCCATACGAGCGATTGCGGTGCTGGAGACATTTCGGCGTTTTCCGCTCTGGAGCCCGTCAACAAAGGCCAAGCCCATTTCTCCTGATCTGTGACAAGTTGAATGAAATATCAGTCGCAATTTCATATCAAGTATAGACGTCAAGACAACTCACAAGAAATGATCTTCACCAAAGTTCTCCTCTACTCGACCCCACCGAAGCTCCCGACTCAAGTCAACGACCGGGGCGAAGATGTGACTTATACCGAAGGGCTCTGCCTCAGAGGTGATGGCTGTCGCTACCTTCTTCAATAAATCGGTGTTGAAGGAGCAGGCCATAGCAAGGGGGGAAGGGAAAATGGTTCCATTGTTCGTAAATCCGTGTAAACCTAAACATAGAGAGTAAATATATTATCCAAAGCACGATTTGAGGCAGACCTTCTGACTGGAACATTGCTGGGATCCCAAGACGTGTACTTTCCATCAGGTACTTTTGGCCCACATTGATTGCGTAGCTACATTCCAGCAGTTGTTTTAATATAGATGGTACGATATGCCAGCATATACTCACGCAAGTTTCTCGTACGTCGCGGAATATCCAGCTAGGAAGATATCAGAGGTCAGAGCGTTGCTTGCGATTCAAATATGTGAATTACCCCAAATTGACCCAGCTTTGTATTGCATCATTTGAGCAAGACCAGTCGCATTGTAGCTAGAATGAAACAGTGTCAAAGATGCAGAACAAGATGTCGTAGGGTAGAGCTAACGTGAGTGTGTTATCCGCAGGGTCGGTCATATTCATCCATCCATTGATGTCACCTTGAATGATTTGGGCTACTTTTTCCTCTATGGTCATTCGAGAGAGGAGATCTTTGACTCGATCTTCAATCGGCGCGCCGGGATTTTTGTAAACAGGAACCCCAGCAGTAGGTTTTGAAGGGCTTGACACTGTTTTTGTCGTCGACGCACTCTGAGTAGTGCTGAACGAGAAAGACGTAGATTTAGAGGTACTGCCCTGCGCCAATGCCATGGGCATCGACGCCGTGAGCAGCAAACCGGACCATGCTGCGGTCTTCATGCCAGTAAGGAACACAAGGGAGAGCTAGCTAGAGGCTGAGCTCGTATCATTGTAGTTTCCGTGATATAAAAGCCAGCCAGCGCGGCTAGCCAGCCAAGCTTCTGAATAATAACTGAAATGCAGGAACGTATAAGACGGAGTTTCTCCGAAAAGTTCCCATACGGCGTTAATGGCTAAACAGGAAATGCTAGCGTTATGGTGCGCGGCCCGAAAGTGCTTCTATAGAATTAAAGAACGTCTGAACGTAGATTGAAGGGTAGGATGAACGGAAACCGCATCCAAAACCAGAATACTTGACCGAAGGTTTGTTTCGCGTGGGCTTCTCATTTTAGCGAACTGGCTTGGATATAGACCAGGTGCCTCGGTGGGGAATCCAGGCTACCAGAAGGGCCATTGTCGGCGACGAATGTCGGACGAGTAATAATGCCCCCTATCATGTTCATGTGGCCGCTGGTCGTGGCATCAAACAGGCTAGGTCGCTGCCATTTCAGGTTCCATGCCTATCACGTGAAATAGAATCGAACACTACCGCACACCCTCAATTAACACCCGAAGCGACAAGCGCAAACCGCCCGAACACCACTTCGGTCCAACCAGAGAAGACATTCATAGATAGACATGGCATCACTCGATAGTCTTCTCTTGGAGAAGTTCCTCCCGAACAAAACCACACGGCTTCAGGCCGAGTCTTTGCTACGAATGGCGCGACTACGCACAGCTCCGGGAACGGGCATGTCAGTAGATGAAGGCGGGATCGGTTTACCCGCGATATGTGCCTTAATTGCATGCGAGAGGTGAGGGCTCGAAAGAAACGTTTTCCGCCTCAGTATTTAAATGTAAAACTTAGGCTTGGAGACCGATCTTTCAGTAAAGAGGTGGCTCAGCGGGCGTCATGCCTTCGCCCTCAACTGTTCGAGCAAACCCTCGCGATTGTTCGAACCGTGCTGAAGGAGCAAGATAACATCGCTCCATCTCGTAGTACACGCTCCACGCAACGCCCAATCTCGTACGACAGCTTGACTAAAAAATATGGTGCAAATCGCGTTGAGCCTCACATTGTTAAAGAATGTCAGCGAGTGGAACGTGAACTTGCTAAAGCACTAGACGACAACTCGGGTTGGAACGACAGAGGATTACGGCTACAATTTTCTGGTGGTGCTGCGAAGCGCGAGGGGTGCGTGAAATACCCGATATATCACTGCCTCGGCACTTACGTCCTTCAACTTTGTTGGATTAAAGATACAAACTGCTCCTGAGAAGGAGTACATGAAGACCCACGAAATCGCACAGAACGACTGGAGTCTCATCACATTTCAGCTAACCCGGTGTATGCAGTACGACTATCAGCGACTGCAATCTAAAGCTACAGGTGCCACAAAAGCACCCCCACCTCGACCAGCCAACGTCATCAAGATCCGACGCGGCACTAGGAATCCCGCCCCCGAAGCCGCTGCCACGACTCCCGTCAAACGCAAGAGCTCGTCTGTACAAGAAGACAGCGATGGGGAGCATGGTGGCGCGCAGCCCCACAACTACGTTCCACCTGCGCCGCCGTTTCCTTCTACCTTAGCGTCACCCGGGTTTGGCCCCTCTACTTCCCCGCCGCCAAAACGGATGGGTCCTCTAAAATACCGCCCGGTCTATCCCGACCGTAGTTTCTATGGATTTGATCGTATAACCCTGAGGACTCAGGCGGTTGCAGAGTTTGTGGAATGGAAGAATCAGCATGCCTCATCCGATACCCCATTGACTAATGTAACATCAGCAGCGTAGAGCAGTAAACTAGTATCCGTAATTGTCCTGACCTGCTAGTATATGCCTTGTTGTTAATTGGTGTGCTCCATACATTATGTATAGTACTGATAGACGATCATACATGGCGTTGCTTCTACACGATAGCATATGATGAGCGACATGGATCGTCAAAGGTCAGACAAGTTTGAGCATGGGACAAGTCGCCGTCGTTGACTGATTATTGAACGCTCCGTCGGGATGCAATGCGCCCGGTAGGTTTAGGACCATCTATGCTAGGGGCAACCCCGAGGGAAGATATAGGTGAGCACTGCTTTGACTTTGCGCAAGCATACTAGGCATAGGCGGTTGCAACAAGGTTGAGCAAGTCTCAGTAATGCACTGGATGAGCGCTAAACGCTCCACAAGAAGCCATTCATCGGCTGAGGAACTAAGCATAGATATTTTAAGAAACGTAGACGCGTGGTACCTTATGTACAGAAAGGTACTCCAAAGTA
This sequence comes from Ceratorhiza oryzae-sativae, assembly GCA_030998015.1. Lineage (NCBI taxonomy): Eukaryota > Fungi > Basidiomycota > Agaricomycetes > Cantharellales > Ceratobasidiaceae > Ceratorhiza > Ceratorhiza oryzae-sativae. Next base: position 813,565 of record JARWMV010000234.1, on the reverse strand, counting down.
AAGGTAGGAGCTCGTTTTTGGTTCTCAGCCATCACCACTTGGTGTTACATTCTATCCAGCCGTTCCCGAAGCCGCGCAAGCATCCCTGCGGATTTTGGATTTCTGCCAAAAGTCCTCCCATCACCGCGGGTGCTACTCCGTCACAAACAATTAGCCACTATCTTCTAGAAAAAAAATAATCGCTCACCCATGCCCACCCCACCAAACAATCTCCAGCCAATCCAACCAAAATCTTTCCTGACGCACCGAAAATATATCAAGCCAGTTCTTCTTCCATCCAAGGTCGTAAATTCGAATTTTACCAGCAGCAGAACGAACCAGCCGGCGCTGGTTTCGAGTCATGGTATGTTCTACGAAATGTGTCGCGTTGTCACGGGATGCAACGGGCACCGAGTGACCAGGCGGTGGATAGATTGGCAAAGACTCGGGCCTAGAAGAATCCAAGACCGAAGAGTCTCCACTCAATTTAGCCTCATCCTCGGCACCTGGGTCAGCCTTGAGCATGGTGTGTAATTCAACATCAGATTCGAAAGAGCTAAAGGTAAATCAGCGTTTGAACCAAGACTCTGGATGGAGGTCGCTCGCCTGCCACTCCCATCCTCGTCGTTCGTAGGATTGCTGCTAGGTAGTGGTGGGAGATATCGCAAGAGCATATATGGTGAAAGCTGCTCCAGCGTAGTCTGCCCTGTTCTAGTTTGACTTTGGTCATTCACAGATCGACGAAAAGAATGACTAAACATACGTGACGAGGTAGATATGAAAACCGATAAAAGATCCCATGCATATAGCAAAGACTGCACCCCCTAACGCGAGATACAAAGCATGCAATGGAGTAAGATCAACAACTTGCTGTCACGAGAAAGACATCAACGCAACATCAAACAAGCTACGAGGGTACTCACCACCATACTGTTATTAAAATACCATTTTATAGGTGATATCGAAACGGTTACCGCGTGAGCGGCGATCAACGTCGTGCTGAGCAAAAAGTGCAAAAACGACGGATAGGTCCGGTGCCCCTAAGCAAAAGGCGAATGAATCAATATGCCAATGTCTTCCACAGAGAAGTAAAGCACACCAACGACACAGTTGTTTCCTAACCACGGACAGTGGTGATCTACAAGCTTGACGGTTGAGTATAGCATAGTATCAACAGCCTTATCGCGCATACCCATCTTGAGCACACATCTTTTACAATACGAGCAGTGATGGGCTCTCTCGGGCTGATGCCACAAGAAAACAAACGCATCAGTCTCATGCCTCGAAAATGATAAAAAGCAAGCACAACCTTGGGCGCCCAACATTTTCTGCACCACCTCGGCTCTCCCTGGTCGTCGACCCCTACCTCGGAGTCTTCGTCGCTCGACCCCGCGCCTCCATCCATAGGGCCGGCCAGGGCGTCGGCGAGGCTGATTTCTTCGCCGTTCCCATCCGGCCCCGAAACGAGCGCGTTGCGTTCCACGTCTTCTTCGCGGGATTTCAGCGGGGCGACCGGTCCTGGGTCGCGAGATACGCAAACGATGAAGGAAGAAAGCCCCACAAAGGTTAGAAACGAGGCGACGATAATATGCGTGATAAACGATGGGATTGAGCCGTCGATTTTGTAATGGTGAGCAGTAGTGACAATGATGATGGACGGGTATGCCGATAGCACCAGGACTACTGCGACTATAGACGCTTGTTAAAAGGCTTGTTTTGGTGATGGGGGTATGTTCGGGCTTACTTGTGGCCGGGCCATACGTCTTTACTAAGTGAAAAAGTCTCCGGAGGGTCTTTGGCATCTTCATACGCTGTACCGTGGCCCTTCGAGGAACTCTACTCGTGGGCTCAATAGGATCGTTAAAAGTCAAGAGGGGCATTAAATCGTGGATATCCTCGTTCAGAAAGCCGAAAGCTTCGATGGTCGAGAGGCAGATTATAGGCAAGGCAACACGCAACGACGAAATAACCCAAGATAGGTCAGATAAACTAGATGTTTTAGTTAGTCGCAGAATCGAGTCGATATAGCTCCAACACGAACTCCAAAAACAGATACGCGATGGCCGTGTGGTGAAACAGAACAAGCTCGGGTGGCTCGGTCGCCGCCTAAGCGCTATGCAGATCAAACCTGTCCTCCGGTACTCCAAGAACTCCGGGCAACAGAGGCGAAGGATAATCCTATCTGACAAGAGCGAATTATATGTGCTCCCTCTAAAAAAAATTTAACATTCTAGTATGCACTGAATTGATTTTACTAGATCGTATTAAGGAGCACCATAAATTATACAATCTATCCAAGGTCCGTGCACTACCTGTTCTTGGTCTGTCTGTACGATCGAGTTAGGCACGTGGGGTTCCAAAGAATGGCCAATATCTTACCTAAATGTGAACCTTTTGCGAGTAGGAGCAAACTCGCCCAGCTTATGTCCTACCATATCTTGAGTCACCGAGACAGGCAAGAACTGGTTCCCGTTGTGGACCAAGAATTTGGCGCTTTCAAGTGCTGCCGCGTCAGACATGTGAGATGTGTACGGGATTATTCCTCACCCGACGAAATTGGGAAGAATAGTGCATGATCGTGCCATGGTCATTATAGGTACATTATCCGTGCGTGCCTTGCTCAAGCCCGAAAGGGCCACGAAATATGGGCCTAGAAAAAGTTGTAGTAGAGGCTAGGCTCGCGTGCATCCAACCTACCTTTCCATGCAGACCTTGATAGCAGTACCGACGTGCTAAACATCGTGATTGTAGACCAAAAGATGGCGAGCAACCACGTGACAAACCCATAGTCGAAATTAAGTATGGGTATTCAACTGTGCGCTATTATACAAAGAAAAAGATGGCTTGCGGAGCTACAATTTTGGCCAAGCGATAGTCCATCAGCAAGGCGGAGTATAAACATATTCTGATGTTCAAAATATCTGTCCAATTCACAAATAGCTAGTCCGAAATCAATCACCGAACACCGGACGGCCCACTAATCGACTCGTATGTGGGCGGGATCTCCCTCGGCGGCTCGTCGTCATCGACATCGTTCACACGACCAGCGTCCGAGTGAACAACCACGCCCGGATCATCGTTTGCGACGTGCAGTCGTCTCGCCTCGCGATCCTTCAACGCGCGGGCAGAGGACGAACCGCTATCGGACATGGCTTCGGATGTTGTCGTTGGCTGGCTGTGATAATCTGCGGTTGAATTGGCCCGGGACTGCATGTGGGCGAGGTGGTCGCGAGATAGGGGCATTGGCATTGGCATCGTCATCCCCGGGTTAGGCGGTGCGTAATAACTATCACCCGACGCGGGTCCGGGCGTGGACAGTGGTTCATGATGGTCGCTGGATAGCGGTCGGCCTTGACTAAGAGCAGAATGCATAGACAGCGGCCTCGCGTCGGCCGCCATACCCATTTCTGGTCGCGTTTGGGAAGGAGGTAAATGGTATGGTCTAGCTATGACCGCAGGGTCATTGACATCGTCGCCCTCTACCAAATCAAGCGGCCGGTCAATATTTCTATCGGGCTCAAACATGTCTGGAGCGTCCGAGTGAGCAGGGGCGGACTTTTACGTCTAATTTAACACTCACTTTCTTCAAACTTGTCCCGCTTGGTTCGCCTTCGGATAAACCACAGAAGCAGGATCAAGATCAAAAGTCCGCCAACGCCACCAACAGTGCCCCTATTTCAAGTGCTGTGTGTTAGCGTGCACTACGCCAATCCGAGTCAAGCCAAGGATAGCGCACCCGACGATCGCCCCAACGTTCTGAGATGATTTGGCGGGTGCTGAGGTTGGCACCGCATAGTTTGAGGTGATGGAAACAGTGACAACAGTGTGGCCGGCGCTATTCGTTCCAATAAAGGAGGTGACGACCTGTGTTATGACTGGCGAAGATCCGGCAGTACTGAGCGAGCTAACGACCGATCGAGTGGATGCGATGGAAGCGGACGACCGGGTCGAGACCGAGCTGGACTGGCCTTCATCGGTCGGGGTCGGTGTGGGTGATGTTTCAGAGACCGTGGGGAGGGTTGATGACTCGGGCGAAGAAGTGGGCGGAGGAGACGTGGGAGGCGGGGTCCGAGTAGGGGAAGTGGGGGGGTTCGAGGTTGGGGGCTCGGACGACGCTGGAGGGGGCTCGGACGTCCCAGGAGCAGACTGGGTCGCTGTATCGGGTGGGGTACTTTCTGGGCTGGCTATTAAAATGTCAAAAGCAGTCAGCCAGCTGCAAAGTGGTCCGAACAGGGGCAGTCGCCGGAACTCACACGACACCGGGTCCTGCCTGCGTTGCAGGTCGATCTCCATCGCGTTGTTGAGCAGCCAATCGTGGAGCGCAAAGGGCATGAGGCTATGATCGATATCACGTCTAAATTACGACAAACCGAGCAAACGGCTTGTCAAATGCGCTAGGCAGCGGCGAGAGGGGCCGAGACGGCGAGCGGAGCGCAGATCTCGAGTTTTAAGACGTCTTGGTGGACGAGAACAAAGACCCGTGGGTCGGACCCACGACACCCAGCTGACATAATCGGCCGTGGTGCCTCTGGCTTCGATGCAAGCCAGAAGCACAAGCCCTTGTCTTGCGCGTGCGAATGACGCAGACCACGTCAGCGTTGGGGCCCACAACGCGAGCACGAGCAGCTTCAATGTTTAAGCAAGCCCTTGTCGCATTCATTCCTGGTTTACCCTGCTCGGGCATCCTTCTTAGGCGGAGCATTCATTCGAACAAGGAAAAAAAAACGATCGATATGCCCACACTCCTCTACATACATACAACAACAATGGCCACACCCTGCTCTGCAGGTAGCAATAGAAACAACCCCACCACTCACACCAAATCTTCAGGAGCAAGGTCGCGCATGATCCGGCTACGCACCCGAGGCAAGCGTACAGTACGTGCCTGGTTGTCCGTAGCGGCCTGGGCGCCCGGTGCCTGGCCGTGCTTGTGCGCACCGTTTCCGGCATTGGCGTTTTGGTTGTTGCCGGCCCCAGTCTTAGCGCCGTTTTGGTTGTTGTTCTGGCCGTTCCGGTTGGCGCCGTTATGGTTCTTGCCGTTGCCGCGAGCCGAGGCTGTAAAGAGAGTTTCCACCGCTTAGCTATTGTCATTTGAATCAATCAAACGAGTAAACGTACTGGCGGTGGGGGTGACAGCCGACCGGGTGGTAGTAGTCCCGGTCGCAGCCGCTGCTGTAAATATATGCGTGGTTAGAACATTCCAGGCGTGGTCGCGAGCCGCTCACGAGTTGTCAAGACCGCAGTCCCAGCAGGCTGGCCAACCGGCTTGGAAATAAACGTAGCCAGGCTGGACGAAAAGGATGCCGACATTTCTTGCTGCATCAACGAGCCACAAATCAGAATAACTACTAGCATACACCCAAAAGACTCACGTTGCGCGTAATGGCGAGGTCTGGGTTTTGACTGTTGATTTGAGTGGCCACAGCGCCGGAAGTGGGTGTCACTTTTCCGGTGGCCATCATCTCGATGGCCTTGCTCACAGCGTCCTTGACCGCCACCTTGAGATCCTCAGCTTGCTTCACCGTAAGGAGAGCCTATGCCGGCGTGTTAGTGCACGTTCTCGAGCTAAAATTTCGTTTACTCACACCCTTGGCGGTGGTCGAGTTTCCACCATTGGGCGAGGCATCGTCCTGTCCAGCCTAATTACACGGCGCGAGGTCAACAACAGGAAGAGAATGAATACCACGTGAGCTTACCAAGAGATCAATCGGGATGTTCAAGGCGCTCCCAGAGGCAGTGATCAAATCGTTGGCCTCGCTGGGACTGATGGACAAACGGCGGAGGATGCGAGCAATCTGACGCTTCAGCACGTTGAACTCGACTGAACGCTGCATTTTGTTTTGTCCGCCCTTGTTCTTGTTGCCTCCCGCGGTCGAGTTCCGACCGGTCGCGCCAGAAGGCATTTGGACTGCGATGCAGCCGCCTGTAATGTGCCAACATGAGCGAATGTTTGTCTTTTTTGAGGCGCGAAAAACTTACCGAACGGGCCAGCTCCAACCGCAGCGCCCCCGTTTGAAACACGAACCAAGCAAGCTATCAACATAGATGAGTATATGCGGGCTCTCACTAGGGCCGTTTTACTTGCCATTCTTGCTGGTGCCTCCAGTGCAAACAGTACCAGCCGGGAGCTGGGCCTCAAACAAAGAGTCAAACGGACCACCGCTGTTGACACATTAGCATACACCAATCGAACAAAGTCTAAAGCTACGTACGCGAGCAATCCGTTTTCGCCTGGGGCTTGGGTGATGACCTTGGCGTTCTGCCACTTGCGACCTGTTCCGTCGGTGTTGAACATGGCTAGTGCGTGGAAAACCATGAGCGTTCAATATCCGAGTGAAGTGCGTGGTAGAGGCTCACCCGTGAATGGCCCTCCACCATCTCCGTTGATCTGGTGTAGGGTCATGCTCACAACAAGATTCTTGGTCAAGGCCGGCAGCTTGCCCTTGCCCGCTTTCTCAGCCGCCGCGAGAGAGCTTGCAATGTTGACGCTGCCTCCGGCGAGTGTTGAGCCGCATGGGTCAGAGACCAGGTTCTTGAACACTGAAGTATCGATCTGGAAGGGCTGTTCGTCGGTACCGTCACGGGGCGTCGACGAGACTAGAGGGGAAGGTGAGATAGATGTTACACGAAGCGCTTGCACCAGAAAGTACTTGCCTACGCCAAACGCAGACCCGACGATGCCGTTGTCCCCAGTGACGTTGACGATGGCAGCATGGCTGCGTACATAGTGGATCTGGCAGGCCAACAAGCTTAGGCTTCCGAGGAGTGACTTGTAACCACGCATATTGAAAGTTAGTGCGAACGTCAAAGGATTGTCGAGAGGGCCGGCTCGAGTAAATGCTGGAAAAGTAGACTATTAGCACGACATAGGGGCTAAAACGAGGAGCATCCACTCACGAGCAAAATACGAGTTGCGATGAGCAAGGAGTGGGAGCAAAGAACGCAGATGCTACCAGAGCAAAGCCGAAGAAAGAAAGTGAGCAGCGGTCTAGCCGTCTGGTGTCGACTTTGCCCCCCCTCCCCTCAGTTTTTATCTTATCGGGTGTTTGGGCTGGTAATACTTTTGCCCCAGTTCTCACCGACTTCGATTCCTGTGTCCAAGGGGATATTATCTTCTTTCACCAAGACGCTGCGCTTCGCCTTTGCCTCTCGGCATGGATCATTGCAGATACCCCGCCTACAAATACCTATCTGAGTAATAAGGCCAAGCCATGATTGAAGTGGGATAAACGACGCACAGAAGTATGTGTCGAATGGATGTTGTCAATAGTTTCATACATCACTACACCTTCGTTGGCCAGTGCTTAGCTGCAAAACTTGGGGTGTGAATTATGTGCGTTTATGGAGAGAACAAGCGCCTTATCGTCACGGGGCCAGCCGGGTCTGAATGCCGCCGGGATGCGGGCGGCTTGTGACTAGGCAACCGGTTATTCTGGTAGGCAAACATTCCAAGTAGTAATGGGTGCGCTTGGCAGGTAACTTTGCCACAAGGTCCCTCGCGGCCCGCCCGACCTTCCATCCCTTTGACTCGTTTCGACGACGATTGCCGGTCACCGTCGTGGACGTCGAAACGCGCTAGCTGCTCAACGGGTATTCACGAAGAACTGGAATTGTTGCGAGATGATGAAAGAAGATTAGGAGTATAGTTTACTCTTGATTATGAAATTGATCCAAAGGTACATATAAACATAGTTTATTTTGGCATTCGCTGACGTTTCTAGGAAACGAGCAGAATATGGTTGACGCCTGGATGCTTGCATGTGGTGGACGTTCCGAGCGTGATCACAGCCACAGCAGTTCCCTGTTTGGTCTCTCTCTCGTAGCGTGCTTCATTTGGGCGATCACTACGTAGCAAAAAACTCCAACTTCATTTCACTCTTGCCGTTTCGTTCTGGATATTACAAAAAAATCAATCCTCCACTCGCATTACGACGCACGAGATAATGCGCTGCGCTCCCTTTGGGATGTTCTTGCTCATTCATTCAAAACGATGGGTCAGCGTGTCGATCCCCAAGTGCTCTTTCTCACCCTAAAGCCCAACCAAAACATTACGGCTCTCTGCATCATCTGGATTGACCCTTGACAGCCGGTCTTGGAATGTTTGGATTTTATCTCGATTTCACATATCACTGGACAAACAACCTCGGAACAGCCAAGAATGTTCACAACTCGAGCTCGATTCAGGATTTTTGTCTGCCACTCTCCTTCGACGCCTTGCCGACAGCCAAAACATTTGGCCGACCGTCTCCACGTGACTCTGACGGTATGTTCAGTGAAATCCACAACTCGAAAAATGTCCTGATGTCAATTCAGTATGATATACAAGGCTCAAATCATTACAGGGGCTCCGGAGCTCCAGACACTGGGGTATTGCGAGAAAAAAAGAATGGCGGAGAGAAAACAGAAGTGAGAAGTGATCGTGCGTATGGAAACATATGTGTGAGTGTAGTAAATATACACATGCATGGACAAGATATTCAAAAATAATTGGACGAAGAAAAAGCGAATGTTCGAAACGTAGACCCGAAAGTAACGATCCCTCGCGTTAAACCCAGAATGAATCACACATAGCCACTCCAAACCTCAAGGTAAGCCTACCAGAACACAAAAAACGGGCTGTTGATTAACTCACGCAACCACACAGCCCTGCCAGCCCGGTCGAGCAGAGGCTCCACGAATATGGCTTCTCCATCCATCGCTGCCTCGAGGCTGCCGTGAGCTGCCGTCCTGGTCATACACGTTGGCGTTTGAAGTTGAAGTCGGTTCGGTGATACCTTGTGAGCTGGGTCCCGCTCGGTCGCTTTGCCTTTGAGCAGCTCGGCGACCTAGCTCCATGCCTAGTGCTGCCACGTTTGTAACGCTGCTAAGCCCCAATCCGAGCAACATATCATCGCCGGTAGTAGCAGCAACAGAATCCGACAGCTCGTAGGCAGCAATAGAGCCATCGTGCTGACGGGCTGCGTAGCCGAGCATCCGCTTATAGGGCGCTGGACGTGTGAGGATTTCCAAGAGCGTGCTGTCGTTCTCCTGTGTCTCTTGCACCTCTTGCGCTGGACTTTGATCGGTTGGGGACACTGTTCGCAAAGAACTTTGGGCCCCGCTGCCTGATGCAATGGTAGACAATGCGCGCGGCTTGATGGATCTTGGCTGGGAACTTGAAGATACTGCGGAGAGCGGCGGCGGGGATGTTGCCCTAGACGTGAAGGGAACATTCCGGGAGCCCCAGGCGCTAGCTGTGATCTTGAGGCGCTTCGCTCCCCGAGGCGGGGAATCAGGCGTGGGCTCGGGTGACCTGGAGCGTATCCTGATACGCGGGCGAGAAATGGATTCTGAAAAAGATCGAAACACGGATGACTTTGGAGTCCTTATGATGTGGGATTGTGGGGTATATGCGCTAGAAGATGACTGGGCAGGTTGAGGGGGTGGTCCACGAACAAACGGCCAATTTTGGCCTGGTGTCGTTGCTGGAGCTCGATCATAACCTGGGTTGGTGAGAGTGGGTGTTAGCGAATCACGGTCTGATGAAGGGGGTGGGGGTGAATCAGGACTGGCGCTAGATGTCTGAAGTGGTTCGGCGACGCCGGTTTCCCTGCCCTCGCTGTGACTATGCGGCGCTGGGGAATACGAAAAGGTATCAACTGGTGGAATATCAAGCGCGCCCAGATATGGATACTGGGCTTGCCAATTCGCTGCCTCCTGGATCTGTCCCAAAGTCGTCCCCGAAGGGTCTTGGAATGTTGCCGGAACCCCGCTGGCATGGCTTTCAGTAACGTCTTGAGGGCTAGCTGAAAACTCTCCTCGGCCACTGAAACTTGTATCTGGAGTGTAGTATGTCTCCTCGAAGCTCTGCGGCGTGAGCGAGTCGAGATACTGATGCCCGAGAGCGGGATCAAATGTTCCCGAGGGGTATTGTTGATACTGGGCCGGCTGCCAAGGAAGCGGAGGAATTGCTGGGTAGGCATATGGCTCGGGGATAGGCCCTGTCTGCCACGATGGATTGGCGTGCTCGCCCCAGCCCTCTGAGCTAAAGGAGGGGTCCCATGCCGGAGGTGGAGGGAGTGACTGTAAGTCATGGTACCCAGAGGAAGTCCATGGGTTGGGTTGGGGATAGGACCAGGGAGTCGACGGAGTGTTGGGAGAAAATGGGATAGGCATGGACACATGTCGCTGAACAGAGGATCGTAAGCGCATGGGTCGTGGCGCTTCGTATGATATAGCTTCAGCGCGAAGCTCCCGTGACCGTCGGTGGAGTTCGGTGAGTATAGGAGGCTCTGTCTCAGCGATTGGATAACTGGGTGACGTTGCGTATGGACTCGCAGAATAATCGTGAGGCGTAGAGCCAACTCCCCCCGAGCTCGGCGTCGAGCCTGAAGCAAGAACAGAAGGGGAGGTGCCCGATGTGGAATGCGACGTCCCGTATGGGGACACGGGTGATGGACCAGACCGAGACTCGCGAACCGAGTCGGCCCCAGCGATGTAACTGCGGACCTCGAACAACACAGTGTCCGCGCCGCCATCGAGCAGCTTCTGAACCAACGGAGCAAACACCCACACCAAGGTGGTCCGAGGTGGATATCGCTTCTTCACGACCATCCCGGGCCTATCATGGGCAGCAAGGACCGCTTCAATACTCCGGAACGTGCCTCGCTCGTCGGGAACAACGGACGTAGGCGCTGACGGGGGCCCGTACAATGCCACTGCATTAACGTCTCTCCCTTCCCGACGGAACGATATTACGGAAGTCGTCGGCTGAAGAGGTGGTGGTGGAGGTGGTGGAGGTTTGGTACTTCGTTTACCTCTGTTGGTTGCGGGAGCTGACACAGGAGGACTAGCAACCATCTTCACTTCGACGACACCGTCGAGGGCCGTCTCATCCATGAAGTGTTGGATCAAGGCAGGGATCGATTGGTATGGGGTCGCCAGGTCTAGGCGGTAGAGCATTCGGCGGAAATCCCGCCTTTGGGAAGACATCTTGGTAAGGCAAAGAGCGAGGGAGAGAACTAGCAGACAGAAGATAGTGGCGGCGACGAGAGTAGTTTAGTGGCGTGGAAGTACTAGATATGGGTGATGCACGCCTCAGGTAAGCAGACCATATGGTCTGGTATTATTGTTCTACTCACCAACTAGTAGTGCATTTACAGAGAGCGTAATGATCGTGCTCGAAGGGCCTAGAAGGCAGAGAGTGTCGGTGTCGTGAACGAAGGTGTCAGCCCAATCGCTTTGGGAGAGGGGGTATTATACGGTCACAGCATTGGGTTGGTGTCCTCAATCCAAATCAACCCGGTGCCCCGGCTAGTAAGTGGTCAGCACCCCCAGCGAATCTCCCCACCAGCTTTACCACCGGGGCTTCATGCCCTCGAAGCGCCGGAAAACTGGTAAACGTATAATCAACTTCGGCAAGTAATCCGTTTCCTGAGAGCTTATTTGGTGCCATAAATGGTATTTCTGGTTCATAGTTAACGATGGGCTTGACTGAAAGGATGCGGCAAACCGGACAGGATGTCAAGTCGCACAGCCAAGGGCAGGAGGGAGTTACAAGCAGTGTAGTCCTGTGAGTCGAACTGTCTTGACCTCCCGTATTGCGTCGTGAACTCGTGTTTTTTTTTTTTCTGCCGCATGTATGCAACGTGCTTTTGCATTGGTCAGATCAGTTCAGGAAGTAGGTCACGTGCTGACACTGCTTTAATCTCGTTGAGCCATTCATGGCTCAACGCCAGGATCTCATAGCGCATAGAATTCCCCAAGTGATAGTCGAATATATGTTTATTCACATAGGGAGAAGATGATCCCAGAGACTAGCGACGCTACCAGGTCAGTTCTTTTTTTCACTGGCAATAGCTGACGGCGTTATTGGCACTGGATTGGTGAGCTAAAGCCGGGTGATCGCACTGCAAGGAGGCTGGTCCCAGCTCCGTAGCCTCAGGCCCTGCTCAACCTGTTTCACTTCCGTCGGACCACGAACATGGGGCATAATCACCCTGGATGGGCAGCATGTGCTTCGGGTAATTGATTCTCGTATATATCCAATGGCCGTAGTGTGCACTCAAATGATTGTGCTCTGGGATATCCTGCACTACAACTGGATTCCACTGGCTGAAATGTCAATCTCGAAGTTTACAAATATTTGTCATTGACCCGCTCCTGAACAACAAACAATGGACCTTATGGTGCTATTTAATATAGGGGTAAAAGCCGATGAACCACATGAGGACTTGCTTTGTTCTGCGAGACCAATCCCGCATTCATCAGGTAATCAGCCAATTCAGTAAGAAGCTTGACCCAAACCGCCCCATGGTAGGCTACAATGTTACTCATTACGGACTGATGGAACTGGAGAAACAATGGCCAACGCGCAGCAGGTCGAAACTACCCGCTTGACAACTGGTTAGACTGTCATGGCGCATTCCAAGACACATAACCAGCCCGGGTGCGACCTGGGCTTCGCCCGGGGAACCCGCTGAGCGAAGATTGGTCAACGGCCGACGAGGGAGCGGTTATTTGAAGTACCCGGTGGAACGACTCCATTGACCACGCGGCAGATAGGGCAATGCGTTCTGTACTACCGGTGCCAACGTGAAGACACGATGCAGAGATATCTGACCGAGCGGCTTGTAGCTCTATGGGGATAACCGGCGTTTCGTTCGATAGTATGACATTATCATAGTCTCATCTGGAAATGATAGTAAGATTGCCTATCCCAAGGCTTATGTTATTTTCCAAGGTTTACCTTGGACTAATTAACGTGATAACTATCACGATAAACAAACTCTAAGTCTGGTGTCCCATTTCCTCGTGTTCCAGGGACCATGCGACGGAGAATGGCCCTTTGCGAGCACTAATTTGCTCGCACAATCTGCCCATCACGGTCATATGACGTACCTCCAACTGCGATGCTAGCAAGCTATCAAGAGAGTTTGTGTTACGAACCAGGGGTTTTACCGCAAATGGATGAGACTAACAAGTAAGGCGAGGCGTACCGAGGGCGTATAAACAGAGCAACCCGACCCGGATTTGAAAGTGGTAGCTGTAAGACTCATGACTTGCAAATAATTTACGCTATGAAGCTGGCGTTACTTGCACCGACAACGAAGCCCCCATATTTTTACCATATATGCTATTGTGCAACTCTGTGCGGACAGGAAATCATTCGGTCGAAAAGTTCTACACGAAGGTCTTGTGCCACCCCTCCCGCCCGAGGAACAGATCCGAATGTGATGATAATCTCCACGGATTTCCGGTATTGTGATACTTCTATCGAACGCGCAGCCCTTCGGTCGCATATATCGCGGATTGCTTGATCGTATTCCAAAGGGTGTCTCGTGGCATGCGATTGGGTCCTTATCACGGTCTGGTTCAAGCCGGGATTTGCGCAGCTATTTATTGTTCAGATTGCCATGTTTATAGCCATTGGTCAATGCACCCCGGAGCCCAACTGTTGTGAACGAAATAATTCGGCTGCCGAGAACCGTCTAAGTATCTCTTGGTGTTTGCGTTGGAAGCTTGGCTCGGAGCAGAAGCGCACTAGGACACCCTCGAAAATTCATCAGCCGACCCAATAAGCATGACTGGGCTTTCCGACTGCTAATCGGCGGTAAAGCAGTTCAAAAATCATGTTTTACACTGACGTCCAAATGAAGACATACAATGCACCAGAAATCGAGCCATTCAGTCTTACAGCGCTTGCCAGCCCCTATTTATCGCCGATAGAGCGCCAGGCACATACCGGTTCGCGCGCCTAATTCGCTCACTCACGCTGACTCCGATTCATCACGGAAGCTAATCATGCAAGCCAAAGAAGCTGTTGGTCCGAAGCACATCATAGAACCAATAAAATGAATTCCTATCTCGACTACCGGCCTATAAACCGCGACCATATGGATAATGGCGTACTCCGTGGGGCCTGACTCTCGGTCTCGCGGGCCTGTTGGGCAACTGCGGCCTCAGCTTCAGCAGCTGCTTTTCGATCAGCGGCCAACTTGGCTTCGGTAGCTGCAGCTTGTCGCGCTTGTTGGAGTATGCGTTCCCGTTTGGAGTTGGAATGCTGTGCCGAGCGCGCCGGGGGGATATCACTCGGGGCCATAGCCGGCTCGGTATTCACCTCGTTTGTGGCGGCGGTGGCGGCGGCAGCGGGCTGGGCGTCGGTGCTCTCATGGGCGGCTGATTGCGAACTCGTCACGGTCTGTTGTTTATTCGATCGTGGGCGCATCCTCAGCGGTGGCGAATCGGGCGATTCCATGCCGTGATGCGGGAGGTTTTCTCCATCATGGCTTTCCGCCGTCTTGTTCGGAGCGGCATTATCCGCATACATAGCGGGGTTTGGTTCTCGACTAGCCCGAGTGCCAGCCCGGGGTTGATTTTGGGCGGCGGGTCCGAGGAGTGGCGCGGCGGGCTGCCAACTGGCGAGCGCCTTGTTAACGTACTCTTTTTTCTGAATCGCGTTTGACCGAAAAGTGACTCGTTGTTGTGGATCTGTGCAAAAGAAACCCAAAATGCTCAGGTAGTGAAAACTATGGTTAGAGCAGAACACTTGCAATCTTGCTTTTCGGATACCTCTATTCGAAGTGCGAACCTCGTTTTCACCGGGTCTTGAGGTTGATCTCCCGCTAACGAGGAATGTCAATCGCACGTTCTCCATGGTGATGAGGCAGCATAATGTCGATTCTTACCTGACGATGAAGCTTCAACCGGAGCAATCAGTCCATGGATCTCCTTGAGTCCGATCGAGTGGTTTGGCTCAAACTGCAGAGGAAAGGCGGGGATGTCCAAGTGGGTATATGGTTTCGATAATTTATATATCGATTGGGGATCACGAAACTTGAAGAAGAAGCTTGGCAAATAGTCCCCAGAGCCGGGTTCCTTTTTGCGAGGTTTGAATAGCGTTGGTCACTGGCTCACATCAAGACTCACCCGAGGAAACATGTATGATGATATAGGCCCATATTCCCTCTCGATTGCTCTGAGAATATGGAGCGCATGAGCCATGTTGCCAATGCCAGTGTGCGTCTGGACGGTTAGAAGCATGTCCTGGGGATTGGTCGCAAGAGTATCTTGTTCCGATCGAGCAACATTGGGTCTTGGAGCATAGATTGAAAACGCTCGAGCGAGAACAGGCGATCTCCGATAGTTAAAACTAGTCCGGTTGGCCCGTAAGAGTCGCCAAACCGAAGCAGCCATGAGTATATTTGATTGTTTAGATTCGGCTGACCGCCGAGCAAACTGGCTGATGTCGAGTTTAGGATCAAAATGTATTTGAATAGCTGATGTCATCCGCAAACGAAAATATTAAAATGTTCGATACAACTGCGTGAGCATACATTGGCGATATGTATATGGCATCGTCCGTCCTGAGTCACTACAGTAGTCCGATATTACAAAAACCGTCCTTGGTGAAAAAAAAAATCAAGCTGAAAACACTACGGGCCACGCGTTGGACGATATGCGTCTCCGTAACCTGGTGGAGCCCAACCAAAACCGCTCGTATCTACCCGACCAGCATCTTGATGGACTACCACGCCAGAGCCAACAGGATTCATTGGGAAAAACTGAGGTTCTCTATGAGGGCCATGGTACGCCGAAGGAGGGTACACATGCGGATCAGAGCCCCGAGACCGTGCCTCTCTGGCCTTTGCCGAGGCGGCAGGGTGTGTTCGTATGCTACTGCTAGCATCGGAGCGACCGTCACCAAAAGGGTCATGTGCATCATAGAGTAAACCGGTGGTAGACGACGCGCGGAAATGAGCCGACTCGCGTGGAGAAGTAGTCGTGATACTCTCGGAGTCACGGTGTCCTCCATGCATATGCTGGGCTAGAAGTGGATCGCTCTCGCCAACTGCGCTAATGGACCGATTGTGTGAATGCGTAGCCGATCCGGGCAAATCCTCATGGAAAATGCTACCGCTGGCATTAGGGTTGGCACGAGCACCGACCACGCCATAAGCGTAAGGAGCTGGTCCAGGAGGATCTGCCAAATCAAAGTCCTCGGTATCTAGCATCTGGCGAGGTGCCTGGAGGCGAGGATCGTTCCGTACGGCGGCCAGCTTGCGCCTGCGGCGACTGACATAGAACAAGCCGACTAGTATGCCAAGCAAAGCAAGAGTTCCTCCTACAACGCCTCCGACTATACTAGTGGTTCGGGATGAAATGCCCGAGTTGTTGGGCGACGATGCAAGGGTCGGAACGACCGTGGTGAACTAGGTAAGTAAGAGATCAGGTCGGAATTTACGAGTATGTCAAGCTCCAAGCCAGCTCACGGTTGTAGGTACACCATTGATACTAGAAACAACCGTAACGACAACACTTGTTACGCTTGATGTCGTGTGTGGCCGGGCGCTGGAAGTTGGGGGCTGTGAGGTGGTAGTAACGGGGTTTTGTCTGGTTGTCGAGGGCGGCGCGTTTGAGCTAGCGAGGTTTCTGCGGTAGAAATTGGTAAAGAAGTTGAGAAGATGCAAAGGGCGAAGATGTGGGTAGGCGTAGGCGTAGGGGTTGGGTTGGGGTTGGAGTATCGGAGACCGATGTAGAGGTATCAACAGATGATGAGATTGAAGTGCCTAGAATAGTCCAACGTTTGTGTGGGAGTCATGGGGCGATAGTAGATACTATATGATCGGGGCGTTTCGTATGCTTACCTCGAGATGTAGGACTATCGGTGGTAGAAATGACCGAGCTCTGGGTTGGAGTCTGTGAGGTAATAGTTTCCGATGTCTGAGATGGGCGAGAGGTTGTCTGAGAATCTGGTGCGGATGTTGTTTGATCCCTTGTAGATGTAGGAGGGGCCGACGTGGTATCCGCAGGTGAAGTGGTGGTCCCGCTAGAAGGACAATGAGTGCAGGCATCGACAGATGCGTGAAGACATCGCGTACCGTGGTGTGGTCGTCTGATCGACGGTGCTTTGTTGGCGTGAACTAGTGGGCTGGGCTGGGGACGAGGTGGGCGTCGTCTGCAACGCCGAGCTGGTGCGTGTGGGGGCATCGGACGTTTGGGCGGCCGAAGTCGTATCGGGTGGTTGTTCGGTTGACTGAGGCTGGTCGGGTTGGCTGCTGCTGGACTGCTGTCTGTGCACAATCGCCTGGCGAAAGTTGGCTCAATCAAGGCGGGGCGACTGGAGACTGGATTTACCATGTCGATCGCCGCTCACGTAAACGGAATTCCCAGGCCAAGGCACCGCACTCTGTCGTGGGCTCAGGGAGCGTCCACGGGCATCCAGCGCGATGAGCGAAAAAAAAAAAAAAAACAGCAGTGGCGAACCGCAGGTGGTGTCGATTACATCATGGCGGTGCCTTTCGTCGCCGTGCCCCACGTGATCCACCGTCCCAACAGTGTTGGCGCATACAGCGCTCGCCCTCGCCGTCCTTTGTCCGCTTCAATCCCAGCTAGCTTGGAACAAGATATTCGTTTCGCAGAACCTGTCCAACTAACATGCTTCCGATGCTTGTGACCAAGGTGCTCAAAGCTGTGTGATTCATCGCATCTGGCTGGTGCGCAGCAGGCGGGATGATTTCCAAGTCGATCACCGGCGTTGATCTGCAGCCGAACAAGAGAAAATGCACATTCTCGAGGTGACAGGCGCAGGGTGTGTGTCTGTGGCTTGCCTCATAACTATTGTTCAGCCACTTCGGCTCCATACAAACCGTTGGAAATGATCACGCTATCCCAACAGGACCTGATCCTCACTTTCCCAATCGGATGTGGGAAGTTATCGCGACTCGTCCATGTTTCCCGTTATAGCCCAGTTTGTCATATTCATATGGATTGGCATGATAAATGACCGAGGCCAAGATGACTATATTTGGTCCAAGCCCATCGAGAACGAACCCGATTTGATTTCATTCTTGAAATCCACAATCGGTTACCACAATCAGTTGCTCTGCAAACTCTTATGGGTGTTTCATAGAGTCGGTACAACATCACCTGAGAGTACTCGACGATAAAAGATAATTAAGCTCTAGACCGTGATACAGGCGTTTTAAGCCTTCAGCACACGTAATCCCATCATGTCTGCTTGACATCCTGACTTTCCGCGTACTCGGAGCCGAATAATCGTTTTCGTTCTCTTCAACCAGTCCTTCTGGCTCTTACCGACTCGCCCTATCATAACTGACCGAGGGAACCTACTTGTATATGCGTGTCATGTCTCGACAACCCCAGGCAATCCCACAGCTTGGATTGTCGCCTTCCCCCAGAGCCATGGCGAATTTTGAATCCCGGACGGTAAGGTAACTCCTTAAATGGGTTCGAGTGCCACTCATCCCTCACCACCACCTCCCCCCCTCCCGCCTTGCTGTGCGTTCCTAGAGTCTGGAGGACGAGACGATGAAGGACTACCGCCGCATGCTCTACCGCCTGGATCTCGCCACGTCATTTCGGTCCGTCGAGGCATTGCTCTACCATTTTACCAGCGAGACTCCTCTGGATGGGTTCATTGAAATCCGAGTCTATAGCGTGTACCCCAGTCCCGATGCTCCAGTCAGTGTCTGCCCGACTCCTAGCGCTCGACTTTCATTTTGTCGAGACCTCTCATCGGGTGAAGTTTTGGCCGACAAGCTTTTTGAGCCTACCCGAGATACGTCGGACAAGTACGGTGACGCCCTGTACCGGCAGAGATACACTGTTGCACAAGTATATCCTTCTGGCACACTGCTCTCTCAGGCTTTCAACCCGATCATCCAGCCGCTCCTCAAGGGTGGGTCCTCGTTCTGCTTTCAGAGTTCCTACCAACTTTCACACGGGGGTTCCCATTCCAGGTAATCGCTCGACGCTTGTTTTCGAGTACCGAGCGTTTTTGCGCCAGCCTAGTCCGTTGCCGGACCCCTTGGATGAGTGCGAGGTGGTCAACCGACAAGCGCCCCATAAGTTGATGGTGGGCTATGTCGGTCGGACTGAGCGAGGGGCGCTGTCCGCCTATCAGCTCGACGATCATGTTGCACGCACAACATTCGTAGACATGAATCCAATGGCATTTCATGTTGGCACTGCCAACAAAGACTTGGGACGCGAGTGTGTGATCGCCTGAAGAGCCTTGTGGTACCATGGTGAGCACTCCGTCTTCAGATAGCGGTACTTTGCTAACCCAACGCTCTAGTATTCTGCTTCTTGTTTCATTCACTCATACTCGTGGATTATGTTTCTCATCTCATGCCATACTATTTTATTTGCTCCCTGTAGCAACAATGTCTACTTTTGGTACTGTGCACGTCTCCCTTAGGTTGGTCTAATTGTTTCATGCTAGAGCCGTTAATTATATTCTTGGGTTTGTCAACTGACATAGTAAATGTATCGGGTATGGAATGTGAAGAAAAAAAAAAAAAAAACATGTCCCCACCGTGAATCGAACACGGGCTGCTTCGGTGCTGTGCTTCGACCACAACGAAGCGTCATAACCACTAGACCATAGGAACTTGCATCCATCCAGCTTCTTTTGCGGACTCGATCATTCACGCTAGAAGGTCCATTTGATATTGCACGTCGCTCCTATTTGGCTCTGGCTGACCACTGCACCCCATGGGAGTCTTGGGCTTGGTGCCGTTTCTGCAGAAAAGATGGCAGGGTTATTTTCATTTGGCTAGTTGATCATCCGCCAATAACTGCCCTTTCTTCAGCCCTCAGGTTATCAAAAATATCCCCAACCGATTTCATGGATTAGAAGGCAAGACCATTGCCATGTAAGTCATATACCAGCTGGCAGGACTTGGATATGGACTTTGCGATCATCCAGAGACGCTACCTTGGTCACGCAACGTCTTCACTTTAACCCTGACCCTCGCCCGCACCGACACGTTCTTGGGTGGTACCAACTGATCGCCGAGCTTCGCCAACATGGGATCAAAGTTGTATGTGTTTTCGATGGGAAACACAGAATACCGGCAAAACAAGAAGAGGCAAGTAAGCGGGCAATCTAGTTCATGAAAGTGTCATTGTAGAGAGCTGTTTTACAGGTGGCTCGTCGACGACAGTTGCGGCTACAAGCCGAAACTCGCGCTGCTTGGGAAAAGTCTCGGCATGAAAGACTACAATCTCTCACCGAGGTGCTCCTAAACTTGGAAACTCTACCTCAAGCACAACAGCAGGATATTCTAGGCGAATTGCAGGCTCACATTGATAATAGTCGAATGTCACTGATAGATGACAAGGCTGACGCCGATCTACCACTGGGTCCGTTGTCGGGAGACGTCGAGGCTCCAACTGCTTCTGAACAGCTTGCACACGAACCACCTCGCGCCGATGCTACGCGTATAGAAGAGTACGAAATACCGACTCCATCTCAACCAGGAACTATTGAGGCTGTCGGTGGCGCAACTAGTGATATAATTGGACTTCCGCCATCACCTAATATCGGCGACTCTGCGAAAGCATCCAGCTCCGACGTCAGTGAAACAAACGATACGATCACGGATGAGGAAGTTTACCCTACAGTCAAAGAGAATTTAGAAGAATCCCATTCTCCAGAATCGCACGAGTTGGATGTCTCAAGCGGCACTCCGGACCAAGAAGGGTTGCCTGTGCTCTCCTCGGAGGCATCGTTGGCCAAGGATCCTCCGCTAGAGCCTTGCGTCCCCTCCCCGAGCAACCATGGGGACGTCTCCCAATCTGCTGCCGACACAAGTGCCCTGGATGCGTCTTTATCTACACCATTCTATCTGAACCTCCCAAATCCCCCTATATCGCCGTATTCATCCATTGGATCTGCCCAACCCCCTGAGGGGACACGGGTAAGACATTTTTTCGACTTCAAAAATTCTCTGCCACTCTGAACCGTTTGTATTCAGGACGACACGGAATCCAACATGGACTTTCCGGCAGGACCCAACGATAGTCAATACCTCTCCAAAATCATCCATCACCTCCACCAGCACTACGTTAGAACAAGCTCCATCGCTGCCGACGGGCTTATTCATGCACGAACCGAACCCAATCACGAGGCATTGCCAGACATTCCGATTTCGAGAGTACAGCTCAAGTACACACAAGAAGAACTTAAGCTATGGGAACAACTTGCTCCGACCTCGAAAGGGTCCACCATCGATATTGCTCAGGTTGTGGAACGAGTGCAAGAGCTCGCGGCTGTGGAGCTACCCAAAGAAGAGCCCGAGGTTGAGACGATTGACCAAGCCATCGAACCTGAAGATCCAGAAGAATCTGCACCGATCAGCGAATGGTCGGCCGCATTGGAGGAACAGTCGGGCTTTATGGTTGCATCATTGACTCGCCGCGCCAACCCACCTACCAGCTCGACTTATGCGGAGTCCCGACTCATTCTCGAAACCATGGGGGTTCCATGTGTAGAGAGTCCAATGCACTACGAGGCTGAGGCACTCGCTGCGAGTATCGTAATCAACGGACTGGCCGATTTTGTCGGAAGCGAGGATACTGTGAGCTCATTTGATACAATTGCGCAGTCGGTGCTCAACAAACCTCACCTCGGTTTAGGACGTTCTAATGTATAACGCGCCACTCTTACGGCACATGACAAACAAAAAAGTACCCCTACAGATCATCCCGCCCGATGCACAAAATAGTCTCGGCCTCTCTCGGTCCAGCTTTATCGACACTGGTATCCTAATGGGCACGGATTTTGTTAGGCGAGTCAAGAAGGTCGGACCTATAACAGCATACCGCCTCATGCAAAAGTACGAATCCATCGAACGTATGCTGGAGGAGGAATCTAAGCTCCGTCCGCCAGACGTTGCCGACTATCTGGAGAAAGTGCGCGATTCACATGCTCTCGTTTCCCTCTACAGTCTCGTCTGACGCCCCGTGTAGGTTAAGGTTGCTCGTCTCATTTTCAGTTCGCTGCCACCGGCTCCTTCGCCGGAATCGATCGCACAAGGGGATTGGGATGAAAAGGCGATACAAGAGGTTATGGCTCACTTCGGGCTGACAAACTATATGAAAGAGATAGAGGAGCAACTAATCCCCGACGCACTATCCGATAACTACTTTAGCCAGGAGTCCAAGGTGTTCAGCTGACCACAGGCATCCGGCCACTTGCCATGCCTGGGGCTGAGTGCTGTTGCGGGAACCCACGATTTACCGCATGTCGGCTTGAACATGCTTCTACGCTCTGTACCTCCCAGGTGCCACATCGCATGCTCATTTACATATGTGGTCCCATGATGATATCCTGTATGACTGCGTGGTGAATGCTCACAGCTCTGGTAATTGAAACGGAAACGAATCCGGTTAGCTCTCTCTGTCAAGTTGGCGAATCGTATGCCAGCGCATATAGGGTGTGCGCGATGATCTATATGCGCCATATTTAAAACCCGCCATAGGCGTATACAGCTCAAATCCGATATTATATTCCGCTGATAGGAATGCAAGTTACAAGGGTATACTAGACCTGAGATGGCAGAGATCTCGTGTATGGAACGCTTGGGTCTTGCACATGACGGTTCGTCAAATTCTTTTGTATTGGCGACAGAGAGCGCTCAATTACCATGTCTACCATGTCGATGTGAAGCCCTGTGCGAGATAATCGCTAGACAAGGACGAATCGTGTCAGCTTCTCTCCCCTAACACGCCATGCACCACCGTCGCACTTACCTCAGGCCAAGATCTCGCGCCTTATCATGCACATCACGATCGGACTCGTCGTAAACATAATACGTACTTGAAGGATCGAGCCCGCCGCCCGGCGTGGGCGCGTGTCCGTTGACGTTACTGCTGTCGGGATCAGGGTCGAGCGTGGTTGTCCATCACACTCGCTAACGGTACCGACTCGTTCGGTCTTACGCGAATGCGGCGGCCGATCCTGTGCATTCGGTCAGATCCGTCCCCCGACTCAGGACTCGTGTCAACAGTACCTTCTTGCGCCGCGTGTCCAGGTTGCGTTGCTGTTCGAGTGCTTCTTTGCGTATTGGCACTTGATGTACGTATTTGCTCTTGAGTTGTAGAGCTCGATCCTCTCGGGGTTTGGCGTGTTCGCCCTGGTTTGTTCGTGGATGAAGATGCGCTCGCCTTGTGCTACAGTAATGACCGGAATTCAATTGTAGCCCCTTCATTATAGGGGTCTTTCGCGAAGCGTTGCTCACCTGATCCCGTGTTTTCTGTACGACTGCTTCCTTAGATGGGCGTTGTCTCTTTTCCCGGCCATCGGCGGAGGATGCTGGCGAGTCTTCTCTTGCCGCTCGTTTCTTACCACGAGAGTATGCATACTCTCCCTAGACGAAATGAAGAAAGAAATCAATTTCAGCGATGCATTCCTAGACTTAAAATTTCGAGGGAGATGACGTTGGAACGAATCTAGGGACTGGGCCAGGCAAGATAGCCGTAGAGTCTCGCTCATCTCCATCACTAGTGGGCTAGACCACTCCCTATGGCTAAAGAGTGTGTATTGGAAACACGAAAACAGGGATGACGTGGTTGGCAGGCCACGCTCGGGCGAAAATCGCGCATACAAGCAAGCGAACACAAAATAGGATGTTCCCCCGGAATGGGATAATACAATTGTCGTGGATTGGAAAGCGCCGCTGACAATGCAATGCGTTTTGTGTCTGGTGACCGGGCAGGAATGCAGAACGAGTGAGTAGAAGGATGGACAAACCTTGCCGCCGCCGCTGTGCTGGCGCTTTGCAGCGTAATTGTCGATGATTGGATCAAAGTACTCTTGCCTTTTGCGGTATCGGTTCCTCCAGGATTGCCAAGTGTGAGCTGCGGCCCATGGATAAATGTCTGTCTTTTGGGTTCACCAAACGTGCCAGATCAGAAATAAGAGAAGGCGCATACAAAATATCACAAACCACACTCACCCGATCACACAAGTCTTTGTACAAGTTGTTCCCAGTTCTTCCACCGTCGGACTTGTTTGGTATACGCTTTGCAATGAACTGGGCCAGCCGCGTGTCGTCCTCGGTCGTAAAGTCATTACGGCTGTGGAGAGTCACAAGGGGAGCGGTTACCCGAATGTCAGTCGTCTGCTATATGGCTTTCAGGTACAACTCACTCTGCGCCTGGCTTTCTCCCACCCATGGGCGCCTTTTGCAGAGGACCGTGAAAATAGTATCCTCTGGTGAGGCATCTTTCAACCCAAGACGGAGGTTCAACGTACGTGCTCAAGGAATGTTCATCTGGCGAGGGACAATTTTCGTTAAAGTTTACCAAGCGAGATAGTTGCGGGACTAGGATGAATTGGAAGATGAAAAACGTTGGGCGGGGCTGTACATCGGCGATTGGGGGGTAACAGAGTTGGTATATTTGGGTGGACAGGGGAGGAATGAATATGCGAGGGTGAAATGAAGATAGGGGATTGAGTGGTGAATCGGCCACGTACATCGTTTCTTCAAGTGCGCGAATTCGGCGTGATCCTCGTTGGCGACGATCACTCGGGCCGCCGACATGGGCCGAGTGGGGTCTCCGCCTGCTTTCTATTGGTGCAAGTTGTGAATAAATGAACATCAAAAAACGCAAAGTGAGGTGGGGCGGCACACCTGGTGCACATCTGAGCGAGAAATGAAGCACAGGGCAAAGACCCAAACGGCAAGCAGTATAGCAAAGTGCGACACCAACTCACCGATATCTTGACGGCTAGCCTAGTCCGCTCCTCTTGGGAGAGCGTAACGTGAAGGTGCACGGCTACTGGCTCGAGTCCACCCCAACCATCATCGTCACCTTCCCGCTGATCCCCAGTGGAGCGAGTGGAGTTCTGCGCATCTTCGCTCTCTCCCGAGCCGTGGCCCTGGCGACGAGACCCGAGCGTAAAAGCGAGTGGAGCCCAGACGCGAGCCTTGCTGGTGTCCGCGTGGCTCGTGTCGGGCTCGGCCTGGAAGTCGGCCGGGATGAGAAGGCGACGTGCAGCAATGCTCGAACGAATGAATGAATAAGGCACGACGGTCCCACGTTCTGTTGGCGGGTCGCGTGTTGAGACATACGTCGCGTATTCGACAAGTTTGGGCGATCCGGGGTGGACCAGAGCGTAGAACGGGCGATGCAGGTCAATGAGGCGTTTGTGAATTTTGCCGCCATGGGACTAGAAACGACAAGAAGGCCAATCGAGGTGAGTGCCCCCGCGTGGCGAGCAAAGGGAGGGGGGAGGGCGTACTTGCCTCGATCAGGTTCACGAGTTCAGCCTTGAGCTTGGATGGGATAGCAGTATGAATGTGAAAGTGCAGCTGCTCGTTCGGGGCCGGGCCACCGAACAGATGTTCGTTCTGTGTGGGAAGTGAGTATAATTTGTGTGAAGGGCTGGATCCAGTGGCACTTGCCGTCTGTCCGCCTGCCAGCGTCCCTTGGCCACCTGATGGACCCGAGTCCCCCATATTCTGTGAGTCTTCCGGGTGTGGCAAAGCGGCCAGACTCTAATCTTAGGCTCAGCGCCGGGCTGCTAGAAAAAGGGTAGGAGGTGGTCGAGCTGGAAAGCTGGGACGATGTGTGGCTATGCAGGTGCGAGCGCTTAGATTAGACAAGGCGCCCGAGTCTCGACAGACCGAGACTGGGCTCGGGTGCTCCACAGCGACGGCATGATTCCTCACGTTCTGGGGGATTGGTTATGCGACGGCCATGTGGCTTCTAGTGGGGGTATGTATATACTCGGTGGGTGCTGCTGATGGCAGGGACCACCCTATGGAGCAGAAGGAGCCGTTGCGAGTGATGTCATCTGCAGCGACGAGATCAGCACCAACATTGGGGTGGAGGGGCCCGATCCCCCCATATTGCTGATTGGGGGGACGCGCGTCATTCTTGGGGGACAACATGAGCGTCGCATCGCTAGATAGCCGGAGGGGGCACCAGACTCACGCTCTAGACCGCGGCTGGGAATGGGAATGTCTAGAGCACTATGACGTATATCTAATCGAGTACAAGATCGAAGCTACGAGGCGCCACCAGGTTCCAGCCCGCGGTGCCTCCCCCAGATTTTAGCATGCGATTATCTCGACCCCATTCGCAGCACGTCTGATACTCCAGCACAGCGGCCGACGCGGCGCTGGACTTGGTCGGCCGGGCTTTAAGCTATTGGGGACATGGCGTGTCGCACATCCCCATGCACTAATTGAGGCCCCCGCACGCCCTACGGCGGCACTATCCCCCCTCTGGTCTGGTTTCTGCCAGCGATCTCGGCCACAGCGGCGCCCTGTATCATGATGTGCGCCGATCTCACGCTCTGTCCGTAGATGGGAATCTGCCGACGCCATGTGTTTTCGTGGGCAGGTGTCGCAGGATGAGCGCAGCCAGCAGTTGCTCGGCAGCCCTCTGTTCCTGTGGAAAACGCTATCTCCCCACAGCCGCCTGTGCAACAAATGTGTCGTCTGTGTCGTAAGATGGATACCAAGTGATGCGCGTCGAAATTTTCCGAGGTTTGTGCGGCAGAAATCGGGCCGGGCCGGCAACAGCCCAAGTCGCCCTCATTTGGCGCGCAACGAGAAACCCGCAGTGTTTGGGCGGCCGGCTGCTTCGAGCGGCGGGTGTGGTGTGGCCAGAGACTGGGGGGGACAGTTTGTATATACAGTATTTGCATCCATCAATGGCTGGGGCGATGGAAAAACGAGTTGAAACGGCGAGCTCGGTGCGTTTCAGCGCCGATAGGACCAAAACAGAGCGTTCTGTAGCGAACGGCGAGCGGGTTGCGTGATAAGGTAACAGAACTGGAACGGAAGGAGTCACCGGGATCAAAAAATTGCGGGGTCGCCGCTCAACTGTTCTCTCCCCACGTCCACAGCGCCCCCTCTGCGACAGTCCCAACTGCTCGTGTGGCAGCTGAGATCTCAGTACGGCCCGCATCTGTGATTACGAGCACTATATCCGGAGCGCTCAGCGCGAATCGGGCCTAGTATCTCCGGCGTCCTGGTCCTCTCGCCCAAGCCCTCCCGGTCGAGCGATTCCACCAGTCGGATTCGTCCAGCGCGGTAGCACAACAAAGCAAACTTTGGCACAAAAAAAAACTAGGTTCGCGCTCGTTTTTCCGGGATGATTGCCTCGCCGATTTCACGCCCCCCTTGGCTCATATCCCCGCATTCCGAGCCTACTGACGCTTCGTCTCCTCTCTACCAGCACGATCCCCGCGTCATTTAATATTGGTCGCCGCCCCCGCAGCTCTTTGATCTATTCCCCTTGGTTTCGCCCAGTGAGTGCTAGTCTCTTGCGCCAGCTCCGCCCTGCCGACATACCGCCGTCATCCCAGCCACCACATCAGGCGCCGAGTGCCATTCACTCGCTTAATCACACGCGAATACCATCGATATCGACACAAGTGTGAGTGTATTAACTCTGTCTGCTTCCTTTCTGTCCTTGGTCTCGTGGTTTCGCCTGCTCTGGCCTGTGATGTGGCCGAGATATTTGTCAGTTGCCAGGAGCGATGATGGGCGCGGCCATTGCCGCTGGTTCGCGAGGGAACCGCAGCCCTGATCCTCCTGGTCGTGCGGCTTGCCCGAGAGCGTAGGCGGGTCCCAGACGAGCGTGGCAAGGGCCCTCCATAGGGGCTGGCTGTGGTCGCCGTAGTCGCGTGACCGGCGCGATCGTCGCAGACTGCGGTCGGGTGGCATGTTGGTGGAGAGGGGGTTCCCTGAACAGGGGCATGCACGGCTGGCGCGCCGTTGCTTCGTTCGGCTCTGTGAGCCTATCGCGGCCGTGTTCGGACGTGGTGTCATGTGCGTGTCGAGTGCTGGATTCAGGTGATGGGCTTGGATTCTGCCGGGGGGGAGCGCAGGCGTCGCCGCGGCTGCTCTCTTCGGACGGTGGGACGTGGTACAGGGGCCCCGCGGCGCCTGTCAGACGTGCTGCACGAGGGATGGGATGAAAGGGCTGGGAATCCGGGAAGCGGCGTGGGGGTGTGGACACCGAGGCACGCAGGCCACCCAGCATGATGGGCCCTGTTGATCTTGACCGCGAATGGCCGATCCTGTCTTCGCGCTCTTAAGCCAGATGTTGGGTCTCAGGCGATGGTTTAGTCGCCCCTCTCTGCTGCTGTTTATCTGCTCTGCGCTGACACCTGTGTTTGGTTTGTTCCTATTCGCAATCACGTCACCCCACACTCCCCACCTCGACCACTTCACCACCGTGCTTCGCGATCCACACCCCTTGTGTCGGATCTCGCCCGTCATCTGGCTCGACGCTGCTTACTCGCCCATCATCCTGGTCATAAACCGCCGTCCACCGCGTTGTTCCTCGCCCTCCCTCCGCGCTCGAACACCGTTATCGCACTGCAACCGTGCCGCCGGCGTCTTATCTCACATCACCGACGCTGGCTGACGTGCGCTTCCCCGCACTGACCCAAATATCGCCACTGCCACCTCACGCCCGCGCTCAAATTGGCCGTGGTGCACGCGCGTGTCTCGACCTGGACCCACCACTCCAATCTCCGGCATCATCGCCCCCTACGTCGCCGACCATGTCCCACCACCGCGACCCGCGCCTCGCCATGTCGCGCTCCTTCGACACCCCGACGCCCACACAGACCCCGCGCCGCACGCCGACACCGACCCAGCGCTCGCTGAGCTCCATCCGCGCCCCGTCGTCGATCGCGTCGTCCGACTCGGCGTCGGTCTTTGAGGCCTCGTCTCCCGGCTCGTCGTCCGTCTCCTCCCCGCCACCTCTGCCCGAGGTCGAGCGCCCGAGCCTGCCCTCTCTGCGCGAACACCTTGCAGAGACATTCAACTCGCCCGATTCTGATCTGCGCTTGCCGACGATCCGCTCGCCTCCAGGGTACCCCGCGTCGGACCCCGGACCGTACATTGCATCCGCACCTACCCCGTTCCGCCGCCCGAAAGTCTCTGCCGACACCCGCTATCCGCCCGCCCCCGCGCCGTCCGTGTGGCCCCCGCCTGCCGAGGAGCGCTACCCGCCGCCGCCCGCACCTTCCGATTGGCCGCCCCCGCCGCCCGCCTCGCGTGGCACTGTCCTCGAGTCTGCAGTCCCTGAGGAGCCGACGTATCCGATAGCCGGCCCGAGTACGCATCCGACATTCCGGTTTTCTCCGCAAGCGCTGCCCCCTCCCAAATTCAGGCTCCACCCCCACCCCCTCCCGCGGCTTCGCTCTCGCTCCACGTCTCGCTCACGCTATCCCCCCATCCTCAAGCGATCCCCTACCTTTCCTTACCTCAAGCCCTCGTCCTCTCCGTCACCCCACTTGATGGCCGACAACGACCACGAGCCCGCTGCCACGCAGCCCAGCGATACCCCCGACAATGGCTCGTCGCCTGACGAGACCATCTCGTCCGCACTCGCTGTCGACAAGTCGAAGATCCCCCGCCCGTACAAGTGTCCGGTCTGCAGTCGTGCATTCTACCGTCTAGAGCACCAGGTACGTGGCGTGCTCCCGCCCCCACAGCGCCAGCTGATTGCCCCCAGACCCGCCACATCCGGACCCATACCGGCGAGAAACCTCACATGTGCACCCATCCTGGTTGCGAAAAGCGCTTTTCGCGCTCTGATGAGCTTACACGACATGCCCGCATCCACACCAACCCGCAAAAACGTGGGAAACAGAAGGCCAAGAGTAACCCTAATTCTGACAACGAGGTAGGCCCCCGCATTGCGTACGGCCTGTCTATGACGTCCCTAACGATGGTCGCAGATGGACGGGCACGAAAACTCGTTTATCCCATCGACCTCCCGTCGAGGCTCGCCTACCTTTCAGTCGCAACGCACCCCTCCTAGTCCAGGCTATGGCCACCCCGGTGCAGGACACATGGTCATGCCCCATGGCACCCAGTATATGCAGGGCGTGAGCGGCTTGCCCGCGCAGGCGCCGCTGGGCCAGCCAACAGAGATGAATGCTCTGTCGATGATCGCGGCCGATGAGCTGTACGAGCTCGAGCGGGCCGAGGCACTGCGGCGACACGAGTTCGAGATACGGCACCGCGAAATGCTGTTGAACCGTGGCCGCAGCAAGAGTGCAGGGACGAGCCCTGTGCAGACGCCATACATGAGTGCGATCGGTGGCAACGGCATGAGTGTGCCGCATATCGGCCAGGGACTCGGTGCACCGGCGATTGGGGGCGTACAACAGGGTGGGTACTTTTCCATGCCAGGCACGGCCTTGGGCATGACACCCGCCGTGGGCGCTCCCCAGATGGGCTACGGGTTTTCCAATGAGCGCGCAGGCTCCATCGGGATGAACATGCGCACTGTCCCCAACACCTTTGGCTCGTTCGACGTTGGCTGCGCCAACGTACCCCCGACCTGCAGCCACGAGGAGTGCGCACGTTCGTACCGGGACCAGTCTTATCGCCAAGCTTCGATCGTTCCATTGACCCAGATGCATTCTCGAAACGCTTCGTCTCATGATGATCTGGTCAAGCTCCGTCGCGGCCCTGGCTCGATGACTGCGATGATGGAACAACGCACCAACTTGCTCGAGCAGCGCGCTGCCCAGATGGACCGCACAAACTCGACGGGTCCGAACAGAATGATGCCGGGCACCATGATGGACGCACGTGGCCAGGCCGCCTTTTTGGATTCGCGTTCTCCGCCGAGCACTGGATCCCCCGAGTCTTTTGATGAGCACGGAATCGACAGTGTCCCGAGTCGCGCACCGAGCCCTGGACACGTCCAAGACCGGAGAGCCTCGCACCGTGCACACCCGTATGCACACGGCGGACATCACTATGGCTACAATGCGAACAGCGTAGCCACTGTCAAGACGGAAATGTTCGCGCCGAGCTTTCCAATGAGTGGCAAGCCAACCGAGAACAAACAATCTCGGAATCGTGTCGAGGACATTCTAAACCCGAGCTCGGGATCACGGGTCAACCTGAACGTGAATACGAACCCGGATCGAACGTTGCCGCCATTGCCGACTCCCGCCTCTTCGTCTGTCGGGTCCAGCAATAATGTTTCGTTTCAAGGTCAGAACGCGCCCAGCCAGGCGTCGTTTACGGCCTACCGAAGTCCCGCGTTTGGGTACATCACCGCGCCCACAAGCGAGGCCAACTCGCCAATGCACTCGAGACCCGCTTCGCCCACACATGCGTACCACCCGCATTCGTTCGGACAATCGCCGCATTCGCATCTTGCACACTCAGTCCGTGCTGCGTTTGAGATGACGCCGATCAAACCTGGCGGAAACGATACGTGGTATACGGGGAGTGGCTCTGGCAGTGGAAACGCCAGCGGCACAGGGACCTCGGGGGTGAGCCAGCCTGAGAGTCGCAGTCTTTCGCCTGTACCGACTCTTCCGCCATTGCAGAATCGAGCTTCGCAGCAAGTAACACTGCCGAGCTTGGCGCGCTTCTCGGTTGATGGTCCCGAAGGGGACATGGAAATGCGCACGACCTAGCCGCCCCCCCAAAAAAGCCGGTTGCGATTTGTTCCTTTATCATTCCTATAGATGGTGTTTCTATTTTTTTTTGGTATGAGAGGCATCAAGAGAAAAGCCGCTGAACATTTTGAACATAGAGTTTTCGTATACATTCATTCGATTGTGTTGTCATTCCACCGTCTGGTGTGTATTTATCATGTCATGTCACTGCTCCGTCTGTCTATGCTGGTTGTGGGGTTTCCTGTTTGTTTATAGTGATGCATCTTTGATATGAGTAATGTATGTTGAGGTGAACGGAAATGATTGAGTGAACAATGAGTACAAGATGAGCGCGGAAGCGATGCGGAACAACTATCAGTTGTACGTAAATGTGAGAGGTGGAGGCGGGGGTGCTATCTATGGCCGTATGTGGGGATCACTACGATCCCCCACATCCGGTGGAAGTTTGTGGTTGATCGGAAAAGGGATGAGGGTAGCCGGAGTTTGAACTCGATGGTCGTCATCCGTTTGTTATCGTTGTGCGGGGTAGAGGTTCCAGAGTTCCGAAATGGGAGTTTACGGAACGTGGACCGGTCGGGGATTTGAATAGGTGTTGCGGTGGGAGCTCCTTCGCATGGAATGGCTGACGCGCGGGGTAAGCGGAGATGGGGTGCGTATCGGGCATCGAACGTTTCTCAAGGGGGAGGTAGTATCGCTTTCGGGGAATCGTTTGAGCGGCGGTAAGTTGGGGGGGAAGTCATTTCATTTCTAGATTTCTGAGTTTGTTGAAGAGTGTTCCCTGGGAATGGGGTTGCAGAGACCGATTAGAACATCAGGGTGAGTGAAATGAGTGGGGGATTTCCGTTGGTGATGCCCGTCATCTTGTCTCGGCTGCTATCCGCGTGGACGCGGTGAACGCCCTTGGCCTTGCATGTCGAACGGTTTGAGCCGGATCACCATGACTTGTTGTTCGAGTCTCAGCGACCGGTGATTTGAACTATTGGCGACCCGAGCGCAGTTGATGGGCGAAATAACCATTTTGAGTTATGTCTATAGGATTGGATATGGTCTTTGTTATGTTCCTCCACATGCCTGCATTAGTCCTCCCGTCCCCGCCTGGTGTGTTTCGTGCGGCAACGATAAGGATAAACTCCAAATCTTGCGAGGCTGATGGGCTCACGAGAAGACGTCACCCCAGGCTGGCGAATGATAGGCGTGTGGGGCAACAGAAAGCGCTCTATTGCATAAACCGTATCTAGACACAAGATCTGGATACAAGATATAAGCTCACGGATGATAGGCACAACGGGGGATGCAAGGCACCAGGTAAAATCATTAGCGCTGGGAAGAATGATCAGAATAGCGCCCGGCGTCTGCCAGCTCAACTCTCGACTATCCACATTTGGCTTTTTAGGTGTTCGGCACTATGGATCGGCGCACTCCCTCTCCTTCGCCTACGACAGAACATGGGTCTCTACCGGCGACGCGTGCGCTTAATACGACACCCCGGAGTGGCTTTAGACCGTTGAGGATGGCCACGGTTACGCCGAGATCGTCTCCACGCGAAAATAGCACCTCAAGTCCAAGCTCGACCGCGCCGCTTGCGCCGCGTGAGGGTATGAGTGCGCGAAGCAACTCGCCGCGGTTAGGTACCATCCAAAAGATTGGACGCGGCAAGACGATGGACGTGACGGGCAATCCGCCTATCCCACCGCCACCGCGCTCACCGCGCTTTACACCCGGCGCGTAGCTCGACGTACAGCATCCGAGCAGAGAGCGAGAGCACAACTACCGCGTCGCCCAAGAGTGTCCATGCCTCACTCGACCATGACGTTCCGACCGTGGTGGAATCACCACCGTCGAGTCCGCGTATGCTTAATCGCGTATCTGCGTCCCCGGCTTTTGCTTCTCTTAGCGCTGCGCTTGGCCTGGATGCCGGCGAAGACAAAACTACAAATAATGATCAGTCCTCTCAGCCGTCGCGCCAAGCATCGACCCATTACGAGCGGAGCGCGTCTACGTATTCGGGTCATGTTGTCGACGACGACGATAGCGATAACGATGTTGGAAGGGCTATTGATGCCAGTGACGCTCCGGGGAGTGCCCAGACTGCGACATTTCCCGAAAGGCCAGCTCCTCCGCCTGTCATTGGGAACCCACCTGTCGTAGACAAGTCCAAAATTGCGAACAAGAACGACGGCAGTCCGAAACGGTTCCAGACGATCAGCCTTGCGAACGAAGATCTAGAGACGCCTGTACGACCTGCCGATTCGCCTCCTACACCCACCGATACTCCCCAATTCCAAGCTATTGAGCTCGACAATAACACCGACGGACATGGTACACCTCACATACAGCCTGTGGATCTCGACAAAACGATAGAGGCTGGGCGCGTTCAGTCTTCGTCGTCTGATTCTTGGGGCATCTCACGTCAGTCGACGGTTTCGACCATGACTACTCTTAGTCTCGGAGCCAAAAGTGTTAGCAGCATCAGCGGCGAATCGACCGGTAAGTGCCTGTTATTTTTAGAATTAGTTTT
Source organism: Ceratorhiza oryzae-sativae (assembly GCA_030998015.1). Taxonomy (NCBI): domain Eukaryota; kingdom Fungi; phylum Basidiomycota; class Agaricomycetes; order Cantharellales; family Ceratobasidiaceae; genus Ceratorhiza; species Ceratorhiza oryzae-sativae. The sequence continues at coordinate 779,882 of JARWMV010000234.1, read as the reverse complement.
GATTTATGTACGCGCTTGTGGCAGACTCGTCTCGTGCGCGAAAAGTGCGGCCTGACTCTCTCATTCTCACAGTTAAGCCTGGCGAAGCGCCTCTGATCTACTGTGTGGCTGTCGTCGACTTTAATCATCTCGTGGGCCCCCGGATCGAGTTTGCATATCCTCCTATACCCGACTCGTCTCTTCCTCCTCCTCCAGCACCCTCGGACCCCGAAACGATCACGCCTCCACCCAATATATTATTGGCAGACCCATCCATCCAGCGCATTTTGCCGTTTTTGGCACTACCAGATGGAGCTCACTTGAGCGCTGAAGACTACGCCTACTTTCATGTTGTTCGAGGCATGAAAGAAGACGGGTCTATGGAAGGAGATGAGGAAGGCGGTGATACCGTTTTTGGAATTTCGTAAGTTGGAAGAAAGCCAGTTGTTGGATATGTTGAGAACTAGCCGGCGAATAGATGTAACCGACAGCTGGCCGCATCCGAGTTGTTAACCCGCGGGGCAGACGTCACCCGTTCGACGGTCCAAAAGGCGCTCGTTGTACTTGCTCGGAAACCTTTGTTTGGTGCGATACGAGACCGGCTTGGGGTTGTTACGAGGGCCTATTTTGGGCAACGGTAATGTCTGGATCTCGTCCCGACGGAACATGGAGGTTAATGCGCATTATCAATAGGGATTTCAGCGAGACGGGGATTCTGGTCGATTTCTACCATTCATTGGAAAAGGGATTGAGGAGTCAGTTGACTGAAAGTAGTCTCTACATGGGTGAGTTTACTTGTCCGACATTTTGAAAAAGTCTCACAGCGATTTGGCGCAGGCACGAGCCTGTAAGCACATTAATTACCCCCACGACGTCCTTCCGTTGATTTGAGCAAAACTAGGCGCGAATTGATACACAAGTTCCGTCATCGGACCCTCACACTCTTGAAGCTGCTGATGCTACAGAAACGAGTGAGATCGATTTTTTGATTGAGTTAAATGGCGTCTGATTTCTTTCTAGATCATGTTCTATGGTCATCCGGTGGAGCGTTTGTGCACATACCAATACTCTCTCGTTTCGCTTATACCAGGTCTATTGCTTGCACTTGAAGACGCTGGCGCGCCTTCATTCGATCGGCGTGCTGGAGATACGGAAAGACCCAGCGAATTGCGAACCAGTGATCGGAAGAGTATGATGCGCTTCATGGGTCTTCCCTTGAACCTGTTTGGAGGGGTAGGTTCAAATCGAACCTGACCAACCAAATTTACTATGCTGACGAGTCACCAGGGCGCATTTTTCCAACCGTATATGCCACTACAGCAGGTAGACATGTTGAAAAGCGAGGCCTGGTTATGTGGCACGACAAACTCTATTGTGACACAGCAGAAAAACACCATCCCGGACCTGCTTGTCAACGTGAGCATACTTTTTCATCCCCCCGGGTTAAACTTTCAAACCTCTGGCCTCCCTAGCTCGAGACCAATGCATTCGAGTTCAGCACACCGGCCGCAGAGCGTCTCGGTGCGCTTACGGGCGCAGACCGGAAGTTTATTGATGACTTGGTAAAAGATGTGAACGACGGGTGGAATGAGGCGGACCCGAGCCGCCCGCTCGGGATGCAGTACGTTTTGTGGAGCCCGCAGGGTGTGGTTGCTAACACGCTGTTCATGGGAAGGTTCAAGGGGAGTGACGATTATTTACGAGCCAAGGTGCGTCTGAATTTCTGCTCCTTTGGCTGGTGTTTAAAAGAGGGTATAGTTCGAGGAGTACATCTACACGGCTCTTTCTACTGTCAAGTATGCCGATTTCTTGAACAAGGGAAAGCAGAGCGAGGTGCTTGTGCCTGGGACTGGTGAGTTTTGGCCTTGAGTGCGAGTCGGGCGTCGGGCTAAAGACATACGCAGCTGCTGATGCATCATCCGTGCAACACTTTGGTGAACTGTGGGTCGCGACATTTCCGAACCACCAGGGCGTATGATCATTGGAAACGAGTCACAGACCCTGTGCTGTTTGATATCGTTGAGCCTAAGTGAGTGTAGTTTCTTGCGACGTTTCACAGTCGATTTACTATTTTGGTGTATAGACACCCATGTGCGGGCCAAGTGACTTTTGCGAGCGATATTGGGCTTCGGCTGAGCGAGGGCTTGAACGATCTAAAGTTGGAGGAAAATCTGGGTCCTGCACGGGAGCGAATTGCGAATGCTATTAGCACAGGATCGACTGGGTTCTTCAAGGCCTTTGGCGGGTTGCGAAGTGGCGTGACGCAGCGGCTTGCTGGGCAAGAGGCAGCTTCTCCTTCAGCTCCACCAGCCCCAGCTCTATCTCCACCCGCTGCTGCTCCCCCTGAGATTGCACCGACTAGTCCACCTGCCCCAGCTTCAGTACCTGGTCAGCCGGCTACTCCCGCGCAGCCCGTACCATCTACCTGGGGCTCCTTCTTTGCGAGCAAGGCTGCGAGCTTTAGGCAGTCTCGAGTCAGCACGAGTGGAGCGTCGGCGAGCTCTGCTCCTGGAACCCCTGAGGTGACGCCTGTTGACGTTAAACACGCTGACGCCAAGCCAACCGAAGAGAATGTCAACGACAAAGACAAGGGCAGCAAGTAAACTGGCTCTTTTGCATACGTTTTCCTCCGGTTCAGACTCTTGCATGGGCTGTTTCAAGCAGCATGTTATATATAGACCATATCCACATCCAACAGATTGTAATTACACGTGCAGCATCATACCTCTACATTCATTCGTGTTAATAGAAGTTGCAAAACAAACGATACATTTTATTTCGTGTCCTTCAACGTGAACAAAAACACTCGGTCGTCTCGCACGGAGAGCAAAAGTAATAGCTTGTGCCCCTGAGATTTCTTTCTAGCAAATTCTTCTCGGACTTGGGTAGCATGAGTTATCTGGTCCTTGGGGAAATTCGCCAGCACGACCTTCCATGAGTCTTCATCTGAAAGCCAGGGAATACCAGAGGTCATGGCATTGAATGCCGCAGGTGGAAGGTCAACAGCGAGGATTTGGATACCTGCTTCGGACGCTTGGCGTATGCTATTTTGAAGTTCCTGGCCTGTATGCGTGCACAAACGGTCAGCGAGGCGCTTGAAATCGGCTGATGCCCTTCACCTTTCTCGAGAAATATGTTTTTGCTTTGTTTGCGCTGTTTACGGTGACCTTCTCCGGGTACAAAAACTTGGATGCTGTCATGTATATCTCTATTGCCGCCGCCGGCGGACGAAAGTTCTGCTGATACCAGACCAGTGCCTTCAGTTCCCTCGGCTTTTCGTAGTTCGGCCAAGTGATGTTCTAGCCATGCAACGAGGTCGTTCCGTCCAACTAGGGTACGCTTCTGTGAGATTTTTCCAATCAAGCATTCAAATAACCCACCTTCAGTTTCAATACCTGTGAGCACGTTCTTCACAAGCAATAGGCCGGAGTCACGTTTCGCTTTTAGGCGAATATAGACCAAGAATCTGCAGAGTATGTCAGGCAGACAAGAAAAGCACAATATCTAGACAAATTTACAATATTCCTTCTCGTTTGCATGTGCGAATGTGCTCCTCACCACTCTGCTGAGTTGCCTCCTCATACATCAAATCAGTGCGTATGTGACTGTTCCATAGCTCTTTGGTCAGCTCGACTCGCTCGTGCAACAAGCCTTGCTGGAAGGAGGCGACATAGACATCGCATCGGCTGGGTGACCAATATCCGAACGAGCGTTCCTCTTTGACCAAACTTTTGACACTACTGGAAAGATAATCAGCCAGTCCACTGGCAATCCTGTCAATCGAAATTTGAACAGCGGTTGCCCGAATTGGGGTTCGTCGATTCGGGACCGTGAATTTCGTGATTAGAGGATCATACCTGTATTGCAGGTTAGCGCCAGAGATAAACTTAGGTTCATTTGCTCACCTCCCTCCTCGTGCAAAAATATCGGTCCGTTTGACGCCTTTGGCTTCAAAAATGAGACCTCCGGTAAAATCCGCCTGATTAAGCATTGAGAATGACCATGGGACAATGACAATGTCACGCTTTATACCCATAAGACGTGCAAGGGTTATAGTATGCTTCAGCTCATCCAGTGCTTCCATACGCTTAGAACTATCGTCAGGTGCAACTTTATCCAGGCGTCCAAGGAGAGACTCGACGCTGTCTGACAACATAGCTTGAAACGATTGACTGCAGAAAGGAAAAAAGAAACGTACTATAAGAATCAGTGAGTACTTCAATCATGTCGATCATGTTTCTTGGGACACCGAGTCTCACAAGGTGGGACCGTTTTTGAGGGAACGAGGATTTGACCTGAGATAGGATCTCCTCGGCACGGGGTTGATGTCTCCTAAGGCCCTCCGGAGATCCTTGGTCACTGTGAATGAACATCAGCAATGACGAATAGAAAAATAATTTCAAGCTCACAGGCATCGTGGGTAAGGTGGAGTTCAACTGCCTGCTCTCTAGTTCCAGGGAAAATCGCCAAGATCTCATCGACCACACGCATGCATTCCGCCTCCGCCGCGGCAAACGCCACAGCATCCGTGTCAGGGGTGATGATATCGAATATGGCAAACTTAACAGCTTTGGGGGGGCCTAAACTAGTTGGCCTATATGCGTTGCCTGGGATGTGGGGTCAGCAGCCAACGGCAAACATCCTTTTCGGGTCTAAGCTTACCAATGTAATATCGCTTAATTCGTGTGGTTCCCTCTATAGCGGCTAAACGAGCGAAGGGTGTAGTAGCATGCCTGGGGAGTGTTACCAAGTCACCCCGTCGGTCCAACAACATGACTGCTTGACGATCTTCGCTTGCGTCACTATTTGTAGCATGGTTGGGAGCTAGTAGTATTGGCTCTTTAGAGACAGCCCCGTGTATATGAAGGAGTGCTGTTATCTTCTCCTGAACGGTGTCATACAAGGCTGCGTGGTCTGGTATCTCTGCGTTCATGTTATAGGCGAATGCTTTAGCAGGAATCGGTTCTTGATCAAATAACTTGTCCAGCAGAGCCTCGAAATGCGGACGCTTGGGATCAACTTGATTGGGAATTACTTCATAGTTCAATAAAAAATGAATACTAAACCCACCAATCATTGGCAATGCTTCTTTCACATATTCGTCTTCCAGAGTTTCGGGCAGATAGCCATCCCTGCTAAGTTGCAATGCCGATGGTCGCTTTTCGGGATCATGCACAAGTAGTTTCTCTATAACTTCTCGTTGGTGTTTCCTTGTCTCAGGCCACGTACGCGGAAACTCGATTGAAGGCAGTCGCAGCCGTTGTAGTACTACCACACGCTCGCTGCCCGTAGCGAACGGGAAGTTGAGCTCAAAGAATACGATCTATAATTATTTTAGCATCAAGACTTCTAGCCGATTATTGTACCCACCCCCAAACTATAATTGATATAAGTACGGTTATATTTTGGATGTATGAACGGAGATCTTACCTGTACATATCTGCTTTGGACTGATTGCGAGAGCCCTTGTTTCGCCTCGAGCTTACTTCGGGTGCGACATACAGGCTTGTCCCAACACCTAAATCAGTGTATATGAGATATAGCATCTGAATTAGATGGGGTACTAACTAACCGGATGTCAACTCCCCCTGAAACTTGTCGATCCTTGATGTGATGATATCGCTAGCTTCGGCTGGCACGACGGCATCAACGGCGAGGCCAAAATCGCCAATCTAGAAAGTAAAAGTATGATGTTTAAACTAGAATAGCATACATATTCACCTTGATGTCTCCTTTGGCGTCAATAAAGATGTTAGATAACTTGATATCACGGTGGAGGATCCCATTTTGTTGCAAATGCACCAACGCCTCAACAAGTTGACGAAATAGCCGCCAGGATTCCTCTTCGCTAAACCCGCCGTCTGGAGCTTTGCGTTCAACCAACTAGATCCATTGCATTTCCAGTATTGTGCAAACTTCAATCTAGTATAATGAACATACCTCTTTTAGAGTTTGATTTTCGACAAATTCCTAGATTCATTTATCAATTGGACATACTCCGAGTAATTGGATTGAGCGCACCATTTGAATATACATGATACGAGGGTTGACCTTAGGGGAAGTGGTCTCCACGCTCAACGGCTTAGATGGAACTAATATGTCTTCCTCCTCCTCTTCGTCGCTTGAATCATCGAACCCATGAGAGGAACGGCTACGACTTTCGCTGTTTTCTCTAAAGTGAATGCCCGGAAAGGAGGTACCAGTATAAGGTGATGAACCGGGTGGAGGAAGGTCATCAAGGTTAAATAGTTCCTCGTCGTCTGCACTGGAACCACCAGTCAATGTGTCTGCGGCTTCAGTTGTGTGCGATGAAGCGATGGATCCATCGGAGTCAGTAGGTGACCTTGCGTCAGACTGTAGCGTTTCGAGCCAGGTGGTATAATATCTAAAATGAGATTATTCGATGATAAAAATGTGCTTGATCAACGCAAACTATACCGGACAATGTAACGATGGGAGAGTTTAGATAATGCATTTATTTCCCGATATATTTTGGCATCGTCTGCACCACGTAGCCTAATCTTCTTGACCTTCATAGGCAGTCAGGCGCCGTATTTAAGAACACACTTTAAATTGGAAACCAACCGCATATATTCTACCATCGACTTTATTTCGAGCCTTTACAACCGACCCAAAACCGCCCTTGCCCTGCAATAGTGGGAACATAAGCCTTTGATTGTATAAGACAGAAGTAAATTTACCAGAAACTCCAGTTCTTCCCACTCCTCTCGGAACCTGCTTGCCCTTGGAGCGGATAGCCCGGGTCGTGCAATATGGATCGAAGTTGGGTGCTCAACTTCCGGAGACAGTGAATGGTGTCTCATCAGGGGTAAGATTGGCTCTGTGGTGGTGTCAACACAATGCTAGTGGCTAATTTCGGTGGCAAACATACTTGTAGCTACGGGCGTAACCTGCCCTAGTGACTGCAGTTTGTCAAGAAGGGCGAGGCAAGTCGGCCGTTTCTTCTGGGATGTCACCATCAGCAATACGATGTCTTGCAGAGGCTTGGGGACCTCGGCTGAATAAGATATTAGCCGCGCTCTAACAAAGTTGAGGGTAATCTTACACGCAGACAAAGCTTCATGGATATCTCCGTACTGATGCACGACATACGTGCCCATGAGCATTTGCATGAAAACAATACCTGCATTTGAATGATTAGCCAACACTGCTCACAAGCTTAGTCGTTTGATTCTGACCTAATGACCAAATATCGCGCCTGTAAGAATATTGATAAGGCTCTTCTAAGACCTCCGGTAGGATCCTGTTGAATCTATCAGCTGACGTTTTACAACAAGGAATGGGGCGAGGGTACCATCGCTCGGGGATTTGATCTTCATTGCATGTCGCAGGTCCACGACCATAAGGGTTTGCTTTGTGCAAGTCAACCAGCCGAGTAAACCACCATGCTCGCCGAATTTTCAGTGCACCCGGCTGACCGTGCGAGCTCTGTGCGAACCCGGTGTTCGATAGGTTGATCGCTAATAAAAGGATCAGAAGACATCTAGCTAAGGCCATACTAGATTCATACCTCTATGCGTGAGTTGCTTGGCATGGAGAATGGACAACGCCTGCAAGCAGAGCAAACGTAGGACTGCATGTAAAGGTGAGATGGATTGATGTGGCACTGGTATAAAATGGCCTACAATCGCGCGGTCTTTTCGAATCACCTCACATTGAGCAAGTATTTCACCCAATAGCAACTGGGGCGAACGCTCGACGAGCAAACAGAGACGAGTGTATATGACACCATGCCCATCGCTCACAGTGCTACGACGATCGTCGTGACTCGAAGCGTCCATACCCAGCCAAGAAGACACCGGGGTGAAAGCAGAAGTGAATGGCCTGGTTTCTACTTGGCCGATCTTGACAGCGTACACAGTTTGCAGATTAGGATGTTTAATTGCAATGATTCTGCGGATTTCTTCGACTAGGGTTGAAAGCTTCGATTTTCCAGCTTTCGATGAGGGGTTAGAGCGTGCCAGTACGTCAGACACCCTCGCGCACCTGGGTTCGAGTAGTACGTGGAATAAAATATCGTTTCATGCATCTCAAGCACAACCGGCTTATCTCCAGTCTGTGTATCTAGAACGAGTTTCGAGCGAGACTTGCGGTCATCGCTAGAGAACAGGGGCTCTGCCAGATACGTGGTCCCAAGCGCACCATCTAACATGAACTGAACAAGGAGTGCAAGTGTTATCGAACAAAAAGCACTTACTAGATTGTGGACACGACAGACGAACCGACCCAAACATTCTCCCACCTATTTCAATCTTCTCTCCAAACGTCTCAACGCGTACGGTGCCCCCGGATATCTCATTGCTATCCACGGCACCTGATAAAGGAAGACGAGAATGGGTATCGCTTCTATCCCCTGGAGATGTCCCAGGTGCAAGAGCCATACGTCGACTCTCTATAGCCTTGAGCTCCTCCTCGATCTCTCGCGCGGCCTCTCTTTGCTCAGCTTCTTCCTTAGCGGCTTGTGCTTCACGCAGGGCTTTTTGAGCTGCGAGAGCCGCATTGGCCCGTTGTGTTGCGAGATCCGCGAGCGATGTGTTAGCAGGCATGGCATCGGCGGAGGCTAGTGTTGCCAGCTTTTCTCGAAACTCATCCGCAACCTGTTCAATAGAGGATTTGAATGATCGTTCGTTTATTTGCTTGGATACAAATTACCACCAAAACCATTGGATCCCCTACATAACGTTCCGCTGCCGCATGAAGAAACTTGTTCAGGTCGGGGAGGTGTTTCTTCGCAATGTTCACAGGGTTCTTGGCAGTAAACTGTGCGGGTACCCGAGGATATGTATGAGGGAACCTCCGAAACTCGGGTGAATATGGAGCTCGGTTCTCAGCGAATATGTTCACTCACTTGACAAAGAGCGTGATGAAGACATGCTCAGCATTAGGATCTACGTCAGATGGGGACAGCCGGACCTCAAACTCAAGAAACTGAGGTGCACCCTAAATCGATGCAAAGTTTACGAATGCGAATAAAAAATAAACAAGCATTGTAGCAAACCTTCCATGCTTGCCTCGGTTCCAACCGTTTGACGTTCTCCGCTCCAAACACTTCGATAACCGATTCAAGTTCAGCCAGCTGGTCTTGAAGAAATCCATCTAGTGTATTGGATGTAGCCATGATGGCTGGGACAATGGTGTAAGTCTTAAGCAAGCTCGAATAAGTCTTGCAGCTATGAATTTGGTCGGAAAATGTCGACCGATGACGTTCTTTGAGTGGATACGAGCACTTATACAGTACACATAAACGGGTAGATGACCAGTCGGCCACCAATGAGCTCAAGCAGATAGTGTCTGGCTCTTCAATGTAGACCACATGAATGTGGTTTAAGTACAAGGATTGGCATGCTGAATTTGAAATAGTTGCTTCCAAGCACCTGACTCGAACTTTCCTGCCGAGTCAGGTTTGGATCCACTGCAACACAGATTGTTCTAGAGCGATGGAGAAACATCCCTCGGTCAGTTATTTCCTCCACAGAGTTTCTATTATTATTACATATCTTACTCACTAGATTTAGTATTCATCCTTGAAAGCATATATGCAAAACTACCCTAAATGCCGAAGCGCGATTTACCAAACCTATAACGACATCCTATATAGTAATCTAGTCTTGCCTCCCGATTCTATTGCAGCTATTAAGGGGGTTTTAGGTCAGCAATGGACCGAGGTCCAAATACTAGATGCTCCTCAAATCAGCCGGGTGATTGTTTCAGGCAAACGTCCGCAACAAGTGAGTCCTCAGTGCAGCTGCACCTAGCACTGGCCATGACATATACTACCAGGAGGTCTACTCTTTTGTAATACCTTGCGGAATCGAGGAAACGATGTCAATTGAATGGTGGGAAGACTTCTCTTATTGCTAAAGCTAACTTAACAATGTTGCTCAGGCTTTCGCGATCTTTCGCGGGCCTCTCAACAGCCGAAGGTTCAGAAGTATATATTGGCATTACGGCTGATGATTCCTCGATTGTATACTATAAAATCAGTCGTGGAATCGTCAAACCGAGAAATTGAGCATGCAGTAGCTCTAAAATTATTTGAAGAAGACGGTTTGCTCAGTTCACCCAGTTAGAATAACCCGGTAGTGTGTCTAGACATGGGTGATTGGCAGGACATTTTGAGCTGATGTAAGATTGGCATTCAAGTGGCTACGCCTTCCATTGATGCGTGCTTTTAATGGCGTGGGCTGCGATCCTGTCTGGCATCACGTCTCTGTCCCCCACCACTCCCACCAACGAACATTGTCTCCAAAATATATCATAATCAATGGCATCCCGTGGCTACCGAGGACGAGGCAGAGGTCGTTTCCAGCCTCGCTATGAGAACACACGACCTTCGCAATTGCTCCAAGGCCTCTCAAGCAATGATCTATGTTCCATCTCCCTGTCATCGCTCTCTCCTAGTACCGCCAATCATGACGAAGTTGAAGTAACTAACGTTCTACCACTTGGCTCTTACAATTGGGCAGAGCATTCAATCCCTACTATTATCGTCCCAGGTGAGTGCTGGGCTGAATAGAATCAGCATAGCCAAACGAAATGGCTGATACGGAAATTGTACAGGATCTCCTTTTCTGTGGAAGGAACCTGATTTGCCTATGCAGCTGAGTCCCGATTCCGGGCCCTCCTTCATCGACCAGAACACGGCTCGTTCACCGAAAGCGCCATTCGCACCTGCAATACGTGCAATTTCCGTTGCTCGTGGAATTCCTGATAAAGAGTTGAATTTGTCCGAAGAAGAAATCGATATAGTCACGGACCGCAACAACCTGCGAAAGCTGATGCGTTTTATTTGCTCCAACGGACCAAATCGTGATACTCGCAACCGGAACAGAGAGTTTCGAATAGACGTACAAATCGCACCAAACGACAAGACTCTGGTGCTTGTCCGCTATGACGAGAAAGCGATTGATGAATCAACCGGATTCAAGGGCTACGGTCGCAAATTCGAAGCGGCCACAACAGTCCTTCCCCCACCCATTGTAGCCACAAACCAAAATTCCACAGTCTTGTCAAGGCTCAAATCGACAGCTCATCATCGCATCATTCGCTACGATCTTCTTGGGTTACGCTTTATGGTCCGCTTTGAAGTCGACGCCATGACTGAGGTACCTCTAGCATCGTCCGAAACTAGCACATCCCAAGAAGATGTAGATGATCTAGCCGATCTACTCGCGGGTACATTCATTTCAAAGAATAACACCTCTTCAGCCAAGCCAGCAGTTCGTATGCCGGCAAAGCCTGCTCAGCTTGTTGTTTCGGGAGATTCCGAGCTTCGACATGTTATACACGGTAATTTAGTGCCACAGCATTCCCTTATGGAGCTTGCCACGCTCTCAAGTAGATACGAAGTTACATGGTGAGACCAAAGTTACTAGATCGTGGGCTACAGGAGTTAGAGCTCATGTATTTGCTTAGGAGTGACGTTTACCCTCAACTCTTCTTGTCGCAAACTCCCATACTGAAACTTGCCAAGCATACCGATGGAAAAATCGACACCATTCAAACCTACGACAAGGACAGTCCAGTACTCAATAAGATGCATATAAATTTGAGCAAGGAACTTCAGACTTTAGCTCTTCTTCTTACTCGGATGAGGGAGCTTGCTCTTAGCTATAAAAGTATGGGAAAACCCCTAAGTTTTTATTGGGCTGGCACTGGTGACTTGAAAGTTCGCTTGGTCGAGCATCGTGATAACCTCCTTTCGGCGAAAGATCTGTCAATTTTTTGAATAGTAGAAGAATTGTTTATGAAATGTAGCCTCATAATGTATACATAGTCAAGCTTCTCAACGTGAGCTCATGACGTCGGAGAATCCTTATGAGCGTTGGAGTTACACTTTGCGTATGATGTTTTTATTTTTTTGTGTGAAATTCAACTAATGATATACTACACGTACGTGCTACTTGATTCTGGGCGTAGGTCAGTTTCTTGTCCAAATTGCCTTCACTTGGCCAGTCGCGATATTTTACCGGGTTGAATAATCGAGAAAATAGAGTCTATATGCACAGGATTGTTTGAGCTTTGTCACTATGTGGCTTTCGGATTGTCAATCCGCTGTTTGGCCCTAGCGTGTGGCATAGTTCCGATGCGACCACCAGCCATATCCTGTTACCTGTCATTTAATTTTCTCCAGAGAACGATATCATTAGGGCCAATGAACGTGGGGTACCGTGACAATAGAAATAGCCGCTCCCAATGGCGGCGTGGCAATTCGAGTCTCTCAAATCTTCTCCGGGGGCTATCAAGCCAAGACCTCTGCTCGCTTCCGATACCTCCTGTGCTTGGCGGCGTTGGAAACGATGATATAGTTCAGCCAACTAATATCGTCACCCTTGGCTCTTATAACTGGGTGGATGACCAAATTCCCACTATTGTAATCCCAGGTGAGAGCTTTGTTGATGATCCCGTCTACATGCCTGAGTTAGGTGACAGGATCGCCACCTAGATGGCAGGATCCGGTTTTGCCTCTTCAATTGAACGGTGACTCGGGAACCACATTCATAGACCAAAATGCATACAGATCGCCTAAATCCTCGTTTGATCCAGCGTTTCGTGCCATTTCTGTCGCACAAGGGAGACTCGACGGCGCCTCAATCTCTCCCAAGGGGGCTTGACATTGTGACGGATCGTAATAATTTACGCAAGCTACTTCGCTTCATTTGGGTAGACAGCCCGAATCGTGATCCCCGAAACCGAAGGAAAGCATTCCGAATGGACGCACAGCTAGCTCCCAACGACAAAACACTGGTGTTGACCCGGTTCGAGAAAAGCAATATTGATGCGTCGGACGGGTTCAAAGGATACGGTCATAGTTTCGAAGAAGCCGTCACTGTTGCTCCTGGGCTAGTCGCGGCTCTCGGTTCTGACTCCACAACTCCCCTGCTGTCTCTCAAACGAACCAGCTATCACCGAATTGTCCGTTATGATTTACTCGAGTTGCGCCTGATGGTTCGGTTTGAAGTTGATGCCGTGGTCGACAATTCGTCTCCGGAAGACGTAGATTTCTTGACGGAATTGGTGACGGGCATGTCCGTCTCCTCAGAGGAATTTTACCCACCAACCCAGGCTTCCGATAGCCCTGCTCAAATTGTTGTTCTACAAGATTCAAAATTGCGTCATGTTGCACATGGCACTATGGCGCCACAATCGGCTCTCGTGGAGCTCAAAACTCTTAAGAAAGGAAATCGGATAGCATGGCAAGTAGATAGCTATGCGCGTGACTTTGATAATCTGACGATATCCCAATAAAGGCCGAACGTATATGCCCAACTATTCCTGTCTCAGACTCCAACACTCCGAGTCGCGGAACATGTTGATGGTAGAGTCTCCGAAATCCGAACTTATACAATGGAAAGCACCGAGTTTCAGCAGGCCCGTTTGAACATGAACTCGGATTTGAGAGTTCTAGTCACAGTTTTGTCCCAGATGCGCTCAATAGCGTTAAGGTATAAAGATGTGAAGAAAGCGCTCAGCTTCTACTGGAGCGGTGATGGAGATCTGAAGGTCCGGTTGGTTGAGAGCGGTAAAAACTTGCTTTCAGAGGACGATTTGCTAGTTTTTTGAACGATTTTGTCGGTCTCTCTGATTGTAATTGCAGTATACCGAAATGTTGCCAAAGGTGGGCCAAGAAACTTGGCCGTTCCATGTGCTTTATCACGTGGGCTATATGTAATTGCACCGACTCACAAGTGAACCACAATACCCGCCCTCTATCGGTTTATAGTTTGCAGTCTCTTGCTAGCCCTCATCTCAACGGGATATAGAAATTTCGCGTATACAGTGTGAAATAAGGCATTTGAATCGAGTGAGTGGCTGTTATTTGATTTCTGATTCAACGGGATGGCTCCAGAGACGTTTTTCTCGTCTTGTGTTGTCTTGTTCGTATGCTCAAACGTTCCCAGCCATGGTTTTTGCTCAGGTCGATCGGATTAACGTGCCTGGTCCGTCTACATCATCGGATATAACAGTGCATCGTGCAAGTTCCGAACACGTTGCTCCTGGGTTATTCTCACCGACGCAAGACGCCGATTTGTTACGCGAGGCAGCATTACGATCACGAAGAGCTAGGAAGCAAGCCTCTGTACCAAGGCCATCAGTTGTACCAGCTACACCTACTGTACAGGCTAATGGTAAGCAATTTAACCTAGCTTTGAGCGAACCGGCGTGGTTGATCTCATAACTCGTAGGCCACAACAACTCATCTGCCGGCGATGAGGATGTTCAGATGCAAGATGTAGTCACCAACACGGCGGCGATAGAGGGAACGCCATCTAATCCCGTTAACGTTGACACCGAAGATGGAGAGATATTCGAAGATGGCCAAATTGAGGCTACCAACGCTCCAAGCCTTGACTCAGGTGCTGATGGCGGAGCGGCTCCGATATCGACAGTCGACAGTCTGGAAGAAGACCTCGTTGCTGGGCCCAGTCGATCAAATGGTCCTATCCAACCACCATCGCCCCTGGTTGTTTCATTCCCCCTAGAGGATACCAAAACCATTCGGCCTTTGCTAAATAGTAGGTTTATTTCTAAGTTCGGTCGAGCCGGATCTAACTCTTTTACCGCCAGTGACTGCAGCGGACTTGGATGAAGCCAAACGCTTGATTCTGGATTTATTAGGAATGGGGGTTACTCCGGAATACCTGGTGGACTGCGGAATATCTGCTCAGTGCCTTGCTGTTTGCTTTTACGAGATGAACCTAAGATTTCCACTCAATCTTGACCGCAACAGAGTGCGTCGCTCGGTGCATCCGTTAACCACTAAGCTTACTATTTGTAGATTCGTTTGCCCAATTATTATAATCTTGACAAGCATATGCAAGAATCGATTAAACTTGCGAAGAATCAGCAACAACAGCGTGACCAGCTAGCCCAAAGAGTAAATGGCATCAACGCCCTTGCGGTTGAATCGTCATCTTCGAGGGACGCACCCTTGCTGAGCGCAGACCAGGACGATAGCACCCATTTGGCGAGTCGTCCAGCTTCTCTACCTCCGCGACCGGTGATACATCCTTCAAATGTCGATGAATTATCCTACGGTACTGAGCCCGCGTTTGCCCAAACTCAAACTGGCGCGAGCGCTCGGTTGCCACCTACCGAACCGCGCGCTGAACGAACAGACTCCGCGATTGCAGAAGAGCAAAAGCGGATGGAACTCCTAGCTCGGAAGGCTGCGATGGATAGTATCGCTAGGAAGCGGGCAGCCAAGTCTTCTCCAAATTCTGACTCAAACGACTTGATGCCTTCTCACGAAATTGAAAACGAGGATGTTGGTTCAGCAGTTGATGCATTGCTGGCCGCCGTTAGCATGGATTCGACATCTAGGCCCTCAGGACAGTCAAATATTAGTACGGAGAGCGGTGTCGACGAGGGGCTACCCGATTACGACTCGGACGCAATGGTCGAGGACGAGCTCAACGCGCGTAGTGCTTCGGCTTCAGATGCCGATGAGGGCGTTCCCGCCATGGCTTTGGGGATCGATGACAAGCAATATTTATCGCTTACTACTCTGTCGCCTATCCCATCACCTTCCAACAATCCAGGGTTCACTTCAAGTCCTCACATTCGATACGAGGCCTTTGATGGGGGCATAGGCTCGGGCACCTTTACACTGCCACCCTCGGTCGCTGTACCTATCGCAGCTCGTAAATCTCGTCCTACAGCATCGGATTTTATCGACCAGGCACCTCCCAGACCCGCAAGCGTGCCAACAACCGACGCGTCACTCAAACGGAAGAGATTCTTTGTCGATCCACAGATTTGGCCGAAGCGGCTTGTAATTGACCTCGACAGTTCAGACGACGAGGACGACGAGGACGACCAGAATGCCACGGGGGCGCAGTCGACCACAACCAGCCGAGGGAGTGGAGAGAGGGCAAACGGTGGGGGATCTCGATCAGTTTCCCGACAGGGCCAGGACGTGGCAGCACAAATGCTGCTCGAAAAGGAACTTCAAATCAAGGCGATGATGCAGAAGATCAAGATGCGAGAGCTTAAAAAGAAAATGGGAAGTGCGAGTACAAGTGCGAGCGGCACACCTGTGCTAGCAGCCGCAACTATAGTTTCAGCACCAGGACGAGCCTCTGCGACTCCGCCCCCGTCCGCTGTCGCGACCCCTCTGTCCGCTCTTTCGGATGAGACTGCTGCGGTCCTGGAAAAAACGACACAAGAGACGTCAGCTGGAGCAGCTTCGACGTTGAAGATTCAGCAAGGTAGGTCCAATGCACGCTACGAGGCCGATTACTCACTCGGCTATCTAGAGGTGGTACCGATAACCATCAAAACATTGAGCACTGAAGCCCCTAGGTTGAATGGTAACACATCTAGTTCTACCTTGTAAGCTAGCTAACCCTTGGGTCTGTACTAGTGTCCCACCTAGAAACAAGCACAACGAAGGGAGACAAAGGTAAAGCCAAGGCTATAGACTCTGAAGGTAAGTGGGTTGTAAATTTATACATTTTGCGCTGATCCCAGGGTTTAGATGTCACTCGGCATCCTCAAGGCATGTCTGACAACCGGGGGTTTGTCTTTTCACTGACTTGTTTTGTAGGTTCTACTACAGGCACTACGGCTGCGGCAAGGATATATCCCTCGCTCTGAAGAGGGTGCTGGATTGATTGACAGTTCTATTTTTTTAACAGGCAAGCGTGGTAAATTCGATGCAGTTAGACGGGAGATTAGACGCAGTGGATCGAAATAGCAATTTGGTGCGTACTCTTATCGACTTTGTTTTCGTGGGCGTAGTTGGTTTTGGTGCTAAGGTGGACGGACGCCGTGGAATTATTGCATGGTTTCATTTAGACCCACTTCAAGACGTATAGGTCACCGCTGGCAGCCTTTACGAGCCCGAATCTTCAACCACCAACACCAACGGATTGGCAACTACCGACGATCTACTGGATATCTT
Organism: Ceratorhiza oryzae-sativae; assembly: GCA_030998015.1. Taxonomy (NCBI): domain Eukaryota; kingdom Fungi; phylum Basidiomycota; class Agaricomycetes; order Cantharellales; family Ceratobasidiaceae; genus Ceratorhiza; species Ceratorhiza oryzae-sativae. The sequence goes on along the minus strand of JARWMV010000234.1, from coordinate 762,976 downwards.
CGACCGCCGGGCAAGATCAAGATGCGAACCGCAAGTTGTGTCAATATGAATTTCCGAGTGGTGTGTGCAGGGATCAAGCCTGCAAAGACATACACGCGAGGGACTTGAGCGCATCCGGTGAGTAATGGAGCGCGAGTGCGTTCGTTGAACTCATTGACGCGTTTTTCACGCGAGCAGATGACGATGTACGGAGGATTGTGGCCCCAATGTTCCCAAATGCTGGACCCCAAGGCCTCACAGGCATTGTTCGACGGGTACGACAATCGACACAGCCAGAGTTCTGAGGCTCTGGGTAGGATACTGACAGTTACAGTACCTTTTTTGGTCTTCATTTCACTCCTCATTCGCCTTTGCTCCCAACATTCGACCAGTGAATGGGCTCCCAACGGGCCAACACGATCTCCAGGTGGAGCCTCTGCTCGTGGATGCTTGATCGTTATACACTATTTAATGTCCGCTCTGTACAAATTGTGTGTATGCAATACGTATTCTACCTTTCGGGAACTGTGTGAGCGCGCAAGGGCGAAGGCGAGGACGCGAGTGATGGCCGGATGGGGAAGGCGATCTGAGGGCTGACGTGAGCAGAAAGTGGATAACGCGACCAGAGCCCGGTGCTTACCCGACGCAGCTCTCTCTTGCCTCCCGCGATCCCCCGCGCGCCCTGCTGCAATGCGCCGAGACGTACGTGTCTTGCTAGTCGGCGACGGTGAGCTCCACATCGCATATCACCCCATGCTCGTTGCTCAGTCTCTCCCATGGGTAGAGGGAGTCGGGAAGAGTACGATTGTCACTTCCCTCATCAAGGAAGAATATGTCGATAATGTGGGCAGCCTGGTGCACTCTTGTGGCAAGAGCTCATCGCCCCACAGGTCCAGCACGTTGTGCCAGAGGTTACGATCCCTCCCGAAGTTACGCCCGAGAATGTCACCACTTATATTGTCGACTCGTCAGGTGGGTCCGAGTCGTGTGCTTTGCGATAATCACTCGCTTATCCTCCCTATCTGGTCAGCGGCCCCCGCCGATAGACCTCACCTAGACTCGGAAATTCGCAAAGCGCATGTTATTTGTGTTGTCTACGCCATCGACAATCCCAACTCATTTGACCGTGTTGGAGCATATTGGCTTCCATACTTCCGGTCGCTGGGTGTTAATGTGCGTATTCGGCTTGTCCAGATCCGCTCCAATTAATTTAGTACCGGAGTAGGTGCCTGTTATTTTAGTTGGAAACAAAATCGATTTGCGTGGTGGAGAGGTTTCAAACGAAGACCTGGAGAATGAGGTGGCGCCCATCATGGAGGAATTCAAGGTGCTTGTCCTGTGTAACCTATCTTTCTTCGTAAAGAGCTGACCCATATCCCCACACCATAAAGGAAGTCGAGACTTGCGTCGAGTGTTCAGCGCGAATCCCAACCAACATTGCCGGCATCATCCTTTTTGCTCAAAAAGCAGTTCTTCACCCGACTGCGCCATTGTACGATTCACGAGAGCATGTGAGCGAGAATGGTCCTTCCGCACCCGTGCGGACTCGGAACCCTGGCTAATTTCGAGTTCAGACGCTTAAACCTGCAGCGGTCGAGGCGCTTCGACGAATATTCCGATTATGCGACACCAACAAAGATGGCATACTTGATACCTACGAATTGAACGAGTTCCAAGTACGCAGTCTATTTCCCGTAGGTTGCTACAGCTCATATATGCATTATCCCAGCAAACTTGCTTCAAATCCCCACTTCAACCTCAAGAAGTCGAAGGGATCAAATCCATACTCCGCGGCCACGACCCCAGCATGCTTCGGCCTATTGCATCTTCACCCCATTCCTCGCCTAGAGATTCACCCCCTGGCACGCCCCCTATGGAAGAAGGGGTCACCGAAGACGGATTCCTCTACCTTCATATGGAGTTCATCAGGCGTGCTCGAGTGGAAACCACCTGGATTGTCCTACGACAGTTTGGATATGCAGAGGACTTGAAGTTGAAGGAAGGATGGCTTGCGCCCAAGTGAGTCAAACAGTTTCAGCTAGAATGTTGGGCCTCATTGTTATTGTTTGAGATTTGACGTGCCGCCAGACTGTTCTGTCGAGCTCAGTCCTCAGGGGTATCAGTTCTTTACAGACATATTTCAAATCTTCGACAAGGTTAGCATCGCGCTCTTCACCCTGGATCCAAATTTGAGACGATTTTGTTGTTAATATTAGGACCAAGATGGTGCCCTTCGACCAGAGGAACTGGATAATCTGTTCAATACCTCTCCTGGGAACCCGTGGGTTGACGAGGATGACGATGGCGTAGATGGGACAATCACTTTGCAACATTGGCTCGCAAAATGGAGGTGTGTACACATGGCTGTTGTCTCATTTGACCGCAATTAAAGTCTAATAAACGACCCATAGCATGACCACCCTTTTAGACCACAAAAAGACGCTCGCCTACCTTGCATACTTGGGCTACAACGCGGGCCCGACTACTTCAGCCCTCAAGATCACCAAACCCCGACGAGCCGAGCGACGTAAAGGCAAAGTCACGCGCAATGTGTTCTTGTGCTACGTTGTCGGCGCGGCTGGGTCCGGCAAAACTTCCATCTTGAACTGTTTCCGAGAACTAGGTGGTGGTGGTCTTGGGGGTAAAGAGAAAGTCAAGAGCAAAGGCAAGGGAGGGATGGGCGAGATTGGGCCGTACTGGCCGACCGAAAGGGTACTGAGCGTGGTCGGAGCTGTGGAACTGGGAGGGGCAGAAAAGTACCTAGTTGTGAGTACTTTAATCCCAGTGCTGGAGCAATTTCTTTTGGTTTACATTTGGTGTGTAGATGCGAGAATTCGGGTCGAAGAGCGAGGCGGATATGTTGAGAGATGCAAAAACTATGGATTTGGCCGACGTGATCATTTATGTCCACGACTCGAGTGATACCAATTCGTTTTCGTATATCAGCAACCTGAGAGTAAGTTTCATAGCCTTTATGTTATCTTTTTTGGCGCCTAAGCGTCGATCGTAGCAACAATATAGCCTAGACCACATCCCCAGCATGTTTGTCGCTACGAAATCGGACCTGGATCTAGCCCAACAAGTAAGTAATAATCAAGAACAACAGTGATAGTGGTCAACCTTTGCAATAGCGGCACGAGGTCCAACCCGATGTCTATTGTCGACGACTAGGTCTTCAGGGGCCGTATTCAGTCAGCATTAAGAACTCCCAAATAGCAAACCTGTTCCCAGAAATTGTTTCCACCGCCATAAACCCGTATGTTCAGTGTGAAGACATCCATGCCGTTCACTGATCGCCTCCCAAAACTAGACTAAACGCGATCCCGGGTGGGGCGGAACGAGCGTCGACCACACTAGCAAGACGTAAAGTTGCGCTCGGGATCAGCATAACTTTAGCTGGGCTCATGGTCGCTTATCGTGCTTTTTTACGACCGATTGGGTACGGGAGTGGATGGTGGTCCAACTGGGTGAGCTGGATTATGGGTGGGTCAACGAGGAGGGAGCTGTGATAGCGGGCGATGTGTTGGTTTCTGTAATCGCGTTATTCACTTTGTTCCTTTGCTGTATATGATGTTGTATTTTGTGTTCTTTTGTTATCATATATGGAGAGCGTGTGTGTACAACTCTTTTACAGTATCAGTCTCATGGTGACAGCAAGATAAACCTGAAAATGCGAGCAAAATGGCTGCATCAGGGATCGAACCTGAGACCCTCTGCGACACTTCACAAGTGATGTAAAGCAGATATCATAACCACTAGACTATGCAACCCTTAATTAATGGGCAAAGCGTGCCGGTCTCAGTCCCTATCCAATGTCTTCCAATTTGGGGAGGTATTGAGTGCATATATCCATGCATTGTCACATCTGGTCAAAGGCTTGAGGTTTGGCCACAAAACCTTACAGGATGGCAGTCGCTTCCACATTGACCACGTTCGGCTCAAGCCTTCCGTTTCTGTGTCCTAAACTAACCACCATGGTCAAGCATGCTTGGGAGTCTAGGGAAGATCGACCCGGTGATCGAAACTAGCAAAGATTCTTACGAGTTGAAGTATCTTGGGAGCAAAGCGTTCTGAGCAGCCCCTGCTAACGCTACCATCAGAAAGACATGGCCAACCATTCAATTTCAATTAAGGGGCAGTCTACTTATACATGAGGGGGAACAAAATATCTACAATGCATGGCTGTGGACCAAAGCTTTAATGTGATACAGATGATACAAACCAAAATTTCCTATTTGCGAGCAGCTATAGTTTAGTGCAAAGCGCTGTACTGTCCCCGACCATCAGCCCCTTCGGCCTCATCATCACTTGGACTTGACTCGAATGGTAGCAACAGTACACAAATGACCACGAATCCAAATATAACGATGGCCGTGTAGATCGGAAGTGTCGTAGATGATTCGATAAGGATGCCACCTAGGATGGGAGCAATCATTCCTCCTCTGCAGAGAAATCAGCCAATTGATTGGTGCACCACAGGTGTCTCACTCACACTCGATTCAGGGCTGAAGCTATCCCACACGCTGTGCCTCGTACTAAAGCGCCATTGTTAGCTCTGCGCACGACCAGGATGGTTTATTCTTACCTTTAGTCTCGAAGATTTCTGGTGTCATACCGTATAAAACAGCCCACACGATCGTCGTAGCCAGAGAGATGCCGACCGTACTCCACATAACACCGAGCTTGGAGTCAACTTTTATAAACGCAACACAGAATCCCATGGTTAAAACCAAGCTCAGGGCAAGGGACTTGCGCCTCCCGAGGGAGGATTCTATCATCCACGCGCCAAGCTGGATCGAACCATTAGAATCAGCCTTTGGGATACTTGGCTGAACGTACCAGAGGGCCTGGGCAGCTGGCTGTTGTGAATATCACCATGTCCCACAGTGCTTCCAGCCTGCCTCCGCCTGCCCCTGTTGAACCAAGCCGCTGCTCGAGAAGTTTCGGCAAGTATACATTGTACATTGTATATGCTATGAAACCACGTCGTATCAGAGTCTTGCTAACTTCAATGAGCCAGGCGTGACTTACCCAGTGATATTCCCCACCAAACCAGCCAGACTAGTGTTGTTGTGAGCCACCACTTGCGTGTAAACAGCATTCCCACTCGATCCAACCAAGCTGCAAGGGGCCGTGCAACGGTGGGGGGAAGCGATTGCTCTACGTATATTGAGGACCGTGGGCGGGGGGGCACCAGAGGCCGCCTCGTCCGTGAAAGGCGGCTTTCGCTCCGGCTCCTAGAGCGCGAAGGCGCAGCTTCTTCGTCCTGAGAACTTGAACCATGCTTCCCTTCAAAGTAGGAACCATCTTCTTCATGGGTTGGAGCAGGTGTATGGTACGACCATTCCCTACCAACGGTTCCTTCGGGCGTGACTTCTGTCGAGCGGTAGTCGGTAGGATTAGCGTCTTGTTGCGCAAGCGCCAGTGGCCGACCAGTTTCCTTGTCACTGTCTGGAGTTTGGACCTTGTTTTCATCCGTTACGCTCTCCGGTCGACGTGCGGAACCACCAGCAGCTTCTTCATCCTCGGCATTGAAGATAACCGGCTCCTCGTCTTGCATTGCGCTTGGTTTGATATCACACACGTCGGCGAGGGTGATCACAAGCTGAGGACGGGTAGAATCGCGAGCATACCTAACACCGATCAGGTCAACACGTTGAACCAAGACACACAGATCGGGTTGACTCACTTGGCGTTGTAATCAGCAATACTCTGCAATGCAGCAACAGCCTCGGCACTTCGGCCGTTTGCTACCAAATATCGAGGAGACTCGTACAGGCGGAAGAAAATTATCCGTAGAATGAACATGACAATTGTCTGTCTCATTGCTCAGCATTACCCAATGATTCAAATGCTGTACGTACAATTATTCCTAGGATTGCCAGCAGATACTTCCAGCCTCGGTTCTGCGTTGCTATATCGCATGGCGGGAGCGTCTTCGGTTCTCCTTCATGGGGTTTTTTATCGTCGTCTCGCACTAGTACAGCTCGCGCAAGTTTGAGGAACGAAGCGCCAGAGCTGTGAGAGATAACAACGTTTTCTGGGCAGCTGTTGCCTGGGATAACTAAAATTGCAATGACGGCATTGATCACCGCTCCGAGCGAGAAGAACACAGAAAGCGCCGTGAGCAGGTACTGCTTGTTGTGCGGCACGTTCTCCAGGAACAATGTTCCATCCGTCGGCATGCTCCCCTACAAAGATGTCCGATGTTAGCCTCGTCGCCCCCCCCCCCACCCGGGGCGCGTTCAAGAATATGCAAATACTTACACCCACGGCAGTGCCCAACAGGAATAGCAAAAAGCAAAGCACCCCAAAACTGGTTGCAAAGCACGCCAGCACCCCAAATATCCCAGTAAATGCTAGCGTGAGATTGAACGCCATTCGGCGGCCCACAACATCCGAACAAGAGCCCCACCCAAGGGCGCCAAACATCATCCCGAAAAACACAGAGGTGGAAAGCAATCCAATCTGCGAATCTGGCACAGCGTACTCATCTTGCACGCGGGGGAGGATAACGGTCACGGCCTGCATCCACATCTAGCAGGTCGCGGGCGCATGGAAACGGCTGTGTGAATCGGAGGCTTAGATGGGTTTGCGAGATATAGTTACGTTGTCTGCAGCCCATCCTGTAAGTGTTGAATGAGTTGGAGGGATCCTCACACGGCCGCCACTACATAAAACATACCAAAGCCGCAAAGACCTAGTAAGGTCCACTGGTAAGGGCCTAGCGTTGGCTGATGAGTGCACTTAGCAAAAGCAGCCACGAAAAACACGCACCCATGCCGATTTTGTCTATCGTTCTGTCCAACGCCGAGCGCATGTCGGTAACGTCGTCGCCGTCGCCTTCAGAGTGGGTGGTGTCGAATATTTGCGAAGCTTGGCGGCGAGCTTGTGGAGTTATAACCATTCTGTGCGGATCCAGCCTGCTATGCGCGCTGCCGAAAGCGTGTCGTTTATGGGTCTGTGTCCTGAGCTCTCGGCTCTCGTCGAGAAGAAAGCTGATTAGGGACTCCCAAGGGGCCTACGAAGCACTGCCACTCCGTTGACGCCAACGGTGCTCATCCATCGCCTGGGAACTTGCAGAGGGCTAGGGCACATTTCGCTACATATATGTTCATTACTGAGATGGTATCGAGCTTGCCAAACGTCTAGGCTCCCAACAAAACAACACTCGAAAACTACATGGCTAGTGATCGGTTTCCTCCCATGTTCGGCCAACAGTCTTGTATAGATCCGCCTCCGTAACCTGTTTACCACTGCTAAAGTACCCGGCGGCAATCTTGGCATCAATCTCCACGCGCGAGTCGGGCGGAATAAGGTGCTCCGGGAGATCGTAACGCTTCAGGATTGGAATCCCAGAATCAACGATGGCGTTGTATTTCCTAGAGGTCGCCGTAAATGAATCGGGGCGGAGAACGTAATGAATTCAAAAGGCTCACATGTCACTCATGGAGATCATGTTATCGATCTTGGTAATGCCGAGCCAGTGCAAAATGTCGGGCATTAGTGCTTGGAATCGCATGTCCTTGACTCCCGCAATCATCTCTGTGGACTTGAAGTATTTGTCCGCGCTATCGCCACCGCGCTTGCGAAGGTTGTACACGAGGTACCTTCCGGGCATGTGCTTAGCCTTGGCGATTCAGAAATAGAAACTGGATGTATGCGCACTTGGTCACTTCTCCTAGGGCACGGCCTTCCTTTCTGAAATAAACTACAATACCAACGCCACCGCGTTGAGCCGTGCGCACGCATTCCTCGATCGCGAAAACCAGGTACGGCTTGCACGTGCAAATATCAGAACCAAACACATCGGATCCGTTGCCTATCGCCACAGGGTTAGATGGTGTGCCATTGACAGTCGAGAGTGCACATACATTCGTCATGGACACGCAAAGTCAGTTCTTTGCTTGCGTCGCGCATGTGAGCAGGGTTCCCGACTTGGAGTGTATATATTAACACAAGAGGCAATACGCTGGGTCGATGTCTTTGCTTACATATGTAGACGGTTAAACCACCGATAGGGGGCAGGAAAACTTGATATCTGGTCGAGTGATAAGTTCGGGATACATTCCACCAGTCTCCTCGAATAAAGCTCTGCGAAGCAAAGATTCGTGACTAGAAGGCGTCATAAGTATCACGAGCTACTCGGATCAACGCAAAAACTTGCATTCCAAATCGCTCGGCAACCCCAGGAAGCCACCAAACTGGCTCGACAGCAGCTTTACTACAAGCCAGTTCGACACCGGGGTCGGCTGTGCTTTGAGTGCCATCTGGGTTGAGCAACGGGCGAGACTTGATCACAACCTTGCCATCCACGGGGAGTGCTGTGGCGGTAGTAAGAGCCGCATCGATTTCAGATAGTTTAATGTGCTGCGATTAACGTAAATAATATAGCAAAAAGAATAGAGGAAGCCTGATACCGCTTTGGTAATCGCGATGCTCGGCCGGACATCGAGACCGCTCGCAATCTCGGTAGCATAGACCTGTTGGACCAAATGACCCCACGGATCGAACGACACGATTTTCTTGGGGTCGAACCTGATGCAAATTTCAGTGCCGCTAATTTCCAGCGAGAGAGTCGGAGCTCACCAGCTTTTTTGTGGGGGGATTTCTACCGGAGGCTCGGTAAGATGGTAATTGGGCTGGTGCGAGGGCGAGAGTGTGCCCATCGCGATCGCAAGTGCACGGTAGATCGAGTAAGAGCCCGAGTGCGCACTGGAAATAAACGTCAGGGATACGTAAATAGTTAAAACTCGGTGCTGACCCGATGGCATTGCGTAATTTGATACTGTTCGGAAGACGAGAGCACACGACTGGACCTCTTGCAGCAGCAGAGTCTGCAGCCCATGTCAGAGGAGTGGGCTTAATACCCGTTTGATCGGGGTAGGCTATCAACAAAAATGCGGGGAAATTTGATTAGAATACTCCATATGGGTGTGTGGGAAAGATAGGATAACGAACTGGTCATGATGACACGGTTGGGATACAGGGCTTTGTCCTTGGGTTGCTCGATGGGAGAACCCATGGGCCTGGTGCCGGTTAGAGCGGAAGTAAGAGCACTAGTGCTCATCACAGTAGCCACTCCAGACATGCCAGGTGAGCCTAAATTACAGTGTCAGATGGTAAACAGGCGTATTAATGTATGTTGCGTACTCGACAGTGGTGGGCTCGTCCCCAGAGACATGCTTGAGCCCGGGTTGGGCACCATTACGGTCGGACTAGCAGGTCGGTTCGAATGTCCAGGGATGGGTGTGCCAGCCCCGGAGCGGGCCATGGATTCGACCTGGAGAACCGGTTCATGTGCAACTCTGGCAGTCAGGTGGACGTCGACTCACACGCTCTGCTAATGCGGTCTGGGCATTCGACAACGAGTCGAGCTTGGCGAGGATCTGGGAGAGGATAGCGTCGTCGGGCATGGCGAATATTCGAATTTACACGGCCAACGTCAGAACAGGATCCACAATGCTGCAAACTGGCCTTTATATCCCGCCGGCTGTCCGGAACACACGGCTTCGGCGAGGCGCACGGTCACGTGCACCGCTTAGGTAACACGATCAGTCCTTTTGGACAAAATTCGTTGACGATGCTTGATGGCCAGACTCACCTCGTAAAACAAGGCTGGAAGGGGATCGGCCACCCACTCAAAGAGGGGGGTCGGCTCGTCCAATTGTCATTGCCAGAAAAAGACGCTTGGTGGTATTGGCAAAGACAGAGACGAGTCATTTGCATTTTGGGACCAGTGAGCGATAGCATTTGCCATGTGAAACACACTTGACTCTTCATACTAGCTTGTATGATGTAGCAGCAAAGTCGATCAAGTTCAAGGTACCCGCAGAGTCTGCAAGTCTGATGAAGAGCAAGACGAAGGAGTGGCCACGCCGGTGAGTTTGTCGCAGGGAAGCACCTAGCCTACAATTTATACCTTTCACAGTCGCTTCACAGAACGCAAACAGGAATTCTTTCGAATCGCCGACCAACGTCCCTTCCGACTCCTTCCTCTAGCAAATCGCCTTCTCCGCCACCACTATCCGTTTCTATCATCTCACGAGCAAAGCAGGAGGCTGCCCGACGATCACTATATTCACGATTCCTGAGGCCCTCTTATTACCCAAGAGTCGCTACACTCCGAGCCCACACCCTCTTTGACGCTGGCAACTGTAAACCCTACCTCTGCGACACTTACGGCCCCTCCTCCTTCGAAATCTACCACCACAGCTTCCCTTCCCGCTCACCAAGCGCCAACGGATGACAAGCATATAAGAAAGGTGGAGAGAGCTGCGAGGAAACAAGCTCGAGCAGAGCGGAGGGAAGCCAAGGCTATGCGGCGTGCAGCGAGAGCAGAGAAAAGGGCACGCAAGGCGGAGGAGGCGGCTCGCAAAGCCGCGAAACTACAGAAAAAGGCAGAAAAGGAAAGGAGAAAGCTTCTCAAGGCAAAGTCCATAGAGGTGTAGTCTACCATGGGACGTAAATATCCCTCGAGCGGTCTCTTTGTCAAACCCTTCTTTTACTTGAACATGCAAAGCCATGTATGGTAACTGGGACCTATTGTTATCTGATCAACATATGGCGGTTTCTCAGTCGAGAGAACCAATCAAAAATGGATAACGGGGAAACCTGATTAGCTCGCCAAATGGTTCGTTTTCCACAACCTGAGCTCGTAAACCAAAACAATAGGCGAGCAGACTCGCAAACGCTTTTCGTTCTACGGTTGTATGGTTCGCGCATATCGGTAGGTATATTCAATATGCACAGCCAACAGAACTGCTATACACGCAGGGGATTGTTTACAAAGTCTTGCAAACCATTTGTAAGTCTATTCGCTAGACTCTTCTGGAGCAAATTATTGTACTATTCTGAGCTCATGTCACCATGAAGACCAGACTCTCGCATCACATTATTTAGCGTTGTGACTGAATCCGGGTTGTTATTCCGCCCTTTACTCCAGTCGATTTGGGTCCTAATTTGACACAAGGAGAATAGAACGACAGAGACATTGAGGGCAGTGTCAAGGGAAGAGCGAGTAGAAGTAATTTAGAGTACGTAGAGACAGACCAGCAGTCTGTACAGAGTCCATCGCCAGGGTTAGTCACGTTAACTATAAGCTCGTAACACTCGGCTTATATGGGTACGATGCTAGCATCATAGCCCAAAAACCGTGGTGATCGAGCTGTAAGTGTAAACGACTGGTCCCAGGAGGTCCAATCCGACCCCTGCTTGAGCTCATCCACAGAGGTGTGCTCAGCCCCAGGGTACGTGACTCGCCCCAAATCCGAGTCAAATCGCACTCGACGAATAATGGCCCCAAGACTTTCCATTAAACCCCACGCTCGAGATCACCTACAGGTGAGTGCTCAGCCCCAGGGTTCCGGACTCGTCCCAACCCGAGTAGTCGAGAGATCGCATTCGAGGAGCGTTGGCCCCAGGATATCTCCCAGCTGACGTGTTGGGGTCGACCCGAGTGTCGCGCTGAGGAGAGTAATGTCCCAATCCGAGCGCTCGGCCAAAGCAAGTCGAGTTCAGGGGGTGGAGTGATCAGAAGAGTAGGGCGTGACTGCGACTGCCGCTACTGTTGGCTCTCATAAGATACTCAAGATGGATGACTCACAGTCTATAGTGCGAGCCCTTCTGACGGATGTAGTGTGAAGTCTGGCCTAGAGAACATGAGTACGGCCTGGATACTAATAGGAATAAATTAGACCTTATGGTGAGCCACGAGTGGTTCAAGTCAGGGGTTAATGTGATAAAACATATGCAATATGTCTATCTGAGAAGTCAGTGTCCGGCTGGCTTGAAGTCGAAATGAGATGGCTTACTCGGCACTCGTAGCAGCAAGTCAAAGGTATGACGAGACATGTCGAGGTAGTGGTAGGGATTTCGAGGACTCGGAATGGATTGGTGGTGGTGAACAAGTTGAAGAGGGTTATGCTCGAAGGGTCGTATGATGTACCTCGTTCAGCTGGTCCGTGCACAGGCCAAGGTCGGTGGGAAAGCGGAGCAGTCGGGGAAACGCCATCCCCAGCAAGATTGACGTTACCGTTTCTACCCCCTGCGCGGAAGCACCGGGCCCCTGACAGCCAAAGCACCACTCGGCGCACTGTGCATGAGGATTTCGCCTGCGGCAGCGGACAATCGAGGGTGACATTATGTGCGTGGTCCCAGCAGCAGAGGTCGGGATGTGTACAGCTATTGAAGCGTCTTTTCCCCGAAGGGACTCGTTGAGAGTGGAGTGCACGGCGGATATAGGCTATGATCAACTTACCTTCACCAATGGTACTACCAAGAGCAAGGAGGCTAAAAAACGGGTGCTCCAGGTATCGGCTCGAGGAAGGGAAGCCTCTTCAGCTGGGCGAGATGGGAGTCTGGGCTAGATCGTTGGGTTTCGGGTGCTCTTGGGCACAGAGTTCAACCTTTACGATCGATCGATATAGCGCGGGTGGCTACCAAGATGAACTGTGGTCAGAATTCGACTTCAAATCATTGGCACTATTTTTATGGCCGCACTCCTGCGGAATCACGAACGATGACCCCACGTCTACGTCCATTCTTCGGCTCTCGGTCGATGCGGAGCGACAGGTTGCTCCTGACCGTGGGGCTGGGCTGTGGTTTCATATTGGTACACGTACTCGCAAACCCATGTCATAAATAACGCGGAACCCAGGCTGAAAGCGGTATGTATGCGTGTCGACATCGCGATTCGCGGACGTTTCACGGCCGGGAAGAGATAGGTAAACATGTGTACACAGATCCCGACGCTTGGTATTACGGAGGATATCCTAGTTGTATGCATACGATGACTGCAGGGGTTTATGTGAGAGAGTTTCAGGAGGTGAAGAAATGGTACATAGGTCCTTGGCATTCGAAAAATGGGGGTGCTTTGACCGATGAGGGCTATGGATCGAGTCAGAGATTGTGTGGGGGGCGCTAGCCCACCGATGCTAATCCGAAATCTCAATGTCTCGAAATTTTTACGAAACCCGCACAGGCCAATGGCGGGGTATAAAAAAAGGCTGCCTGCCGGAGGAGTAACCCAACTACCTTTCACCATCGTTACCGCATGTACGACATGCTTCTCATATGCTCATGTATATGATACCATCCGTTACCTCTCACGAGCTTACAGAAAGCAAATTAAATTAAATTTCCGCGTCCTCGGCTGCTGACATGGATAATGTAGACGAGCTTGTCCCTTCCAACTTTACCTTGGTTTCTCAGCTGGGCCAATCATAACCGCTCCTAGACTTGACCACAGGGCTCCACCAGTAGCCAATGTGGTTACGCGACAACAAGATCACTATCACGGGTCAGTACTATATTCCAGTGCTACGCACGCCAATGACGACTGGGGCTCGAGTGAACTTGTTGAGCGATGAGCTCAACCACGGATTCCTTGGGAAACATGGCCTACCAGACCATCCTAAGCACCTCGCCCAGTATTTAATATATTCATCCGCTGACCATCACGACAAGTCTGGTTGTACTGCTCGTGTAGCTCTGCTACCCTCCTCGAGCCCCTATCTACACTCGTACCCGGGGATGTATATTTGCTCCGAACTCTGCTAGCTCATCGCTATCGGTCATTTTCTGACATAGGAGTAACTGTGAGTCCTCCAGATATACGGTTATTGACGCACTTTAATCATTACCTCATGTACTGCGTCGGGGCATTCGATTCGATGTCCGTGTTGACGCGCGATCCGCCCTGCGATATCCCGTGGCTGACAGAATACAAATATCTTGCTTGTTGTGAATAAGCTCGTCGCAAATGCGCTCGTATGATGTTTGACAGATAGCGTTTAGGGGTTCGGTATGGATCCACCGCTCGCGAATGCTTATGTCTCGATATGTCCCGACTCAGTACTTGTAGCGCATATCAAATGGGTCCGCTGAAAAAGTATTTTCAGCTCCACCCAAACTCCCTAAATACAGCAAACCCAATTAATAAGAAGAAAGTAAAATGCAATAAAACAAGAGCCGTCCTTTTATACACTCTCCTTTGCTTATCGGCCTCGATTAATTTTTTGTATTATGTATCTCTGTCTCTTCGCTCTGTCTTGACTGTACTTTTCCAGCTTGTCCAGTAGCCCTACGCTTCCTCCAACCAGTGTGTCCAGCCTATTCTTACATTCCGCTCACTGCTGATTATTCCAAAGCTTCAGCTTCCTCCATATGCACTGCTCGCCTATAACACAATCGTCGATCCAGGATTGGCTCATCCTGCGTTATATCTTGTCCTGACACAACTGCCTTCGCAATGAGCAGCCTGGGACGACTCGGTTTGGACGAAACGTCGGCTGCTACCCTTCCCTCAAGACCGTACCAGACGCGAGCTCGACTGACGCTAGGAGGCCCCCTGTGCGGCCGGTAGCTCTAGTCCACCATGCCTAGTGTACGCGGTCGAACGGTCGGTCGATGCAATAACCGGGGTCGAACGTTAGATCATGCGTCCGTCGAAAGGCGAGCTGCGTTGAAGTGATCAGCGACGACCAGGTGAGTTAATTGGGCAAACCTATGAGACACAGAAGCCTCGCTGGGGGCCTTAATTGAGCGAGAGTTTCACGCGTCTGCCGACAGAAGTAGGGGGATGCCAGAATGACGAGTGGGGCAGGGGGGGGTAGAAGCTGCCAAAAATATTATATCTACGTCATGCTTTTTGTTGTTTGGGATGTGCTCTATAGAGAGTGGGTGGGTGATCTGCCATTATCTGTGTGCTGACCATTGGATTGATTAGAACCTACGATATAGGGCCCAGCCGTTTGACTCTCTTATGTGTAATACCTACTTGTCATCTATAATATGATACCTATTCCGTCAGTGCATAATGCTTAGTGTGCGAATATCCGTAAAACCCCTTCGATTCCTGTGCTTGTTGAAACATGTTGTTGTAAACTGAAAGCGTGCCAACATAGCACCAGTAGGTGCTTGACCAATATATGCCTATTTCCGATTGCATATATTAGACCGTTTGTTTGAGGGAAATATACCTACTATCCTTATTAATTGGTCCCATGAGCCGTCCACCAAGCGCGCTGGCTTCTGCGCGAAGTTACCCAAACTCGTACTAGACTCACTGGTGTCCGATCTATCTGGGTTCCCTTGCCAAGGCCTTAAGGGACTCCCTGGAACACTGGTGCAGCTGCAGGTAATGCATATCGCGAAGTTTGCCTCCGAGAACGGGGAGAATACTCCATTCTACTTGATGCGTTATGACCGGGCTTCGCCCAGTCTCGGGCTCGGGCACCCTCGGTGTTTCCTTTTAGGATTCTGATACGCGGTAAAACTCTTAGATATGCTAGTTTTTGTACAGAAAACGACCAACAGCTAGGTTAAGTTTTTTTTCCCTTACTGTAGACTCACGCCAAGCGATCCCCACGTGTTGTACCCTCGGGCTCAAAGCACGCTTGACGCACGGGCAGCCCGGGCGGCAAGTGAGCCTAACTGCTTGGCATGATAACCGACCGACGCGCACTGGATCGTCAGCGCTGCATCTTGTCAGTCTGATCTCTGTACAGCTCGGGTTAACTTATTCCAAGGGCCCGCTGTATGCGCATAGTGACTTATGCTCAGCGGATTCATTCCAGATTTTTGCTATAAATGCGCTTGCTGTAGTCTCTTAAATTCAGCACCAAAGCTTTCTCCTGCACATTGTCCTCACCATCCGACTAATCTCTCAGCAACTTTCGAAAATGCACGCCTTTGCAAAAATCGCTGTCTTTGTGGCTTCTTCCCTCAGCCTTGCCTCTTCTGCTGCTGCGGCCCCTGTTGGAGCTGCGACCCAGGAGCTCGCGGCTCGCGGCCCTTATGACGTACATAACGGTTGGGTAAGTTGGTCGTCCCAAATAGCGAAAATGGTGCTAAATTTCAGATTGTGATAGGCTAGCTATTGTGAGCATGCAACGTAAACTAGTGCTTGGTCTCAGTACGACTAACTTGGCTGACTAGACAACCCATCTGTTGGAATCGGAGCTTGCGGTTGGCAAAACGCAAGTATAGCTCCAACCAATTATTCCGCCCCACAATGACCCATTTTATCATACAGCAAGATTACGAATGGGTAGCCGCCATTGGAACTAGCTTGTTCCAAGAGATGATGGTTGGTGAGTGCCACAGAACACTAGTGGGCGAGCGCTGCTGCTAAGTACTTGACGTTTTAGACGGCAACCCGAATCACAGCCAGGCTTGTGGGAAGACCGCCAATTTTACCTGGAATGGCAAGACCATCAAGGTTGGCATCGTCGATCGCTGCTATGCCTGCGGCTACAACGATATCGACCTCTCGCCCTCCGCCTTCCAGCAATTTGCGGGTCTCGGTAAGATCCATTCTTCAACTCCAACACGGTTCACTAACGAGACCATCTATAGGTTGGCAAACTCAACGGTGCCTCTTGGAAGTTCAACTAGGTCTTAGAATCACAGAATTACAGATATGCTATGATACTCATGTAGACACCTCATATGCCTTTCAATCAAATTGTTTGTTTGATGTCTCGCTTCATAAATATGGCATCTTTAAAGGCTCAGAAAATGGACCCAGATAGCATCGCTCCATCCAACAATATTATACGCGACCCCTTTGAAAATAAATATGTCTTATGGTTCATTCAATAAGTCCTTATCGAGGAGCTACCCAAACAGTCGGTGGAGGTACCTTCATGCGGTAGTTTTCAGTGTAAGTAAATAAAATCTGAACAACCACTGGGGAATCGGAGCCAGAGTAAGTCCCCAACCTGCTCAACTTGGAGCTTTAGATATGCTTGTGTTGGTATCAGCGATATTTAACGCTCGGCGACACTCGGTTTATCCCCGGTAGGCTATGAATCACGTCTCGGGATCCTCCAGATGCAAATCATCTCCGTTTGACCCGGTCCCGCAAACGCCGACTCGGGTGCGCTTAGATTACAGTTAAAGAGGCCAAGCGTACCGGCTAATTCGCAAGCCTAGGAACCGAGCACTTTAGTATACTCAAAGGTAGTCAAAGTGATAGGTATGATAATACGACCGACTATGTCAGTACCTGGAGCCCATGTGCATTTCATGGGCCTAATCCGCTTGTCGCGCGCTACCCCTAAGCGTAATGATCGGCCTTAAATGTACATATATTATAATCGTGAGGCATGATCTCCATGCAGCCGGTCATATGAATATTGGTTGTTGCCCGTGAAGCCCGAGTGCCAGTCGCTGACGTTCAGTGCGCCCAAATACGCACGCATATATAAGGTTCCAAGTGCAGTGGGAATTCAACATGGGTTCATACACAGGCTAAAGTCCCTTGCCATTTCAGCTGTTACAGTATGCATGCCTTTACCAAGCTCGTTGTCTTTATCGCCTCGGCATTTAGCCTCGTCTCCTCAATTGCTGCTGCCCCTGTCGACGCTACGACCCAGGAATTGGCCACTCGCGCCCCTTATGACGTACATACAGGATGGGTAAGCCCAAGATGCAGTCAGATTTATGTGAATCACTGACTGGCATTTCCTAGGCCACTTACTGTACGCCTCATCTGATTACTCCCTACGCATACGATGAATGAAAGACATTAATCACAGATTCGCCATCCGCGGGTACTGGCTCATGTGGCTGGCAAAACGTAGGTATTAAGGTTGATTGGGATTTCTACAATATTAACACCAAAGAATATGCAGCAAGACTATGAATGGGTCGCCGCCGTTGGGACTAGCCTCTTCCAAGAGATGATGGTCGGTAAGTAACATCTGTGGACAACAAAATAATAGATTTAACTAGGGGAATAGATGGAAACCCCAACCATAGCCAAGCTTGTGGCAAGACTGCCAATGTCACATGGAATGGCAAGACTATCAAGGTCGGCATTGTTGACCGCTGTGGTGCGTGTGGCTACAACGATATCGATCTCTCACCCTCGGCATTCCAGCAGTTCGCTGCGCTGAGTGAGTGGGAAACCAAGTAGGCCCTCGTGCTACTAATATTTCTATCAACAGGCGTCGGAAAACTCCAAGGCGTGTCGTGGAAGTTTAACTAGAGATACGGAGCCGTATAGATTTCCCCTGTGTAGAAGCCAATATTACTTCTATATGAACAATAGTTGCTGGCGCTTGGGATTGTCTACATGATACGGATGATCTGGCTGAGCTTGTATTGTACTATAGACGAATAAAATGGTTTATATAGATACTGAACGGAGGGATACATGGGTAACATCGGATGGCGGACTATATGCGCTGGAATACCAGCAGCGCATGATCTCGTTCAACACCCTGACTACATCTAGCTCTCGAATTTCATTTCTGTACTCGAGCTGCGTGAATAAAAGAACTGATGCGCCTATTTCGATTAATGTACTCTCAAAGGGAAGCGCACGGTTCATAGGATAGGTGACATGTGATTTATCCAAGGCAGGCTGAGGCCGTTTGTCGGTGTGTATAACGCATATAACCAAGCCTAGACACGAATAATATCGATATAATCACACCTTTTATTTCATAAAATTGGCCGATGTTTTAACCTCACCCAGAAATGATTGTGTGCCTCGAGTGACCGTTGTGTGTTTGGCCTTGCTACCAACACGGAAGAGCTCTACCACTCTTATCCCCAATACAAGTATGACGACTATAGGCCAATTGGTACTCAACTATGTGGTTTATTGGGGAGCACTTGGGGGACCCGTTCGCCTGTGGCTTGATATGGCTGATCAATGTAAGATATTTAACGCGTGGATTACACCCCTTTTGGCTAATGAGATTTTCTCAAGACACGTGATACCTCGACTCAATATGTCAACTACATCTACGAGTGACTGTGGTTCCCTCGTCTATATCGAGAACACGTCCTGGCTTGCCAAACTTCTGCTTGGTATCCAAAATTCGAAAGAAAGACGATCAAATGCACCATCATACCTGCCCTTGGCGATGATTTTAAATCATACCTAGAATCGGATGGAGTGATCATTCCCGAGGGAGCTGAAGATCGGTGAGTGCATAACACCCCAGCTCTCCTTTTCAACCGCCAAACACATTTCTGATTCGACCCCCTAGTGATCCAGCCATGCATATCTCGGATGATGAAGACGGGGGATCGGATTCTGAAGAAGAGCACCAAGAAGATACGCCTTTCCCGACTTGGATTCCCAGATTCGACAAGCGATATCCACGTATGGCGCTGTATTCCCCAAATTGAATTGGACAGCCCCCAAGGTACGGCGAGTTCTTTATTCTAAGAGGAATCTACCATTATTCATCACTCGAAGGATGCGGCATGGATGCTTTCAACAAACGCACCTCTCAGATGCACATCCCCCGCAGACGTATACTTGCTACTCAAGAGCTCAGACTTTGCAATGCATGACCTAGATTACACTCGCATATTCGAAGGGTGTGTAGACCAGGCGCTGTCCTCGAATGGGATGAACGGCGAGCACACCAACGGGCATGATGTGGATGTGGCAAGCGTATCATCCGAAGGACTCGAAACTCTTGGCGGACACAGGCTTGAGCTTGTACTGAAGAAATGGTACGAGGTCGAGAGAAGTAGGGAGGTCCGATGCTTTATTAGAGATAACCGTCTTCTTGGTGAGTTGGCTTGCTCGTCTGAACAAAACGATATCTGATGCCCACATAGCTATATCCCAACGGGACCCAAACTTTTTCGAACACCTAGTACCCCCAGAAACTCAAAATCAGATACGCAATACAGTATCGACATTTTGGCAAAACGAAATAAAACAAAAGTTTGCCGACGGCCGTGTTCGGAATTGTACGTTCAAGCGATTCAGAATATTGACCTTAACTGAGAGAGGGAGCGTATGGATAGATGTCCTCGACTTGCTTCTCACCCGTGATCTGTCGCGTGCGCATATTGTGGATTTTAACCCCTACGCTCCCCGCACCGATTCGTTGCTGTTCGAGTGGTCTGAACTCGCAGAGCTTCACGAACGAGCTTTATCGTCAGAGACGCAATCAGGATTGCAATCGCTCAGTCTTGAAGAACGAGCAACGAATGAACGACTTTCGGCACCGACACTTCCACCACTCCGCATTGTAACCTCGCCGAATCAAGCCACACGCCCTGCATACGGCCACAACATGGTTCCTGCTGAAGCACTAAGCGACAATGCGATGCAGTTTGCGGCTCAAATGGCGGTCGAAATGGCACAACGAGCTAGAGAAGCTCAGGAGGCTGAAGGGCGCAGGAGCGAGCGATAGATTTGCATTGCCATGGGGTACAAGCTATTGCTACGGATACGGCGCGTCTAAGGGGAACTGAATGGAAACAGCTAACTTAAATGTTAAAATAGCAGAAACATTTCTTGTATGGTTCAGACAACACATCAAATAATTTCGAAGGATAAAATGTAAAAAGAAGTTCAACGAAGTTTATGTCAAAAATAAGGTTAGGACCATTGCCCAGTTACAACGCCCATACCATCATGCCCAGCTCCCATTCCGCCATGCTGGTCATCGTCGTCACTCTCGGAAGGCGAGCTCTCCGAACTGCTGCTCGACGAGGACGGCGAGGGTGATGCGCTGCTATGACTCGCACGTCGTTTACGTTTGCGGGTAGATTCAACGTGCGGTGGATGCTGCTCGATGGTCTGCAATCCGGCAGTGCTGAGTCCAATAGGAATCGCGGGTATCGGGGTGCTCATGTCCATTGGACCTTTTGCTATAAATGTATGCTCAGAGCGGTTTCGTCGGGGTGTGATCCCTTTGGCGGGGCCACGCATACGACGTTTGCCAGCCCATTCACAGTTGAGGTCACGAGTCGCACAATGTGAACAAACGGGGCGAATTCCATCACACTGTAAAGCGCTGTTAGATGAGAGAAAGAATTTAGCGAATGATGGCACTCGCCTTGGCTTTGCGTTCACGGCATCGCTCGCACGCTTGGAAGATTCGGGATTTGCCTGTACCTGGCACTCCGGGTGGTCGCGCAGCTCTTGGCCTCTTGCTGGGCTGACCGGGCTGAGTCGTGTTGGGTGGGGACCCGGATACGGGAACGGGAGGGGCCATTGTAGGGTGGTATGCAGCTGCCGCGCCTTCTTCGCCAATGTGTACCAGCGGAGGACCGGCAATGGTACCAAAGCCTGGGGGGTGCCCGTATGCGTATGGTGGGAATGGGTACATGGGCTGAGCTCCATGCTGTTGGGGATCAACGTGGGGATTATACGCATTTGGGTCGTACTGGAAAGGAGGAGGAAACATATTTGGCGGAGGAGCCGACGCTACAGGAGGCGCACCAGCCGACGACGCGTCGGCATTGATGGTCGCCTGACTTGGGTCCATAGTAGTGGGAGGCTCCGCATGTTGCGTTGTCGGGGATCCCTCCCCTTCTTCTCCGTTTGGCCCCCGAGGCTTGCTTCTCTCTTTTGCGTATTCGCAAGTCAAGCCACGGGAAGTACAATGTTGGCAACTCGGTCGAGCCCCGTTACACTGGTAGGAAATGAGTCTGGGCAGGTCGAGCGGGATGAATCAAGTGACCTTACCTTTGCCTTGCGCTGACGGCACTTTTGGCAAGCCTGGAAAGTTCTCTTGATTTTAAGCTTGCCATCGGCGTCTCGTTCGCCCTCCTCGGCGTCTGGCGGGTTGGCGGCAGGGGCTGCTGGCTCGTGTCCTGGGGGTGGCGGTGGTGGCCCCCAGATATACGGCCCATATGGCTGAGGATACTGCATGCCCATGAAATGTGCATATGGCGCGTTTGGGTCACCAGGAGGCGGAGGGAACGGGATTCCAGGATACAGCTGTGGTGGGTAGGCGTACCCGGGAGGTGGAGGTGGGTATATTGCCATCGGGGGTGGATGCTGAGGCTGGGCTGGCTGTGGTGGGGATATTGCCGACGGAGCTGCTTGAGGCTGGGGTTGTGCCGGTGCCTGTTGCGGCGGTGAAGCAGCATCCGCTGCGGTCGTACTAGGGGGAGGATGTGTCACGCTTGACTCGCCGCTGGGAGGCTTGGTGTCCATGGATTTTGGACCGCCTGGAGAGCTTGGCGCAGCTGGTGGATCGGATGAACTCGATTCGCTAGGCCTATATATGTATGGGATGAATTCCGTCACGGGACCGTTTGAATGAGACTGACCCAGGCATGTTTCGTCGCTCGGCGTATTCGCAAGGAGCTCCCCGTTTTTGACAATGATTACAAGGCTTCAGTCCATTGCACTGACCTGGTGTTG
This sequence comes from Ceratorhiza oryzae-sativae, assembly GCA_030998015.1. Lineage (NCBI taxonomy): Eukaryota > Fungi > Basidiomycota > Agaricomycetes > Cantharellales > Ceratobasidiaceae > Ceratorhiza > Ceratorhiza oryzae-sativae. The sequence continues at coordinate 740,859 of JARWMV010000234.1, read as the reverse complement.
GGTCAAAGGTTCCTTGAGTTTTCAAGAAAACGGCGAACCTTGGATTTCCACTGACGACACTTTTGACAAGCTTGATACGTTCTCTGGGATTTTTTCTCCTTGGCGGCCTTGAGAAATTTCAATCTAGGCCATCAAAAAAAAAAAAGTATGATTTCACATACCGGAGCGGGTGAAGTCTGTGGAACGGGCATAGGAGCCGGATAGACCGGATATATATACGGATATCCTGGAGGTGGTGCTCCGCCCTGAGCGGGTGTCCGGGCGGCAAGAAGGCCGGAGCGCCGGGTGCAGCTGCATCGAAATCCTTCAGTATCACATGGTAAGGTAACAAATCCCGACTTGGCTTGCCTGGATATAGGTATGGAGGAGCTCCGGGTTGCCCAGGAGGCAAATAGTATGGATAAGGATAGGGATAGGGCGGAGGTGCCGGTTGTCCTGGGGCTGGGCTGGGGCAGGGGCGGGATGTGCTGGAGGCGGAGCGGGGGGTTGTGTGTGGGTGCCAGGCGCTTGTTGCTTGGCTTGTTGGGCCGCGACGGCTTGGCCGGCTGCAGCTTGCGCCTGGGCCATTACAGCAGCCATGACGGCAGACGAGCCAGGCGGGGTCGGGGTGGGGGCAGATTTAGGTGGGGCATTTGTAGTTGCGCTCGGCTTGACCGTTGCAGGCTGGTTCGGGGCGATTCGTGCAGGAGTTTGTTTGGACTTTTGGTTGGCGGGTAGAATGGCTGATTGGGGCTTGTGACCCGAGGTTGGTTTCTGACTAGACTGGGGTTTGGCGCTGGACGCAGAGCTGTTTGGCGACACATGCTGAATATGTTGTACTGTATGGGGCGAACATGTCGAACAAAGTGGTAGGAAACGTCAGAACTAAAACGGCCGTCATTTTTTGGCAGTCAAGTACGCACAGGGAACAGGGGCTTGAGACTGAGAGTGGCTGTAATATGTTACACCAGAAACGTCTTCTAGAATGCGGGTGAGAACAAGCTCGAGAGAAGGCGACCACGCTGGGGGTCCGGACAGTGGTGAGAGGGTTGGCACTCACGGTTTGGACCATGTCCCCCAGCCGCGTTGGCTGGAGCGTTAGATCCCGAGTGGGCGTGGCCGAGATTATTTAGATCCTTTTCGGATGCGGACATGGCTCCCGACTCCGTCGCTCCGTCGCTTGCGTCCGGTGGCTCGAGGAGTTCCGGGTTTGCTTCCTGGGTCCCCCACCGGGTGATGTGGGGGCAAATGTGTGGCCCGCTGCGGGTGGTGGGTTGGGTGTCAGCCACCTGGGTTGCCCTGGGGCTATCTGTGTGCGACAGACTCGACGGGGAGGCGAATCCGAGCGTGCTTCCGACTGGGGACCCCAGCTGATATCTTGCGCACGGATCAGGTGCATCCGCCTGCCAGCACAAACACAGGCCCGGCGCTTCCCGCGTCGCGTGCAAACAGCGCCAAACAAATACACATTACTATCCCACTACAGCACATCCAACTCGAGCTCGAGCAGCTTGCATCGCGCCTCGTCGGCCCAGGCCCGGTGCTGCGCGGGATACACCACACCCTCGCGGCAGCTCTGGCACCCGCACCGCGACCGCAGCTCGCTGAACCACGCCGCCTGGAACAGATGCCCCGCCTTGTCCACCGGCTCCTTGCGCAGGAAATCGACCGCCTCCTTCATCCACAGCGCCTGCAGCTCCGACAACGACCCCCCCGGCCGCTTGCACGTCGGGCACTTGACAGGGAACCCGGTGAAATAGCGGAGGTTCGACTCAGGGTTCACCAGCAGACGCGTCAACGCCGCCTCGCGACCCATGTGCATCCGCATCAGCTGGACCGCGTCGCACGTCGGGATATCGAGCTCTGTCAGCGCTCGGGCACCCTCTCTCGTGGCAAACTCGTATTTCCCGATCGTAAGCTTCGCCGCCGCCAGCCTCTCAGCCTTGAACTCGTGTCGGACCGCCAGGGCGTACATCCGAAGCGGCTCGGCTCGCAAATACGCGAAATCACCCAGTTCGGACCGCATAGATGCGCGCAGGTCAGAGGCAATGAATCCGAGGTCGTATTTCCGCGCCGCTTCCAGCACCTTTTCAAACAACGTATAGTCTCGGATAGTCGGGTTTTCGCGGGGGTATATGTATTGGAGTAGAATCGCGATCGTTTCCGCGTCCTCGGCGAGATCCATGACTGGGGGACCAGAGCCAGACGTCAGGATGTCTTGAAAAACGGGCGACGCCGTCATCAGAAAAAGTCGAAAGACTTTGAATTCTATCCCATCAGGACTAGACTTGAGCGTAAAGTCTCCTCCATCTTGAAAGCCAGCGTTTGGAGGAGGTGGCGGGGGAGAACTGCGGGCGGTAGGTGTGGTAGCCATGGCCAGGTGCGGTTGTTATCTGATAAGATGGGGAACTCTGCTACACAAATCGGCATGACGTGGGAAATCATCACATGATACTGTATTAAACACATAAGTTAAAGTTATCAATAAACTTATTGAGACCATCGCGAGGATGAAAAATCACAGAAGCTATAATGCGGGGATAAACGCATGGCTGAAAAAAAAAAAGTCCGTCAACGCCCACCAAGAAACCAAGCGACCGTTCAGGCACGGCGGAACTGGGGTGCGGGTATTGGATGGCTCCCACTCGCAGCAGCAGCCAGCCTTGCCCGAGCTTCTCGCTCGGCACGGGATACCTCTTCGGCATGAGCACGAGTAGGGGATCCACCCGTGCGGCCTGCCCGATCAATATCCCAAAGACGGCACCGTCCTTGAGCGGGGGCAAGATGATAGGCGTCGGGTTGCTAGCGACATTTGAGTGTGTAGATTTGACGTCGATTGAGACCACTCACCTGGTCGAAATGGACATACGGGCTAAGCTTTGATATCTGTTTCCTGCAAATGTAACAAGAGATAGCCCGCACTTCGGGCAGTTCATCTTGTTACACTGCTCTGTACATCAGTAACGGGCCCAGGCATAACAAACGAGACCCACCCCCGCTTCTTTCATAAATGGCGTCTTGCATTGCGGACAATCCCGGATCAATGCCCTGGCTGAAAGGCGCTTTCAGTGCTCGTTCACTCTAGCCATCAATACACTTACACATTGCTTCGGCTACTTCATGTTCAGCCTTGGAGCCGTTCTCCTCATAGTCCATTTCGTCGCAAGTTCTAGGCCCGTGATGCTTTCTCTTGCATTTGCGACAGCTCTCGATCAGACATGTAGGATTTTGGCAGAGGAACGTCGGCGCGTTATCGACAATTATACAGGCAAAGTCACAAAACGGACAATGCTCCAATCCGCCGAGGTCCGCAGCTTCAAGTTCTTTAGCTTGGCGAAGGCGGTCCAGAAGACCAAGGGTATTTCCGAAAGTACTCGGCGAAGCTGGTCATCCGTGAACGGCGCGCGACACCCAGACTGGTCCATACACCTACGCGAGGTAAGTGATCAGCTTTAGAAAGGACTTGGAGCTATACGAACAATACATCTGGCTTCCGATCCCCAACTGCGGTCTCGGCATGCCGTTTCGTGCAGTAGCGCAAAAGAGGTGACCCTCTGCGCACTGGATCATTTCTGCCTGCTAGCATGTTAATTGTATATTCAAACTCGGGTGGTCAGGTCGCTCACGATGTCTGTCTCTCCAAAACAGCATCCACACTCCATGTCATTCGATTCAATCGGCGGCGGAGGGGTTAGCAGCCTTCTAGGAGGGGTGACTGGTTTCCTAAGAGGGGTAACGGCCTGACTGGGACGTGGAGTTGTTGCTTCAAAGGCTGAGCATGTGCCGGCTTTGGGTGTGCGGCAGCCTTCTTTGGACTGCTCGGTCCTGCAATTGGAGCTCCTGCAGCAATGGGTTCTGTTGCATACCCCGGGGGAGGAGACGCGCTCCGGAGGAGCTCTGTATCTATCCCTCCGCTGGCTACAGTAAAAAGCGCATCAAAAAGAGACCACGTTCACATGCACCATTCCTACCTATGAACGCATCCAGGGCCTTGCTTTCAGCGGTAAAAAGTGGCGAGCTGTTGTATGTACCGTCACAGGAACCCATACAGTGCCTCTTCTTTCTCAGCAAGCCGCAAGTCGCCGTACCGGTCGTTACTTCCTGGTTCAATGATAGATAGGTAGGTACGAGGCGGCCAATCCGGTCAAACCGTTGGCGAATACTGCATGGGTTAAACATAAATTTCAGGATGGAAATAAAATAATTGAGACTCACTAAGTAACGGGCAATCTTCCCAGCTTGGCGTACAAGTATCTGCAGGAAAGATCCCTGTAGTATTCGTTCACAGCCGTCAGAGGCCTTGCTAGTTGAGTGTAATCAAACCGAGCTGCTGTCGCTCGTTTCTTGGGTGTGTGCACGCTCGGTTCAGGTTTTCGTCCAATGCCTTTCTCTTCCCAATGCTAGTGCTAGTTTTTGATACGTTCGTATCAGGATCAGGGGGGACTTGTGGCATATTTTCTCTGGGCACCTCGAGCTTGACATAGCCATAGGCGAACGCAGAGTCCAGAATGCGAGCTTGAGCATGAAGAGGGATGGGATCGGCAGCGAGCTGGAGCAAAACTTGTTGATAGACCCAGTCTGGATTAGCATCAGGTATGACTGCAAGTATATCTCTGGTTATTTCATCCGCCATTGTGTATTGAGTGCTACGTCTGTCGTGGCAATGTGATGTGCATGTGGTGGTGGCAGTCCACAGCGCGGCGGGCTGGCTGGATGATCAACTTACGTAATGGGTTCGAATGATAGACATTGTAGATTCTCGAACAGCGATCAACCGAGCAGGGTTGATGTTGAAAAACATTTCCAGATGAGGGAACGTGCAGTAGGATAGTCACGCCCTACGTATATTCTGTATATTTTGCGTACAAAGGCGTTCATTTTAGCAGTACGAGGCTGAAGTCTACGGGTCCCCAAACATCCTTCGGCTTGTCGGTGGTGTCAGTCCCCAAAAGAGGGAGGAAACAAGAGACAGGTACTTACATAGCATCAGGAGGTGTTGATAAGAACGATTCGCCTCCCATTGCCTCCCTTGTCCAGACGTCCCTTACAAACCACCCGAGATGACCAACCGCACATCCAACGAGATCACCCGCCGCGGCTCTCCATGTTCCGTTGATGATCCAACTAAAGCCAATGAGAGCTAGCGGCAAGTACGGTGCAGTAATGGTAACCAGTCCAAACAGGGATATTTGGGTAGTCGGGTGGCGTCGTGACCAGATGTAAATGGGAACAAACCCAAGGGGAGAGGAGAGGAAAGGGAGAGTAAACAACGGGGAGGCGGCGAGGAGGATTACGCCGGATGTGAATAACAACCAAAAGTATGAAGCAGGTCGATTGGCAAAGGAGGATTCTTCCAGCATTCGGGAGTAGCGCATACTTTTGATAAAATATCAGACAACGAACACCCAGCCGATCAAATAACTTACAAGAAGAATATATGAAAGATGAAGTCGAGAGAAAGCGGGCCGAAATATAAGAAAGTTGTCAGAAGCCTCCATGGCTATAACACAGCATCAGTATTTCGGAATTGTCAAGCTACTTCTAAATTCATCTTACCTGCATATGATGGAAAGCAGAGCTGTAACTAAAGTATAGTTGTACAGGTGTAACCATGTGGCATTGCTTCAAAAAAGTCAGGTTTATTCGGCACAAAAAGCAATAGATGACTTACCACCGCGACACTAATAGCGACGGACATTACCACCCAAGCCCGTGTTATCGGAGGTATTTCTGTTAACCATGCTTCAATTCCTACTGGCATGTCTAAGCTCGTCGATGGGCGTTATAGAGTAGAAGCAGAGCCCAGACAGTTTCACGTGGTGTCATCATGAAGTGCTACGTGTTATGGACACAGAGCCCTCTTGTCACGTGATGAGGCGTATTAAGATAGACACTGCCTTGACAGCTGTTGTCACATTATGGCGCCGACTACGAAGGTACTACAAGAACGACGAGTCAGGCCAGCTTGTGCCTCCCAGTGCTGTGCTAATTTAAACACCCCAGCGGATAGCTTAGTCGCAAACGGCACACGGCTAGAACGCGCCTCGGTTGTTGTATTCTCCAAACAGAATGTGGTCGGTGTTTGGTGCATACAGAGTTCGTCTCATCTGGGCATCAATTGGACAAAAGGGCCCCAAGGTTATGCGGACATTCCACCCAGCGGCCGTCACCTGCGGGCCAATGTTGCACTTCCGGACAATCACTCGATCATACAATCGGTAAAAAGGATCAGCTGTACGCCTCTATATAAAAACTACAACTCACGCCCATGGGCGCCCAAGGCACACAGTTCCGGAACCTTCAATCGTAGAGTGGTTGATGACATAACAGTTCAAATTAGCGCTCGAACGCCCGAAGCAGTGACACACTCATTCCTGATAGATTTGCTTGTCGATCCCGTAATCCATGTCGAAGCGTGCTGCCCAAAGATGAAATCGACTGTACTGTGCACGCGTCTAGTTCACAGCTTGTTTTCAAGCGGTATTGAACCTTGCTCACCCTTCGATGTAGCTTTTGCCATAGAACTGTACGCCGGTCTGAGCGAGGAGCGTATCTTGATACCCTTTGAATCGGCATGCATAGCACACGAACTTGCCTTGCTCGACCGAGAGTGCAATGACCTGGGGTTACTCCGCGGGCTTTCCGTACGTGTCAACTACGTTGAGGTTATAGAAGCTGAAGAGCCGCGTATCAGCCAATGGAATATCCATATTGGGTATGGCTATATGCTCCCCACCTGATGTCCATCGCCTACACACGGGTTGTGTCACTCTGCTCATCGCTTCCAGCGATCGATGCTGGCTGATTATCCGTGAATATGACGGTATCGTATTCCACCGCCAGGCGGCGGGACATGATAACCTGGAATCGAATCTAATTATATAGTCCCGTTTTATCTACATCCCATGTAGCCCGTCAAGTGTTTCGTGATGGCAAGAGTTTAAATTTAGTTGTTAACCTTTGGTTGCAAGGGAGAGTCGAATCGATTTGTCCTGAACGAGGCCCTCTATCTAAGTTGCACGAGTCGAACGGGATGGTACCAAAGTCGAGGCAGCCAAGTCCAGAAGGCACAAGCGCATTTACGTTCCTTATGGAATTCGGCAATGAATAGCAAAGCCCGAGGGTTGTATACTCTGCAAAGTCATACACCCAAAGCGTAATAGCGATATAGTAGTGTGTAATCTACAACTCACATCCCAAACCTCTATGCCTCTAGAATACCCATCTCCTTCCACTTTTCCCATAGATCCCCAACACCAGGAGCACCTCCCCCAGCAGCGCCGTTACCAGAACTCTTGATGTCTTTAAGCTCGAGCAAATCATATTGCTTTCCGAAAGCCAAGAAATGAGCAAATAGGGAGTTGAAGTGGCCTTCGGATGACAAATGTAGAAGGGCTGGGTAATGCGCATGGTATATGTGCGCAAACACCCGGAGTAATTGTCGGTAGATGTGTTTTGCTACCGATGCAAAAGTAGACGGGAATTCTCGACCTGGAAAGGAATGATCTCGGCGAATGGAATCTAGGGTAGCAATACAACAAACGTACCAGCCTTTGTTGGGAATACATTCTCATCATCCAGCATATTTTGTAGCCACGTCATGACATAGTCAATATAGGTGGGGGCCGGGAGTTTGATGGCTTTTCTCGATTGGTCAACCCAGGTATAATCCAGGCTATAAATTTCTCAGCAAAAGATGGCAAAAGAGGCGAGGAGCGAGGTTACTCACGCAGGACCCGCCGACATGGTAGGGCAGGATTGCATAGTACAGCATTCGGTTAATACGCCGTAAAACATATTCAAGTTGGTATAAAAGTCAAAAACTGGCACATTTCAGCATACACTTCCGCAAGTAGGAAGTAGTTCACACTCACTATTCACGCAACCCATTCGTTTACGTCTGTATATTTTGGGAGCATGACAATCGTCTTGAAGTTCCCCTTTACTAGCGCAGCCTTGACAAACGGTTGACACATGTACAAAGGGGGCTTGGACGTCGTGGGTGTTGTAGAGGTCGGTAGTGGTGGTGCGTCTGGGTCATAGAACGTTGCCGAAGTGGGTGTCTGTGCTGGCCCTTGCGATGGGGAGCGTTTAGGTGTGCCTCCTCGTGTGGGATTCCGGCCCATCCGACTAGGTGCGACACGCCTTGGATTAGAAACTAGTTGTCAAGCGGAAAAAAGCGCAAATCACCCTATAGAGTTGAAAAAAGACATGAACTAGGAGGTGTATGAGCACCGGCGCATGCTGTGTTGTGTTCATGAAACCCACCGTGCTGGTCTGTGGATGGGCAGCGGGGATTGTGTTGGACCAGAGCAGGAGATGGTGAGCGTCGCGTCGGAGTGGCAATGAGGGTCTGATTTGCGTTGGTATGGGCTTGTTTGTCAAGCCGGCGCTCAGGCTGTGGGCCCTTTCACCCTCACAACGACCGTCGCTGATCCAGAAACCGAGCCATACAGCGCAGCGGCGCGTGAGTACGTCCGCTTAAGCTATGTTTGCTTTATTTATCTTCCCTTGCTATGTAGTCAACTAAAGTAAGCCACGAATGATCGTCGCTACATTAATTGACCAGACTCTGAACTGCCATCCCCAACCAATGCCCCCGTTTCATACCTCTTCAAGACGACACATGTTCGCCGGATCGTCGTTCAACTCTCAGGCACCACCAAAGAGAGAAATCGCAACCGTAGAAGACGACGAAGACTACCTAGAGCGGCCTCGCAAGAAGATATTTACGACAAATCCTGTCCCCCCAGCATTTGTAAAGCGAAGGGATTTTGCATACGGACACGGGGCTGCAGAGCGTATAAGAGAAGGGATCGAGTGGGCCAATGAGGTTCAACGCAGAGAGGAGGAACGAGAAGCAGAAGCGCGTCGGATCCGCGACGAGTCAGTGGCAAGATACCAGCAAGAAATGCGAACAAAACAGAACCCAACGCCCCCGCCCCCACAGCCTCCGATCTCCACTCTCGCTAACCGTGCACTCGGGATGCAAAAGGGCGAATCAGTGCTTGGTAAATGATAGTGCTTGGACCTGGACGTCTTTTACAGCAGAAAAGGTGAGTTTTGGCAAACGGATGTCTCTGCGGTACTGACGGATTAAACAGCTAGATCCTATATATGTTTAATACTAGTATGCTTGCTCCCTGGATCCCCTCCTAATTGCATCTAACTCTATTATTAGGGTTCGTCGTGTTGTCAATGTATGCATATCGTCAACTATGTACCGGTGTAAATTTGTAGAACCAATGGTTGAACTTGTGAATGAAGGAAAATCGTGAGCATACCAAAAAGATAATCCGATGAGGTTGTAACAAGGTATAGAGTTTCCTAAAAGCACGGCAATTCATATGTGTCCTACGTGGCGAGCTACAATGATTCGTACTCTGTCCAACCCGAAACCTCAAGATTTACTAGGGGACTAGTTCGTCAACTAGACGTCAAGCGCCAATCATCTTGAACGGTGGAGTCAAGGCTAGCACGTTGCCAAATTTGCCTTGTCTGTGACGACAACACATGAGACATGACGACTCTGACAAGAGTCATCCATTCATGCAGACGTTTCTAACATGTCGCTCGATTGAGCACGCGACAGGATCTCATGCACGGTGCTCCCGTCGCAGCTGCCCAAATCAGCTCCGAGCGACGGGCGGGTCTCTAGCATACCACCTCTGAAGTCCCCTTTGGTCGTATTGTGCCGAAGACCTGTCTTCGTATATCCTTAGCGCTTCTTTAATTAAGTGCCTAGGCACACTATCAAGCCCGCTGCTTCCCATACAACTTTATTGCACTGTTCAAGTCTAGGGCACCTTGTTTACATATGCTGGCCAAAATTGTCTGTATGACTGGTTCATGACTACTATTTGACCTCACCTACGGACGAGCTCGGGCCGGTGAAACAGCTATCCCTGAAGGTTAAAAGTGCTGGGCTAGGAATGAGCGGGGAAATTTAGTCAAAGGTGCTATCAGCTGCTCAAAAATGTAATTGGCTCGCACGTTGCAAGCCGTATCGGTGATTCTTAAGAAGTCTAGACACTATTACTGCCGAGTGTACAATCTACGGCAATAATATGCACAAATAGCCGTTGATATTTCAGCTCACTCCTTGCTTTTTACAATCACGCCTCTGCTCCCCTCTCATTCCCTCACTGCCATGTCGGACCAGGTCTCCGAGTCGCAACCGAACAAGGCCGCGATGCTTTCGGTTGCTCCCACTGGACTTCGAGAGCGTCGCGCTAGTGCATACGCTCCCCCTCCTACTCGAAACACTTTTGAAATAATATCTGTAGCTGCTGTTCCGGAGAATGCTCTCCTGGATCCTGAGGATGCTGACCCGCTCGACCAGGACAAGAAGGTCACACCCAGTCTCTCCCCAGAAATTCCTTCTTTATCTCGGCTCCCTAGTTTATATATCGATAAGCAAAGTGCAAGCATATCCGGATACCTACCCGGAACACACACGCCTGGTTACTCTGGAACAAACACCCCTGCAGTGACGTCTCATGAAGCGTATTTCGAAAATTCTTTTACTACACCTATCCTCGAAAACGATATTATCTCTGTCCGATTCAAGCGGAGATTGGCTGTCTCGTTCTTCGGTTTCTTCTGCGCTGGATGGTCTGATGGAAGTGAGCTCAATCCTTTCGCTACAGCCTCATGAGCCAAGTTGTGACTAATTTCCGCATACAGTCACTGGAACGATCTTACCTCGTTTTGAAGAAGCATATCACGTCAGCTATTTAGTTGTATCTCTTCTGTTTATCTCCTCCACCTTTGGGTAAGTCTAGGCTATTGTGCGACCATTTAGCTGCTAACCCCTGCTAACAGATTCGCAGTTGGCACCATCGTTATCGAGCCATTGTTCAACACCCTGGGCAGATTCTCTGTTTCTGCTCGACATCGTCGATTCCTTCCCTGTTCTCCCATCGAGTGTAACAAACGCTCAAACTGGTGTGTCCACATCTCAAGGCCGCTGTGGTGTACTACTTGTTGGTGCACTTTGTCAATGTGTGTATTTCTCCATCGCCGCCGCAAGAGGATCGTTTCACGCTATGATCGTCGGATTCATGTTTTCTGGGATTGGCATCTCCCTTTTGAGCGGTAAGTCGCTCTATTGGATGGATTTCTGATGCTTAGGACGTCTTCCCTAGGCCAATCTAATGCATACGTTGCCGCTCAGAAATCTGCTGGACGGTACCTTGGTGTGTAACTTATCGGATTCCGGCGAACCATGACTCATTTCACCCTTCTAACCTTAGGTTGGCTCCATGGATGCTACGGTTTGTGCATCACCACATATGTCATGTTTGGGGTATATTCATCATCATAAAGGTGTCGGAGCGTTTGCGTCGCCGCTCATTGGCCAAACGCTACTTGCTAAAGGGTGGCAGTGGCCCCGGTTCTTTTTGATATCCGTCTGCTTGAGCTTGATCAACACAGTCGCAACCATATACACGTTCCACACAACCAAAGAAGAGTTTCTTGTGGAAAAGGCAACGGTGCGCCAAGAGCTTGAAGCGCTTGAACTACAAAGTCGCATGGCAAGTAGCAGTGCGGAAGAGCAGCCAGGAGCAACACCGCAGAGAAGAATTCGCTCTAGATCCAGGGCTGCTGGAGAGAGAAGTGGTAAATACGGGCGAGTTTTGTGATAGCGTTCAGTCGAAGCTAATTTAGTGCAGCCATGAGGATGACCATAAGCCAACCATTTGTTTGGATCTTCGCTCTGTTCTTATGCACATACACCGGAGTAAGCAGAGCACCTTTTTTTGGTTGTTCACAGCACTGATAAGAGTGGTTGGTATTTAGAGCGAGACTACGAACGGAGGTTGGAGTGAGTGTAGATTGCATTTTGGTATTGCCTTTTACTAACAGCGTTCATAGTTGTTACATTCCTACTCAACGAGCGAGACGCAAACCCAGACACAGTCGGATACGTTGCAAGCGGTAAATGATGGTCATAAAGTGCATATATCGATCTTACACTTCGATAGGTTTCTGGGGCGGCCTTGCTTTGGGTAGGATTTGCCTCGGTCAGGCTTCTCCATAGTAAGTCTTAGTCCCCGAACCGTGCGACATATGGTCTCAAAGGTGGTATTCCAGCATTGGAATCAAGCGGGAGAAACATTTAGTGCATGTCTACATTGGTAAGTCGGTCGACTTTCGAGCATCTTCATCACTGAGGATAGTCGGCTACTCAGGCATCGCGCTCCTGATGACAGTACTGGTCTGGAAGGTTCCGTCATTTGTTGGGAACGCCTTTTGCACCGCGATTGTTGGGTTTGTCCTGGGGCGTAAGTCATTTATGCCACTGCTTATGTACCGCTTTACTCATCAATCGTATAGCCATCTTCCCAACAAGCCTTTCGCTGGCAACAAAGGTCAGTACCACCAACCCTTCTCTCCCTTTTCCAACCAACTTTGCGCTTGAAACGTAGTTGCTTCCGACGGAAACTCACATGACTGCACTTGCAACCATGTCGAGCTTCGCCAGCATTGGCTCGGCATTGTACCCATTCGTTACAGGAGCACTCGCCAATGCGAAAGGCGTTGCTGTCCTCCAGCCCGTAATGGTTGGAATCCTGTCCGTTATGGCGGGATTGTGGTGCTGTTTCCCACCCGTAGTATCGGATGATGACAAGTGGATATATATTGTATGATTGGGCTGGTCTTTTAGGGATGTGGAGTGGTCTTATTCCTTGGGTGTATGCTAGTCCTAGCTACTTTCATTAAGATAATTGGCTTTCTTGCATTGAGCCTTGGCAACATAACAAATAATAGGGACCCCAGCGTATTAGTACAAAACCAAGAAACAACATAGAAGAAGAGTGGTACAAATGAAAGCAGGGTAACAATAACACTAGAAGAAACAAATATTCCAATTACTGGGTTTAGGTATCATCTGACGAATCCGAGGCGGTATCCACAAGATCATCCAAATCTCCGTCCGGCTCCGTGCGGGTCTTACTTGATTGACGAACCGGTGGAGGCGGAGCTTTGTCTACACAACCACGCTTGACATCAGTGCAAGAAAAGAAATGGGTGGCACAAAAACGCACCAATCACACCAGTAGTTCGAGGCACAGACGGGCCACGGCCAAGCAAAGGTCGTGGTGGGCCTGTGCCACGGATAATTCTCGGAGGAGGTGCAGCAGGCGCCATTTGGGGAGTGTGTGTTGGCGTGGTCGTGGTGGAATTTGAGGCAGCGGGTGAGATAGGAGTTTGGGAGTTTTGCAGCTTTGACGGCACTCGTGTCACAGTAGACGTCTTGCTCGGTGAGGGAGAAGGAATTGAAACCTGGGAAGCTCAAAATCAATGGTTTGCGAGTAAGGAAATGAGCTCCGCGTAACGTACCGTAGCCGATTCCTCCAAATCGGCCGGCTGAAATGAAAGCGGTTTCCCGTTCGCAGCTACAACATTGTACAGGGTATTGGTAAAAAGCACGCCTCAACTTGTTCGAGGTGATCGCACCTTTTCCGACCTTCTGCTTCTTCGCTTTGCTTGGTTGCTTCGTAGGTTCAGCGCCTTCGCGCTTATTGTTCCCATTTGCCGAGTCTGCTGTATCAGCCTCTGCAAAACCCGTTCTCAAGTCCATCCTCGCCTCATTGACACAACACAAAAGGCTCACTCTTTTTCTTTTTCGGCGCTGCTTTGGGTTTCGCAGCCGGCGCCGCAGTTCCTGACTCTTCGGGGGTACCGTTTGCACTCCCAGACCGAGCAGGGGTCCCAGCACCTGAGTCTGCACTAGCTCTGTTGAACAAACCACAATAAATCCATTAGTTCAGTAGTAACGGAAAATAGAGATATGTTCATACCGGCCTTTCCCTGCTGTATTTCTCGGTGCCGTCCGGCGTGTATTCCCAAGTCCAAGACAGGTCGCAAGATGAGAGGCATACCGATTCGGAGTAACCTATATGGATAATTGTTGGGAAGAGGCTCATGGTGTAACGTAATAAGGTACTTACCTGTCGCTCACACTTGATACAATCTAACAACACTGGCATCTCGCCCTTGGCTCCATTCCCATTGGACGTCCCATTCGTCGCACCATTGGCCGATGCTCCAGATGTCCCGCTGTTGACAGCGCCGTTAACATGATCTTTTCCCCAAACGTGTCGAATTAGTACACCTTGGGTTCCTTGACGCCTCGGACCACACACCTTCAAGCCGGCACCTGCACGAACAACAATTAGAGCTCGATCTGTATACAAAATCACAACGTGGACTCACCTTGTATGACATACTCCACATACTGACTGATTCCTTAGCCCAGCCTTATGCTCATCAAGCGCTATGCCAACCACAACGTCCTCGAGCATCGCATCAAACACCGCGTGCGCCTTGCCAAGATATCTGTTTAGTATGCGGTATTAATCCGAATAAACAAATGGCCCTGGCTCACCAGCGCGTCTATTTCTGCATCCGACATGAGAGTAATCGTCGTCGTTCAGTGGCAGGCGGGAATATGACGCGAAAGTCACGTGGCGCTAATTAATGTGCTCGCATCAAATTCGACTTTTGTAGGAGATCAAACTAGCACTCCGTAAGGTTAAGCAATTGTTTTGATTGTCTCAAGCAGCCAAGACTGAAATACCATTCGGGACATTATAGGCAATCTATATCCATGGAAAATTTACATTGAGAAGATTTATAGACAAATCAAAAGGAAAGGCGTTATATACCAGCTTGTCACACTCGTGCCTATCCTTAGTATCTAGAAGACGACCTCGACAACGCAAAGACCGCAATGATAACTACACCCAAGAACCCAACACTCGCAGGGAGAACCATGTCCCTTGGCATAACTCCGAACAACTTGTCATCCTCGGGTAGGTGCGCATGCGGATGTCCAGGGGTCGACATAGAATCGGCGACCTTGGTCTCGGTCTTCTCAACCAGTCGAACTTCTTCCCGAGCAGCTCGAACAGACTCTTCGGCCTTCTTACCCGCGTCCTTTTGGCCGGCGAGGTCCCAAGCTTTACCACCGTGAATATAGATGATCACCCGGTCCTCCTTAGATTGTCGGGCGTTGCGAACCGCGTCAGTTACATCTGAATCCGCACTAATCTCAACCGTGTCTCCATCCGCGTCAGTGTACGAAATGGTAAAGTCGAGCGGGTCCGGACGGGGATAATCCGCTGGCGCGTCTTCAGGAACTTCAAAGAACGGGTCCGTCGAAAGTTTGCCTGCGATAATGTCTCGTAAATTTTCGAGATTGTCGTGGCGCGCCTGGAATCGGTGCGTGCGTCCGCTCGGGGTTCGGAACTTAAAAACGTACGTGCCGTCATCAATGGGTTCCATTCCGTGTCCCGACTCGAGTAGCGAGCCATGATGATGATGTTGTTCGTCAATGGCCGACGCTGAATCGTCAGGGCGGAGCTCCGAGTGCGGAGAGCGGCCGACACCGAGTCGGTTAGGATCGGGAAAATGGGATGAATGGTTGTCGGTTGGCATGTTTGAACCGGAGATGGCAGACTCATTGTCATCGGCATGAGCAAATGACTCGAAAAAACGACCCCACATGGGCCCTGCTTCTGCTTCATTATTTGTGTCCGCGCCGCTGAGTGAGTTAATCTGGTCGTGTGGTAAGTGCCAGCTATAATTGGGACATCTAAAAACGCCTACCTGCTCAAGAGTGGCGTATGTGAGTTTAAGGACATCGACGATAGCCACAAGCCTGCCTTCGGGATCAACGACTGGCAAGTTGAGATAGCGTCCATCTAAGACACGTTCAGGCACCATCCAATGCAGAGCATCAAATTACTCACTATACATCTTCTTAAGTGCATCGTGCACAGTCATCGTCGGCTCGGCGACGTCAGGATGAGGCGTCATGACCCTCACGACACTGCACCGTCCAGGATCAAGTCCGGCGGCAATTACGCGCAAAACAACATCCTTGCTCGTAAAGATGCCGACGATCTTTGCATGCCCCCCCTGCTGACCGGGCTCCATCACACAAACAGCCGTCGTCCGGTTCTCTTTCATCAGTTTCGCAGCCTCACGCACGGTAGTACGTGGGTTGACCATTGCTGGTTGAGTGCGTGCGTCCATGAGGGTAGTAAGATCCGGAAGAGCCGTCTTTTCGCGCAACGAAGCGACATAGGACATCATTGCCATTGCCTGCGGGTTCGTGTTCATGCCGTTTCCGAGCTCGGATTGGACGCCTTCAAGCGCTGCATGGAGTTTGGCCGAGGCCGAAGAGCCGCGTTCGACCTTGTCAAGCGCTTCATGGAAAACTTTGGTGATGTCAAGCAAGCCTACAACGTTTCCATCTTCGTTGCATACGGGCTGCCGGAACATCAATACCAACAATTGAAAATGATGCGGCTACATACAAGATGGCGGAATCCGCGCTGGACCATAAGCTGCAACGCCTCAGTCGCGCTTGTCGTGTCGCGAGTGACCATCGGGCCGCGAGTCATAATCGCGCTCACAGGAGTGACTCGTGGATCGAGGCCCTCGGCGGTGACCTGACATCGATGAGCCCAAGCCATATAGCGAGAGAGAGATATGCATACCCGGAACGCAAGATCCTTGGCGGTAAAAATGCCGCTGAGACCTTCCTCCTCATCCACAACGAGCACACAGTCAGTACGCTTGGCCGCACACAGCTGGCTCGCATCCGACACGGTGATCGACTCAGGCACGGTCAATGCCGCGCTCGGCTTGAGTGCTGCGACAGTGCCCTTGGCGGCTGCCGATTTGCCTGCCTTGCGCGACTTGTGAACCCCTGTCGAGATCGTCCGTTTGCGGGACAACTCTCCCTCAATTTTCTTTCTGATTGCCTGCCCCAACATCAGCACATAGGCAGGCGTACATCGCTCGTACATACCTCATCGCGCTTGCTCTGCTTGCGGCGGGTGTCAGAGACATTGCCGCCAGACAAGTTGCTCGCCATCGACACGTGGTGGTTGTGAGGCGACGTCGGCGTGTCTGGATGGGACCTGCTCGGCGACGACAGGTGAGATGGATGGGTCGATATCGGAATGCGAGACATATCGCCGTCCGTTTGAAGCACGCCGCCCTGAGCTAAAGTGGCTGCCCCTGGTTTTATTGTGTTTGGCGCTTAGATCAAGACCAACCAAGCCGCATTTATTTCACTCAGACTCGCTCTCCTCGCTCTCAGACTCTGCGTCTACAAGTTCTCCCTCGTCTGCCCCGCCGCCTCTCCCCTCTTGCTTCCTCCACAGCCCCGCCAGAAAATCGGGCCCGCTTGCGTCAGTCAAGCTCTTGTCCTCGCGTACGCGCAGAAACCGAGGAAACCGTAAACTCAACCCCCGATCCCCCGCAACTAGTCCCTTGGCAGCCTGCGACACGGGCGAGACCGTAATGCTTCATTTCATCACCTCAGTTGTATGTAAATACCTCAGTCCTGTGAAAGAACCTACTCGGCGCCTTTGATCTCCCAAACTTCACTCGGTTTGAACCAGGCCTTGGGCACGAGACCTACACCCGAAATGTATGAGTCTATGAGCCTCGATCAAACACGCATCTACTCCCCGTTTGTGTCCACATCCGCATATGGAACCTTTGAGCACGTTCCTAGCTCTTCCGAATACCGCTCATTTAGACTCTGCCTTCCACGATTAATTCTGTTACACGAAGATTACACTTTGATGGGCTGACCTTGTAAAAGGCATCCGAAAATCCGCTCATGCATTTGCACACGCCCACAAACTTGTCCACTCGCGGATCCCAAAGAGCCAGCAGGATTGGGGACCACCACCCAGCTTTGCGTCCGATACCGTACCACCCACCGATAGGTACCAGATCCAAGGAATCACCCAACCCGTCGACATAATCCTTCTTTAGCTTGAGCCATGCTGACGTGCGCTTGTCTACAACCAATTAATTGAGTATAAGTATGAGCAAATAGCTGGCGTGTTCACCTGGTTCGTACGTCGCAGGAAGCGGCTTTTTCCTGCTCTTTCCTTTTTCCCTGACTTGGGGGCTCTCCTCGATTTCGACTGCCTCTCCGCTGTCGAGCAACTACGCACTCCTTAGCCTTTGCTCATCCGGCAAGCATAATTACGCACCTTGATCATCAGACCTTCGCACTGGCTCTCCACCGCCCTTTCCCAAAACTCTTCGACTACTTCACGCCCAGACTCACTCTCTACGCTCTCTACGTGCGCAAGCCTCGAACAAAATGGGTCATCGGAGACGAACGGCGGAAACCAGTCTCGGAGAAGTTGACGTCTTTCTCGAAAGGGTTTGCGCAACAGGGGCTGCTTCAATTTGGTCTTGTGTTTCTAGAGTGATAAGAGAAGCACATACCTCGCCATTCAAATACATCAAATCGAACGCATAAACGCATACAACAACTTTGATATCCTTGAGACTCACGTCCTTTCTAGGTCTATTCGATAACTCTTGGAAAGTTCGAAGCGATCCAGTGTGCGGGTCCACTGCAACAACCTCCGCATCAAGAATAAACGAATTCAGCGAGCCTGAGCGAGTGATCAACGTTTTGGCCATATGCACAATGTCTGGATACTTTCAAGGGCTAGGTATATGTAATTGGATTGAAGAGACGACAAACTTACTTTAGGAGTCATGTCTTCTAGATGCCGACTGAACAGCCTCACAGAAACCGTTGCCTCGCTTGGTACTCGTTGGGCATGCACTTGTACACGTTGACCATCATATTTGAACTCTGCCGAAAAAGCCAAATCGCCGAGACGTTCATATATCTCATCCAGAGATCGTGTTGGTGAACCGAGGGTAGGATGAAGTGGTATTCCTGCATCGTTCCATCTGGTTAGCGTCCATGAAAAAGTTAATGAATCCGGGTACTTACCGACAGAGAGCTGAACTTTGTCTTCCAAACCTTCCAAACCAACATCCAACAGGGCATCAACAATATGGCCGAAATGTGGATGTTGGACATAGACCTGCTTCAGCAGGCCTTCAGCCCAACTCATCTTTTGCGTAATCGCCTCACGCTCTGGGTTAATCTCCTTGTCTTTTCCCTTGCCCTTTCCTTTCCGCCCTTTTTCTTCTGTGCTAATGGCAGACCACCCTTCCCCGCTTGGAGACGTAAGAACTAAAGCCCGCCCGAGCGCTGTTAAAATAGTGGTTCGGACGGCGCCCACACGGAGGTGCAAGCTCAGCGTCCGAACAAGGTATCGCACTTCCTCCCCACGCGCTGCGACTAAAAGCTTTTCGACAATCGCTTGTTTGTTTTTAGAGGACGCTTGACCTTTGAGCGAGCTTATTTTGAGGAGTTGAGAGAAAACTGAGGGTAGGAGAAGTGGCGGAACCGGTCGGAGAGTGCGAAGAGAGGATTTAGCGGTATGCGCAACGTCTCCTGCGTCACCTGCATCCCCAATTCTAGTCCATCGAATCACAAAAAGGCACAAACACTTACCAAGTTTATGAAACAAGCTCCTCAACGCAGCAGCAGTCATCCCACTGACACTCTGGACAGCCTTGGTAATAACACTCGGTCCGACGTTCATCTCCACACCCTCATAACTCGGCGCGAGGCAGTTACTCAACATGTACACTGCAGGTAGAAGCGATCGTTTTGCATCGTACCGAACAAGTATCCGAAGAGTATTAACGAGCGTGTTGGTAATAGTTATTCTTGATCGAGTTGATGAAAGTGCGACGAGCGCATGGACGAGAAATGCATATGGTGCGGGCGTGTTAGATGGCCAAGGACACGGAGAGAGCGAGAACAAGAGAGGGTCTATCGTTAGGTCGGGGAAGGTGGTGACTGCTTGAGCTGCTGTAGCCGAAATAGCCTCGATAGTAGTACTACTGCCTGTCACTGTGAAATTATTTGGAAGAGCTGTGTCTTTCACGACTATTGGGACCGGCTTTGGGGGCTCGACGTCCGCATCGCCGGACGAGGGGTGGTCATCTTGTTCATCGTCGTCTAAACAAAGGTCAATGACTTGAGACTCAATATCTTTGTTGTCAATAGTGATTCCGCGGGCTTTGTTGGTCTGTACGGTTGATTTGACAAAGAATGATCGAATGGTTTGTTGGTTACTGGCTGCGGTTTTCACCCTCTTGGTTTTTGAAGAGGACTGAGCAGGGGAAGCGGACCGCTTCGTCATATTATAGAGATATATTGTGTATTAGAAATAAAATGAGGGGAAAGCGAGAATAATAGTTGTGGTGGCTGCGATTGAAGCAACGGAATACGTCATGCTGGGTTCATTAGCGATCGAGGGTTCTCCAACAGGGTCCAATGGATTACCCAATATTCATTGCAGCTCAGGTAGCTCCCATCGATCACTGAGCCTTTCTCCTTCCTCTTCAACAGTAAAATGAATTTCAGTAGCTGGTTTTTTTTTTAAGGAGATGAGATTCTCCAGTTCTGGCTGAGAAAGGCTGAAGGTCAATTTAACCAAACAATGGTGCCCATAAAGCATGAATGAGCAATAGTTGTGGTGGTGGGAGCCCAGTGCCTTAAAAAATCTCGCCAAATAACCCGAGATCCAAACGCACTCTGGATGTTTCTACCCCAGCTCCCATTATGTTATTTCACATAAACCCGTTGGATAAAACGACTGGTAAGGTACTATTGCAGCTGGACTACAAACGGTGAATAATAGGAGTAGGGTCATTTCTAGACTTATATGGCATTTGCTGTTACTATTGAACAGTGCCCTTCAATCAAAGATTTAGTCCCTCACACCTCGAATCGGCAGCGCTACCGTATGGGGATAAAATGAATTCTTCGGACAAATTACAGGGGTTACGTTTAGCCTGATCCAGAGCTTAGCTGGAAGCTAGAAATAGTGACTTTCCCACCGAGCGCGCTCGTCGCGTAGTTGAAGATCCCAAATCGATACCCCATGAAGAACTGCCAGGCGTTATTCATTGTGAACGAAGACCCAATTGCCTTGAAACTGCTTCCATCCGTGCTATACGAAAAGCTGGCCTGCTTCGTCCCTGATGGGCGGATATCCGCTGTTACCCGTAGCCAGATCGTGCCCCCACTGATAGATGCACTCGCGACCGCGCTACCCGTAGATGCTGTATTCCAGTTCGAGTCCATCGTAAGCCCGTTCACCATTGCAACGGTGTATGCACCCCCATCTCGGCGAACGCCAACCCATGCGGACGAGTCTCGCAGCATTGCGAGACCAGCGCGATCACCGTCCTTCATGTTTGCATAATTCAGCTTGATCGTTGCCGTGCTAATTGGCCCTAAGATACGATGAGATAGGGTATTACGAGCCTGGTATAGATCCGTCGTCACAGTCGCGGTGTTAAGGACCAGCCCGGAGCCAACGGAGAACTTGGAGGTATCTGGGTTATGGTTCCACTCCCATTGAGGGCCGAGGGAGGATGTGGTGAAATTATCAAAGCCAGTGAGCGAACCAACCGGGTGAGCGGTGGCCGGATCACTGTAAGAGTCGCCCCACTTGCCGTTTACGAGCTGAGTCGTTCCCAGTCAGAAAATGTGAACGTTGAAGGGACGCGACGGGCTTGTGCTTACCGTGACCGCAGGGAAACCATCGGAGCCCCATGTGACTGGCGCAAGAACTGGGATGCGGCCACCAGGATATGCATCGATGAACGCCATGTAGTACCACTGCCCACTAGGGGTGTCCACCAAGCCACCTTGATGTGGATTTCCGCCATTGACCCCACCGGGTGATGCAAGGCCGTTGACGAGATTCTTGATGGTGTAAGAACCGAATGGGCTACTCGCCTTAAGGGTATATTCAGCTGAAGCAGGCTTGGTGAGAAGGATGTAGTATATGCCGTTGCGTTTGTACATGCGGGATCCTTCGAGATAGCCTAAGGGGAGTTTAAGCCGATTCCAGTTCGAATTTGTAAGACAAAGGCCTACCAATATCCGAAGGGGGTACGTAAATTTGTTGAGACTTGACCTCTGACTTGCCATCCGATGACAGCTGAGCGACCCATACGTTGTTGTTGGAAATATACGAGACATACATAGTCCCGTCATCGTCAACCAGGAGACCACAGTCGTAGTAACACTGATGTATATATTTAGTCATGCACAACCGGAATAGTCCGCCGTACGCACCTTGTTCAGAACTGTCAACTGGGACCATGGTCCTGTCACGGCTGGTGACGAGTATATGTATGTTTTCCCGAATCCAATGCAGCCTCCCCAGTACCAGGTCTTCTTTGGCGAATTGTATCCAAAGAATGATGCCCATATCCCCTTCACGTACGCACGCGTACCTGATGCCAGATCATAGGCGCTACTACCAAAGTCAAGGCTGGGAACAGAGTGGCCGATGTATTCCCAGTTAAACAGGTCATACGAGCGCAGAATTGGCGCGCCGGGCGAGTAATGCATAGTTGAGGCGGAGTAGTAGTAGACATTGTCGACACGACGAACATCAAGATCGGCAAGGTCTTGCCATATGACGGGGTTGCTGAACGCTGCAACAGATAATACAGCCGAAAATGCCCCTACGAGGGCAGAGCAGAACCGCACTGCAAATCAATGCGTTCAATTGAGAAGATATCAAGTGCGGTCAAATAACTCACTGATGTCTTCACTTCAAAAGTTAACCAAGAAAGATCTACACGAGTTGGATGGCTGAACATTGCGAGCGCAGCAGCCATTTTTATACAGCTCCTCGGAACCGGCACATAACTCTCGACAAGCTCAGAGCTCCGTAGTCGCACTTAACCGCGGAATAATAGCCAAGCATGGTAGTGAGGCTGGGGGTCAAGTGACTGGAAACCGCTTGAGAATCTATATTGGGCTTATGGATGTTTGGTGGTTCTTGCATCGCGTAGCCGGAGAAAGGCTACAAAAAGAACGGAAAAAAATATAGCCAATACATGAGAAAATTGGAGTGACAGTTTGTAATGGAAGGATGTGGTTCTAAATTTCTCGGGCGGTCCGGCCACTGGTGGCCAGTCGTGGTTGGCAGAGTTGGCAGAAATAATGATCCGCCTTCCCCTCAATACCAACAACGTTCAAGCGCCGGAATAACCGCGGTGCTATACCAGCTTTCAAACAATCTGGACAATACCTTAAAATGCTGCGTCATAGGAGAGAGCCAAAATAGCTTGCCCACCACTCACACATCCTGAGGAAGACGCTTCTCGGCGGTACTTTATGGGAGGGGCAAGCGAGCGCAAGGAACCAGCTGGACAGCGGTCGTAAGCATGGATCAGAAGCACTACCGACCCTTCCTCAGTTTGTTCCAAGTGCAGGATGAGATCGGCTGATGACCGTAAGGAGCTGCAGTATGATTAAATTTACACGCCGTTGTTACTTTTATTCAAGGATTTTCCTAAGGACCTGCACCTGACGATCCACCGTTTGTCGGCTGGTACCCCCAATTGCGTTCCGCTGCTCCACGCTCCTCTCAAAATCAAACACGGCCATCACGTCCTCCTCGAAAAGAGGACTAAGCTTCTTGTACTGCTCAAGCGTAACATCCGAGATCTGGATCCCTAGCGACTCTGCGAGAGCGACAGCCCTGCCAGAGATGTGGTGCGTTTCTCGGAATGGCATCTATTCTCGGGTAAGTGTGAGCGGACGGGACTAACAAATTTGAAAACTTGCCCCTTTGCGGACAAGATAATCCGCTAGGTCCGTCGCTAACATGTCCATAGTCAATGCGGCATGCATCTTCGTGGCATTGACGTTGAGCGTTGCAATAACCCCTTCCGCGATCTGAAACGAAGCGGTAACCGTGTCGACTGTATCAAACAGTGGTTCCTTGTCCTCTTGCAGGTCTTTGTTGTATGTCGAGGGTAGCCCTTTCAGAGTCATAAGGAAACCAGCCATCTATTCGATATTGGTGAGTGCCAGCAACAATCGATAATATAGAAGAAGCGCATACATCTCCAAAAACTCGTCCCGATTTGCCACGGAGAAGCTCCAAAGAGTCTGGGTTCTTCTTCTGTGGCATCATACTCGACCCGGTACTACGATCCCACCGATTAACATCACACGCGTTAATAAAATAAAATGCCTACCTGTACGCATCGCTCAATTGAATAAACCCAAACTCAGCAGTAGAGTAAATAATTAAATCTTCGGCCATCCGTGACGCATGGGTCATGGCTAAACTAGCCCACATCATAAATTCGACGATGTAGTCTCGGTCACTAACACCCCACAGGCTATTCTCAGCAATCGAGTGAAATCCAAGCTCCTTGGCCAAAAATTCACGGTCGACTCCGAAGGGATTTCCCGCGAGCGCACCCGATCCTAGGGGGAGCACCGAAACACGAGGAACGAGTTCACGCAGACGTTGCAAGTCCGAGCTGAATGAGAAGGCATGAGACAGCAAAAGATGGGACCATCGGATAGGTTGTCCGCGCTATGAAAGCATAGGTAAAATTACGCGCTCAAGAAGTCATTGGATAGGAGACACACCTGAAGATGAGTGTAGCCAGGCATCAGAACGTCCTTTTCTTTATCCGCGCGCTCGACCATCACACGAATTAGCCCTTTGAGCGCGTTCTCGATGGTATTGATTTCATCCAATAACCATAGTCGCAAATCTGTTGCACACTGATCGTTCCGCGAACGCCCGGTATGCAACCGACCACCAAGCGGCCCGACAATCTCACTCAACCTACGCTCGTTCGCCGTGTGAATATCCTCGTCTGTTGGTTTAATTTCGAACTAGAGCCCAGCCCTGGCTGTCAGAGTACGACCGAGAAGAGGGATCTTGAACTGAGCAGACCTTTCCAGACTCCCATTCCTGGTCTACAGCCTGCAATCCCTTGACCATGATCGCCTCTTCCTCCTCAGTATATACGCCTTGTAATCGCAGTGCTTTGGTGTATGCAATCGATCCTCGAATGTCTTGCGGTCTCATACGTTTGTCGTAACGCAAAGACTGATTAAACTCCCACATGAGGGGGTCCGTAGTTCCTGTTGTTTAGCAAATTGTTTAGTTCAGTGAGCACAATTGGCCATGGAGACCTTACCGGTGAAGCGACCGCCCCACAGTTGCTGCTTATTTTCAGCTTCAGGCATAGTTACTGCTAGTTGTGGTCGGTACAGCCAAAATACAATATTTGGAGAGCTCAAACGAACCAAGTCGATGTTCAGGAAAGTGGATGTGGTGGGACCGTAGGAGATTTTAACTGATTGAATCGAAAGATGATGACTTGGTAAGATCTAATCTTATCGAAATCGAACGATTATATTTGTCTTTGGCACCGGCCGAATCCATGGACCGGACTGAAGCAACCACACTCGCAAGTAACGGTATTACAAAAATATGATATATTCGGCGGATACTCAAGCTTATATATGATACCATATCCCTGAAATTTTAAAATACGAATTGAAACTACTCTAATAACCAAATAGGTCTACTGGATGCTGGATTATTCTTTTGCGAGAGGGACTACCGTCGTTTCGCTATGCTTGAATGTGCGTAATCCAGTTCTTATTATTCGGAGTTTGGATGGGCAGTGTGGATCGGGGCATGCAACCTCTGCGTCGCTTGTCATCCAATCATTTTTGTGCGTTGGTCGTTGCTTCGCTGCCAGCAGTGGCAAGACCGCACCTGGACAACAATCGGTCAATCGTAGCGGCAGGGAGAGTGTCACCCGTACTCACTGAGGGAGTAGATAGAAAAACCTTGGCCTGGAGGAAGATGCAGCATTTCTCCTTGAAGGGTGAAGCAATCACCGGGTTTAGCACCGCACATGATTCGAGCCCCAGGTGGACAAATTACTTCGACTTTGAGGTCATATAGCTCAAACACGTCGCCTTGACTTGTCATGTTGGGGTGTGCTAGGACTGGAGGGACTGTCTGAGTGGGGAACGGGCTTTTTGAGTCGAAGTATCCACCGTGAGAACATGCTGTGTATTTATCCAAAAGCCTCAAGCAGACTACATGCGCTCATTTTCACCCTCAGAAGCACATTTTCGATGCGAAAACAGGGATAAAATATCAAAATTAAAGTAAGCTTGGATTTTTCAACCCAGACGGAGCCCAAGGATGAGCCCGGCGAGGAACGTAGCACGAGGAGGGAAGTCGGCGGTAAGGAAGTCTACGAGCCATGCCCACAAAGTACCGATTGTCGGTGCCCTACTCTTTCCTCCAGACTCGGATGACGAGTAGAAAAGACGCTCAAACCGGTTAGAAGCGGTTCCCCAGTTCACCTTGGTGACATCGATTGCGTTGAAATACTATGAAAACGTAAAGCCAGTGCGCACGTGTGTGACTGCCAAACTAACCTGCAAAAGCACGAAAATGCCTCCAAGGAAAAATGCAAGGGCCTTCGCTCCTTTCTTGATGAAGACGCCTGCGCAAACTCCAGCTACAGAGCCAAAAGTAAGCTGATAAAGACCAAGGCTCGACTGCAACAAGCTCGAGTATGAACAATCAATCAAACAGCATACTCATTTGCTCACCTCTGGGGGAGGAGGCAAGGGGTCGGAACCAAAGGATGGTTGATTGGCTGAAGTGGCTCGCCCAGGATTTGGAGAAACTTTTAATTCCAAGGTGTAATGGATCAAAGCTAGCTGTACCGGAGTATATTGTACTTACCGCTTCCTTCACAATAGATCTTTCCCCGTGTAAAGGCGGCTAGTCCTAGACCAACCGAGGCCGCAGCAATACCACCAATTCCGATATTTTTTGTTTGACCCTTCCACCTCGGGACTAGAGGACATTGGATGCTTAAAGAGTGAAGTCTAGGAGCGGCAGAGGCGAACGATCTCGTAGGCAGGTTTGGCTGCTTGGACGCTCGGCAGGCTGAAGTAAATATATGGGTCGACCTCTTGAAGACGTTCATTTCGTAGAGTTGCCCGAGCTGGTGGTTGGTGAGGCCAGAAGAATCCGCGTGATGTCGTCGCGAGGAGAGGAAGCAAAGACCGGTGACGTCAGCCGGGGGCCGTGAATGCCAACGTGTTGTCGCGATCCGCGCTATGACCGCGGTCTATAAATCACCGACGTTCCTGGCGTTTTTTCGTTCTCTCTTCTTTGCCTGGAGACCTCGATTCTCTTAGATTTGTCGTATCTTGGTGGGCACTATGTCTCTCAAACCAGTTCCAGCCGTGTTGCATGCGGCCTCGATGTCGATTATGGGCTACGGGTTTATGTGCCTGGGCACAGTCGTGTCCGACCAATGGATACGTGACCAGTTTGGTGGACATTGGCAGTTTTTAACTATTCTTGGGTGAGTTAACCGCTGTGATGGATTTGCCACGAATCCTATCCGACGCTCATCTGGTTGAAACCAGGCTAGCAGCTGCTTGGATCACAATGGGCCTGGGCCTGATGGGAGATTTGTTTCCAAAGGCGCACAGTACGTGATCCACACGAGTATATGCGTAAATATACCCACTTATTTCTAGGTTTGAACGGGGTTAAACGATTGTTTCTAATGATATCTTTGCCCGTGAGTTTCTGGAAGCTCCACTGCGCAACCCAACACTAATCAGTTAGTTACATAGGTGGCAATCGTTGTATCCACTATCTACTGTAAGCAGGCTTGTTCGATTGCCCCTAGAGACTAACATATTCAATCGCTTTAGGGACACTGTTGCTGGGATTTCCTCACCTCATTCTCCCCCCTGCCGAGGTCACCGGGGAACCAACCGAACCATCATCATCCTCCGAAGCCCCACAGTTCTACAGGATACCCCTTAGGATGGACCTAGCGCTTCACGCCGTACCAGCCATCTCGCTGGTCCTTGACTTTTACCTCCTAGAGCGTAAATACACTACAAGGCAACTCAAATACACAGCTCCCTTGCTCGCTGCTGTTACTGCGATATCTTATTCGCTCTGGGCGGAATACTGTGCTAGCAGGAACGGCTCTTGTAAGCAGCTTATTCGGTCGGTTAGCTTGTGGACCTCACTAACAGAATATGAACAGTTCCTTACCCCTTCCTCACCATCAGCCCTCCACATATTAGAGCGGTTATCTATTTTATGGCTACATTACTTTCTTATGTATCCCTCGTGATTTTGAACACATTGCATCCGAGGAAGGCGTTGCCGTCAGGAGTCCAAGCAGTCCAGCAACCTATTTCCCCCAACTCACTTTCCAATTGAAGGGTTTCCATGTGTCTGCAATTTCTGTAGATCCCCACAATCTCAGATTGATTTGTCGTTCCGTCACTAGTGGACCCGAGTAGGCATCTAACGATGTGGCATTACCTACAGTAGACAGGTAGGCCCCACGCTTGCTTGAGCGCGGGCTGCGTCCTAGAAGGCCCAGACTTTGGCCAAAAAAATGGAGATCAATCTTGTTATTGTTTGGGAAAGTAAGTACACCGTGTTTGCGGATTGGGGATACATGCGGTTAGGATACGATTCACACATGCCATGGCTCGCAGAGATCAAGCGTCTAGATTGGAATGTTAGCAAACCTACTCTCGCCACAAACAAGGCAAACGTTGGCTCACAGTACGATGTCCCAGAGAGCATAGTTGAGAACGCCGCGGCTTGGTCTTCATCGAACATCAGTTGATCAATGTGCCATGTATCCTGTTGATAATTCAGTTTCAGGGTCAGATAGCGCTACATGTCTGAGGAACAGCTGCTAACCGTGTGAGACTTCTTGAAGTCGCTTGCACACTTCCGAACTGTGGCAGAAATCGGTGCAGGGTCGTATGTGTGCTGAGCGAGGACCTCGCATAACGGAGGCATCCACTTCTCGACCGAATAAGGGAAAACGTCGATTAGACTGCAAAGGCCGAGAATAGCTGAATGCAGAGTTCGAATTGCGTTCCCATACTCTGGATCTTTTCGGTTGGGAAGCTTAGACCGCTTGACGATGCGCACAAACCGATTCTACTCGATAGTGTTTAGTGACTAACCGATATTTCGATTGGGTGAAATTTACCTTGAGCTCAGGGATCTTGCTTCTCTTCGAGCACCGCAAGACTCCAGCGAGAGTCTTGGCTGCCATTTGTCGGACCTCGACGTTATCATCCTTCAAGCAAAGGAGCAGCACATCTATAATCCGAGTAATGATGGTATCGGACATTGATGGGAGATTCCTGAAGCTGGAAAGGTAGGTTAGCGTCTCTAGTCCAAAAAAGTCGGAAAGCAAACGAACTAAAACACTTGGAGAATAGGCAGCGCATTCAAGCGAACTCTCCATAGCTGTTTGAATGGATTATGAGCCCTACCGATTAGATTACCGCACGGTGTTCTTAGTGCTTACCGGAGAGGATGTCGTTGCCTCAATAAGTGCGTTGACAATCGGTTCAACAAACTCTAATGGCGGTGTTACTGCAGAAAGGAGGTATAGGACAGCATTGCTGATTTTGAATATCAGTGGCAAGTAGTAGTGTGCTGGAATCAATTGGGTACATACCTGTAAGTCATGAGCTCGGAGCTATCGTTCAAGTTGCTCATCTTGGTCGAAAAGGTTTAGCTTGCTTCATGGGAGGCACGTAAGTAGCTTACCTGGAACATTTCGGGCAGGAGCGGCATAACATAAGGGAATATGAGAGGAGCCATAGAGCTGTGCCCAGAGACCCAAATCCACTGAAGTACCGTCAACCCACGTTTGTCATACTCGGATTGGTTGACCTGGCTCGTTATAGGTTGGCTTGGATTGGCTGATACTGATGAACGATTGAGTTTACCTTTGGTGGTGGTAGTCTCTCCGCTCGCCACTTCGGGAATTGAGCAACTAGCTCCTGGATTTTCTCCATATGTTTGGTCTCCCGGATATGCAAGGCGTCGCTGTTGCTGGCACATGCGCTGAGAAATTCGGCTACCGATGGGTAACATGGACGCCACTGCAATATAAAACGATCGGCACTGGCTCAAAATGAATGATTACACGCCTACTTACCTGGGATTGTTTGATAGTGTTGAGGTTATGTGCTATCGCGCTTCGTATCTAATAGGGGATTAGGCTATTGCGTTTTTGTGACGCATATGATAATGGATGCTAACTTCGGAATGTGTATTGCCAAGGTTGCTGAACAGTGTTTCCAGATAATCCTCGGTCCAATTTGCGAGTCGTGGGCCGAGCTCATCTGTCAAAATACCACACGTACTGATGGTTTTATTGACTATAAGGGTGGTTGATGGTCATTTGTAATGAACACAATCCAGCATCGCTCTGGATCTCTGTAGATCTTACCATAGAATGCACTTTCGTTATCAAAATCCAGCGGTAGATTCTTGATAAAGTCGATCAAGACTGGATGGCGACGAGGGTCACGCTTGCTAAGTTGATTCTGTGGATGCGAGTCAAGCTGATATTTGGTTATCAACGCAGCGCAACGAACCGAAAGCATCCCTTCCCAGATCCGAACGTTATCGGGTTTGATTTGATCAAACATTTGAGGAAGGCGTTCTTCAATCCATGTCCAAAGCGCTGCGTGGGCAGACTTTGGCCAATGCTTGCTTCCTCTCATAACTCCCGATATGAGTTCCTGCATGGAATATGAATGGATAATTACTGATACGAATGGAAAACGTACTCCAGCTGCTCGTTGCTTAAATTTGTCATTATCTTTCCAGAGGTCATCAGCAACGGCTAGCATCTGCTCCAATGGCGCATCTTGAAACATCTAACGAAGTTATATCAGACAGCAATCTTGAAAAAAAAAATATGTTATATCACCTTGAATAGTGTCTTCACAAAGTCAACATTATCCATTCGAAGCTCGATTGTCGAGTTTCCTCGGGAGCTTTCTTGAGAATAAAGCAACCCCAGCTTTTCCCAGAATGATGCAGTCGAGACTGTCTCTTTCACTATACTCAGTGCCTCCGCGGAGGCTGGGTCCCATGCAAAATCTTGATGATCGGAAGGCATGGAGTAGCCTTTAACTTTAGGCGTCCAGGCAATGAAACCCGTGAATTCAATCCAGTCAACCAAGGTGCTGAAATTTTGTGTCAGTGGGCTGTAACATATCATCGATGGCACTCCTACACGGATTGGTCGCCATATGGGCACCGTGATTGTAAACCATCCAGGAATTCTGATTCTTTATGAATTGTAACCTGGCGTCGTAGCGGGTTGACGAGTGGCCCGTAGACATCGTTTGGAGAATATGTTCGCATCTTGATGTGCTTCATGAGCTTCACGATGCCACTATTTCTCTCGTTTAAACAAGCACCCGCCACCCAAAACAAGGTCCTACCGTTGAGCGTACCACCTCAGCGTGGAGAAGTCGGAGATCGCGTTGCTGGCGAATGCTTGGACTACGAGCTTGGGTGGCACAAAATCTTTCCTGAGAGTTGCTGACAAGACACGCAAGCCGAACTGAAGATAGCGCCACTAGATAGTAACTGAGTCAATTTCTGGGGTCTTCATGAGTGAGTATAGCGCATATACTCACGTGAGTACGGGGTTTCAAACAAACTTGGGCTATATCGTTTGTCAACGCAAGGTATTCAGTATTATGACGCGCAACCCGAGCCACCCTCTTTGCTGTTGCGGTATTCAACAGAGCTTTGTCGTCTTTCGAAAATACACTTTCTTGCAACTCATTTAAAACTAGATCCAGACGGCTGTCGTCATGTGTCAGAGAATAGGTTTCCACTAGCTCTGGGGCCAGCTTAGGAATAACTGGGGCGGATTTCCGTATAAGAAAGTGATGTCTGTGTTAACATTTGTTTCGCACCTTCGTTGATGAGCGACGCAACCACCTTCCGAACTTGTGTTAGCGAATTGGGATTGGTATGCAATCGGTGCCGAATTTACCTTCTGAATTGAGAGCTAGATGGGGATTCAGTTAAAGGGCGCTAGCCACACTTGGTTATTCAGTCACATACTTTGTCCTGGCTTTGGCATGCCATTATCGCAAGTAGGAAAGGACCACGGTAGTCGCTCCCTGTCAAATTAAATCATATTGGAAGACAAACCACGAGCGCGAATTGAGGCTTACTTGCCACGACCCAACTCACTGAAATGCGGGTGAGCCGTGTGAAATATAAACTTGAAGATGCAACTCACCAACTGATTTATTCCACATGACATGTAATGCCCCCTTCATCCGATCTGGATCGCTGTCTTTCTCAAGCTTGACCTGTTTGTCCAATTCCTCGAACGCCCGAGACATAACCATCCTCGTAGAACGAACAAAATACTACTCAGAAGTTCAGACATATTCATATTTTGATCTGGGAGCCTTACTCCTATAATTGTATGCAGAACCGCTTGGGCTTGTCGGCGAATTCTTGTATAAGCCGATACGGAAAAGTCGAATAAGTCATTGCTGGAGTGGAGATATAAATTAAACGACTCAAAGACCTCACAGGAGAACTTACATGATTTGGTCTTCAAGGTTCGATCGGCGTCGATACATTGACGAGAAGTGGCTGCTTAAATGTTAGATGCGGTACACGTGACACAGCTGTCTACCTACCAACGCAAAGCGTGATATGATTGAGCCCGTTTGATCCAGACGAGTCTCGGGAACCTTTTCTGCTTGGCGTACAACCGAGTCAGTTGCTTCGAAACGTCATATTGCTTCTTCACTCCAGCATATGTATCTCGCGTGACGCCGTAATCGAGAAGATATGTGTCGACTCCACGCAAAACGGACATAACAAGGTCAATATGGTCCTCCGTGTCGGTGGTCTTCAAAGCAGCAGCAGCCTGGTGTAGTAACTCCCCAAAGCGGTTGCGGTACAAAAGAACTCGCTGGTAGCGCTTGTCGGATGGGTCGTCAAGAGCAAAGCCTGACTGGATAGGCATAGCTTGTGGTATTAGGTCCCCAGTCTCTATTTCTTCGTCCACTAAGGGGTTCGAGGCCTCGCTTTTGTCTATAAAAATACTGCAGAGCTGGTTAGCGAATTCTCTAGTAGACTGTTTTGGCAAGCAACTTACACTGTTGCCAAACCGCTCCAAGCGGACCTGATGACATGCAGATGCCTAAAAATCGTTATGGTCGTGGTTTGTTACTTAAACATGCGAAGCCAACTTACCGACATAAATCATTACGCCAAACTCCATCACGCTGGGAGTCTGGTGCATTTATGGCCCCGTTAAAGATATCAAGGGAAGGCTCCACGATCTCTTCCAGGATCTGGATCACGAAATCGATTTCTGCTACGGAAGGCACATGCCATTCCAACTCGACGTCTTTAGCCTCCATAACGGTCCCCCATTTCCGATTGTGTGCATACTTCATCTCGGCACTATACCAGTCATCGGTATTCAAGAAGTAACTGTGTAGCGGGTAAATAGAGGAGAGCGTATGCATAATTTTGGCGACGATTCGGCCGGTGCCCGAATAGCCACGTTCGTTATAGCAATGTTGAATCAAGAGCTTGAAAAGTTTCAAGATATCGGTTTTGTGCTCCAACAACTTTGCCCATATTTCAGTATGTGTTAGACCCTACACGACCCAAACCCACCTCTGCCCCTCCGTAACCAAGAATCCCGCGCAGAATCGACATATTCCAAAGAAGAGTCGTGTCTGAAGATATCATAGCATGGGTCGCAGTAGTTCGTACAGCAGAAGCCCCAGCCAATAGTTCAATCTCCACCTGACGAACACAATGTGGCAGAAACTTTGCTAGGGTTATCTTGGGTCTTGCGCGAGCAAGGCAAGCAACCACATATCCAAACGCCCTGATGGAGTTGGCACGAGCATTGGTTGAAGCATAGTCGAACACAAGCCTCAAGACGAGGTCAAACATTTCATCGGATAAATGATATGTGACCACATCCAGCGCACTCCTCAGAGCTTTGAGTACTTGTTCTGTTCATGAAATATAAAATAGCAGAGTAGAACTGTAGCATATGCACAAACCTTCCGACTTTCCACCAGTCTTTTTGTTCGATCCCTCTTCCGGGAGATTCTCTAGCAGGTGAAAAACTCGCCGAAAAAAGCTAGTAAGCTAATTGGTGGGTTAGGGTGTGAACATAGGACATGATGAGTAACATACCCAATCTAAGGGATAACCTGTGAGTATGTTTCAGACGCAGAAAACATGGATTGCTTACCGGAAAAGGCCAAGG
This sequence comes from Ceratorhiza oryzae-sativae, assembly GCA_030998015.1. Taxonomy (NCBI): domain Eukaryota; kingdom Fungi; phylum Basidiomycota; class Agaricomycetes; order Cantharellales; family Ceratobasidiaceae; genus Ceratorhiza; species Ceratorhiza oryzae-sativae. The sequence goes on along the minus strand of JARWMV010000234.1, from coordinate 707,010 downwards.
TACTCTGTCTAGTAAGACTGTCTTCTTCTTCGATACTCATAGGAGTAAATGGACCAGCTGGTGCATCCGGATCTGGGTCGAGTTGCATTCCCAAGCCCTCAGGCACTGGAGGTGCTTCGACCTGCGTAAGGTCGCTGATTTTGACATACTGAAGCACCGAAACAATGAGCATACATGCTATATCCGAAGTGGTAGTTTAGTGGAGGAAGGAGCGAGATATGAAACGCAAATTACAGCAAACTGTTTTCCCTGGATCGTTTAAATCGATCCCCGGGATGCTCATCTCGAGCAACGGGACAATGTGTTTCTAGCCAAACGCTCAGATAAAATGCAATTACGTGGAATCAAACTCACCTGTCCGCCGACCCAGTGTTGGAGGGAAGCAAGCGGCATGGCAATTCCGGTAAGCGAATTCATCACCACAGTTGTGCGGTGCGTCTCGTTGACAGCCTCCAGCCCACTGTATGCACGTTCGAGTATCTCAGGCATAATCAGTTGAGGTTCAAGCATCACCATACTCTTAAGTGATCCTTGTGCGAACGACGAAGTAACCTGGTCTTTGGAAAAAATCGCCAACAAAGCTGGGGTTTTGAGAGTGTTGACGAATGCGTGCCTCATGGCTTTGCTGAGCCTCCATTTCTTAATATACTCACAAGTCAGCCATACATTGGATGCATCTCATGGGAAGCGCCTATACCTCTGGGGTCTTGCAGTCCGGGTTAGACTCCTCGTGCCAGCGACGATTAAACTCATACGTGATCCGTTGAAGAAACGAGACAAGCTATATATAAACAAGAGATATTAGATGGTCTAGTTGCTACGACACCGTTGGGTTGACGCACAATGAGAGACCAGGGGCCAGCATTGCTTGGGTGAAAGAAACTTTCGATACTGGTGACAAGTTTATCTAGAGAATCTAGCGCGCGGGAACCAGCGAGAAACCCGGAGTTGGAGTCTCGGTCGCGTACTGGCCCATCAACTCCCATCGAATACACTAGCAGTACAGCCAGTGACTCTGCAACGTGGCCACAATTAGTTTTGACCGTATACCCTATGAGTTTACTTACGGGTTCTACTGTCGTTCTTCTTAACTTTTGTAGGCTGTCTAGTTGTCCTGTCCGCATGGCTACTAGTTAAGATAGAGCTCTGAGTGAGAGGTTAGCCATATGCTCCCCACCTAGCACTCTCGACTTACTTGACCCGACCCAACAGGAACGTCTATTCGATACAGTCAGCTAAGCTTTTTGGATCGACAACGTTGCTCACTCATGCTCCCGAGGCATTTGGACATTAACAACACCCATTCTTGGTTTGTGAAAATACCAACGTCTTTGCGCTCCGCCCCACCATCTGCCCATCTGCTTTCCTTCCCGGCACAATGTTCCTCAGCTAGATTTCCCATAACATGTATAAGTCTGTCGTCGACAACCGTAGAGTTGAAGGCCTCCCAGATCTTGAATAGTGCAGGCATATATAGCCCGGGATGGCTGGGAGATATGAACGAAGTAATGACGATGATCATAGTTTGAATAGACTACCAATAGTAAGGTCAATCAATAGTCTCCGAAGATACAGTGGGCAAGCTTACATCTTGTGTCACGAGCGGGATGAATACGTCCAGCATCTTGGGGGTTTCGGAAGGAGGGTAATATAGCCGACTAGTTTCCGCAACATGCAGGAGAATGTTCATAACGTTTCGACTAGATTTTACGTTAATGTGCGTATTGATCTAAAAAGGTTCAAGGACAGACCTCGAGTCGACGACGCGCTGCGACGGCCAAATTTCACGTCGACAGCGTTCCCACAAGCTGAGCCAATCAAGCTGCAATTCTTCAAGCTCCAGCCGTCTCTTGGTGCCGGGCTTGGTGTATATCAGCTGGCTCAGGATATCCGCCCATTCTTGATATCGGTTGGGCTCTATCCCAGGGAGGACTGCCCGGCCGGTTAGTCATACGATACAAAGCCCATGTGGGTTTTACATACTACACAGTCCATAATACAACCTTGCTAGCTGTGCTCGAATTTTTCTTGACATAGGATACTTCAAGGACATCCATCTGGTTGAACAATCAATATTTTGGATCTATGCCTGCGCAAATGGCGTGGATCTCACCCTTGTAGTCGATGGGTCCAGTTCCCAAGCATTTCCCATTCTTTGGCTCGAACACAGATAACAATCCGAGCCACTATATTGTCCAACATCTTTGCCATCTCTTCTAGAGTTTCGGTGGCGTATGGAAGATGAGCCCGATATACTTCGATGCTCGTAAACTCTCGCTCGCCGCCATTTGCGTCGTCTATAGATGTGTCAGACATGGTGGGAAATTTTTGGTACGGATTTTGGGGCAATGCAGCTTTATATACGCCTAAAAAGCTGACGCGTTGGTGGACACGCGTTCAGATCTACGAGTGATGTGCGAAGAATCACGTGATTCAATTCATCCCCCCTGAAATGAGTCTTGGATATATATTTCTTCAAGCATTTTAGGTACAGAGGGAGTTATACAAAAAATCTAAAGGAGACATAAGGTCCGAAAAATAATCTCACTTGCTAGCATTAGCTTTGGCGGTCTTTACATGATTTCAGTGGATCAGCACCGTGTCGTTCAAGTGGTTAAAAGTACTCACCAACTCGGCTTGAACCTTCAAAGCCCTTGGTACATCATCGCGTGGCATGGTCAGTTCGATAAGCTGGATACACTCCCTTTTGTTGAATGTCTCGTCATTAAGAAGCTCGTCCAGCTCGTCCTGAGTCTTGACCTGGTACGATTTGGTGGGCTGGCTGCCGTCAGGCTTGGAGAAGAGTTTCAGAAGCACTAGAGAACAGTCATTATAAATTCTATGATAATATATTTATATACTCACGTTGGTGGTTGTACGGCTGAATGTTATTATAGCCTCGTTTTGGGCCATGAATGCATCTTGCAACGTGGGAAGTGTGAATACAAGGGTAATGGAATCTGTGCGCATTCACTCACCGTTCGATCTCGTACCCATCATTGTTCAAAACGAAGATGAAAGGATTCAGACCATGTCGGATCATGGTTCCGATTTCTTGTATCGTCAACTGCAGGCTCCCGTCGCCGACAAACACGATTGTGCGTCGGTCGTTTTGTTCCTTGGCGGCGAGTGATGCACCTAGAGCAGCACCAACGCTCCACCCGATTGATCCCCAGAGAACTAGAAGATTGCGGATGAGGTCAGAATGACTCCTATGTTGTGGATTCGACGGCGTTTACGAACCTTGAGAGATGACAGAAGTGTCCTTTGGAACAGGAACGTCGATTATACCAAAATTAGAGGTACTGCGGTATAGTGAGCTACTGTGTCGGCCATTAATTATTACGAAACACTGACCCAGTTTCTGAAACAATAACGTCGTTCTCACGGTACCATTTGCCCATGCGTGGCCACAAATAGGCTTGCGTAATGGCACCTTTGCCAAACTTGGCATCGTCGGCAGTGGCCACATGGTCTGCCGGGCCAGCAGCCGCAGTAGCGTGTTGCTCTTCGGCATCCTTCAAGGCTGCTTGTTTACGAGGTGTTCCGACTATGTGCCAAAGATCAGTACGTCCGCACTATTAAGATGGGGTGTGCCGAGGCCACTTACGCTTTGGCCCATGCTTTGCAATGCTTTCCGCGAGCCTGACATTCAAGGCAGGCAGCAGGTTTCGGAAGTTTACGCTTGGGTAATGCGCATAGCCAACTTTGGTGTGAGTAGTGTGCAACTCGATCATGTGCTAACGATCAAGCTATATCAGTATGTTTCAAATCGATCATGAGCCTAAAGACGTACCCTCACGTCGATACCCCAGGAGAAGCTGCCGCTGTTGAAATCGCTCTTTAGGGCTCCAACAGCGATAACCAGATCGCTCTTCTCTACGAGTTCCCTCACAGCCGGCAGAGAGTTGGCTCCAATATACACACCGCCGAATAGTTCGTGGCTCTCGTCAAGAACACCTTTGGACATAGGGGTTGTGAAGAACCTAACACCAGTACTGGCCACGAACTTTTCAACCTAGAGAGGCATTGTTATCTATGCAGGCCTATTGATTTAAACCATCCAACGTACCTCCTTCTCAACACCATATCGCTCGGCGCAAGCATCAACCAAAACAACAGGGTCATGGCTGGCTTCGAAAAGGTGCTGGATCTCGTCAACGACCAGTTCTAGTTCACGTTCGCATTCGGCATCCGAAATACGCTCTTTGATGACGATATCTGGTGTAAGAGGAGCGCTGTGGGGATGAGGCAGCGGCGTCTTGAGTCCGAAGGATGGCACCTTAACGTGATGCAGATTGGTAGGGAATGTCAAGTAAACAGGGCGACACTCGGTCAACGCTACACGAAGTACACGGTCGACTTCGAGAGGCAAGGCGTCCGTTCCAGTAGGGCCCGTGACCAAGTTGGCCATGGCAGCGGATATGGGCGCAGACATCTTGGAGAAATGGCTGAAAATTCCATCGCCAAGGGTGTGGTGGAGCAGTGCACTAAGGACGAGTTGAGCCGAGCAGAAATTCGAGATAAGAATGCTACCTACTGGCGCTGTTGTAGCCCTTCACCAGGGACCCCGACAATGTGCAGCACAGGAACGCGCTTGGTTCAACCAAGGTGTGAGCGAGGCCCCACCTGCATTATTTGTAAAAGCCTACCTCTGACATTGCGCCAGCCATTCCGTTAAGAGCACTCAGCTCGCCGACTCCATAGGTAGTCACAATGCACTAATGTGAGAATTAGCTCTTATCATGGTTCGCATATACTGTGTTGAATGCGACCTACAGACAGCGAACGTTTGATCCTTGCGTAGCCATCCGCTGCATATGCCTGGCAAGCATCGTATTAGATGACGGTGCGCAAAATTATTTGTTGATTACGTACGGCGTTTAGCTCATTAGCATTGCCGACCCACTGAAGGGTGTCATCATCTTCGATGTAGTCCAAAAATTCGAGGTTAAAATCACCTGTCAAACCAATCACCGTTAGATGGACCAGGCGACGATGGGAAGCGATCTTACCTGGTACGCCGAATATCTGTTTGCAATCTAGCTGCTTGAGGCGTTCGATGATGTAGAGAGACAATGCTATTTTCTCGGGATACTCTGACATGATCGAAGTGGCCGAAAGATGTCAGTCAAGGGGTTCTCCTGAATAGAGGTATGAGCAGCGTCGTCTCTGTGGCAAGATCTCACTCACGTTGAGGGATGGGAGTCTTTGGGGCATCAGCCTGGGAGAAACGCAGGCATTTATACCCACATGGAAGTGCAATCGCTCGTATCATCGAGTGCATGCAGTCACGTGATGCATCTAGTCTCACCACCTCGGAGCGGGAAACGATATTGCGCACCCCCGTCTTCCTCCGCGACCGTGGACAAGTGGTCTGTGCCATACGACAAGGAGTGGCCCACTATGACACCTCCTTTCCAACAGAATGTCGCCACTCGGCGAGGCGGTTGCGGGAAGCCCTATCTCTACGTTCTCACACATCTAATCCGGAGCTTTGGTTATTTTGGGCCTAGGCGATAATCGCGTGCAAAGTGGATATTAGTCTACAAAAAATTGTGGGCGCGAGTGAGAGACATCATAGTATTGCGCCCTAGTCTCCCCCCCGCGGCTAACCTTGTTCCCTCACTATCCTGTGTGGGGAGAGGCGTTGCCGAGACGTGTCCATTCATCTTGTCCCCGTCTGCTGGCGGCGCAAAGGGCACATCTCCGCCGGCTTCCGGTGGGATTACGTCGACGCACTTGCGAGCCGAAGCCAGAATTCCAACTGCATAGAGCGGTGTCTACTTGACTCATGTCCTGAGACAAATACTATATCAGGAACCGAACCAGTGCTTATCTTCTACCGGCCGGCTCAAGTTGATCGATCGGCTGATGGATTGTTCTGGAGCATGCATACAGGCCAAGTCGTCACTGTTGGATAGGAGGACAGGCCGAATACAGTGTGAATCATTTCGCATAAATTATGGGGATACGCAACCTCTCGCGGGTGGAACGCCGACCGCCGTAGGCGTAGGAGCATGAATCAAATCCTCAGGAAGCCCAAATAAATGTCGGATAGAGAATCTAACTCGGGGTTGGCCCTCTCAATGCTAACAATATTGTGCGCACGTTCCGCCACGCATCGAGCTCAGCATGCATCATGGTTCAACTCGCCATCGAACCCGATGGCGGTCACATGTAAGCAATTAGACTCGATCCACGGGCATCTGCAACATCGAGGACGTCGGCTTTGATCGAGGACGTAGCAATCGTGACAGGCAGCGCGTCATGAGTCGCGGTCTCATACCTAACACGCACGCGCATAACGCCCGACGATCGGTTTCTGTCTCGATTTGGTAAAACCCCGGGTCGTTTTGACAGTATGTGATACCAATGACGACCGCCAGTTCACCGCCATTGACGTAGACATTTGGGGCCAGTTTTGTCAGATGCTCAACTGAACCAGGTTCTGTTGAGTATAAAAACTAGCCCAGACCAGTCGTTCTTCCTCATCATCTCATTCTCGCTTTCAAACAACTCTCGTCCACTCCTCTATATTTAACCATGGGTATCGAATACAAGGTAGGCCGTGTAATACCCACTCTACCACTTAGCTCCACGTTTGACTGGGCATCTAGGTCGGCGACAAGGTCAAGTACACTGCCAGTACGTCGTTCGCCATCAAAACATGAGCCCTCCTCACCATTTTTGTCTAGTTGGTGGAGGCAATGTTGAAAACTCGGCCACCACCGGGGAGATTGTTGAGATTGTCGCCAACCCCGAGCCTGCTGGCGACGCCGGAAACACTGTTCAGGTTAGAACCTATGGTTTTAGCCATTGTTTTACTTGAGCTGATGTGAATTTATTCAGGCGTCTGAAGGAGAGCCTCGTATGTCGTTCTTTCATTCAGAAATGGCCACGCCAACTCGTTTGACCCTGTAGGCTATGTGATCAAGAATGACAACACTGGCAAGAGCACCCCTTACAAGGCCACCAATATTAGTGGCTATGCTTAGATGAATGCAAGAATTGTATTATCTGTAACTCTTAATGTTCTATGACAAATTGCTGTCCCCATTATGATGAGAGACGAAGAATTTGTGACTTCCGACTTGATTCCTAGCGTGAACTGAGCTTCCAAAAGCGTCATGGAATTGAAACGCTGGAGGGGTTCATTCTTCGCAGATTGTTACCAAAAGTGTCGTCAAGTGAAGCACGATGACGATCTGCTGACGATGCCCAACCCCATACTAGGGTGATGCAAAATTTGAGATCGAGCGTCTTGCTGGATGTTGCATCAGTGGCCTTGTCAGAGAGCCAGCGCGGCCTCTGTGCTTCATCATGATTTTCACCCCACGTACGGTCGTCCGAGTGCCTCGTTTTACCACTTCATTGGCCACCACCTCCCATAAATACAAGGCAAGTTGCAAATTCAACAATTTCATGGTTTTTGTGGACATTATCAGTGGCATAGGTTGGACAAAGGGCTCAACATACTGCTAGCCAGTGGGAATAGGCTCATTAAGGTGACTGCACTTGACTGGCTGCCTCGTTTCGAGTCGGCGACGGTAATGTTTCAAACTCCACGACAACCGGAGAGATTGAGAAATTTATAACCGACCCCGAGCGTGCAGGTAGCGCTGGGAATGTACAGTAGAAGCCCCGATGATGTATAGAGTCGGGGGAATTCTTATTTGGGGTTTATACATGATTGGGGTCGCCCCTAAATCACCGATGAATTTCATATATGTACACTCGGGAGAGAACGGGCTAAATACATGATCAATCTAAAACAACGCCAATTGAGTGCTAAGGTCTGAAAGAAACAATAGATTAGCTCGGAGACGGGGCTCGGTAAATTCGATGGCACTGGCGAGTTCGATCAAAAGAGCTTGGGCACGCCGATGGAGACTGTTGATTGTCATCTGTAGCGCGGACATGGACTCTCGTACATCTTCAGCTTCGGTCGGAACCGAAAGTGGCGGTGGTTTGGGCTCCGGACCACAAATCCCCGTGTGCTGCCAACAGTTTTGAATCGTACGAGAACTAACCTGCGCCCATGCATCGCAGATCGTCGACATTGCAGTAAGTTGATTGATCTTGTAGATGTCCTCCTCGCCAGCGTCCTCCTGTTCAATTGCTTGCTGAAGTAGCAGGCGTTTACAGTTAGCCTATCGGGAGGGCAGGCATCAACGGCGCACGAATCCCGCTCTCAGCGACCTTGTGTCGCCGTATCATAGCCTTAGTAATTGACCGACTCTTATTTGAAATTAGCACCGGGCATGCCCGGGTGGAATTCTTATTCGGGGTCTATACTTATTTACCAGTATACATCATTGGGGTCGCGACTGTAGTTGTGAGTATTACTGGTTTGTGGACTAGAGAGACCTGTTCACCAAACATTTATGCAGGCATCTAAGAGAGAGCCACGTGTATATCGTTTGGTCTAACATACTTGTATACGCCGCATAATCATCTTTCGCTCGAGGTTATCTCACAAGGAATGATAACACGGGTGCGTTGCACTACCGTTTTTGAGACATGTCAATAACACGTGAACTCAGGCAAAAGCACCGCATATAAGCAGGCGAATATTGTCGGTCCGGCGTAGAATGCTATCAAAATGGCTACGTTGCCTCCTGTAATCCATGTAACAACCAAAGATGGATCGTGAGAAATGCACTTTTTTCGCAGTTTGATTCGCCACTGGACAGCCACGGTTGAAACGTGATAAGCGCGCAGCGGGCCTCGTTAGCCACTACGCCCAACCAGGACCAGTACTTGGACCTCTGGTGGCTCTAGGATCACTTTCAACTCCATTTTAAACGATACGCTACAAAATAATACTCCCGGCCCTTGCCTTTCGTCATTCACGAGTGATGAACCCCACACAGCCGACACCCCAGCCCAGCAGCAACGCTGCGCCTGGAACTCGGCGACCCAGGGGTTCTCGCCGAGACAATTTCTCAAAGGGCTTGGGAAGGCCTCAGTCGCTCCATCCCGTGTTCAATTGGGAGGACTCCGTTGAACCTGGGACGGTGCCGAGGTACCTTCGGCGAGCTGCCGATGTCAACAAGGCGCTTGAGGTCGCACAGGGGTGGGCATGACTCGGTCGCAACCGGACTCTCAGAACCAACTAACCCACGCGCCGTTTTTAGGCCATTTGGGTTTGACGTAGAATGGAAGCCAACTTTTGTTAAAGGTCAGCCGCAGTCACCCATCGCGCTGCTGCAACTCGCAAAGGAGGACCAGATACTTCTCATCCAGCTTAGTGCTATGAATGGTGAGTAATTGGCAAACGGAGTGTGATTTCAACCCCGCTCAATGATTCGATTTCGTACTTGTAATAGAATTCCCGGAGCGGTTGCGAGAAATTTGGAAGACCCACACATCATAAAAGCTGGCGTTGGCATTATGGAGGACGCCAAGAAGCTTTGGAGGGATCACGGGGTGTCGCTGCTGGGAGCGGTGGAGTTGAGCCATCTCGCTCGATCCGCTGATTCATCACGTTGGGCGGGTGGAAAGTTGCGCGAGCTAATATCGTGAGTAATTTGCCTCTACGCAGACTGGATCTATTGAAATCAACCCACATCCTAAAGCTTGACTCGGCTGCTAGAAGCATACCGATCCCGACGCCTGAATAAAGGAAAGGCGAGGATGAGCAACTGGGAGTTACCATTAACAGACCAACAAATCAACTGTATGTCCCTAGGCTACTCGAGTTTGATTGATTGCCTAACTACCTGGTCTAGACGCTGCTTCTGATGCTCTGGCGGGATATATAGTCTACCAGGATTTGATGAACTTAAACCCACATACGGCTCCCGAAACCTATACGTCTGATATCTTGGCGGGCCAAAAGATGGAGCCGACTGGTAGTAGCCGTATCCAAGCCCAACAGCCACCATGACCGTTTGCCTTGCGATTTATCCCATTCAATTTTATATTGGTCAAGGTCTAACCTTGTGTGCCTAGTCTGCCAATTTTTGCGTATTTCAGGGCCTGTATCCTAGCTAGCTATATGAAATGTGACCTGGTTTAAACACGTGATTCTGTCTCTTCCTGTTTCCAACTACTATCCTGTAATGAATGCACTATATGGAACGGCCAAAACAAGTGTTATCGCTGGACTAGCAAAAAGGCGAATATCCATACCATGCTATTCCGTACTCGGTTGCAAGAATCCTAGTCAAGACCTTGTTCAACGGTTCTCACGGCTTGCTTCAGTACCTTCAGGGCGAGCAGTTGTGAACCCAGGCGCACCGCGAGCGCATGCGAACAACAGGTCGAGGATAGCACCATATGCTATCATTGCCGGTGGCCTTGCATTATGGGGGCTTTCTCAGTCCTATGCCCTCGATGCTCCCGACGACGCTGAGAAAAGCAAGTAGCTGCGATCGAACTCAGTTATCTCAAAGTACATTACTGAACCTCATATAACACATACAGTCGATCCAGCTACTTCCATCAAGTTTCCTACTATACTCAGACTAGAAGGAGAGCCCGAGCTGACTTTGCTTGGCGTCGGGGTTCGGACAGTATCGTTTTTGGCTATGCGCGTATACTCTGTTGCATTCTATGCTGACCTAGCAAACGTTGACTTAACGGTACGGCCGCCTGGTCCAAATATATCCTAATCCTAACCGCCTTGTGACATTAGTCATTAAAACTATGTAAAACCGCAGAAGAGCGCATTGAGACGCTGCTCGAAACAACCACATGTGCCCTTCGCATAGGCAAGTTGCTGTCAGCGTTCCTCCAAACCAAATCGCTTACCGTCCGACTTACACGCAGTTCCTACCCGCGCAACTTCTTATTCACATCTTCGAGATGGGTTCATTAGAGCTATCCAGGCTCGTCAGTTACTAGCACGGAAGGCAGGAAACCTTGAAGCGGAGCAGGAAGAAGTACGTAGCTCTCTTATCACAAACACGCCTAGGCTCCTATCCACGCGTCTGGTAGGCTCTTCATGCTCCGCTCCAACAATTCAAAGGGCTGTTCCCCACCGCCGCGTTCAAAAAGCACGAACCAATGCATATAGTCCTGTCCTCGCCGAAAATCCGGCCGCGTCAACTCCGCATTCCTCCGCTGGGCGCGGTCGGGGACACCTGGATCGCAACCGAGTTCTTCCGAGCGTATTTCCAAGGGACAATTTCACCACCTGTGAGTGCAGGAAAATCTCGTGGGAAAACTGTTGGCTCATACCCGCTTTCAGTTGATCGAAGACGTAAAGCGCAGCGTGGACAGCATTTAATTCTAGGCAAACCCATAGTAACAAGAGCGAATCTATGCGTGAAAATACAAATATATGCGATCTAACTGGCTCAAGCATTCTTGCCCATTGCAAGCGAAACCAATACATAAGACTGGACACAGGAAGCACGTGAACACCCAATCCATGAATAATTTGAGGCGGAGATACTCACATTAGCGACCACTACGACGATAAATATCAAGTAACCCAGAGACATGGTCAGCCAGTTGTTTTTGTAACTCACATACCCACCCTCTGGTTTAGGTACGCGCATGACAGCATCAGAGCTTGCCAAATAGACAAGCGGGAAAATCACGAAAGGTAGCACGATACTAAGGGCCACCTGCGAAGCGACTAGAAGGGCATCGATTCCCTGACGTCCTACTGCAATCGCAACCACCATGGAGGGTATGAGCCCAATGAGACGGGTGATCGTCCTCCGAGCAAGCGGCTAAGTTTATGCGAATATAAGATGGCCGATCTAGTGTCATAACGTAAGAAACACCCACTGAGATCTGCCATTCGATGAATCCCTCGCTAACGATTTGTCCGGCGAGCGTTGCGGTAATGGATGCGCTTTGCCCGGAACAGAGCAATGCGAGTGCAAACAGAAAAGCGGCCGCTACCCAGCACACACGTGTAAGCGCGCCCATTTTGCGTAGCCTTGCGCTGAGTACTCACGCCTTCCGATCTTATCCCTAATAAGATCATGAGCATCGAATAACCCTGCGTCGGGGCTCTGGCCGTTGCCCCCATAATAAAATGCTGCAGCCCCGAGGATCAGTATTCTAAATCACATGTCAGCTGTATGCGGTGACAGAACATGATATGCAAACCCACGCCGAGTTGATTGAGACCGCGAAACCCAATAGACTCATGACTGGGGAACAAAGTATGGTTAGCCTCACGGCTTTTGCGACTTCGGCGCGACCTACCGATGTCAATGATGGCGTGTCCCAAGTGGTCTCGGATGAATTCTAGTGAATTATTCCGATGATTACGATGGTATTCTTCAGCCTGCGGCTGAATTTGTGGCACTTTCCCCGACTCATTCCCTGCTGACTCTGCAGGCGTCATTCGTGCTGACTGAAGAGATGTTGTCGTGTGCCTAGGTGCCGGTTGGGCAGCCTCGGCTAGCTCATGAGCGCTGAGATTCGCTTGGACGGAAACCGCCTGGTTTCGGTTGACAGACGAGTCACTTGGGGGAGATCGCTGAACCCAAAATAACGCTCGACGAGCACGCCCGAATTGCTGCCAAAACGTATACACTCTTTTTTGTTCGTTAAAGGGCAAGTTCGCTTGAGGAATTGGCTCTGAAACTCGGTTCAACGTCGCGAGACTCGAACCAAGGAACAAAGCGTGCGGCATCTATACCAGGACACGAGTCAAGGGGCATCATTCAATAAAGCGTGGTCACTTGTACGTACAACGGTGGCGCCTAGAATACCGATAGACGTGTACAAGGCACCTGGCTGAAATAGTGTCTGGGTTGCGGACGTGAGCTCCCGTTCCGTTGGCTAGAGTGTGAACGGACCTTGGAAGGCAAATACCCTATGCGTGATAGGAAAGTTTGGACGTCAATCTGATACGCTCGAGTCTCCTTGAAAGCTTAATGCTCCTACCATTAAAAACGTCCGACCACACGGGGTCGATCTTCTTGATCAAAATGATGAAAACCACGAAGACAACCAGGACCAGCGACATCAGGAGCAGCTGACCAGCCGGTGGAGCAAAAAAAAAAGTCAGGCTGACACAGGAACCGAACCCTGGACACTCACCTCGAACGCACGCACAGGGCGACCAGCCGTAGTTGGAGCCATGGCCAATACAAAAATGACATCGACCGAGGTGATGAGGACCCCTGCCCATAGTGGTATGGCAGGGATCAAGAGGCACAATCCAATCGCGCTACCCAAGAGCTTCAAAAATATGACAGGTTAGATTGCGCCCAATCGAGACCTGGAGACACATTATCCGCGTACCTCTGCCAAGTCTGTCGCAATAATACCAATCTCGCACACGACATACATCGGATACAATAATGCACGCCGGTACCATAACTTGTGCTTTGGTCGCGAATGGAGCAGCAGCCGACAATGCTGTGCCAAATCTATCCCAAAAAGCAAACGGGCGCTCACGTTGGAATGACGAAAAAGGAAGCTCGCAGTGTGGCTACTTACCGAGTCCAGTGACGCATCCTAATCGTGCGGCCATCGTCTGAACCGGACATCAAATAACTGATAAGTGTTGCGGATAGCCTCGATTTTGGGGGGACTTGCCTGTAAAAGAATCGCGCCCAAACCAGCTAGCAACACAACAAACAAAAGTTTGTACCCATATTGAGATCCAGCCTGGAGGTCCACAGACCAATTTCCACTGCACAGTCCAGGCCATCAGTCGGCTTCCCGCTATACTCTTTTCATTTGTCGACAAAGCCACGCACGGATCGAAATAAGCGATAGACGCGAGCACCCCGGGTCCAACGTGGCGGGTAACATGTACCACTATAAACTTTTTACTCGTTTTAGACCAGACTCTGGTCGATCCCCCCCCCGGTCTGTCAGTTCATTTGCTCCACAGAAACGCCTGACACAACTCACTTGAACCTTTGTAGCCTGCTCGGGTTAGGCACCGTGCTGTCGTCTGCGTGTTTTTCATCCATGACGTGCTCGGGCTGGTGTGGCGAGCCCAGTCGCCTGGGAGGAGCCTCCTGGATTGAGATTGGCATTATTTCTCGACTCTCACGTCTAGTTGTCGAGCAGAATGCTCCGCGAATCGAGGACTGAGGGGTGACAGTATCAAACAAGACTACGTGGGGTCACGTTAGTTGCGGTCTAAGGAGAATCATACGACACGGGAATCTATAGTCTCACAGATGACCCGGGTCCGATTTCGCTTGGCAGGTCACTCGGTCCTATGGAGACAGCAGCCACAGCGTATAGACAAGACTCGGCGTCCGGAACAAGCAGAAACTTCAAGAGGGAATACGTGGACAAAGATCATTGAGCTTCGGCCTGAACTAGTGGTTTCGAGAGTCCCGTAACTTCCCACCGACGGATTACGTCAGGACCGTAAAACCGATGCGGTACCGGGTTTATCCTCACGCCAAGATCCTCCTGGTGATCTCACAGCGACATCATCGAACGATCCAAACACAAAATTGTATGCTGTTGCCCCAAGGCGGATTCGGTAGTCCCGCAACGACAAAGCCAAACCACGTTTATTTATCGATACATACACAAAGAAAGAAAATGGCCCGATCAAATTCACAAGGTTCACCACTTGATACCGCGCTCGACGAGCTCCTCCTTGAACATCTCGAGTCGCCCTATTGCATAGCCCAGATAATCGAAATCACTAATCGCTCCCGTCGTCACATCATCACTTGCTTGAACGATTCCCCAAATACCCCACACCGCGTGCGAGGCCGGGGACCATGCATATACCTGAGCATCCAACGTGTCCATAAGCTCCTCGCCCTCGACCTGCCCCACCAGGCCAGGCGACGACGGCGACCTGGGTTTGGGCCTAGAACCGCCGTTGGACCCGTTGAGACTAAGGGATGACGCAGACCAGTTTGCGTTAAACGAGGATTGTCTGGTCGGAGCTGGGGACACGGTCAAAGGCGTTGCCAGAGCCAGCGTGGGGGATGTCAGATAGCCGCAGTAAAAGTTCCAACGCTCGCCTCGCGTGGGGTAGCGAGAACGTGTGAGGACATGTGGTGCGTCGGGGTTGTGGTAGTTGGCCATCCACTCGTGAAAGTGGTTCGCAATGTCAAACGCAGCCGGGTTGGGAGCCGCATACTCAAAGTCGACGACGATGATCTGACGCTGTAAGTCGTGTGACTCTCAAACTAGAGTGGCGCGACTCACCCGATGGTGATCCTGCTTGCCGGCTGCAGGTTTGTTCCAACGAAGCAGGTTGCCGTACTGGGCATCATTGTGGGCAAAGACGATCTCGCTTCTTCCATAGTCTTCCTCCCATTTCTGGAGCCACGCCCAATAGGCATCCCATGCACGCGCAAATTCGTCGAGATCGAGCTTGTGCCTAACCCCATGCCAGACATGGCCAGGAGTAATCTCGCCCCTGTTTTCCTTGGCCTTGAGCATGTCGAGAACTTCCTTGGCAGGCCCTCGCCACGCGAATACGTTCTTGAGAACCGTCTCCTGGCCGTTCCAGGTCGGGCCAACGACGCCTAGGACGTCGACGCTATGGAGCTCGCGCATGCGCATTCCGATCCAGCGACTCTGAACTGGGTCACGCAAGTCCTGGCTGGTAAGCGCACTGGAATCGAACCATTCCTCGACCCGACCGTTCTGAAAGGTGCCGAAAACGCGTGGGCCGATGCGGTAGACGGAAGAAAGGATATGAAGTGTATGCAGCTCGTCTGGTCGAGAAATGAGCGTAGAGGACGAGGGCCCGTAGATTCGGAGCAGAACGGTGCGCGGAGAAGAGGTTTGAGAGTACGAGGAGCTGTGATGCGAGAGATGTGGGGCCGACGGGGCGGAAGATTGGGGGACCGATGTGGAGGTGGGGGGAGCGTTGCCCGAGTAGGAGATGAAGAAGACGGCGTTGGTGAGTGCCCCTGAGACTTTGGATATCTGGACGTGTTCGGGCTCGAGGGTGGTGGATGTCCAGGTCGGAACGCGAATCGTCTGGAAAACCTGGAGCAAGGCCTGGCGGAAGGGCGCGGTCTTGTATTTCCTGGGGAGGGGGCAGAAGCGTCAGTAGGACGTATGCGGTCGACGTTGCGGAGAGGATGTACTGCCCATGCAGGGTTGGTCCGTCGACTGTCACTTGGTCAATTGCGACCGCGTGGAGGCGAGCAGCGAGATAAGTGGCACGCACCTGGCTTCGAGTTTGAGGTCTGCGTGGCGCACGCCCTCTTCTGTGACCTCTTCGACATCGCCCTCGGGCAGCATCATGACACTGGTGGCATTGCTGGCGAGCGAGCTGACAGACGAATAGGAGAGCGGTCGAGGGCGTTGGGGCGTCTGGACCGACAGGGCCTTGGAGGGGTGCGAGGCGGTCGGAGTGAGAATCGGCGTCGACATTGCGGTGAGCGGCAGCAGGCAGCAGGCGGCTGAGCGGGGGTCTGTGCTGGTGGTGGTGGTGGACGTGGTCACGCGAGCGGGGGGGCAGACACCAGCAGCACTCGGATAGCGGCTCCGGATGACGAGCCGGATGACGATAACGGGAGCTGATCGGCTAGAGCGGAGCAACGGTTGGGGGCGCTGGGGGCGGGTGGCAGTGTCGGTGGCAGTGGCAGTGACGTCCAAGTCACGTGTGGGGTGGCACAAAGGAAAACGATAGACGTAAGATCGCCGTAAGAGAGCCGCACGTTAATGAATGGGGCGAGTCTCGGTGGCTCTATGCATCACGTTGGCGCCCGTCGGATCGATGGGTGCCCACCCCCGATTTCGCGATACATGCGCTGCACAGCGTGGGGGCCAGAACGCGTACCCGCCCGCGCCGCCGCATACACCGACGCCGGGCTCGGTGGGCCGGTCGGCAGCAGCAGCGGCAGCAGCAGCGCAGGCCTGGGTGGCGATGGCGCAGGGCAGGCCGCAGACGAGGCAGGGAGTGGGCGAAGCGGCGCGGTGTGGGAGATCAGCAACGAGGTGTGTGGCGGCTTCTGTTCCTTTGCGCGTGTCGGCTCGAGGGCCTTGATAAACGCGGTCCCCTGTGCCCGTCTCCTCGCCGGACCAGCGTTGTCGACGTCGGCCACCACATTTTATTATCGTATCTATCCTTCCACGCGGAGGCAGCTCTGCCCTTTCATCGCTTTGCACTTACTTATTCTGCATTGATTATTGTCGAGCAGCAACTGAACAAATCGAAAATATCTAGTGAGCCGTGTCCTGCGCGCGGGCGACCGATGCTGACTGACCCAGACACGACATTTTATGAACGCCCCGCACGAGTAGTCTCACGACCGCACGACATGTCTGACCCCGGCCGCAACGACCTCGACCCGCGCCCGGCCCCGTCCCCCAACCACAAAATCGAGCTCGACCGCTCGACGCCTCCGCTCACCAAACGCTCCTCGATGCGCCCGACCCACACCGCGTACTCGCCCTCGCCGCTCATCCTCGGCGGTCGCGCCATGCTCCCCGCCGTCTCCACCACCGACTTCCACGACCCCAAGATGCCCATCGCCATGTCCGCCATCGAGGCAGACAAGTCCTCCGGCTTTGGCGACTTCAAGGGCCCCGCGTCCGCCACCGTCGCGCGCGCCGCCAAGTTTGCCGGCCGCCAGGGCTGGGCGTTCAAGTCCCCCACGCCCGTCGTCGACGACGCGGGCCCCGGCTGGTCCGACGTCGCCGACGACATGAGCAGGCTCCACGTGTCCGACCCCCCAGAGGCCGCCGACCGCGCGATCCCCCGGAGCGGCGACTCGGGCTCGTCCATCTCCCCCACGGCCCCGACCAACGAGCCAGGCGACAATACTCTATTCTCGTACAGTCACTCTCGTTCGCCTTCCTCTGCTACCACGTCCTCTGACGGGCCCGCCAGCGTTCTGACGCCGCTTCACCAATCCAAGGCCAGCATCGATGCCAAGGCTGCGCTCCAGGACGACCCGATCACCG
The DNA here is from genome assembly GCA_030998015.1 of Ceratorhiza oryzae-sativae. Lineage (NCBI taxonomy): Eukaryota > Fungi > Basidiomycota > Agaricomycetes > Cantharellales > Ceratobasidiaceae > Ceratorhiza > Ceratorhiza oryzae-sativae. Next base: position 689,184 of record JARWMV010000234.1, on the reverse strand, counting down.
CGATGGACAAGTCGTTCGCGTCCAGCTTTGCCCATCAAGAACGACCCTCGGCCCAGCACCCCGTGCCGCAGTATCCCCAGGCTATCCATGCCGCACACATGCCCCTCGGCCCTGCGCCCAACATGCCGCTCGACGCAAGCGCGGAGCAGTACGACTACCGCACCCACCCCATCCCGTCCCAGTCCACCACGGACGACCACACGCTCGAGTACAGATACCCGACCGAGATGGGCGTGCGTGCGATGGCAGCCATGCCCATGCCTGTCACCCTCCCACCCCAGGCGGTTCCTCCGACCGCCCACTACGCCCCGAGCATCGATTACCGGTACCCCCAGGCTCCGTATGCAGCCCCACCTCCTGGCGCTTATGCTCCCATGCCCGCTCCGGCTGCCCCTCCCCCGTTGTACGGAGACATGCACCACGAGCGTGGCGTCAGCGTCGGCTATCCGCACGGGCATGCCCCCCACATTCGAGCAGCACACCATCATTCCGCTTCAGATCCGGCGATTCGAGACGCCGCTGCGCTTCTGACCGCTCTCCAGTCCTACCCCCCGCCTCACATCAACCACGTGGCGGGTGCGATGTACGGCGCTCCATACTCGCCAAATAACTTCTATACCCAGGCCGATGCTTACACGCCCGCATTAGCTCAGGCCCTCGCTCGTCAGCTTCAATACGATGCGCCTGCCTATTTGCGTGAGAACCACGGTGGACCCAGTGCGAACAACCGCAAGTTGGGACTGTACAAGACCGAGCTGTGCAGGAGCTGGGAAGAAAAGGGCACATGCCGCTACGGACCTAAATGCCAGTTTGCCCACGGAGAGGAAGAGATCCGCAAGGTCGCACGTCACCCCAAGGTACGCAGAACCTCTTACATGATCGTCCTGCTGGTTCTTATCGCCATTCTCTTTCAGTACAAGACCGAAATCTGTCGCACATTTTGGGTTTCGGGGTCGTGTCCGTATGGTAAACGGTAGGTTCACCCAGAACTCGTAAACGATTTTTAATCTCACTGTTGTGGGGTAAAAAAAGATGCTGCTTCATTCATACCGAGTTGCCTGTCTCTGGGGCCCCCGGTCTTCCTGGGGCTCCTTCCCCATCAAACGCCGAGTCTTCGCGAGCCAACCCCCAACCCCCAGCGCAGCAGGATGGCCGAGCAAGGTCTCTCAGCACCAACAGCGATCCGAACGACCAGCCGGCGTCGATCCTAGCACGCATCTCAGCCAAGTCGCGCGAGTCCTCTGGGGGTAACGCCCCAGGGCGCCCATCCCCCGCGGCACCCGCAGAAGTGACGTCGCCGACTTCTGCAACGACCGTACAAGCCGAACAAAACTTTGTGCCATACGGTCGGCACGCGTTAGGATCTTTACGTGTCGACACCGCTTTGGACAACACACCCGCGCACGCGGTCTCGGCCTTTCCGTTTTCGGCTAACCCTGCGATCTCGACGACGCGTCCTTCGCCAGGGCCGGCAACCGCGACCGGCGATTACGCGCACAGACACTTTGGCGACATCACCTCGGGTCTCATGTCCCAGGTAAGGAAATATTGGTTATGGCATGTCTTCCCACACTGACTTGCACGTCTTCGAACAGCGCCTGGCCCCTATGTCGCCCATGACGCCTGTGAATTCGGTTCAGAACCAGAACACACATCGCTACTCCTTGTCGGGTGATGCAAGCATTCCTTCGCTGGCTACTCGTTCACCCGAAGCGCGCATCTCGGGTGGTTCGACTCCGTACAACGTCAACGGGTCATCGAACGATACGCCCGGGCGAGCGACTCCGTCGTCGACCATGTCCCCGTACCACGGCCGTTCCGGTAGCGGCCAATGGGTACCCCCACAAGTCAACCAAGCCAGACATGCGGCGAGCCCGTCGTTTGGGTCTGTGTCCAACGGCTCTGCCAACGAGCTTCACAACTGGTCAGAGGTTGCGGTCGGACCCAACTCGCGCCAGTGGCCATAGACGATCGTGGTTGACGGTCACCCCCCCACTATGAATTTCGCCTGTTTTTCAAAGGACGATGTGTGATGAATTTGCGTGTTTTGCTTGGCTGCGGTTCATCGGGGGCCCACGCCATCTTGTTTCCATTTTCCAATGTTGTGTTGCCGGTCCACTCATCTGCTCTGTGTCGCCCGATGATTGATTATTGTTCATATGTGTTTCCTAACCTTAACCATAAAGATTGTTGCTACCTTTGTGTGTGCCTTCTTGGCTCGTCAGTGCGTGCTTGCTGGATGTGGGGCGGCCCTGTGATGAACGAGCGAAGACTCTGGAGAACGCGTGAGAATAGCGCTAGCGCGAGTTGGGTGAGAGTACCACGCTACATCAGATGATCCCCACGAACGTGGACCGACCGGACTGCCCAACAAATGTGGCGGCATTGATGGCGGCCTAACGCGACACGAATGATATTGCATCGCAAGTAGCAATATCAAAATTATCGTAAACGGACATACACCCATGGTCGGCTGGCCCAGCGGCGAGTAAATAATGACCACGGCTAGTGCCATCAAATATCTCGCTATGACAATCGATCTGCGCCGGTTTGTTATATGTGAGTTACACAATCGGTGGCGCGATGCGAAGATCGACCGTTGTTTGGCTCCGTGCTTTGGCCCCGCCGGTTTCCTATTAAGACGCTTCAGCCTATCTATAGCCGATATACAGCGGGCAAAACGGCATCGATGTTGCAGATGGCGGTGCGATGTCGCACTAGCAAAGCACATTAAGGGGTGCGTAGCCTCGCCACACAAAACCTCCGACAGGAAATCAAATTCCGGATCGATCACACTGCATCGTATCCAGAGCCGAAGCATAAAAGAAAATCTTCATTGAATTACGCAGATCGATCACAGGCGATGGGAGGCCAGAAACCTTGTTGGACTACTTATACATCTGAACGAAGCTAACTAAAAAACAACAGAGTGAACAACATCAGCCAGGGGAGACGGCTGAAATCAACAGTTTCGCGTGCGTATATGAGGAAAAAAATAAAGTAAGAAAGCTTGATGCAAGAAATCGTGATAAGATTCAAAGTCCGCTTTTGCACGTATGTGCCTACCCAAACTCGGTTTGATCGAGCCCCAGGCAAGGTCTTCGTAGTGTTGTCTTCTCAAGATAACGTTTCATTATCCGATACCGATGCCTCGTCCTCCGGGTAGTGTTTCATGAACAAGGAAAGCTTTTTTGCGATAGATTTAGCATGCATGTAAAGGATCATCAACGAGGGAAGAACGTACAAGAAATCCGATGACAAGGCATGGCGTGCATACCATCCAGATAGACTAGAATCACGATAATCTTAGTCTCGTGTACCGGACGCCGACGTCAGGCTGGGCTCACCGAGATAGACTGAGAGACCGCTTGGATGACCGCGGCTCGCAAGGTTTCGGGTTCGAGTTCTGTTAATACACGGTAGTCGAAATTCGGTGCTGAGATGTTCAAGTCAAACTCCGCCGGCAGCATGGCGGCGAGGCGGCTCTCATAAATCGCTCCCCCCACAGACTAGAAAAAAACTTTAGCCCAGGGATCGGGAGGGACGGAGAACCGAACATACCACGCCCGATGATGCTCCAATAAAGCGAACTAGGAACAAGCCACCAGTCACCGCGGGAGTACCATACCCTGGCATAGCGGATGCGAGCGCAGTGACGGGTGTTTTGAGCAACAACCCTACTCCAAAACCAGCAACCAAGGGAATCAAAGCTTGCATGACAACATTTGATTTTTCGTTGAGCAATGTCATAAGACCTGCCGTAGATAAGTCAATTTCATTGTAATATATAATCTATACCTAAGGTACGCACCAAAGCCAGTAGCCATAATAGCCAGCCCCACTCGGATGATGGCGTTGTGTGCCTTGGTTTTCTCAGTTACATAGAATCCGATCAAAGACACCAAGGAGGAACCTAGAGTATAGGGAAGGAGTTCAATGCCAGCGAGCAGGGCGCTAGAACCGTGAACAGCCTGTAGTGTGTTTTAGTAACGAGAGCGGAGGGCTGAGTGTCAAAGCTACCTGGTAGTAGAGAGCCAAATAAAAAGTACCCGCGTTGAAAGCCATCGTCTGAAAGAAGGAAAACACCAATATGATACCTAATATCTGGCTAAGTTTTTGGTCAAGATCGAGTATAAACCACTAACCAGTTGTGCGTGTCTGGAACAATCTGGGAGCAAGAAGCGCATGTTTCGGATCCGCGCTCATAGACTCCCCCAGGGCACCGCTCTCGTATATCCCGCCCAGAGTCAACATAACGACGCCTGTGATGAGGAGGATCAGAGTGATGGGTGCAGTCCCTAATCGAAATTGTTAGATGGGCAACATCGGCACAGACGCACTAGCTTACATCCTTCAGCAGTAGCCAATATAAAACCAAAGACAAGTGAAGCGGTTCCTCCAACGAGGAGTACACTAACCAAAATGGATCAGTAACCGACTTTGGTAGGACACCGATAAGCAACTCACAGGCCCACCCAATCAAAAGTCGCGAGCAGTTCGTAGGCAGACAGCTGACTGCACGGGGCCTCTTGCCAAGCGCTCAGAGAAAGAACCGCAGCAATGAGAGCCACACAGCCAACGGGTAAGTTGATGTAAACTTTCAAACACGGTCATCAGCGAAACTAGATTTCGGGTTAGATAGGAACTAGGACATACATGCCCATCTCCAGGAGACAAGATCTGTGGCGTCCAAACAAAGCGTATTAGAGGCCAGATGTGGAAATCATGACGTCGTTGCTTACCGCTAAAAACACCTCCCAAGAGGGGCCCAGCGAGGGCCGAAGATGACCATACGACCGTCAGTGCTGCGTTCCAACGATGGCGGGTCTTTGCCGGTGCGACTTCGTCCAGTATCACCCACACCAGAGTGACAATACCGCCTCCACCTACACCTTGCAGTGCTCGAGCGATAAAGAGCCATGTCATGGTCTATGTATATGCGTAAGTGTTCAGTGGGTTTACGATACAAAAGGCTAGGGGCTTACCTGGGCCGCTCCACACAAGCCGGAAGTAGCAAGGAACAACGTCAAACAGGTATATAGCACCCGCTACATCAAACGTCAGTATCTCCGTGGGCGTATATAACTCAGCTGTTTTCATGTGCTCACCTTTCGACCAAACATCATAGTAAACTGGCCATATATGGGCTGGAATATGGTCTGGGTCAGCAAATAACTGAAATGCGAATTGTCAGAACCACTGGTGATTTCAACTAGGATTTGGAATGGGCCAACCTTACACCGACCCAGGAGTACTGCGCAGTGGAACCGTCCAGCTCAGCGCTAATGGTGGGCAGCGATGTTGACACTATGGTCTGATTTCGCATTCCGTCAGTTCTCCCCCTTGGCCATCATCGTGGATGGAGTACGTACCGTATCGGTGATGGCGAGAAAAAGGCAAACCGCTAATCTGTACGGTAACCTAAGTCAAATGCAACCGAACACTATCGGTCAACTCACGCTGCGTGTATGACAAACAACCGCCCGAAGCCAAGCTCGTTTGCAGAGGTAGCTGGATAATAGTCGTTCAGACCGGGGCGGCCGAGGACGGTCCAACATGGCTTACTGTTGCTCTCAACGTCAGCCGGCCGGATGAGGTGTGCTACAGAAACCTCAGAGCGGGCGTCTGCGACAGAGATGCTGTCGATCTTGTCGTTGGGGGGCTGGGACGGAGCAAGCGTCGGTGTCGACGCCCTCGACGACAGGCTGGGGGCAATAGAGGGGGCCGGGCTCGAAGACATGGCAGGAGACTCGAGGGGGATGGTGTCGGAGCAGCATGTGGAATTGTGTATTTATGCTGGCGGGGCTTTTGACAAGGATGAGTGGATTGCGCCTCCTGAAGGCACAACGCGACCAAAGCAGGTGAACCAGGAGCTGGGTAGGAAGATTGGGTGATGAACGATCGGCCAAGCCAACGTGGGCAAGTGAAGAAAGTATGGGCTCTGGATAATGCGTACACAGGCTTTCGGAGTGGCAAACAAGTGGCCCGCACATCCGACAGCGCGTCCAGAGGGAAGCCTGCCGATGCGATCTCGCAGGCCCGACAGTCGGGCTACGCCCTGCTCGAGCTTTGATTTGACACAAGCGCGCAACAGTGTTTCGAGCCGAACGCCTGGATCAGCGTCGACCACACGTGAGGCTGTCGCTCCTCAAAGGAAGCTTTCGCCCCCATTTCAGGCCGCTTTAGGCCGCTTTGGGCTGATGTTCCCCGACTGCGATCTCAACTAAATCTACCGGTCACTAGTCCGTTTTCTTCCTCGCCGATTGCACAGGTTTTCGCACAAATTCCAGCGACCCCGGCTCGCTGCCCTGCTGATCACTCGCCGACGAGGGTCCATCGGATCCTCGGCGGCCTGGTATCCACTGGTTGTCACGTACATCCCTCATTAGGCTTGAGCAAAAAGAAAGACTAATACGCAGCATATGTGGTGTAATTCACCCACGATCTAACCCGTCCCAGCTGCCCGCTTGCGACGATCCGAAGCATTCGGCATTTCAGCTGTCGACGCCCCCGGTCAAATCAGGGCAGAACAGAGATCGCGATGGTAGCGGTACATCATCGGGCAAAGAGTAGAGATTGTCAACTCCCGAAAAGCTTAGACAAGGAGCGAGATAACCACCCCCTTTCGGACGGATCGGGGGTGGGTGATGGCGATGAGGGGGAAAAGCTATCCGTACCATCTTGTTTGTCACCCGGACGTTCACGTGTCTCGGCTGTGGTCGTCTGATCTACCTCTGGCCTCGACACTCGGCCTTCCACATCATCCGCATATTGCTGAAGGATTTGGCGCTGGCGTTGCGTAAGAGTTCTACAGATAGGGGTTTAGCTAGTGCTTGTGATTGCAGAGCAAATGAGGCATACCTGGGTATCTGAATCGTAAACGACACAAACAGATCGCCCTTTTCGCCGCCGTAGAGTGCAGGTATACCTCTCCCTTTCAGCACGTATTCTTGACCTTGCTGTGTACCCCCGGGTACACGGACTTCGACTTCGCCATCGAGTGTTGGAACCCGAACTCTCCCACCGAGCAGGGCGGTGTGCACCGGAACCCGTGCATCATAGTGAATATTGGTGCCTTGCCTTCGGAACACTTTCGACGTCGCAACGTTGATTCGGACTAAAAGATCCCCAGGCGAGCCGGACCCGGTCGTGGGTGCGTCACCGGCCCCGCTGACTCGCACACTCATACCATCCTCAATGCCTATGACACAAGTCGGCCACACCTCTCCATTAGCCTAAACGAACACGCACCAGCTGGGATGTCCACCTTGACCGTTTTCCTCACCCGAACCTTGCCCAGCCCACTACAGTCTCCGCATTGACCGCCCTTGGGCACTGTCATACCGGTACCACCACACTCCGAGCATGTGCTCGCCATCTGAAAGCCGCTCTGGATCACAAACGTCCGCGTGCCAGTGCCCTTGCACGAGCCGCAGGTGGAACGTTTCGCTCCAGGCTTGAGACCGCTACCCGAGCACGGTTTGCAATCTACCACGGGCGTAACGTTGACTGTCCTAATCGTGCCTTGACATGCTTCCAAGAACTCAATCCCCACGGAGGCCTCAATATCTTGTCCTCGCAAGTTATCTTGGAATCCAGGACGCCTGCCTCTCATTCCTCCACCGAAAGCCGAACCGAAGAGTGCCTCAAAAATGTCAGCCTGGGAACGACCACTTGCTGCCCCAAAAGCTCCGCCAAAATCTTGGAATCCCCCAAAGCCTCCTCCTCCGAACGGCCCGCGACCGTTGGCGTAGGCGTTTGGATCAAAGCCCGGCTCCTGCGACGCGGTACCATACTGGTCATATGCTGCTTTCTTCTCTGTGTCACCGAGAATCTGACAATGTGGGGGGAAGCCCACAGCTATCAACATCGGAGTAGGCTGGGACAAGTCCGCGAACTAACCTCATAAGCTGCCTGAATGTCCAGGAACTTGTCTTTAACCGAAGGGTCCTTATTTGTGTCCGGATGATATTTCCGAGCGAGCTGCATAACGTACATTAGGTCACACAAATGATATAGGGTACACATATAATAACCACTCACATCGAAGTAGGCTTTCTTGATATCGGCCGGCTTTGCGTCTTTCTTTACCCCTAGAACCTGATAGGGATCCTTTTGTGCGGCTGTATTTATTTGCGAGGCATGAAAGGAGCGCTGCAATAACGTTTAGCAATCTGAATGTATGAACGCCACCGAGATTGCTCACACCAAAGTTCACAGTACCAAACCGTAGATTGGCCACAGGTCCCTGTCCCCGAGAGTGGGTATGAAATGCAATCCCTCTATTGGTTTTCACAATCCTGAAAGGCGAAGGCGCAGGACGCTTGACACAGAACGAGGCGGCTTGGATGCAAGCAGGCGTCAGCCTCATCGTGTGAATGTTTAGGATAGCTGTGGTAGTTTATCCAACTTTTATCGATACAAATCTGGGTCTTGGATGATGTCTATTGCAGAAGGAAACAGCAGCGGGAACAGTACAGAGTGGCAGAATGAAGCACGAGAAAAATCTATGCACGTGACATCGAGACCTCCCGGCTTCCGCGAGTTTGTGGCCACAACTTTGTATCGTTCCAGTGCGTTGACATCATAGTTGCCTTTATAACCAAATACAATTCAATGACAGCAAATTGAAAATTTATGTAGATACAGACCCCTCGCTTTCACCCTCGGCCGCGTTGGCTGCTGCCTCCTTGACGATGTCTAGTTTTATGAGTTAATATCATCCCTGCGTCAACCGGTGAAAAGGGCTCACCAAAGTATGGATGGTCCTGCGCCTCGAGCGCGGTCAATCGCTCTTGGTGATCATAGCGCAATAGTTTGTCCAAAAAGTCGATCGCCTCGTTGCTGATATACCGTTGGTTCTCAGAAGTTACAAACCGGGCCCATGGTTTTCGCTGGTACCTAGAGGGCGAGCGTATTCTGTTGGCACGACACATCGGACAAGAAATCAGAACTATGTTACCTTCCCAGGATGTCGTCATATTGGGCATCAAGCTCAATATCATACTTTTCGAGATAAGCGTATAGCTCATCGGTACCCAGAACTTTTGTGATCTTCACAAGCTGGTCGTAATTGTCGTGCCCGTGAAAGAACGGCTCCTTACGGAAGATCTATCCTCCATAGTATAGTTCCGGCCGTTGAAGATAACCCGATCGGCTTACCATCGAAGCAAACATGCATCCCAAGCTCCACATGTCCAAACTGTAGTCGTACTCCTGAAAGTCGACTAGCAGCTCCGGGCCCTTGAAATAGCGTGATGCGACTCGGACGTTGTACTCGGTCTTGGGGTGGTAAAACTCGGCGAGACCCCAATCGATAAGCCTGAGCTGTGTAGCCGTGGTAGGGTTAGGAATTTGATTCGGGCTGGGGGGGTCGCCTTACCTTTCGCGATTCATGGTCAATCATGACATTATGAGGCTTGACGTCCCGGTGCATGATGCCCTTGGAGTGGCAAAAATCGAGCGCCTGATAGGATGGTTAAAGGATGCTCGGAGGAGCGAGTGAATTGGCCTACTTTGAGCAGTTCAAGCATATAGTAGCGGACATCAAAATCGGTGAACTTGGGGTACAGGACTTTAAAATCGACGTTGTTGACATATTCGGTAACGAGGCTGGGTATTTTTGAGATGGGGTCGCGAACGACGTCTAGGAGTGCAACAATGTTGGGGCCGCCTGCGAGGTTTTGAAGGATTTTAATTTCACGCTTGATTTTCTTCTTCTTGACCGGCTTCAAGACCTTGATGATGCACTTTTCGTCGTTGACGATGTGGATGCCTTCGAAAACCTGGGGACATTCGTGACTTGGCGTTTGAGCAGCTCCATCCGCGCCGATCGACTCACCTCGGAGTACTTTCCGCGGCCAACCTTCCTGACAATCTCATAGTGGTCCTGGGCGCCCCACTGGACTGTCAAGTTGTCTGCAACGGTCGTTGGTGGCGGTAGCCGGGGCGAGCAAAGGAATCAAATACCATAATCCCACCATTGCTAGAGGAGGCACGAGGGTGAGTTTTCATCGGTGGCGGATGGGGGTCACGTACGGCGCCGAGCCTCTCGTTGACGTTGGCGTATACCCTTGATACAGAGCGTCTGGGCGGCATCTCTCGAATGCGGCGACCACGATGCGGGCGGGGCAAGTCGTGTCTTGGCCGGCGGCACTAGCGCCGGCGCTTAGGCTCGCTCGAATTTGCAATTTGGGCCTGTTTCGCCCATCTCCATCCACCGACTATGGGATCGCCGTCCAGCCCAGCGAGCCTGCGGGACCTGTACGCGGCGCCCCCAGACGGCTGGTCGTTCTTCCCGGCGCCCGACGACCTCAGGCCACCGGGCACCAAGAGCCAGTCGCCCGCCTGGCCCGCGGTCTCGGCCGACTCTCACGTATTCGACCTGTCGCCCATCAGCCCGGATGTCGGCTCGTTCGACCCGCGCATCGCGCTCAGGGCCCTGGCCACGGCGGGCATGCTGCAATACGCGACGACAGCAATCGCCATGCCCTTTGAAGTCGGAAAAGTATTGCTCCAGGTCCAGTGGATCCCCAAGGAGCACCTCATGCCGGCCGAGCCAGAGCCAGCTCCTGAGCCGCAGCCAGAAGAAGACCAGGCAAGTCGGCGTCGATCATGCGCATACACCACTAACCCGCTTCCTAGTTGAGCGAAGCGTCCGACGATTCCCTCTTTCACGATCCCAGCGAGCCCCGGCCCCGCATCCGGCTCGAACCCTCTCGACCCAAACCCGCCGACGAGGAGGGCTATGTCGTGCGTCGATCTCTGGCAGACAAAGCCACTAGGCCCCAGTTTGTTATCCCCATCGGACCGTCGGAGGGCGTGTGGGGGATGATGAAGCGAGTAGGAAGGTGGCAGACCGAAGGCTGGCTATCGCTTTGGAAAGGCAAGAAGCAGCATACATTCATACATTCCGACCATGTACTTACATTTGGCAATAGGCCAGCTGACGTCCTGTGCCATTGACGTCCTGTCGGGGATTCTTCAGCCCGTAGCGCTCTCTCTGCTCAGCGCAGCGTTCATGCCGAGCGATCCCACACTTTCCCTTTCGCTCTCGGATACACCCCGACCTGGCAAGCCGCTCGCGATCACCGTCGCATCCCATCTAATTACAGGATTCATCCTGTCTCCTCTTGACCTTGTTCGCACGCGACTCATCGTGCAATCCTCGTTGTCAAGCCACAGAACATACTCCGGCCCCGTGGCTGCCTTGCGCAGCATCTACCACAAAGAAGGCGGCCTAGCGGGCATGTATATGCACCCTAACCTCCTTGTCCCAACCTTGATCGAGAACACACTTCGGCCTTTACTAACGCTCTCTGCGCCACTTTTCATTGCGCGCACGCTTTTCATTACGGAAGAATCTCACCCTGTTGCCTACCAGGCTGCGGAGCTACTATTTTCCTCGGCTACTCTTTTGCTCACTCTCCCAATTGAAACCGCGCGACGAAGGCTCCAGATTCAGACCCGTGGCACCGGCCAGTTCCAGGCCTGCGTCGAGACACGACCCTCTCCATATGTTGGCGTCTTGGACGTTATTTGGCGAGTTTTATCCGAGGAGCGATCCATGTATACCGTGTTGAGGCGCAGAGGAGTATCAAGTCAGGGACAGCCGACGGAGGAGGAGCTCAAGGAGAAGCCCTCTTGGTTCTCGAGCACAGGCATTGGACAATTGTATCGGGGCTTTGGGATGGGTATGGGCGCGAGTGCGGTTGTGTTCCTTCTCGCTACACTTGCGGGCGGTGATTCCTCAGATGCAGGGTGGGCGGAACTGTAGTTTGCTAATTCATCTCAGCCAATCGGTTGCTCACCACTCGATTGCGCTTTCCAAAAATGTAATGCTTGCCAGAAAAAAAAAATCAGCCTCACATCCAATACAAATTCTATAGTGCTGATAAAGCCCCCTCCTCAAAGATAGTTTGCGATTAGGGCAAACATCAGCACATCGTATGAACAGGCTCTGTCTTGAGAACCACTTGGGCAGCATGGTTCATCCGCTCTTCCCTCGCCAAAGCCACTGCACACGTCATCGTTGATCCTCGGGGATGAAATACCATCCACCTTTGTTAACAACCACACCAACGGGCCAAGAATCATCCGTGCCACTATTAAAAAAAAAGCATGAAGCCACACAAGCCATCTCGTTGGCCCCCAGAGATTGAATACATATCTCAATCTTCTTTCGCTCCCCAGTTTCCGCAGCCATCCCGGGCGCTGGTCGTCGGACCGAAGTCCACACAGGATAGAGGCGACGCCTCTCGACGAACCCCCGTCGGGATTAAACTAATTGATGACCCTCGCCATCCAGCATACGGGCAACGAGGTAAGCATTCCGAACTTATACACCCCCAGTTCGCAACACAAGCCACTATCAGTCGCCTTTCGATGAGCGCTTTTTTTTTTTTTTTGGTTGGGCGGGTCCGGTTCGTCGACCGACGACTGTTTTTGTTGGCGAGTTTTTCTTGTCGGTGCTGCGTGGAAATCTGCTCGCCCGCCGACTGAACAAGTGGCTGGCGATGATCTATGTGATGAACGGGGCCATGTGCTGTGTTCATATGACTGAAGTTTTTCCGACTAAACCCATAAGGTCTTTTTGCCATGACAAAGATAGCTCCGAATAGCTACATTATCCCTTACTACGGCGAGATACATTGCGATGAGAGGCCAGAATCCGACTATGACCTATCGCTGGAACATGTCGATGGTGTGAATATCGGGGTCGATGCGTCACGAAAGGGAAATGAGGCCCGGTTTATCAACGACTATCGAGGGGTACAGTCCAAGCCAAACGCCGCCTTCCGCCAAGGCAGGGATAGTCGTGGATGGCTCGAAATGAGCGTCTGGAGCGGCTCGCTACCCATCAAGAAAGGAGATGAGATTCTCGTCAGCTATGGAAAAGGCTGGTGGGCGGCTCGAACCTTGACTGAAAACGAGGCGAGCTGAATCCGCTCTCGCCGCAGTGTTCGGGCCACAAGGTTTCTGGGTATTGGGCATGACGTGCGAGGAATTTCCTCACAGCGCATATATTCAATGTCAGATTAAAATACACGAGGAGCTAATATGATTTCGTCCCAGGCTGAACATTGAATAGCGCCGGGTAACCCGCATGCCCTACAATGCCACGCTGCGATTACCAAGCCAGACACCATGCGCAAGCATGCACAGGAACGAGAAAAGGTTGATTAGAGAGCTGAGCCCATGCAGCATACCAAATGTCTTGTTCAGTGATTTCATTTCGGCGGAGACCTGAGGAACAACCCTGGTTAGCACCTCTTAGGATGTCCCTTGGGTATGTGCTTACCGTTGGGTCGTTGTATTGTTTCTTCTCGGCCCTTTCGAGTTTGTGGCGTTCAAACATCACTCTAAATTATTTTTACGAGTCAGTGCAAATATCACATACACACAATATTCTAAATACGAACTCTGATGTTCTAGGTCCTAGATATAGCAAATTTGATGCATGTGAAATGAGAGCAAAGCCCAGGAGCCAGGCTTGCACAACCGCTGGAGAGAAGTCGAGTGGGGCCGCACGAACTTCCGGATGGCTCATGACCCAGATTCCCAGGAGTGCCGCCGTTATGGCCGTTGAAGTTGAAAAGAAGATCGGGAACGTTTTGAATTGAAGCATCCCAAACTGCTGCCGCGGTAAGGCTCGGAATGCGATAAAGCCTAGGGGCGATGCGAAATAAATTAGATCATTTGCTATGCATTCTCCGTATATGTGTACCTTGAATAAAGGACCCCCAAAGGGCTTCACGGTAAGGAAAATCAGTACATGCCGCCGGAAGCATTAGTGATGATCACGAACTCGCGCCAAACACGTACGAGTACAGCAGGTGGTACAGTACGCGTAGCTGTAATATCTCCCTCATAGCCTCAATAATCACCAGAGCCATGCTTGAATCCAAAGAGGTGTTAGTCAAGCTCCACAGTGGTAGGCAGCCGCATCGGACGAACCTATTCTCGTTCTCGCTGCCGTTCTTGGTGCGTTGTCAATGTCCGATGGCGCCTCAGGCTGAGTGATGCAATCCAACTACGAATCTGGCTAGGCCACTCGCTATGGGTTGTGAAATGTATGAAGTGGTGTCGCCTAGCTGTATAAGTTTTCGGCAGCTCAAACAAATGGATCTGGTCTGGGGGCCTGAGAGAATAACGTAGTCGCCAGCGAATAGCCGGCGCGCCGCTAATGATATGAAAGCTGACATAAGCTTCACGTTTATTTCCAATCAAAGCCGGGTGCATGATGTACAACAACGTTCTTGGACGTGCATATCCTTCCCCGATATTGCACATCAGGCCAAGCGGTCACTCTAGACCGGTTAGGCTACCCATGGGGCCACCTATGCCAATCCCCATGCCACGGCGGCGGCCTCCCCGTCCGGCTTCGTCCCCACGTCCCGCAATCAGAATATGTTTGTCAATGATCTGGGGTCGTGATGGTTAGCGCAGATCCCTGTTATAAAATGGAATTATACCCACGTCGTTGAGGATTGATGCAGACTTGGTTAGTGACGAGAGATAGCTGGTAAGTTGCACGTCCGCATATTCCTATACCAATCAACCGTAAACAAATCAAGTCTAAGGATTTCAGGAGTCACGCACAGTGCTAAACTCATCCCGGAATGCAGAGCTCTCGCTGGCCGGTAGGGATGCCACAAGGGCCTTGAGCGCTCGTAAGACCTCGTGGTTCTTAGCGACTTTACCTAGGGACACAGGGGTAAGCATGTAGGCGCGTGGCAGATTAGAGTATCTAACCAGCGAGGGTATCTGTGACGTATTGGACAAGGATAAGGATGCGATCATGGAGCATCTTGTATGCCGCCCGTTGAGTCCGGAGATGGGCGGTCACTACGGAAACCTCAAATGTTTGTGGCACACCCGGTGCCTAGGAGACTTACGATCGTCTTCCCCTCCTCCTCCACGTGCCGTCCAATCAACTGCAATTCGCTCTGCCTCGCCAGTTTGAATCTTCCACGACACCTCTTGGAATACCTATCAAAATTTGCTCAGATCTAGGACTCGTGTGCCTGCGCAAGGGCTTACCGTCCTAGACTTGCGGTCCTTGATTTCGATCGTAGATTCGAAGGCATGCAGAGGTAAGGTCTCAAGTTGTGAGCTATGGATGGAATGTGAGTGGTTATCGCACCAGTGGGAAGATACGTACCCATGGGCCTCGCCCGATGTTGGGGTAAGGACAAGCAATAACGGGCTGCTGTTGTATGCCGTAAATTGTTCGCCAAGGTTTACGTGCAGTTGGGTCGGTATGGGGGCATAAGTGTACCAGCCCAGGATTTCTAACGCAGGGAAAACCTGTTTATCTGTTGGCGGCTTAGTACGCTTTGCCACATTCGCCGGATAGACTCACATTGATCGCGACGAGTGGTTAAAAAACCATGGTCGATCTTGAGTACCGTGGCCTCTGGGGGCACACTAGGGTCATTGGTTGCGTTCAACTCTCCCTCTAGAACAAGTTCAAATGTGTTGACGATTTCTATATCGCGCCCATTTTGGGTACCGAGGAGCGCGCCAATAACTATCGCAAACCAGGAGCTCAGCACGTCAGCCAGAGGATAGTTAAAGTATAACGCACTGAAAGGGGCATCTTGATTTGTTTGTAGTTTCCGGCGGGTCAGGTGCTCGGATATATTAAGGATGGGTAGCGGGTGTCTGTAATGTTATAAGGGTTGGTCCGGTTCGAGTGAAAAATAAAATAAAATGACAAACATTGAAAGGTTTAAACCAGACTTCCCAGCTTGCGATATTACCACGAATGAACCAGCTGTGTCCATTGTTGGCCGGGCTTTGTATTTCGATAGGTGGAGGTGGAGAAGAAGGTAGTCCCCGCTAATTAATGTGCACATATTCCAAATCGGGCCAGACTTTGATACCGAAAATCGAAGTTAAGTGGCCGGGACACGCGTACGCAATGCCTTTTTACTCGACATGAGCGTTGGGATATAGACAGGATGTATACATGCTTTCGTACAAGAAGGAATTACTCTGGTACATATCCATCCCGCAACGCACGCTCTAATCGTTTGATTTCCTCAGCGCTTCCTGCTCGAGCGATCGCGTCACGAACTCGTGCACGTTCCTCGGCGGTCATAAGTCTGCCAGCCGCGCCGGCTTTTTGCCCTGGGCGGTCGTTGATGGGGTCGTCGCCTCCAGGAGTAAATGTCAGGCCTGTTGGCTGTGCGCTAGCCGCCTCTTGGATCGAAGTGGCTAGAGCAGTGGGCAGGCCTTCTGCCGTCACGAACAACGCCTTGGCAGTTTTTCGTTCCTGGAAAAGGATAAGGTTAATGCTGATAAGGGTGAATGCCATGTTGGGGGATATTATTTACCTTGTCTTTGATACGCTGGAAATCCAATACTCGCAACGACGACGAGCATTTAAACACGACCCAGTCGCGATAGTTCTTTTTCTCCCTCACAGGGTTCCCGAGTAGGGACAGGTACTCGAGATGCTTGAGAGTCCCGAGTGGAGAAAGATCTGCGAGTTCGGCAATGGCATTATTCGTCAAGACAATTGTCTTTAGCCGAGGTGCCGACATGGCGATCGACGGGGCAATATGAGATATGCGGTTCGACGACAGAAGGAGCGTGTGAAGGCGATGCAAACGCGGGAGGTTGGATAAGGATGTTAGGGCGTTGTCGGTAAAATCTATCGTGTCGTGTTGGTCCTAGTCGTACGATGCATTAGTCGGGCTGGAGAATCGTAAGAGACACACACATACATGAGTGACACCTAGATTCTCAATGGCAGCAATTTTGTGGCCTGCTCAAGCTTGGGTTCTTGAATAACATTGACGGTTTACGCGAAATGCACGAACCTCGGAGGTTCAGCTCGCGGTCCTTGAGGGGGTTGATAAAGCTCGGGGCGGCGGCGAGCACTTCTGGGGTGAGCTTCATGGCTGTGGGGACCGCGGTTAGGTCTGTTCACGCCGCGAGCGGGGCACGTACTGGCGCGTGGACGAAGGCGACGAGTGCTGGGGACCCTGGGCGCTTAGTGGGTAGCCGGGGTCCCGTGTGGCTTCTTTGCACTTGCAACACGACGCCTGGTCCTCACCTCCAACTTCCTCCCTCCCATCACCACCAACATGTCCGAGTCTCCTGTCTCCCAACAGTCCGTCCCCTACGGCAACGGTGTCGCCCCCGCCGCCACCCAGTATGCCAACGGACAGGCTCCCGCTCCCGCCGAGTCCGCAGTCCGCAAAAAGCTCAACGGCTATGTTGGTTTCGCCAACTTGCCAAATCAAGTTCACCGCAAGAGCGTTCGCACCGGATTCCAGTTCACAGTCATGGTCGTCGGTACGTTTCTTTTTTTCTCCCGCCAAGAGTCATGCGCGTGGTTTGACGCGCCGCGTTTCCTCAACCCTCTACGCGCTTCTGCAATCCTTGGCGTAACGCTTATTTTTTTTTCTTGCTATTCTAGGTGAATCGGGTCTTGGAAAGTCTACCTTAATCAACACTCTCTTCAACACCACGCTCTACCCACCCAAGGAGCACCTTCACCCAAGTGCCGAGCGACCCAAAACCGTTTCCATTGAGAGCATCAGTGCGGGTATGTTGCTTCTGAATTTCGTATTATGGACCCACATTGACTAGGCTCGTTTTAGACATCGAGGAAAACGGCGTGCGATTGCGCCTCACTGTTGTTGACACGCCTGGGTTTGGTGACTTTGTCAACAACGACGAGAGCTGGAAGCCGATTGTTGAGAACATCGAGGCGCGCTTCGACGCGTACCTTGAGCAGGAGAACCGAGTCAACCGCCAAAAGATGGTTGACAACCGTGTTCATGCTTGCCTCTACTTCATCCAGCCTTCGGGTCATTCGTAAGTCTGGCCGTATTTGGCACTCATAGTACTAATGCTTGCGTAATAGCCTGAAGCAGATCGATGTCGAGTTCATGCGCCGCCTCCACACCAAAGTCAACCTCATCCCCGTGATCGCCAAATCGGATACGCTTACGGACGAAGAGATCATCCAGTTCAAGCAGCGTGTAGGTTCTGTTACCTCGCTTTCATTAATTTCCACTTAACTTTTTTTAGATTCTCAACGATATCACTCACAACGAAATCCGTATCTTCCAAGCTCCGGTTTATGAGAACGAAGATGAGGAGACCATTGCGGAGAACGAGGAGATCGCTGTAAGACCACCAACTTATTCGTCTATCCCTCAGTACCTGACATGCATATCTCCAGAGCAAGATCCCCTTCGCTATTGTTGGATCTGATACACAGGTTCAGACTGCTGACGGCAGGAACGTCCGCGGTCGTTCATATCCTTGGGGTGTCATTGAGGTTGACAACGAAGACCACTGCGACTTTGTCAAGCTCCGGCAAATGCTCATCAGGACGTACATGGAAGAACTCCGTGAACATACCAATCTCTATCTGTACGAGAACTACCGCAGCGAAAAGCTCCTGGCGATGGGTGTTACTCAAGACCACTCTGTCTTCAAGGAGATCAAGTATGTATTTTCTGTTCGCTTTTTGCATCATATCTAATCCAACCCCTGCGCGAATAGCCCGGCGGTCAAGATGCAGGAAGAGCGCACGTTGCACGAGGCCAAGTTGGCAAAGATGGAAGCCGAGATGAAGATGGTCTTCCAGCAAAAAGTGCAAGAGAAGGAGGCCAAGCTCAAGCAGAGCGAGGAGGAACTCTACGCGCGTCACCGCGAGATGAAGGAGGCGCTCGACAAACAGCGCATGGAATTGGAGGACAAGAAGCGCAGGCTAGAGAGTGGCCGGCCGCTTACTCCAGAGAAGAACAGCGTATGTCCATCATCAATCGCCTATAACTTTGGTCTAACGTTCGTCCACGTAGACCAAGAAGAAGGGCTTCCTGCGAACCTAATTTTCTGTTTTTTTGCCTTTATCCGTCCTTGCCTTCTTCTGCGCACCTTTTTACCTATGCATAACGTCGTTTTACGTGTCCTTTCGTATCGCCTTGGTTATGGGATATTCTTTGATACCCAATAGTTGTTCGACTCCCACCCCCCTCCCCCACTGCGGGCATACCGCCTGTCCGTTCCTTTCCTTGGATCACTGTCTTTGTCTACTGGCGAATTCTATATTTTGTTAGTCCAACCACTTGTGACGCAATTCCTCAGCAAGTGTGGATCTGTTTGGGTCTATCCCAATCTAATCAACCGCGTCACCTGATTAAGAGGACCTGTTTCGCCCCTCCACCATCGTATCCCCTACTTGTTTCTTGTTTCATTTTAATTTTGCTGGAGAACTACAACGATGGCGCAGGCAACGTCTGTGCAGGCTGTGATTGAAGCCTTCAATGTTTTCGCGGTTCAGACTGATAAAAATTCGATCGACGCGGCCAACAAGTGGCTTCAAGATTTCCAGCACGCGGTACGCACCAGGCATTGGGAAACACCAAACGTTGTTATGTACTTCATTTCTGATCCACGATATTAGAGCGACTCGTGGGCGACATGCAATCAACTCCTGCTGCTACCCGATATCCCTGATGGGCCACGGGCATTTGCTGCTCAAACGTTTAGAACGAAGGCATGTCCTGGGCGAACCGGCAAATTAAGTTGATGTCATTTTGGATTTATAGATCACATATGATTTCCACGAAGTCGATCCTGCACACCGTCAAGGGCTGCGCGATTCGCTCATCGCTGCGATACAGCAGTACGCGTCTGGTCCCCGGGTTGTCCTCGTTCAAATGTGCCTTGCACTTGCGTGCTTTGTGCTGCAGTATCCTGAATGGGACAATCCGGTTGCGGATCTCGTCGCGTCGCTTGGACAGCAACCCGAAACCGTGCCGGCCCTGCTCGAATTTCTAACGGTCATCGCAGAGGAGATTACTACAAATTCGCGCATTCCGATTTCGGTCAGTACCCGGAGCCGCCCATCTTCCTTCCGTTCTTCGCATCTCCTACGGACGGCGGCCTAATGTTCGATCGGCGTTGTTTCCCCCCATGGCACCACCAGAACGAAGAATTTAGCGCGCGAGTCGAGAAGCTTTTGACGAACAATGCAAGCCAAGTTCTCACCCTGCTATCAATGTACATCCAAGCAAACGGTGAGGCACTACTAGTTTCAGGAGATGGACTCTAAGATTAAATACATGCACTAGGGGTCACGTCGGAAGTTCAATCGCAGGTCTTCCGTTGCATGAGGAGTTGGCTCAAGGCTGGTGAAGTATCCCCGACTGAGCTCGTTAAAACACCCCTTTTCGATCTTGCGTTTGAGGCGTTAGGCTCAGAATCCCTTTTCGATCCGGCAGTGGACGTCATCTGCGACATAATCCACGAGACTCAGGAGATTGACGATTTTCTTCCCGTGATAGAGCAGATCACAGCTCGCCTCATTGCTCTCAAACCAAAGTTGTCCGTAGTCAACGATGACACGGAAAAAATGCGAGGCTATACGAGAATTTTTGCGGAAGCTGGGGAAACATATCGCCTCTTGATCGTCAACCACATTGAAACCTTCTATCCCATCGTCGAGGCTATGCTCCAATGCGCTTCCTATCCCGATCTAGAGATCGTCCCCATCACGTTCCAGTTTTGGTACCACCTTGCCATGACTGCCTGCCATCGACGAGACTCCATTCCCCCTCTCATCTCTGACGCTTACCAGAAGCTTGCCGTGGTGATGATTGACCATCTCCGTTTCCCAACGGACTTCGATCAACTCCCCGCACAAGAGCGCGACGAATTCCGTGACTTCAGGCACGTCATGGGAGATACGCTCAAGGACTGTTGTTATGTCCTTGGCTCGTCCACTTGCCTATCGCGTACGTATGACATGGTAGTGAAAACCTTGGGTGATACTTCGACCCAACCTGCTTGGCAAGATATAGAAGCACCCTTATTCGCGATGCGATCTATGGGAGCAGAGATACCCCCTACCGACGAAGAAGTTGTCCCCCAAATTATGGGCCTCATTATCCGTCTTCCGCCTCACCCCAAAGTGCGATATGCCGCTACTCTCGTTGTCTCACGGTACTCCGAGTGGGTAGCATTGCACCCGTCGTATATCCCTGGATTGCTCGAGTACATTTCGGCGGCTTTCGAGGATTCTGATCGAGAAGTTGTCGCAGCAGCTGGCCAGGCCCTTCGGTTCCTTTGCAAAGACTGCAATCAGGTGGGTCCCCGAATTTGATCCTAACCATGTGGTAAAGTTAAAGTTTATTCCGACTTGAAATAGCATCTTACCTCCTATTTCTCTCAACTTCATTCGTTTGTGCAAACGATGTCACCGAAGATCTCTCAAAGCGATCGCGTCGAGATTTATGAGGGAATAGCACACGTCATTTCGGCCATGTCACTCCAAGATGCTGGGTTGGCATTGAAGCAATTAAGCCTAGAGCTATTGCAAAAGATTCACGAAGCTGCTACAGCTTCGTCTCTGTCCCCGAAGGCCCAGACGGATGCCATATGTGGTATGCACCTTGCTCCGATGTCAGAGGTCTATGCGCTGAAACCCTCTCATTTCCAGATGGCGTGGAACTACTCTTGAGCATGCTCCAGATTATCGGCACCTTTGGAGAAGAGCTTCCCGCTTCGTGCGAGGAAACTTGCTCGCAATCTTGGGCAGTAATTGACGCCGTCCTTAGTAGTCACGGCGGAGATCCGACTGTTTCTGAGAGCGTCTGTCGACTGCTGCGCGCCGCGTTGCCATTCTTTGGTTCATCCGCGCTTCCCGTCATACCGCTCTTGGTGAAACGTGCCGTCCTCAATTTCAACGAAACAGGGATTGCCAGCTACCCGTGGATTCTTCGGAAATGTATTGAGGCGCATGGGCATACCGGTCGGGTATCTCTTCGCGACGACTTTAAACAGGCATACGAACTAGTGAGTGCCCGGATGGCGAACATGCTGCAAACGCAATCCATTAGCAACATTCCAGATGGTGTGTGCTTTTGCTTTGGTTCATTTATCATCTATTTCTTACCACGATTTCAGTGATCGAAGACTACACATTCCTTGCGATGATCATGCTTCAGTACACACCGGACCTCATTCTCCTATCCCCCGCTCTTCCTACTACCGTTCAAGTCCTCTTAGCATGCCTCTCTCTGGTGCAGGCAGAGGCCATCTATGTCGGTGTCGATTTTGCCCAAGGCCTCCTTGGGCACGATGCCATGGACCAGACACAGCAATCCGCTCCCCCGAATTTCCCACTATATGCGGCCGCCATCAGAAACGCCGTTGGCCCTCATGGCCCTCAACTCGCCTCGGTACTGCTCAACGGGTTGGCTGGGGCGTATCCGGAGGACGTTACCCCATCGACTGTAACTGTCATAGGAGAAATGGCAAAAGTATGGCCCAACGAGTCGGCAGCGTGGATCGCTGCAGCTGCAGAGATGTTGCCTGCTAGCAGTGTCCATTCTACCGTCAAAGCTACCCTAGTGTCGGACGTTACCAAGTAAGTTCAAGTTGACCCACTCTATGGATAAACTGCTGAATAGGCAATCCGGCTTTTTAGTGCGAAACACCCCCGAGGAGTGAAGCAGGCGGTAATGGCGTTCCATCGAGAAAATGTTAAAATGCGGGAACGCAGGAGGGACGCTGTAGCCTCGCGGCAATTGTAGATGTGTTTAGCTAGTAGTTAACCTTTTAGTTGCACGGTAATCAAGGTTAGTATGTCTGGTGAATAAATAATCGATTTCTTGCATTGGTCCGAGCTCGGCGTTAAAATCCGGCTGCTTCCGCATACGGGTGTGAACGGACCGCGCCTGGGACGGGTGATTCGCACGTTGGACATCATCCATACCACCTCAACGATCAACATGTTCCGTGCTACGCGAGCCCTTGCTCCTGCAGCGGGGTCTGCTAGTGCGTATCGCTACGCGTGCATGCATGCAGTTTCTGACATCAACTAGAGCGTTCATTTGCAAGCTCGGCGATCCGACGCGGATACGAAGATACCATTCCGAACCTTAAAATCCATAAGGATACCCGCGTATTGTGTCAAGGGTTTACTGGAAAGACGGTATGTCTGTGTGTCGGCTCACTGTCACAGTGCTAAATCCACCTGGCGGTAGGGTACTTTCCATGTTAAGGAGGCAATCGCGTATGGCACAAAAATGGTTGGCGGAACCTCCCCCAAGAAGGCAGGGCAGACCCATCTCGGACTTCCTGTATTTGGTTCAGTAAAAGACGTAAGGCACCGTCGCTCTCGCGGAACTGAGCTCTCGACAACCTGAGCCCTCTGTAGGCTGTGAGAGAAACCCATCCCGATGCAACAGTACTATACGTTCCTCCTCCGACTGCAGCCGACGCGATTATAGAAGCCATTGAAAATGAGATTGGTTTGATTGTCTGCATCACTGAAGGGATTCCGCAAGCAGACGAAATCAAAGTGAGCTACGTTGAATATACACCCTTTCCTTAATGGCTTACCCTTTTGTAGGTCATGCATGCTCTCAAGAGCCAATCGAAGTCCCGACTTGTGGGCCCTAACTGCCCAGGCATCATTAACCCTCTTGGCTGCAAGATGGGCATTCAACCTGGCCATATTCACAAGCCAGGAAAGATTGGTATCGTCTCTCGATCCGGAACCTTGACCTACGAAGCCGTTCACCAAACAACACTTGTCGGGCTGGGTCAGTCCTTGTGCATTGGCATTGGAGGAGACCCTTTCCCTGGGACGACCCACGTCGATGCTCTAAAAGTTCTCTTGAATGATCCTGCGACTGAAGGTATGCGGGCTAACGCCGTTCCAAAACACGCTACCAACTCAACTGGATTTAGGTGTCGTTCTCATTGGCGAAATCGGTGGTTCGAGCGAGGAAGAAGCCGCAGAATACCTCGCACAGTTCAATAAAGGCCGAGCTAACCCGAAGCCCCTCGTGGGTTTCATTGCTGGAACGACCGCACCTCCAGGTCGTCGTATGGGACACGCTGGGGCTATCATCGCAGGGGGCAAGGGTACGCTAGTCAAACTTGGAGCAAAAAATAGGCAATACGTTTACATATTCATCCAGGTGCGGCCGCGGACAAAGTCAAGGCTCTACAGGACGCTGGCGCAACCGTCGTGGATAGCCCAGCAAAGATTGGCCCAACGATCCTTAAGGTAATTTTTATTCATGCCAACGATAATTAACCCCGGACTGAATTGACGTGCTGCATACATTATAGCTGATGAAAGAGGCTGGGCTTGCATAGCTGGATGGCTTTATCGCCGTAATAGTACACAGTTCAAAAATAGTTAAACTGAGCTGTTTTACAAAGAAATATGTTTATCGTTTATCTACGATAGAGCATTCCGATGAAGATAAACACGGAACAAGCATCGTAAACACAGGTCGCCTCGTAAATAGCTAGTACCCATCGACGACCACCATAGACTTCAGTATGTCTACTGGAGGCAATGAGTTTCAGTCTGCGGTCTCGTATATCAATCGCCTGCCTCCTTCTGCATATGTATCAACCTCGACTCAGTTACAGGTGTGTCCACCGACGACAACGAAACATGGGGATGATTAATCCACAATCGTCCCAGCTGTACGCCGCATATAAATGCGTGACGGTCGGGCCCAAGCCAACTAGTTCCCGCCCCTCTTTCTTTGACATGACAGGCAGGGCCAAATGGGATGCTTGGGATAATCTGAGCAAGACCTTAGTAGACGAGGCTGACCCAGTTCAGGCAGCCGAACAATTGTACTTGGGGCATGCACGAAAATTGGGTTGGTCTGAAGCAGAGCAGTCCCACAATGACACTGTTAGCCCTATTTCCGAATCTGGCGAGAGCGCTGGGAAAGGGGTTGGCATGGGTGTGTCGGTCAGTGTACCAAAACCGGCTGCCCCGGGTCTGGAGAATTCAGTGCACGGGTTTGCTGTGAATGGCAACGCATCGGGGCTACGGCTGCTTCTTGACGGCGATCCATCACTCGTGAATGCTCGTGATGAGTTTGTATGTGGCTATTTTTCATGGTGATAGGGCTTTCTCCGACCTGTCAACTAGGAGTATACACCTCTGCATCTCGCGGCGGATCGCGGCCATTTGGACATAGTGCGGTTGTTGCTTAGCAGGGGAGCAGACGTGAATTTAAAGGTGAGTTCTTGAGTACACTCTTGCCTGAAGAAGTTAAGTTCGTGGAATACAGGATCAGGACGGGGATACCGCACTAGAAATAGCGACCGTAGCCAAACATGACCCAATCGTGCAAGCCATACGTGAACATAGCGACGGGAGTGGCTGAAATTCCAATGCGCGGGGAAGCATCAAACTGTGTATTAAAGTCATGGAACATGGGAATGCCATCCAGCACACCAATATCGCAACAATGAGCCATGGTCAAAATCGCGATGTTCAGCTATTCCACACCCCACTCGCCAACTCGCTTCATCGCAGTGGACCCACCATCCGCTAGTTCTGGGTCATCAAACAACGCTGCGAGCATCTGCCAGGGATCCTTCCCCCCGCCGTGTTGCAGTACTTCTCGCTTATACCGTTCACCCATCTCACGGCTGAGAGGATCATGAGCGAACAATACCTTCCAGACCCGAGATGCGATTGCCCGATCGAAGAGGTACGAGTAATAGGAGGCACCATACCCAAACAGGTGACCAAACTGAGTCTGCCAGGCGGTGTGGGGTGCAGCCTGAATTCCGCCGAGCTCTTTTTGAAGCCTGGCCAGCTCATTCGTTGTAGACATGGAAGCCCCAAATTCGGAGTGATAAACTTGGTCGAGCGCCGCCATCAAGATCTGAGAATGTGCCTCGATGGCTGGAAAAGGAGATTGAGAGCGTATGTGTTCTTGTAAACCCATAGGATCGAGGGGCAATGATGTGGCATGGTGTCGCGCATACGTTGAGAGAACGGAGGGTGATGCGGCAAAGTATTCCATCAGGATCGAAGGAAGCTCGACAAAATCGGTTGCACATCGTGTCCCAGAAACATTGTGATATTCTGTACGCCCGATCATAGCTAATCGTTAACAGGGAGGTAATATTCCGTTAGATTTCTGTGAGGTTCTTTCTATAAATGGTTCAATCCACTCACAATGCATCGCATGTCCCATCTCATGGAATAGCGTCTCGACTTCGTGCCAACCCAGGAGACTGGGCGTGCTTTCGCTAGGCATCGCGAAGTCACAGAGAAGGACGACGACCGGAAGTTGATATAGGCCGTCGCGGCCCCGTAAACGTATGCCGTCTACCGCCAAGGGAGGAAGTCCTTCTTTTTCTCGTTCAGCCAGCTCCCTTTCGTTTATTCGCCGGGAACACCGCACAGTGTAATGGGCTGCACCTCCCGGTTTTCCTTCCCGAGTAAACAAGTCCATATAAATCCAGCCTACAACCCCTTCCGATTCATCGACAACGGCCAGCTTCCGTACGCATGGATTCCAGACTTCGCCAGGCCGGATATCATCTGCTCGAAGAGACATTCCATAAATGTGGTGGAAGAGTCTCGACAATCCTTGGATGACGGTTCCTACTGAGAAAAAGGAATGGACCGGTGGGGTAGGAAGAGAGCGCTGAATCACATGTTGATTGACATAGTAGTCGCGGTCCCAGGCAAATATTTCCGGAAGTTCGGAAGACCCCAATTCGCGCTGTTTGATGGTGGATAATATTTTAAGTTCATTGTCTACCAACGGCCGATGGTGAGAGGCAAGAGAGTGAAGGAATTGATTCACACTGTCTAAAGTAGAAAGTATGAAATTCAATCTAAGTGTCATATTAGAGACACTTACTTTGATCTCTAGCCATCTTCTCGCTAAGTGACATGGCTGCATAGCTCTTCGACCCTACGAGTTTTGCTAAATCCGCGCGGGCTTTGAGTAGATCTTCAAGAGTTTTCACGTATTCTGGGATGACAGCATTAGAGGCTGTGAATACTGTGCGTCGAACGCTCTCGTTCGAGGCATGGCGGAGAATCATTCGAGCCTCCCACGAGTTGGGAGTTATCCGGACCGTTCCTCGCCTATTGGCCTCAGAAGCCAATGAGCGTATAACATTCAGAGGGACACCTTCTAGATCCTGTGTTTGAATTCTGATATCTGGACGAGGGGTCGCTGCCTCGGTCAAAAACTGTCGACCAAGACTAAGAATTCTATCCGAGATAGTCACAAACTCCCATCTTTGATTCTCGGGAAGATGTATCCCAGACTTTTCAAAATCTCGTATGAATAGGAGCGTGACTTGTTTTTCTTCGGGGGAAAGTCGAGACATAGCTTCGGGATTATTTATCAGTCGCATCAAAGACTTCAGCCCTCAAATGTTATTTATTGCATGCCCTGTACAGAAGAAATATCATACATCACCTTGTACAAGCCAACATGGGTATTAAGCTCGTTCATCCAAGAACACAGGGACTCGTAGGCGTCATTTGCCGCAGCTATCCAATGTGGATCTGGATGTGAGTTTCGCACAAACTCGGCGGTATCGATTACGCTGCAGAGAGTATCACTCAAACGGTCGACTAGTCCGACGAGATCTTTCGGTTCCTCTAAGCCAGCCAAACTAGACTGATCAAAGCTGACTATTCGGTCAACCAAATGTTTCGTGTATTTTTGTGTACGTTGAGCAAGTCGAATAAAATCGGACGGGTGTACGAGATCCGAATTGCCAAAGAGGCCGGTGAGTCGGGGAGACAATCCCCAGGTATTAGATGTCGGTTTATCAAACACCCCCCGTAGCTGTGTGTCGTCAGGACCATAGTCACTATGATTTACGCGCCTTGTCGGCTGAAGAGCTGATGCAAGAGCTACAGAGAATAGCCGAGATTGTCTACCGTTCTGAGAACATTTTTGAAGGCTAAATAACTTAGTACTCCAGTCTCTTGACACGGGATAACACAAGCTCCGAAGCATGCTCTCCTTGAATATCGGTATGTGAGTAATCGCAACTGGGTGATCGAAGCTGAGAATAAATAGCTGACTGGGGGCATCTTGTCACGTGATTCCAAGAAACTCAGCCAGAGATTATAACATCCCAGAAAAGTAGCAGCCTACCAATCGGAGATATTGCGATTTATTGATCACTTCAAACAAAATTGTGATAATCAGCTATAAATCTTGCTCATGGTGAGGTCGATGATTGAGGATAGGATTAGATACGCACCAAAATACGGTAGGGATAGTCGACAGTTATTGAATCTCCTCTTGCTCTTGTCATTGCTACTTGACTTCAAAGATACCCCTTCCACGCGTAGGCCCTTTCTAATTAATCGTACGATGAGAGAATCAACTGACAACTGCGAGATCGGACTGACGTTAGGATCCCGGCTGTTTGCCCTTATAAATGCACCCATGGTCAATCAATTGTGTCGAAAATGTAGAGGAACTATGCTCGAAGAATCTCATAAATGCATAACCAGTTGAATAACCTTGTGCGAGGAGCCAGATATTATGCAAGTATGTGCCGACAAATTATGCGAGACATAAGTGTCTTTGTATAAACACATTCCCCTGCTTGAGACAGATGCCATTGAGGCACACGTTTTAGACGACCCAACTGACGCAGCTGCAGCTCGCTAGCCCTGTAATAAGTACAGAACCGCGAGACTGTCGGTCTAATAGGATAAAGACGAGAGCAAGTATACAAACAAACAACAGACCATGTTGGGCGGTTGGTAGATAAACGAGCAGGGAGTTATCAATGATAATCGAGAAACTACAAGATAATATAAAATGAGCAACTTCGATCCGCCTATCCTAGGGCATATCAGCCGGCTCGTCGTTTATTTAACGGGTGCCAAGCTACGAGGATCTATGCTGGGGAAGTTCATACATGGGCTCTTCCGTTGCTGGGGGGCTATGGGCGATACATGTTAGACTTTGAGGAGCTATGACTGCCGTGTTTGACCCACCTTTTGTTGTTGAACCATCGGCGCTTCTTGATCTCGAAAGTAGTTCCATCCATACGCAAGCCTTTCTTGTTCGGCAAATAGTTTGAGGGATGAATCAGGTTAAAGACTACGGTTGCGACCTTGAAACACCGTTAACGTTTAGACTGCTTATCGATGAAGGCGAACTCACGATGATCAGCAATGAGTCAAACACATAGAACAGCCATTCGTGAGTGATGGCATACCCTTGTTGTTCCTCAAATTCAAAATTAATGGTCGAAAATTCTGGTTAGTATCATGAGTGAGCTTAGAGTTATATCATAACAGATTCAAATCACGCACCAACAGTTCGATATATGCTACGGGTTATGATAAGGGCGGCGCTCACATAGAACGCCCAGATTAGGGGCCGAACCACTTCCATCTTATCTCCCAAAGACCGGCGGGTCTTGATATCAAAAGCAAGGGCAATGAACATAAATATACCGAAAGACACTACTTGTAGAACCAGCCCAACAATCAGGATCGTACGCCCAAGCTTGATGGTTGATATGCCACCATTGCCGCTCTAGCGTGCTTTCAGTAAACATCCTTCTTTAGGCACACACCCACTCACAAGCATTGATCCTCCTGTAACCTGAGTGAGGATCGCCACGACGTCTGACGCTACAAATATCTTGGTAATCCATTCATGGCCGACGAGACCATGCTCGGAGCCAACATAGGCCATGATACGGCCGAAAATCATGTATTCTGAAAACGTATAAATCTACGATTAAGCGTGCAGAGAACATTCATCGGCACACCATTGGCTGCGAGAAATGCTGGAGCGGGGATGATGAAGGTCTCAGATACTATTAAAGGCCATAGAGTATCTGGTTGCTTGATAGCAATGATTCTGAAAGATTAGAAGGCTTAGCTCGGAGGTTTAGCGACTCAATCCTGTCCAAGAACGTACCGGAACACGTAACCAAGAGTCTCCAGTGTAGTGGCCACAAGTAAAGGGATGAGATATCTGCATCTACGTCGAATTGCTTGGAAGAGGTGCAAACCAAGAGTCAGGCCGAACAGCGCCACAAAGAGTGCCGCTGCCGGAACACTCGCATCGTAATTATAGTTTCCGTGCTCGCCTAGAGGCACGAAGCGGTGATTAGTACCCAGATTCTTAAAATACATCTGAACTTACGGGCCATTATGAGAAAAGGAATAACGGTTTCTTGGTTTCTTGGCTGATGTCCCGTCGTATTTTAAGCTGTCGAATCGCCTTACCGCAGTTCCGCTGACTGTTCGGCGTCAGTGGCTGGCATGATGCTTTGTAGGCATGTTTACACCGCCTCGAACCGCTGATAACCAGTGA
The DNA here is from genome assembly GCA_030998015.1 of Ceratorhiza oryzae-sativae. Taxonomy (NCBI): domain Eukaryota; kingdom Fungi; phylum Basidiomycota; class Agaricomycetes; order Cantharellales; family Ceratobasidiaceae; genus Ceratorhiza; species Ceratorhiza oryzae-sativae. The sequence goes on along the minus strand of JARWMV010000234.1, from coordinate 659,056 downwards.
GCTGGCTGCGGTTCGACAATACAGGACATCAGAGACTCGTGGACCGAATGCGCCTCGGTGACCCCACACTGCGGGTGCCGATCTCCTGTCTGGATTCGTATCCATCCCTTTTATATCATACATCCAATCGACTCAATATTTCGGTTCACTCTGCTGGCCACCTAGATTTAGTAAACGAGAGTCATTCTAAACAGAATCACACGCATACACGACGTAGACTCCCCATAGGATACGGGTTAATTAGCTAAAATCCTGGCAGCAAACGGTGTTCAGGATAGCTGGGATTGAAAGATCGGGCGCCAAGTTTGTACAGCCAGGTCCAGACCATAACACTACGGCGTAGCGAGGAATCATTCAGACTCAAATCTGGCCAATAGGGAATTGGGTCGAACGCACTCTTCGGGCACCCGCTCATGCACAACCCCAAGTTTGATTATGTTTTAATGTAACCTCAACATGAACAAGCATGACCGAGAAAACCGGTAGCGACTTATTCGCAAGAGACACTTTCTGAAGAAATCAGCGCAATCAATTTTTACGATAGAGCACTACGTAACGCCTGCGCCCGAGCGATAAGCATAAACATCAGTAGGACACCACTCGGGTGGCTATCATCGAAAAAGGGAAGTTGTGTCGATGTTTCTCCCACGTGACCTACTCGTAGCCTCACGTCCCGCTTGTTCCCACCCGTACCCTTCTTTTTCGTTCCAGGTTCCGCCATTCTATACGTACTTTGGCTTTTCTCATGTAACGCGTTTCTATTTTCCATACGATAGAACGAATGTAACCCTAAAAACAATACTCACGTGATCAGAGGTTTTTTGCAGACATATTCACGTGATCAAACCCAAACAATGCTCTCTTGCTCATATGGCTCCCTCTCGTTCTAACAAGACAAAGAATGCAAGAAGCAACCCTATATCTTCTGCAAGTTTGAAAAATGATAAACCTAAATCCAAACCTAAATCATATTCGGAATGGGAATCTGAGAATGAGGATTCCGTCAAGGACCGAATAGAGATAGCCAATGAGGTCGGTGAACTGAAAATTCATTTATATTCATAGAATAATTTAGAGACGCAACTAATCGAATGATGAGTAGTTGCCGACTCAAACTTTACAGGGAGATCTTAATAAGTTCTTGAGAACACCTCCAGATAATAAAGTTGGAGACAGGTGGGTGGGTCTACCTGCACAACTGAATAGAAGCCGACACTTTTACCTTTTCCCAACTCAGCCCTTTGGTTTGGAGAGTCTATAAGGGCCCGGAGCTGAAAGCGACACCTCAAAAGGACAATGTCTGGGCTTTGTTCGAGGTTAACATGCGTGATATGCGAGTCTCCAGCGAAGCTTCAGTGGCACGCATACTGATACCTTGAGCCAGATACATCAAAGCCAATGATCCGTATCTGAAATGGAGCCCAGCAAAGAAGAAGAGAGAGCTATATCATACCAATTCAAGATATATTTTGCTCGAGACGGAGGATCACTCTCAACTTGCCGCCTTTTGCATGTTTCGGTTTGAAGCAGAAGCAAACCACGAAGGGACCGTCGAGTCTGTGACGTATATGTCGGTGGCATTTATATGCAATATGACACGAGACTGACTGTTGAATGCAGCTACGAGATTCAGGTCTCGAAAGACTTTCAAGGATCGGGGATTTACCGTCGGATCTTTGACGCGCTAGAGCAGCTGAGCGCTCAATACCAAGTCCAGTTGATAATGTTGACTGTTTTTAAATGTAAGATTTATTTGCTCTTCTGTAATCCACTGCTTATCATGGCTGTTTTGCAGGTAATCCTCTTGCGATTGCTGCTTATAGGCATCTCGGGTATGTCTATCCTCACCCGCCTTCAGCGACGCGCTAACATAGTAGCAGCTACAATGATCACGTTGACACAACCGATACTGCATTTGTTCTATTCAAGAATATCAAGTAATATCTCCTTCCTCGACCGAGATCGATACGCCTGGGCATATGTATATAATATTATTCTCGGTAAATACCATGGCATTCGTATAATAGTCGTCGGAGCGAATGGTAGCAGTCCTAAACGAAGAAACTCAAGCCATCAACGACTTGATGGATTCAACCACTTTTTTCTTTATTATAAAATCCCATAACTCCTATAAAATCGAATCTTTTTGAACGATACTATCCGCACACAAAGTACAAGGTGTCTTTGTCGCGTAAGCAAGCGAACGTAATAGCAAAGAAACATGAAGGAGTAAAATGTTCACAGATGTGTCGCGTGGGAGAATATCCTGAGCGGGGCCGATATTCCAGACATGAAGCTGCAACGAGCAAGGTCTAGGTACTAGTACCAGGGTAGGGCAAAAGAGTCTCGGCGCCCATGCAGCAGAGCGCAGAATCAAACACACCCTTTGGGTGCATTTCCACGCACAACCCTTATTCATGCTATGCTTCCATGTCGCTCCAAGAGTGGACTATCAGGATTGAGAAATAATCGAATATTAACCTTACGAATCCACGCTTTTTCATAGCATAACCACGGGTGAACTCGGCGGCACTGATGTCCCCTTTTGTTGTATATTCCTAATAGTACAGGATACCCCTTGCATGATTCTGGTTTTGCGAATGGCAGGGGCGTTGTATATTTCATCCTCATCTGATGGAGGCTGAATGTTAATGTTATTCGTTGTGCGCGTTCATTTAGCACTACTCTCCTGCATACACGCGATAAGACACGCACCGAAGAGCTTTATTGCCAAAAACGATTCCACATCTCAACCGAAGCCGAGGTGCAAACTGAGCTAGGAGTTGGAGGTAGGAAGGGTGCTCCGAAGGACCTGGGGGGTGGGGGGTAGCCAGTATAATCAGTAAGTATAATGTACAACGCTCGGGTTTAGGGTCAGCACACGTATCATCTTGGGACTCGTGCGTCCTGATAAACGTCCTATATCTACTGATAGCATATAGTTCTATACCAGCTCTGACGAGGCATCACAGGATGAGGCCTATTTTCTGACGTGAGATGAGTTTCAGGCGGTGGCCAGTGAGCGGACATGCGCCAACAGGAGAAGTTTGCAGGGGAAGCTAGACGCGTCACTCATAATGCATTCCAAATGGATCTGATATGGACGGGCGCCCAAAGTCTGGGGCTGAGGCAGAAGCTCTAAAGATATTTGACTTTTATGATGCGAATATATGTGTCATGTGAGCCAAAGCATCTTGCCGCGGCTATATATTGCTGGGGTTGATAGGGATGATCTCAAAGTCTACAGGGAACCAAAGAATCCACATGTCAAACAAGCAAGTCGAGGCTTATCTTGCTCTAAACCGAATACGGCTGCTGCTCTTTGTGTACATCCCTTCGGGGCAGAGCCAAGCAGCGAGCGTGCTCCAGGGTTTATACGGGTAGACGGACAGACCATTTGGGTTTACTGGCTGCCCAATACCCTGGCTGCGAAAGGCTTTCAGTTTCCAGTATTTGCCATCGTATTTTTGAGTGGTTAAACCCCCAATCTCATGCTAATCGTCATTAAAGGCAGGGCGCACACGTTCACTTGCCACGCTCTCTGGTATGATTGTCACCTTCAAGCATAAGGATGGACTTGAGCCATATGCAAACGTGGAGACAGATACGAGAGCATTGATGCAGTCCACGAGTTTTACCCAAGACTATCTAGTAAGCATGTACCAAAGTAGGACAAGAACATATATAGTGATATTATGGGCTGGTACTATTACACTAGCGCAACAGTCACTGATGCAACTGATGACAGGTGAAAACGAAGGAAAGACGAACCAAGATACAGAAATATAGCAGGGAGCGGAGAATATGAAACAGACAAACTCGGACACTATTTCAGTGGTGTTCGATCCAGAAAGAATAAAAATGTACGACAACGTTGAACCGACCATGATCGTCTCTGGGTCCTGACAATTAGCAAAACGGTACGAAACATGGCACGGGTGTTGACGCGAGAACTGAGACGAGGACGAGTACATCGCCGAATTCGTCGGCAGTGATTTATTGTATCTATACATCGTAGGACATGTAAGAACAAAGAACCCAAGCCCGGGACAGCCCGGCATAAAGGAAACGTACAGATCAAGGAGCGGCATGTCAAGGGTATACGGCAAGACTGCAGACGTTTAAGACGAGTCGCCGCACTTGCATGCATCGCGGGAGCGCTCGCTCTTGATCCAGCCGCGGCCACCGGTCGCACCACTCGCGTTCGACCTTGACCGAGCCGGTGGTGGAGCGCTTGGACGAGGCAGCAGGAGCGTTAGCGTCATGCTCGGAGTCTTGATGGATTGAAACGAGATGGCGACCCAAGTCATGCTTGCGCGAGAAGGAACGGCCGCATCCGGTGTGGTGGCAGACATGGGGCTTGGTGCGGTTGGGGTCGTGGGTTGCCATGTGCGTCTTGAGGTTGAATTGCCGTGCAAAGGCTGTGTATTTGATGATCAGAACAAACTCCCGAACGATGGCGGATCACTCACCGCGGGGGCATTGAGGGCACTGGTACTTGCGACGGGGGTCGCTCTGTTCGGGCGACTCGTTGCCCGAGCCGGCCTGCTCGTAGGCTGGGACATAGGGGTGGGCCTGGGCGCGGGCCGGGACGTGCTGGGAGGGCACGTCACGGTGGACGAGGCCCGAGTGGGTGCGGCGGCCATAGTTGGGCGAGGCCTGAGGCTGGAGATAGAAGCCGTTGGCACTGATGTTTTCATACCCGGCTGGGACGTCAAAGAGCGAGTTGGATGACGAGTGGCCATACGCGGAAGAGCTGTCCGAGATTTCTCCAGATGGGGAGCGTGATTGGCGCTGAGGCGAGGGCATGTGGAACGGGTTGAGCGCGTCGAGATCTGAGGCGAGGAGGCTGTGCTCGGACACGGCGCCACCGTAGGCAGAGAGCGACTCGTTGTAGAGCGACTCGAGACCGTGGTTCGAAAACTCGTTGTAATAGCTGAGCGAGTCACTCGAGACGGTGATGGCAGACCCGGGGCCGCAGTGGGGGGAGCGGTGGGCGAGGAATGCGTTGACGTTTCCGAGGTTATCGTCGGGGAGGAGAATCGACTGGAAGATTGTATCGTCAAAGGCGAGACTGTCGAGCTCCTGCTCAAAGGTCTCTGGATGGAGATCGAGATCGGAGGGGTTGTTGGTGAAGAGCCAGTCGAAGTCGTCGGGCTTTGTGTTGGCCGCGGGATCTGGCGGGAATGCGGCAAAGTTGGCGAGTGATGACATGGTGGGTGGGGGGTTTAAGATGTCTGCGATGAGCGCGGGGTCAGTACTGCGGTCTGCGAGTCGTCGGGGGAGTAGCTGCGCGGACACCGGGCGGACGCACTCTTTCTTGTTGACAGTCGAGGTCCGCAGACGATTGAGTCAGGTCAGAGGTGATGGGAGAGAACAGGAACACGGCGCCCATGCTCAGGGACCTCGGCCACCACCGCTGCGGCGTGGCCCGTGCGCGCACAGCTTTCCCGCCAAATCAGGCAATTCAACACGTATATTCATTGGCCTATCTACCGTGTCCCCACCGTCGGAAACGCCCTGCTCGCCAGCCAGCCCAGCGGCGTCTGCATCCCCCGTAGTCCCCCGCCCCGCGCCCCCCCGACGGCGCCGCCCCCAATCGCCGCCAGTGGGTTGTCCGCCGCGTAGGACGCCTTTTGCGCCTTTTGCCGCTCTTGTACTACATAATCCAGCGTCAGCGTATATCCCCGAGCGCCCCGAACAGTACAAAATCCACGCCGACACCGCGCAAGCATGCCGAACACACAAAAGGGGATCGAGGGCATATCATAGGCGCCAGATACACACCCATGTGGGCGTCCGCAGCGACGATTTTATCGCGTCACGGACGGTTTCTCCGAACACACCACCTGCCCATCACGTCCAACAAGATCGACCGCAGTTCGGTGGCACTGCGCCCGCAAGCTGCGCTTGACATCCCGCCGGGTGATGAAAGGATCGACATTGCCAAGACGCGAGAGGTGTCGGAGGTCGTACACAGATTGCTCATACGAAGCTCGATTGACTGTAATGAGCCCCTAATGCGCGCAGCGATCGCCCGTGCAGCGCAGCATCAGCACGCGCTTCGCGCACAGTCCATTTGGTCCACATTCGCCCGAGTATCCCACAGGACATCGCAGAAAGAAAGAAAAAATACAGAACGAGGACTCGGCACTCACCACCTCGTGAGATCTCCTCGACGTTGGTCTCCAACACCAAGCCACCTTGAACGAGCTCCGCCAATATGTGGTGAACCTAAGCCACGCCCGACAGCCAACGTTTAGTAAACAGACGCCAATCGTCTGGTAAGCTTTAGTCGAGCTCACGCACCTCATCAAAATGAAAAACGAGATCGAGCTCGCACACGTTCTCAAACGCCCGGTCCAGCGACTCGACAAAGACCTATAGCAGCATTGTGCCAGTCTCGATCGCCTGTACCTCTATTTATAGGTATACCCAACTCACCTGTATCAGATCCAACACCCCCAACTCACTCTCCGCACCGTCGACGACAAACACAAAGTACAGCGTCGCATACAACCTGTACACCACCCTCGCACGCTGTAGCTCTCGCTCCTCGCCCTCCCATTCCCAACCTCCGCCTCCTGCATGTAGATCTCCAGTCTTTCCATTCCCCGAGTCGGTTAGTAGTCCGGGTGCATCTAGAAAGTTGCATAGTCCAGCCGGTCGGCTCGAAACCAGCTCAAAGATACGTCTGGGGAGGTTGGCTCTTGTGTTCGCCGGCGTAGGCGTATAAAACTTGGCGAGGCGCGGAGTTCCGTGCGTATTGACTGCGGTCCTGCGGGTCAGACATCGCACTGAGCGGCCTGGGCAGTACACTGACATATAAGAACCGCGTGTATCATGGTCGTCGAGCGAGCGCCGAGTGTATATGTAATTACTATTATGCCGGCGGTGTGATAGACGAGTCTTCTCCGCAACCACGGATCCGGCGTTTAACTCATTTGAACAAGAGTGGATTGAATTGATAGATAACTCAAACCAGGTCAAGCGGCAACATTGCTAATGTCTGCCGGAAAACGATACACAAAAATCTAGTCCTCGGGGTCCATGTGATATAAAAAAAATTAAAAGAAGGTGCTGTGGTGCTTGTGTCCGCTCTACGTGGTCGTGGTTGTCGTAGTGATACCGGTTCTGTGGTGAGAGAATCAGAGGAAGGCGTATGAGAAATCCGGCTGAGAAAACGCACCCCTGACACCGGTTGTTCCAGCTTGCTGGGATGCACGACAAGTATCTGCACCATTGGCATGCTGTTCAAAACGGTGGTCGGTATATCAATACGCCGGAGATATTGGAAAAAGGATCACACACCCGCGTAAGGATCGCTCTTGTAAAAGTTACGAATCAGGACGACAAACAAGATCACCGCAACCGGGATCATCGCAAGACGGCAGATCCACATGATAAGCTTATGTCTTCTCGTAGTAGAGATTACGGGGTAGAGAACAATTGCAGTGAGTAGCCCCATCGCGAATCCGCCAAGGTGAGCAAAGTTATCAACGCCTAGAAGCATGGTTTAGTCGGAAAATGATGGAAATGAGCGATTTCACACACCAGGGACGAATCCAAGTGCGACTCCAATGATCAAATCAATTATTAACATTACGAGCTAAGGTCAGGATCAGAACGTGAGCTGAAACACAAATAGAGCCTGGCTGACCTTTCTCCATGGCCTGTATTCGAGTTTCCAGTGGGCAAGTAAATCTACCCACATTACCGCAACGCTGCCGAATATCGCTCCCGACGCCCCGACGCTTGGTACGCCCACCAGGGCAAAGTTACCACCAAGAACATTTCCGAAAATGCCCGCGCTGAAGTACAGAATAAAAAACGCCCCAGAGCCCATCTCACGTTCAACCTGTGTGGCACTAGGGATGAACTAAATGTGACAATGCGCCAACGTCACGAACCTGGGCGGATAATGTAAGTTGCGCAAACATATTCAATGCATAATGAATGATGCCGGCATGCAGAAAAATTGGCGTGATAAACCTGTCAAGCATGTTGGTTTAAAGTATCAGCCGCAATCCCATACACATACCTGAACCATTGATTGGGCGTTTGATTTTTAAATCCTCCAAATCCACATAGCGTTTCGATCGTGCACAGCTCGGTTGGCGGATTGGCAGTGTTGTTCATGCCTGCAAATACTTGGCTTCAGCAGCTACTGCAGCAGGAGGAATACGTACATCCAAGGTTGAAACTAGGCGGTATCTCGGGAATCTCTTTCATACACGGTGCGAATCGTCCACCAAAGTTTATCAGACCCGAGGAAGATGGACCCAGCATTGGATTAACATAGGGCTGTGTGCAAATAAATGTATTGGAAATTTTACGACAAGGGCCTTGAAATCTGAGTGTACTTGCCTTCAGAGAGATTGGGCTTCCTTGTTCCTGGTTATTGCGAACTAGTTCGTATATCATCACACCCAACATAGCAGTAGACAGGATATAAACGACAAAAGGATATCGCTGACGCCCGGCTCCGGCTCTTTTCTCTTGAATTCGCTGCTCGAGTGGGTATCGCGCTGCATGACAAGTACACGTAAACACATGATCGACGGCGTCAGGGAAGTAATTTTACCATCGTCTTTCCCCAAAAGGCGCGCCATCACTGATCTCTTTGCATTGTCGGGATGATCAGGAGATGGCGTCACGGGCTCTGCATATTCTGTCGCATTTAATCCGTTAGACATTTATTCAAAAACGAGGCGAGCAAGGCGACTTACCGAGGTCGCTCATCCTGTTGCTCGTTCTGCGACTAGCGCCAGCTGGAGATGCCGCGTTGTCAACGAGCGAAGTATTGTCATTGAATGGATCAGTAGCGGGTGTACGTGGAGACCGGTAAAGGTTGTAATTCTCGTCTATGTACGTCATGGCATCCAGATTCGAGGCAACGCTGCGACGTTTTAAGGGGTCCTTGGTGTAGTAGTCGGTTGACTGACTCGAGTCACCGACAGTATGGCTGGAGGCGGACGAAACGAGTCCATCTCTTGGGTGAGCGTTGACTGGAGAGGAGCGGTACTCGTTGGCAAGCGCCTGTGCACGCGTTTCGCCTCGCTCATTCAAACCGCCCTAGGCGCACAATAAGCGACGCCATGCAATGAACCAACGACAACTTACTTTGTATCCCTCTCCACTAGCAAACGGGTCTTCGCCGTCGTATACACTGATTCCCGAGTTGAACTTGGACTGAGGGTAGGACAGTTCTGTGCTCGCACCGAGGGACTGCTTCGACGCGTGATACGCCTGGTTACTACTCCCGCCGTCGCCAAAGTTGACGGGTTGGGTGGCCGCTTCCGCAGGGGGATGGAAGTTCGGGGTGTAGTCGGGAGGGTCGTTGTAAGCCTGCCTGGACATGGTTGATGCTGGGAAAAGGTGTTGTCATGGACTGGGACCACCGATTACGGGCTGTGGTGGGCAGTGTTGATTATGTCATAAAATATGCCGAGACAGGCGTGAAATGAATCCATGTAGCAACTCGATGCACTGATATCCATGTCATACAGATAGCAGAACAATGAAGAGGACAAAAACCATGTCTACACCACAGAAGATAGCACCCAAGCTATTTACTTGCGTTTGGGACCCCTACACACGCAGGGTGAGCGAAACGAATTCGGGCATCGCGCATCTACTCACTTTTTCCAAGAACCAGCAAATAGATGATGAACCATAGCTTCGTTGTCTAATGTGTCTCCAGCACCAAATAAACCCACCCCTGGTGAGAATCCTAGGAGACAGAAGGAGATAAACCACCATCAATAATAAACGTTGAAACATACCTGTCATTGGCAGCACAACCACGTCACCAATCCGTAATGGTCGACGCAGGCCCTTCAATCTCTGCCATGTGGTATCGTACTTCGTGGCGAGGTATCTACTCGCTTTGAGCCAACCACATCCCAACCATTTGCTTGGAGACAAACCTAAGCACAGAGTCTGTAAATACTGCAGGGCCTACCGTCGTATAACCAATTAAAATCCGCAAGGAAACGAATATGCCAACCTACCCGTCCATTCCATAATGGAAATGCCTTCGCTTCCGCTCAATCTTTCTCCGGCGACCTCTCGCGCCCTGGTTCTATTTGTTGGGTTGTCGGCTATCTTGGTTGCCACCGGGCCGTGTTGTGATGTACACGCCGAACCGCATCAATCAATATTGGGTGTAAAGGGGCTGCTCCAAAGGTCCATTGCAAGATTTGCAGCTCTCGCGCCCAGAACTTTGAGAAAGCATTAGCTCAGCCCTCAGATCGCTGTCCAAAGCTTACCTTGTGCCAATCCGCCCGGGCCCCGCTGGTGCTTCCTGATAAGCAAACTCTCATAATCCATAGTCGCCGCCCAACTTACACGTCGGCCTCGATCCCAACTACTATGCTTGGAATGTTGGAAAGCTCTGGCCCGATGAAATCAGCGCCTTGGCCCCACTTTGAGATAGGTTTCAATCTTATTGTGTCTCTGAAATCCGTTTCTATGACTATACCGCACAGTCGTCATATCGATAACTCACATACATATCGGAATATATACCGCCCTCTACCATGACCAATAAATAGCGCAAAAAGTCGGGCCTCTATCTCAAAATCTGAAACACACAACTTCGGGCAGTATGAATGGCCGACCTTGATACCAGCGCCTAATTTGTCCCACACCACCTCTATTTGGGACCGGCCAAACGTTGTTCGAACCCACTTGTCGGCCTTATATCGTCAAAGAATTTGTACGAATAGTTTGGAACATTTCTCCAGCTGCGAAATAGTTGGTCTGTTGTATAGGGCTCCCGCTTTGCTGTCTGGTATATATGGTGTGGTATCGGCGGCAGCGCCGCAATATCTGACTCAGAGTCGCTGAGGTAGAGCTTGATAGACGCGTGTGCGCGTTTTCTTAGCCATCCGGGAAATGCACGTGTTGCAAATTGCTCGAGTTCCGCTTTATACTCTGCTTTGGACGTACTCCCAAGGCGGAAATGCTGGTCATCCTCCGGCGGGTTAGTCGGGCCGCGTTGTCCGCCTCGGTGGGGTTCTCATCCGACAAGTCAGCCCAAGAAGACAAGTCGCTATATTGTCGAAGATCGTAATGATATAAACGCAAGGCGTAAAGGCTAAGAATCGTAGCCAGCAAAGCGATCCAGCATCTACTAAACTTCGATTGACCCAGCGAAATCGGTACCAATTTACACGCCGTGTATTGAAGGTAGATGGGACAGGAAGCCCGGACATCGCACTTGGGAGCGTGTTGTTGAAGACTATGCTAGGCTACCCTGTCTCACATGAAATATTTTAGCCCCACCATCACGTGGGTCGTCGGGGACATTCGACTACATCAAGAGCATAGTTCACCGAAAACCTCAGCCTTAGAGCGGTACGCTAACCATCCCCAGGACGTGCCGCATAATTCAATAAAACGAACCATCGGAAACCATCCAAGAATTCAGTTGTGTATTCGAAGATAGATCAAGAACTCCCCCAATAACGCGCACTTCGTCATAGTTTAGCCACGATAGACATGGCGTACGGATGCTTTTGGCGAACAGTACTGATAATAAAATAGCATGCGATACATAAACCAACAAATTTAAATTAACCTTGGGTGGTTTTCTATCGTTCGTTTTTGAGCCCTGAAAGTCTATTAGATAAATAGCTAGACCCTACAAAGACCGCTCACCGGACTTCCAAGAGCCAGCGAACAAGTGGTGAACCATCGCTTCGGGGTTCGACGTTTCACCGGCCCCGAACATCCCAACGCCTGGTGAGAATCCTACTAGGCGATGAGGAGTTTGTCGAGCCAATCGGAGCAAACAACTTACCAGTAACCGGTAGCACCATTACGTCCCCGAATCTTACGGGTTTACGAAGATCTTTTAGAGCTGGCCATTTTATTTGATGTTTTGAAGCGAGATATCTGTAAGCATATATGAGTTGCATTCAATAGCCGAAGCGCAACAAACGCACCGGACAACGGAGTCCGTGAATACCCCAGGACCTAGCAAATAGTCACTCGTTTCAGTTGGGATAAATCGAATTCGCGGTAAGCATACCCGTCCACTCCATGATGGAGATCGATCCATCATCACGCAACAACTCTCCGCCGACCCAGTGAGTTTCGTTTTGGCCAGCCCCCTTGGCAGTTGCCGAGCCGTTCTTATGGGCTTCGGCAATGGCGGTTATGTGATGGACTCGCCGTACGGCATCGATCAGGATAGGATGCAGAGGTGCCATGGAGAAAGTCCACTGCGTTATTTGAGCCGGTCTCGGGTACCACTGGAACGTAAATCAACTGGGTTAGCCTTGGCCAGTGCGACAGAAATCAGAGCACGATGTGTAAACTGCATACCTTGTGCCAGTCAGGTCGGGTTCCCCTGTTTAAGTCTCGTAAGCATATACTGTAGGGCATGATCTCGAATAACTCACACATCAGCTTCGATTCCAACAAAGGCGCTTGGTGGTCCAGCAGTCTCTGGGCCCTTGACATCAGCCCCTTGACCCCAGTTTGAGATATCCTTCAGCTTTATTGTGTCGCTGTAACATATGTTGTGAGCTTATGTCTGGGTATCTGACTTATTGACTAACATATCGGTGTAAATACCTCCTTCTACCATTACCAAGAGATACCGAAGCAGATCAGATTGCTTTGTGGAGTTCTCGGTCAGTTCAAGCCACTCGACTATCGCAAGAGTCTCACCTTTATTCCAGGCCCAAATATATTCCATACCGACTCAATTTCCGTCCCATTAAACACTTCGCCAACCCATTTGTTGGCTCTGACGTCATCAAAGAATTGATGCGTATATCCAGGGACATTTCGCCAAGTAGAGGTCCTCCATTCCCACCTCGGTTCCACCTTTGCGGTCTGGAATATTCGATGTGGAACTTCGGGGTACTTAAGCGCCGACGTCGTGTCCCCGAGGTACAGCTCTATGGATGCTCGAGCTCGATCCTGTAGCCACTTGGGGAAAACGTGGTTCACAAATTGCTGTAGCTCTGCTTTGTAGATTGATTTAGAGGTGCTGCCGAGGCGGAATGACCTGTCTGCCTCGAGTCCTAGCGAAGTCAAGGGCTCGGAAGATGGTTCTTCAGCCGCTGGTTCTATAGGAGTCAGACTTCCTAAATCCGACTGCGAAGGTATGGGCTCTTGGTAAGTATGAGAGGTACCCCATTCGCTCCTTAGTAATGGCACGACGTCGAAGATATAAAATGCAATCACGACCAACAGAGTAAAGAGCAATGACAGAACACGCTTGGATTTAGCCAGTTGATATAAGCCAAGAGTTTTTCTGTGTTTCGTGTTAGTAGTAGGAGACGGTAGGCCAGGCATATCTTGAATCTAGATAGGATGTCTCGAGCCAGAGAGTCGTCGTTGAACCTCGCTAGCAGATAGCTCGCGGAATCCGCAGTCTCTAAAGATAGGCACAGGTTGGTGCGGGATCACGTGATATCGAATTGTCGATCGCACACAACTTACAAGTGCCCTTTTTGACATTTGACAGAGTACAACAAATTTAGGCAACGTCGAATGAGCGCAACGGGCAACAAAACGATCCTCAACTAATAGAGCGTTTATTTGGCCAGATTTTTGGATGCGTCATCACTGCGTCATGTGCTGCAAGAATTCAGGCGTTTAACTGAAAGCCAGGAAATGTGCAACGCGGCTCGTACCTAACTACTCATGAATCCAGACTACTCAATCAGATTCGGAACTAATTTTATTAGACCTAGTATGCGCCCAAACCGGATCCTTTAGCCTGTGTCACCGACCCCGAGTCGGCCAGGACGTAACCGTGTTGTCTCTTGGCAAGGGACACAATGTACGTCGGCCATGACCGAGCGCCAGATCGATACGAGCTGGGTGGCAAATAGGAGATGTCGTCACAATGTCGGATGCATTGCTAATCATTGGGGCGATTACCTGCGGTCTAGGCGTTTAGGCTGTAGAGCTGGCCGGGGGGGTGGCAAGTACAGCATCTCGGAAGGGGGCTCTGAAAACCCTGCGCGAGGACAACCCCGCCGATCGCGAATGCTCATGGCCATTACTCCAAGCAGCATATGAGAGCTCTCTTTGTTCTCCGCCCGCTTGCTGTGAATAAGGACCAAGCACCGGTTGAATCATATTGCTCACCGACACTTTGAACCCCACATCGCGACATTATGGCCCAAGCTTCAGAGCCCTTATCGCATCTGTGGAAAGGGCCAGCAGAAGCACCGGCCAGATGAAACCGTGAGCATATTTTTCGGGCATGGCCGTGGAAAGGGTGGCCGCGGATTTCGAACAGTCCCAAAGGTATCCGTTCGTGAGACTCGCCAGCTACTAGCTGTGGCGTCTGCGTGGAGCTGTCCAGAAGAGAGCTTTGCTCTATAATTCCAACATTTCCCTGTTCATTAACGCAGAGCCACATGAGACAGTGAGATCGCCTGTTCATCGACCTAGAAGTCTTTATGCTGTTCGATGGCGAATCCATTGACTGTGACAAATTGGCAGGCTCAACTTCCCCGGCTGAAACTCATCAACTCGCAAGTTGTTTGACCCGGAATCGGCGGTGAAAAATCCACGTATATATGCGTCGCGAATTGACTTGCATTGTGTTGAGGGCTTGAACCTGTCGTCGTGTGCCTAGATGCAAACTGTTTCTTTCCCTTGGTTCTTTTGTATGAAAGCGGCCGAGGCTGCCGGCATAAAGGATACGTAGTTTAGCTTGATCTTCGCTTAACCGTGATGGGAAGAGCATATATACGCAGAGCTGAATCCACGCTTCGATGGTAGCCCAAAATGGATAGGGATCAGCCGGAACGAACTTGAGATTGATCCTTGCCAAGGCTGTGAGCCCGTGGAAAGTCATCGTATCAGCGTGCACCCCTCGACCTATGGCGATTGTATCTCGATGGTTTCTCCGGCAAGTGGTCGTGCGAGCCGCGGGAAGTATGGGGATAGGAGGAATTGAGTTTTACGGCGCCTTTTTTCGACGGCTCGTCCCGCATTTAGCTGAGCGGTGCTACATCGCCCTCTAGGCGGCTCTCTACACCGTACCATGCGCAACGGGTGCAGGAAATACTTTGGATTTGTTGTGTCCGACGTCTCGACTCGTGAGGATATCACGCCACTGCACAGCATCGGCGTAGGTTGAGCCAGGGGGCTAGGGACGGATCCTACCCTAGCGCAGGCTGGCATGGGGATTGTGTGTGTCTGTCGAGGAGCCCGGGGGACGCGATGGACGGCGCGCGTGCTGAAAGTGTAACGGGCGAGGTGTAGCAACCGTCCGGCGGACAGGTGAGTCACGGTCGGGTGAACAAGGGTCTATGGGACATGAGATGATCGCTTGATTTGATCAATGAACGATGAGTAACGTAAGGTTCGGTGCCGGGCCGGGGGGGTGCCTGTAGCCTGCAGCGGCCAAATTGAGTTCAAACAGGTCCGACCAGAGGCATGTGCGCGAGTGAATTGGGGCTGGAATGCGCGAGCGCACCGAGCACCGACGCGTTCATTGAGCGGGATCGAATGACGCTTGCGCACGTGCACCTGGATGCTGTGCCCAGGCACGGCGACGGGCGGGGGCGCGACGGCGAGGATGGCCGGATCGGTAGCTATGCCGACTGTATGCGCGACGTGAAACGGGCAGGCTGTGTTTGGCCGTGTTGGTGGTTCGGCCACATGGACGGTGGCAGGGCTGTGCTGTGCCACCTTCGGCAAGGCAGGAGCGTCTGGGACAGCAGTCTGGGTCTACCGGTCTTTCGTTTCGCGCCGCCGCATCCGCTGTTTCTGCTGGTGCGGGCAGCGTAAATACTGCCCGTCTGCGCCGTGGGATCGCGCATTCTGCCCCCTCTTTCTCTTTGCCGCTGGCGATGGACTTGGCCCGTATATGTCTCTAGATTAACTATACTGCCGCCCTATACCTTTGCTATTTACTTTCCTTGGTCCCCTTTGTGCCTTCTTCCATGGACTCCCCCTCTGGCAGTGCTCCCCGCGACTCTCCACCCGCGTTCCACTCCCCACCACCGCCGCCGACACCCTACGCGATGCAGGACCCGTCCGCGTACGCATTTGCCCCGTTCGCGCCGCCCGCCTTTGCGCCGCCCAACCCGTACTGGGCCCAGGCCCCGGCTCAGCCGCACCACGCGCGCGCGCCCGACGATCGCCCGTTCGTGTCCGAAGATCAGCGCCGCGACCTCGAGATGCGTCTTGCCCTTGGCGCACAGTATCCGTCGCCCTCGTACGGTGAGCGGGCCCCGTCCTCTGCGTCTCGGACCGCTCACGATGTCCCCACCCGTCCAGACTCGTCTCCCCAGAACCTGGCCGACTTTTTCAGCCCCGGCCTCGGTGTGCACTTTCATCCCGGCCCGCCGCTGCCGTCGGATCAGGCCCAAACGTTCCGCCCAGCTGCTTACGACGGTCCAGCCGCGCCATATGTCCCCGCGGGCTACTACACCCCGATGCAACATCCGACGATGGTGCCCTTTGGCGTCCCCGCCTACCCCAACTACCCCGGCAATCTCTATCTGTCCGTCCCGTCCCAGCGCCGCTCGGCAGACGACGACGGCGCGTCCGTCGACGCCCCGACGCCCGAGTCCGTGGCGCACGTCGACAGCTGGCTCCAGGCCGGTCCCTTCCCCCCGCTGCACGAGGAGCCGAATCCGTTCTTGCACGAGCCACCGCAGGCGTCGACCAGCTCCAGCGCGAGCTCAGACATGCACATCTCCAGCTCGGCCGGGCCCTCCCGTTCGAGCCCATCACTGCCTCCCGCTCGCCCCGGCGCCCGCAAGAATAAGCGCTATATCGTCCAGCGCGACGTGTCGTGTCGCCTTTGCAACGACCCCATCGGGACTCTGCTCTTACGTGGTACCAGGGATGAATTGGATGTTCGGCATGAGTTCGTGTACGAATGCAGCAAACATGCTTCTAGCCCTCCGCCAACGGTCTTGGGTCGCAAGCGTACACGTCAGCCCGAAGACATTCGCCTCGCCTGCGTATGCGATGTTTGTGGCCGCACTCGTGGTCGCGGGGGGATCGTCCCAAAGGATCAGGGTCAAGCGATCGGCTTTGCGGTCGAGGTCGTCTGCAAGACTTGCTTCCAGAGGTACCAGCGTTGCAGCGATTGCGGTGGTGGGTCCGGTCGCGTCATGGTTGGCAAATGGAGATGCAAAGGTGTGTTGTATGCGCACACCATCCGGTCTGAATACTGATCCTCGCACAGAGCTGTTCGAAAAAGGACGCAAGACGTGCAAACTCCCTCATGCAAGGTATGTACATCACTCGACCCACTCGAAATCCGCTGATCGTCTCTTGGTGTAATCCAGGCTCAGCGGCGGAGAACTCGAGATGGGCACCTGGCCGATCGATGAACTCAAGAGTCACCCGGACTTTGACGAGGTCTTTGGTCAATGTCGGAAGCTATGGGAAGACCGAGTTCTGGGTAAACTCGGCATCCCAGAGGTGAGTCCTCCTGCATACGGTCCAACAAAAGGCCCACTCTAAACGGCTATTCTAGTTTTTGGAGCATGACAACGACGAGAATTCACGCACTTATGCCGATTTGGCCAGCATCCTAGAGCGAGGCTATCCTCTAGAAAAGACGTTGGACCACAAGTTTGACCCCAACAGGCCACACCGTCGATACATCACGTTTGTCTGGCAACGCCTTCGCTCCCGACGCGAGAAGCAAACTTCAACTCCGACACCAACGCGAAGTCCCTCGGAAGAATCCAGTGATCCCTCCTTGGTTCTTGCTCCTCACATTCGTCGCACCCTTGACTTCAATGTCGAAGGCGCTACAGTCATCTCCCTATATGCGACCGACTGGGATATGCGCAGTGAGTCCCCGTGCCCTTAATATCAACGCAGTCCTTCCCCTGATCACCTTAAACTGATCCAGCCGGCACTCTGCTTTTTGTAAGTTGGCTCAGGCTTTCCTCCCCGAGCTCCTTCTAATCCCCTGGATCAGAACACATCGCTTGCGTTTGATACCAACGATATCGATGATAGAGCAGTGGTAGCCCTAGGCGAGATGCTACCTCGCATGTTGGCCGAACGCGAAAAGTACAACGCCGAGCATCCTTCGCAACCTATCCCAACGGTGAGTACATACGCGCTAGGCCAGATCCTGACCAGATCCTGACATGGCCGATCAGCCCCGTCACGTATGGAACTCGTTCCAGAGCTCAAGCTCGCTGATGTCCGCGCGATGGACCGACCTCATGACCAAGCGCGGATTCGTCAACCTCGAGGAGTATCTGAGCATTCATACTGATGTCAACCGCCAAGATTTCGCGCCGCCGGCTTACGGTCATCTGTGGCAGGACGAGTGAGCGCATTTGCTCGTGTGCATATCACACCGCTAACCGCGTTTTCATAGTCCCGACTGGCGTCCACTTCAGCCTCTGAAGCCAAATGCTATCACCATGTGCAAGTTCATTGCCGAAGACCTTGATCCTGTCATGCTCGAACGTCTGCGCCAAATTGAAATGACCAAAAAAGCAGCCAGGAGGAAGCGGTCTGCATAGGTGGGGACCTTTTTTCACTTCTTTTAAACCTCTTTATCCTCTTCGTTTCACACCCGGACATTACGCTCCATGAGCGCTTGCTTTGTTTTCGATGCTTTTGGACTATTTTCACGCTTTGGGACACTACGAACTCTTTCGCGTTACGTTGGCACTTTTCGTTACGCCACTCTGTACTCATGGACTCACGACCTTTACGGACGCTCTTTTCGTTGCACATCCTCACTACTTTGCATGACGGTCATTTCTAATTTCGGACTAATTTGGACTCATTTGGACTGTTTGGACTACTTGGACTGGGACTAGTTCGTAATTTCTGCGCTTTGTTAGCTTCATGTATTGTTTATCTACCTCTCATGTGAACTCTGTGAATGCTTGTAATAGTTACCACCACTTACTTGCTTCTTAAATTCAAATTTTGGGGGTGTGGTCATGAGCTTTATGAGATCGGCGCTCAAAGCGGCGAGGCAAATCAAATGATATATTTGGGCTTGTTGTGGGCGCATCTGTGCTGGGCTTCACGATCCTCGCGACGCCCACCTCTTGCTCTAAACGCGACTCATCCCATCGCTGTTTGAATCAATCAAACGAGGCGTAGAAATTACACAAAAAAAATCTTGCTAGGCCAATATGGCCTCGAGTACACGTACAACTATTAGTCCGCTCTGGCCGCACTATGTTGCAGCTGGAACGATCGCAAGCGCGGTATTTTTGGGACTTTTGCGTTTTCTGCTTTTTGGTTAGTACCCGTTGGGCCCTTGGCTGATTATTCGATTGAACAGAGGTATCTAGGGTGGCAGGATTCAATCCGGTGTGGTTCGCTGCTGAGTACCGGCCAGTGGTTGGACGACAAGTTTCGGAATTGGCAGCCGGAAGGTATGTGATGTCCGATGAATGATCGTTTTACGCGTCTGTTCACTCGTAGACGTAGGATGTATGGTTCACACATACAAAGCAAGCGACGCGACTCTCTGTTTGGCGAGCCAGGAGGTGATCTTTGCTGGAGACTCGGTTACTCGACAGCTCTACTATACTTTTGCTCACACCATGGATTCATCTTTGCCCGCCAACGCTCCAGACGACGACAAGAAACATCAAAACGCTACTTTGCGCACCAAAGGCGGCACATCGCTCTTATTCTATTGGGAACCCTTCTTGAATGGAACAGTCGTACAGAGTATACTGAGCCCGAAGAAGAACTGGCGAAACCGAGGCCCGCGATGGTCGTGTTCGGATCTGGTTTGTGGTATCTACGTCACCGGAGCTCGGGAGGGATCGCCGCTTGGGAGGGGATGATCGACGACTCGTATTCGATCATTTCGCAAAACGCTGACAGGATTGCAGACCAGATCGTTTGGCTGCCGGTGGAGAACCCGTGTTTGGCAAGCTGTCGCCAGAGCGATTTGCGACGATCCATCCGTCGGATGTGGAGGCTATGAACGCGGACTTGATCCATCTGTTACTCCCCCGCCTCCGTCGTTTTCGTTCTCGTCAGAGTACATCGTTCCCTCCAAGCCGTCCAAGCGCAAGGTGCCTATCAGCCTACCGGTCGCGTTCAATCTGATGCTGGATGACTCGCAAACGAATGATGGAATTCACTATTCCACGTCTATTCTCAAAGCGCAAGCCAACTTGTTATTGAACTTGCGATGCAACGACGCGCTGCCCAAACACTTCCCGCTTGACAAGACATGTTGCAGGAGATACCCGACACCCCCCCTCCTCGAAATCATGACAGTTTTACTTTTGGTCTCCTGGGGGCCATTGGCTAGGGCGATGCTCAAACGCAATGGTACGTAGCTATCCAAGGCCGAAGATGGAGTACTAATGATCCGGTAGCTTCCGGATCGTTCATGGCTCTCTTCCCAAGCGAAGAGGTTATCATGCCCCTGTTCATCTTTGGTGTTGCTGCTGCACTGTTATTCTTCGCTGACCGAACTGGTGTATGGTTGAAAGAGCAGAAGCAGTTTGATCCATTGGCTTTTGGAGGACTATCGTTGTTAGCACTTGTCGCAGGATTGGCTACGATGAAGAGAGCAGACAAAGATTTGGGATTCCTCAATCGAGAACAAACTGACGAGTGGAAGGGTTGGATGCAGCGTAAGTTCATCTTTCAAATAGATTTGCACACCAAGCTCTAAAACCGTATCGTCTCAAGTCGCAATCCTCATATACCATTACTTTGGAGCATCAAAAATCTCGGGTATATACAACCCCATTCGCGTGTTGGTGGCCGCCTATCTGTTTATGACTGGTTATGGGCATGCTTCGTTTTACCTCAAGAAAGCGGACTTCGGCTTTGCGCGTGTTGCTCAGATCTTGGTACGTTTGAATCTCTTGACGATCACGTTGGCATACACGATGAACACAGGTAGGTAACTCAAACCCTTTGGCTTCCGAACTAACGATGTGCACTATCAGACTACATCAGTTATTACTTTGCACCGCTCGTATCCTGGTGGTACCTGATCATATACTTTACCATGCTTGTCGGCTCAAAGTATAACGACCGAATGCCGTTCTTGCTGGCCAAAATCACCATTTCGATGGCTCTCCACACGTGGTTCATGCGCGAAGCCTGGCTTCTCTCGGAGATATTTGGCTTTCTTCGCAGTATATTCCGCATCGAATGGGTTGCACGCGAGTGGACTTTTCGTGTGACTCTCGACGGGTTTATCGTCTATGTTGGAATGCTGACGGCAATCGCCTTTATTAAAGTCCGGGAGCTACGGCTTACTGACCATGCGAGCTGGCCTCTTGTCTCACGGTGCGCTATTGTCGGTTCCGCCCTCGCTGTGCTCTGGTTCTTTTGGTTCGAGCTTTCCAGAGCCGATAAATTCGCGTACAACGCCTGGCACCCCTATGTCTCGGCCATCCCGGTCTTAGCATTCGTGGTCCTCCGCAACGGGAATGCTGCGCTTCGATCATGCAATTCGCGAGTTTTTGGCTTCATCGGAACGTGTTCTCTTGAAACTTTCATCATGCAGTACCACTTTTGGCTTGCTGGGGATACCAAGGGCATTTTGCTCGTTATCCCCGGAACAAAGTGGAGGCCGGTGAACATGGTCATCACTTCGATTATGTTCATATGGCTCAGGTGAGCGTTCTGCATGTGCTTTGTTCACGCAAGTCTGATTGATAATTCTGTGTTCTAGCCATAAAGTTGCAGAGGCAACTGGAGTGCTGACAGCGTGGATTTGCGGCACCCTGAAAAAGACTTTACCCACGACGAACCCAGCTCCAACGGGCAACCCATCGCAACCAGAATCTATCCCTCTCACATCGGATGTCGGGAGCCAGGGTCTGAGCTCTGGAACGAGACAAGGAGCAGATGGGAGCACAAGCGGCGGGGAAACCCCTGGCCGTTGGCTAGATAGACTAGCTGACGGGACTTCCTCCAACCAGAACAAAAGCAGCCTCGGTAATGCTATGCAGCAATATCTGCGTGGTCTACCTGGAAAGCTCGCTGGATGCTTGCTCATGCTTTGGGTGCTGAACCTTGCGTGGCCGACACAACCGTGAGGAGTTCGCATATACCAAAAGATGGCTTCATTTGAGTATTGTTTTTTAGAATATCCTGTAGTTTGTATCCTAGCCGTTGTAGATGTACACGACTACTCATGTATGCGCTTCTGGAGGCTACGGACGCTTTTAATGTAAACTCCACCAGTGATCGCTCTCAAACTTTTTTCATTTTTATAGTACGCTTTGGGCCCTCCCGCTTCCTCCGTGGTCCCCTCCAACGTACTGGGGTACACCCCCTCTTTTCCCGCGCTTTCCCTGTGTTCACCAAGCCTTGTGCAACTTCGGTCCGCTTGAGGCTGCGAGAAAGCTGTGTCCATTTAACGTTTTCGGTGCCAGTTTTGCGGATGTACTCCAGGTGGGACTTCATGGGTATGGGTTCATCCGTAGCCCAAGGTATATTTGTTGAATGAGGCCGGTCACACTCGGTTGAAGCGTGAGTCGGATCGCGCCGGGCGAGCAGCTCTCGTTCGTGTATCGCCCTGGCCAGCTGAAGGTTACCATCATACATCGCGTAACGCGCAATCAGCCGCCGTACAGCACTGTCCTCGACACCCGAACCATACTTTGCGCGCAGCTCCCCCAGTTGATGAGCCGCCCGTGAACCACGTTTTCGGGACCGGTACAAGTTTTCGAGGAGGCAGAGCGTGAGTTTTGCGTCGGGAACCAGACCGAGATTAGGATTGTGCCCGAGTAGTGACTCGAACAATGCCAAACGCTCGTGAAAAGACGGCGCTGGCTGGACCCTGGGCCGGCGAGCTGAGTGTTCGGGTGGACGGACGACGAGCCCGATGATAGCGCAGCAGTACCGACTGCTGCTCGGTGTCACAGTGGAGAGGGATTCTAGGAAGCGTTTTATGAGTTGAATTGCTTGATCTATCCGCCCTAGGGCCACCAGGAGCCTCACGACGTTGTAAGCAAGTCTCGGGGATCCGCTGGCATTGGGACGAGTAGGAAATAATTTCCAACACCGTTCTGCCATCTCTGCGGTCTCTTCTCGAGTGAACTTGGGTGTAAACGCAAAGTGCATCAGCTCTATGAATACGTCCAGAGGTGTGGTGCTCGGTCCTGCTTTGCCTGCAGGAAGCCATACACGCTCAGCAAGCGCAATTGCCCGGAGCCATTCGCCAGTCTGTATATGCGCCCGAACCGCCAGCTTTTGGGTCTCTGGGTTCCAGACAATATCACTATTGCGCATTTGTACGAAGATTAAGCGAGAGTAATTAGGAGCGAACCGAGCAGCGTATGCAAGCAGAATATTGAACGATTTAGCGGAGTGTAAGGCAGGGTATTGCGAATGGGTTGAGATGAGGCGAGAGACTTGCGTGCGTGGATTCGTCGCCTGAATTAGATGCGTCAGGGCATTGCACAACTCGTTTGGAGTGCTGGGAGGTGGAATAAGAATATACGGCGCCTTTGGGTCATCTGATGGTGGCAATGGAGGGGTGGGCGTTGAAGTGGTGGCAGCCGCCTGCGGTCGTGGATTTGCTACTGGGGGAATTTGGTCTACGGTGGATGGGGTTTCAACGGTGAGCCCCTGTCCTCAAGAATCACGGAAACTCGCACCCACCTCTGGGCGAGCGCCGCGTTGCATATCCACGAACCATGGCAGGTGAAGCATAAATAGCTGGATGAAATAAAGAAAGGACTCTATTCGAATACATAAAGTGAGGAGTGTTTGCTGTCGAGAGGCTGTTTAATGGGAAGCCGTCATAGATAATTAGAACACACACAGTAGAGGCGACGGAGGGTGCTGCTGGTTGACGGTGGAAGGTGGGAATGATAGATCGAGCGTGGATTCAATGTCCATGCAAACCATTCCAACCAGGAACAAACAGTCGTAGAGGACGTTGAGGGCTGGATAGTCGCCCAGCTATCCGCGAGCTGGTGCGGTGGTCGCGGCGAAATTAACAGCGAGGAAGGCTCGGCGGAGAATGTGGAGAGCATGCGATGCCCGAAAGGTAGAGTATGCAAAGAACGGGTGGTGCGCGAGTTTGCTTTGGAGGTATTAGCTGGGGAATTGTATGATTTTGTGACTGATGAATATTCTTGACTCTGAGCAGCGGGCCTCGTGATTGTCCCCCGTTCTTTTTGGTCAATTTTGTATTCAACTGGTGGTGGCAACGAACTGAATCGATGCAAGTTATCTGGATATGGGTGAGATCAAACGAAGCTTCGAACGAATCGACATCTGACGTACTTTTTGCCGCAAGCATCTGCTGTCTACGAGCCTCCATTGCTGGCTGGATTGCAAGCTTTGCCTCGAAAGATGCGGTTTTGACGAGCTCAGAGAAACTACCAATGATATCTGAGAATAGCTCCCCCTTGCCTCGTCTTGTAAAGCTCCAGTCTGGGGTCTTCTCCGAGGTGCTCCTCTCTTCTGCTTTATCGATAGGTGTGAGCAGGTTAGGGGGAGGTTGTACAAATGAATATTTGGCTGGACGGGACGGTGGGGGTTGGAGAGGTGAACGATCCGGCCAAGCAGGGAACGAAGGCTGGATGCGTGATAACTTCTCGTCAGATGGCGGCGGCCCGAACCTTTCAAGAAATGCAGATTTCGGTGACCTGGAGCGTCTTGTGCCAGTATTATTTCTATATCCAAAGCTGATAGATGCCGCAAAGAGACGGCGAGGGACGATGGGCATATGGTGGACATAATGCATCCATGAGCAGCCCACAGCTCGAGGTCGGCAAGGTTGTCCTCAAATTCCTAGCCCACAAACGCCCAGCGCTTATCTATCACCCACAATTGGAAATGTAATTTACAGGATTCTTCCTGCTCAACCTTGACAGTCGAAACAATGGCGCCAGCAGCGAAGCGGTCTCGTGGAGGTCACCCAAAGTCTCTTCCATTACGAAAGAAAGAAGTGGGGTCGGAATCCTCGGAAGACGAGGTTATGGCGGATAATGACGAAGCCGATTTGTCTGAAGTGGGGAGGGACGGGGTTGCTGAAGATGAGGACGAGGATGAGGATGAGGATGAGGGCCGCGATGAGGACGCCAGTTCAACGGACACAGAATCGGAGATCAACCGTGCGCAGAATGCCAAATCTAAGAAAACTGCGAGTGCGTAGCCTGGATTCTTCGTGCCTTGGCCATCTGACGCGCTGTATGCTTAGAACGAAAGCGACGTGCCACTTCTCCTACACCTTTTGGGCATACACTCCAGGCGCTGCTCGCAACATCAGTACCAGGGGGTGAAAAGGCTGGAATGCCACTTGCACTAAAGCCCAGCTTGTCTCGCAAGAAGAATGAAGAGAAATTAGAACTCAAGGCAAAACGGGTGCTTGAAGTAGAAAGGAGGGAGCGGGAAGAGAAGGGCCATATTCGTGATATCATTGAGGGTTGGAACAATGAAGACGAAAGATCCTTGAGAAAGGTTGCACAACGCGGAGGTAAGGTCTCTCTCGTTCCATTAAAGGCCTATCTAATGGCCCATGGTAGTTGTGCAATTATTCAACACAATCCAACAAGCTCAATCGGCGACTGCTGCCTCGCTGGAAGAGACCAAGAAGCTTCGCGGATCAGGCAAACCTACGCTACCAGCTCCCGAAATTCACGATTTCGACAAAAAGTCAGGAAAGAGCAAAAAGGCTCAGGCTACGAGCAAGAGTAAGGATGCATGTAAGTTTGTGCTGTTGCCTCTCTGGATACCTGATCTAACATAGTGCGACACTTAGCTGCTGGGCTTGACAAAAACAGCTTCTTGGATATGATTCGTGCTGGAGGTGTTGTAAAAAACTCGTGAATACTGCTTATACCCGCTTGTAGGCTCGGCTTGTACTAGTATACTAGGCAACTATTGTATTCTAAACATAAACAAAAATCGATTAGCGCACGCTCGAAGTGTGCTCATATAGTTTCCGATCCAAGAGCTGAGAGTACTTTCATAAAGTTCTCCGGGTTCTCAATCTCCGTGCTCCCGTAAACGACCCTCTTCCCTGGGACACCAACAGCATTGGCCGCTTGTCTTCCCGCCCACTCCTGCAAGTTTGTGTACTCTACATATCCACCTCCACCGACCACGAATACAATAGCCTCGGCGTGGCCCATTCGCTTGGCTTTGCCACTCTGTTGCCGTGGCGCACGAGGATCAAGGAAAAGATAATCATCGGTATCTTGCAGCGCTTGGTTGGATGCAACGGCCGGGTCCATGATTGCCTCGACAACTCGTGTTATTGGAAGATCCTTGGATGCAGGCAAGAAGTTTTTGACGCCCGAAAGAAGATTATCGAGTCCGCCCTCTTTGAGCCGGTCAGTTAGGCGGTTACCGAGCGCACTGAAACCTCGGAAAAGCTCTGCGCCTTGGCTGGGTGCGGACACGGGCGCAGCTAGTGTGGTCATTCGACTGATGTCGCGGACTCTGCAACAGCAAGAACGTAAGCCAGTACTGCATTGGTTATAATATCTTGGACGTACTTTTTCACGTAGTCTAGTACTATGGTGTCTGCACCTGCTGCTTTTAGCTCCTTTTCAAGTTCAGCCATGTCGTCCTTGGAAATATTTGGCGCCGACAAGAAATAAATAAGTACAAGCCGGAGTTTGTCTTCTGGTGACGGGGTGCCAGTATCTGGCTTGCCACGGAGTACTTCGAGTATCATGGGTGTAGTCTGGAAATACCTGTCAGCTGGAACGTATACAAGCGTTGACAATAAAAGCAGCTTACCTGTTTCGCTGCAGCTTCCTCAGTCTGGAACAACTCATCCAATGTACGTGACTTGATAGCGGTTAACAGGGCAGTCGCGATGTTCATATGAGTATCTAGGGTTTGCTTTCGAGCAGTGAGTTCGGGTAGGGCAGTTATCGCAGTCTTGAGGTGTTTGGCGTTGCTCGATAAGTCCCTGCGCTTACATGTCAGTATGTCTCAGAATTGGCATAGTGTAGAGCGCGAACATTTGACCAACGTCGTTCACGTCGCTAATTCCAGTCGAGCGAGTAATCTCCGCTGCGTCTTGTTTGTACCTAAAGCATACTTAGAAAGAAAATAAGTCCACTCGAGGCATTACATACCGGCTCAGTTCTGCATCAATATCTTCTGCAACCTGGGGGAACGGATTCGCTGCATTTTTTGCCCAGAAGAAATCCTTTTGGTCGAGGTCATATGTTTTCTTCGATGTCCTTCCCCCCTCTGTTGTCTATATTTGATCAGGATCCGAATTGACCAGGGATAAAGACCGTAACAACTTACTGACATGGTGACCCTGCTCAACCTCATGTCCATGACGTCGTGCACTAAAGCTTGATAGGTCCATGAGTGAGAAAGCATAGGTACCAGGTCGAGGTTCCTATCCCACAGAATCAGCACTGTATTTTCAAATGTCAATAATTTGCCTTGGCCGAGATATGAGTAGCACATACCAGGTCTCGAAAGCCCTCCCAAGCCAGTTCCCTCGGATTGGGAAAATAAACCCGGTCCCCCACTCGAACGAGCGGTCGAAGACCCATGTAAATGATCCCTAATCTTAGACTCTAGCTTGCGTGCAATCATCTCGCTGGCATTTCCCCTTGGACTCCGGATGTATGGAACCTGGCCTGTTGCATTGTTTGGTAAGGGACATTTATGAATCAGGCTAGAACATACCAAGCGTAACGATGACGGAAAATAGACCATTAGCTATCCTATCTACCTCGGCCTCAATGTCTTCTTCGGTTGCTTTGGGCGAGTTTAACAACGCATACGAACTCCTCTTGGCAATGCTATCGCTATCCCCTTCTACCTGCCCCTTGGGTTTGTTTGGAGGCAATAGCGAGAACAAACTTGGTGAAGGAACTAAGAAATCCAAGTATTGGTCTAGGACCTGGGCAACGAGCTCCGAAGTTCCGTCTCGTGCGACAAGGGCAGCAAACTCTTCGAGGATGGCGCGGGGCAATGGGGAGGTGAACGATATATGACTAGATTCGTAGAGACCTTGTGCTAGGTCTTCGGCGATTCGTTGGACGTTTACGAGGGTTGGCGCGACAAGATAAATGGCAGGTACATCTGGGAGCGGTGGCCGGTGAGAGTGCAATTGCCTGGCACAGCGGAGTTTATGATCAGCCTGCGCTCAGCCAAAGTCGCACTATGCACTCACACATGCAGGGTGACTCCAGAGTCCCGCAGGTCCTGCACCCTCAGCACCGTAGCAAGCACGTCCTTCGACTGTTCGTCTAACACCAGCACTTTCCATACCGGCGCGGCATTCTGAGCTTGCGCTGCTGGTGTTCCTGGTCGAGATAATTGGGCAGCCTGGGATAGTGCGTTAGGCGAGGAGGTTAGGTTTAGGACATTCTGGAGCGCTTTTGTTTGGATCTTTTGGAGAGTATCTGGCACTCCCTATTTAAAGCAATTCGCGTCAACCTAACGTGGCATAAGCCTGCTTGGTTATTATGCTTACGGCTTTCAGAGACATTTAGTATGGCGCACAAAAATAAAGTAACGACCTGTTGTCTGGAACCGTGATCCAGGGGTTGTGTATTTGAGCGTGTCAGAGTCGTCGTGGTCGTGATGATAGGACACGACATAGGCACAGCCACGGTAGATTTGCCACATCTGGCCACTGCAATTGCTTAAAACCGACCACTCGCTCAAACATGCCATAAATTTGTAAAAATACGACATCAAAAAAGCTCCAAGAAAATTATCCGTTAATCCCTCCTCGGTCGAACGGGACGGCTAGGCAAGCCAACGCGCGGTCGAGGCGTTGGAGCCGCGACAACTGGCTCCGGCACTGGTTCTGGTTCTGGTGCAACGGGTGCGGACACTGGTACATACACGTCACGTTCTGTTGCTTGGGCTCGTCGTGCATCTCTCATTGCCTCAAACGCGTGGCCGCACGAGAGGGACCTTTATATTCCTCATCATATGTCTCGGCTCGCGTGCGCTCTCTTGTTGGAACCGACCGAGATTGAACATATGCATCGTCATGCCTAGCTGTGCGAACGAGATGGACCAGGGGCTGTCTCTGTAGGCTCGTCGCGGGTTTCGGCGCGAGAAGGAGCCTCTTCCACTCGTTTGCTCCTTCCAACTTGTCGCTCAATATCGCTGAAGAGCCAAGCCGGTAGCTGCCGGGGATCGTTCACTTTTTTAATATAATGCTTCTTGAGTGCAACGGTGACGCGCGAGTCGTGACCAGGTGGTGTGTCGGCTAGAGGCAAATTTGCAAAGTGAGTTGAGGAGCGTCTGCCTCGAGAACCTGAAACGGGGCGTACGTTCTGGCATGTCGTCTTTGGCTTCCCAAGCTTTTCCATGTTTACGCTCAAGCCGCCAGCTGCAGCAGTGACCCGAGACCAGAGGGTGTTGGCATTATCTGTGCAAGAATGATTATGAGTCTGCGAGTTTTCCGGGAAGATGCATGCTTGAACATACCTGAATGAGTCTCCGCAGGTTCGGAGAGGGGATTCTCTCTTCACGCCCGTCAGCAGGAGTAGCGGCGCTCCCTTTCCATCCAACATAGTCCCAAATTGAAGAAGGTGCAGTTGACGCCGCAGACACAGCTGAACCTTCGCTGCTCGACGAGCTCACGCTAGACTGAACCGAATGGCGCGACGAGGCGGAGGGAACAGGCGGGACATTCTCCGTGCGGCCAGAGCGATAAGGGTTATCAGGCTCTTTCCTAGGGACGGACCGGCTACGCTGAGCCGAGCGAAACTTATTATCTGTGGATGAAGGAGGGTGCGAGTCGTCTTGAGCACGGGATGATGGCCCCTGGCTGCGCACACCCGACGACGAACGCGGAACGCGAACAGAGCTAGGAAGACCAGCGCCAGGAGGCCTGCGAGTGCTCAAACTCATGATATCGTGCAAAATAAACAAAGAGTGAACGGAGAAAAGTATTAAAAAAGACCTAGACCAGCTAAGCAGACGAGTTGAGCGTCAGGCGCAGCCTGTGAGAGATGAAGAACGTCGAGGAAAAAGCCACACGAGCCCAAGGGCAATTCCCAGCTCGTACAAGTTCCGCGCGTCGCCATCGTTTCAACCCTTCCTTGGTGACTGACGCACTGTCACGTGGGGATCCGCCATCAAAGTGGCTTCTTGTAGCCGCTGAGCCAAGCCTGGGTCTCGACGTCAACATGTTTAAAAAGTAAGCCACCTAAACCTGTGGGGACAATAAGGCTCGTGTGACCTTTTGTGTGCGTTAGGTTTTCTCCTTCGGCTGATGTCGCATCCAATGCGCTCATCAAGTCCTCCGTACAACGAGGCATTCGTGCGAAGCTCCTCGAGCAAATGCCGGCGTTGGCAGCAGACGACGGGGCACTGCTTGAATATATTTGGCCAAAGAAGGAGGGCATAACATTGGTCAAATGGTGCGAATCTGAGCCTAGCTCTGCTTTCGGAACGCTGTGGAGCATTGATCCCGACTAATCAGTAGAGAGCATGTATCCATCCTCGCATTGCATGGCGACCCTCTCTTCTTCCAGCATGATGAAGACCCTTACCTCCCTAGTATTAAGCTTCTTCACAAGTGTAGGTTACTTTTGGATTTGTGATTCGTGTGCGTCGCCTAACCCCGGACCCACTTACACAGTCCCCAACCTTCTCCCTCACGTCCAAATTGATCGAGGAGCAATCCCATACCTCCTGGGCGGCGCTCACATGATGGTACCCGGCTTCACGTCCAAAGGTGGAAAGCTTCCTGAGAAAGACGCGGCGTTACCCGCTGGCGCAGCTGTCGCAATCCATTGCGAAGGGAAGGAGCATGCCGTAGGAGTAGGCATATTGAAAGTGGGCACCGAGGAAATGAAAAAGCTCACCAAGGGCACCGCCGTCGAGGTCTCTGCATATATAGGCGATGGACTGTGGGCTGTAGATAAGCTTTAGGACGGTGGCAGGAAACGGTTCAAGTCAGGTATACAATAGGTATTACCCGAATGCTACATATTACAATACAAGGATTGGAAATAGCACGAGGAGATAAATAAGCAACCCGAATAGATGTTCTGCTCTTAGCTTGTTGCCGGATCCATAGTGTAGCCTTTTCCCAAAGTAAATTGGCAATCTCAAACTCAGATAACCCAGCGAGTTCGACCACATCCATGTTTGTGTAATCGTCGTTTCCTATGGCAGGCGTCAATACTCCATCCTTATTTGCTTATCAGAGAAAGATACATACTAACGATGACCTTGGTAATCTTGCCGCTAGACTTGTCTACAACGGGCTCGAATCCAAGTTGCTTGGCTAGACGAATCCTTAGTCTAGAAACCACGTGAGTACTTTATGCATACGGACGTATTGAACGAAAAGTTGACTCACGCATACGTATCCAAACTATTTGCAACCTCTTTATCTACGTCCTTGGCCTCCCATGAACTAAGTTCGCCTCGTGCACGCAAACGCTCGTTTTGTCGAGCTATTGGAACACATTAGTAAATTCGGTCCACGGGTTGAGTACGAACCCACGTACAAGTCAATGTTCCCTCGGCATCGTTGATCGCCTTGCTGACTTTGAACTGGGCTTCTTCGAGCGATGCTATTTTGACGCCGTGTTGTTCTGCACTTGGGACGTTGGGTGGTCTCAGTGACGCTACCCGCGCAGATTGATGGGCCTGCGCCACGTCTGGATCTATGTCAGACCCGTACCGAGTTGGATGGTTTAAGCACATACTGCGCGCTTCAGATCGAGCACTCTCCAAATCTTTACTCCACTGCGACTCTTTCTTCTTCATTATCTCTTGTATCTCTAGTACTATTTGGATGCTGTCTGTTGCGTCAATGGCAGCAGCGGCTTCACGCATGATGTTTCTAGGTAACTGCGTTAGATCGAATGTCAATCATAGACACACAACTAACACAAGCTCTTGGCCTTCGTCGACATCCTGATTTGCCTCGGGTAGACGTGGGCCCATGGTTACGAATAGAGTAGAGACGGGAGAGGACGGAATCAACGCGGGGACGACGCGCGGTCACGTGACTACCTTTGGTATTCTGGCGGCATTCCATTTCCGTCTTATTACAAACCAGCCAAAATTCGTAGGTGACGATGGCGTGCTCAGTACCCACAGGTATATATCTCGGCTGGTCGGACTTGGGGTCGATCAAGGACGCTCCTCAAATCTCTATCGGCCGCACTCGGATACTTTAAGTCTGTGATTTTGCGCCTCGGGCTTCTTCTGTCGTAATACCTAGCTCGCGCTCTCACACGGA
Source organism: Ceratorhiza oryzae-sativae (assembly GCA_030998015.1). Classification (NCBI taxonomy): domain Eukaryota; kingdom Fungi; phylum Basidiomycota; class Agaricomycetes; order Cantharellales; family Ceratobasidiaceae; genus Ceratorhiza; species Ceratorhiza oryzae-sativae. The sequence continues at coordinate 626,928 of JARWMV010000234.1, read as the reverse complement.
ACATCGCAACTTGAAATGAACGTCGCCCGACGGTTTGCATCCACAGCTGCAAGTGCTGCCAAGACCCACCACAAAGTCCTGGTTGTCGGCGCCGGGTCTGGTGGCTTGTCAGTCGCGAATCAAATTTACAACAAGTTCAAAAAGGGAGGCCAAACGTTGGCGGATGGAGATGTTGCGGTTGTCGATGGATCAGAGTGGCACCACTATCAACCCGGCTGGTGAGTATTCTCGAACTGCCAATGTCTTGAACCAACAGCGATGCCCGCTTCAATTAGGACGCTTGTTGGATCTGGGTTGAAAGAAAAGCACGATATGCGTCGCCCACTCGCATCTCTCATCCCATCACACATTGCCCACCATCCTTCCCATGTCTCCAAGTTCTCTCCCGACAATAACAGCATTACAACGAACTCGGGCGAGACTCTTACCTACGACACCCTCGTTGTTGCGACTGGACTGCAGATCAATTGGAGTGCGATTGAAGGGCTGGAAAAGGCACTCGCAGATCCTAGATCTGGCGTGTCGTCAATCTACTCATACGATACATGCGACAAGGCGTGGCGAGATATTGATGCACTCCGAGAGGGACGGGCTATCTTCACCCAGCCTGCCGGTGTCATTAAATGTGCTGGAGGTAAGAACCTTTATCGCGCCGGGCGATAGAATTACTGAAGCAAGCTTTCCACAGCACCCCAGAAGGTCATGTGGATGGCTTGGGATAGGTACCAGAGGACCAAGCGTGGAGAGCAAATCGAGATGGAATTCATTACTGGGATGCCAACTATGTTCTCCGTCAAAAAGTAGGTAGCCCACACTTTATTCACCGCCAGCCCATATCTAAAATCTACCTTCTCAGATACTCTGATGCGCTCAACGAACTTCGCCAATCCCGGGGGGTTGGTGGCAAGTTTCAACACAACCTGGTTGCAATTGATACTAGCGCACAAAAAGCCACTTTCAAGACACCCGATGGCAACACAGTTGTATGTTCTAGCTTTTGGAGCCAGAGCATATGCTCTAACATCTTTATTGCAGACCGAAGACTACTCTCTCCTTCACGTCACTCCACCAATGGGTCCACTCAATATTATCAAGGACTCGCCACTTGGCGACGCCACCGGATGGGTAGATGTAAACGATGCTACCCTCCAGCATAAGAACCCCGCATATAGCAATGTATTCTCTCTAGGCGATTGTTCAAGTTTGCCCACGAGCAAGACAGCCGCGGCTATCACTGCCCAAGCACCAGTATTAACCGAAAACTTGTATCAAGTGGTCAACACGGGCAAGGTTGGGAATGCGGTTTACGATGGATATACCTCTTGCCCGGTAAGACCTTTAATGGGTCTGTGTATTGCCTCCACTAACCCTCGTACCCTTAGCTATTGACTGGCTACGATCAGCTGATGCTTGCCGAGTTTGTGTATGGGTTGAAACCTAAAGAGACTTTTGCGGAGCTCTTTGGCATCGACCAAGTCAAGCCTAGGAAAGTGTTCTACCATTTAAAGAAGGTGTGTTGGTTTCCTCAATAACTGAATGGCTTACTCACAGACATTTAGGACTTCTTCCCTGGGTGTATTTCAACCGAATGATCAAAGGAGAGTGGTTTGGTCCCAAGGGGCTCTCCACCACTGTACAACTAGACATGAATTTGCAATATATCTTATCTTCTGATCCACGTGACATTGCACCCTTCTGTTGTGTTCAACGACTACGTCTCCAAACATGTCGCGTCTCAGCGCGTCAGAGGTGATTAATAGGGGCGATTATCTTCAGCCCGATTTTGAGCCATCTACCCTCACTATTCCTCACTTGCTATCTGTGCTCACGTATCATGGTATCAAGTACCCCTCGCCACATACCAAGGCCAAACTCATTGATGTATTCAATGCCGAGATCAAATCCCGCAGCGCCGAGCTATTAAGGGAGAGACAGCTCCGCGAGCGCAAGAAACCTAGTCATGAAGGGATATTCGATGGACATACGGGTCAGGCTATTCAGCCTCCAGAGGTATGTCGTCATTGATCTGCTCTTTATCCTGCGACTTACCGATTGTGGCACAGCCCGTCCCTGTTCGACGCTCTACCCGCCGCTCGTCCCAGCAGCCGCCCGACGTAGTGCCTGCTCCAGAGGTATGCTTTACCCCTAGCTCAATTCCATCCACCACGTGTTAACCTCCCTTGCCATTCCACAGCCTGCTCCTGTTGTGAAGCGCCGCCGTTCCTCCGCTGGCCCAACCATGACTCGCTCAAGTTCGAGAATGCAGCAGCAGCTTCTGTACAGCCTGCTCTTGTCGAAGAGAGCGAATCCGAGGTGGCAGCCAAGAGCCCACCACGCAAGACCACCCGTACGAGAGGCCCCTCTGCACGCGAGCGACGTCGATCTGCTGGGGTATGTGTATGCGCTCGTGTTTATGTGCGTCACTAACACCAGACAATATGCAGCTCTCTGATACAAACGATAGCGCTTGGGAGGATAATAATGTTTTCCAATCTGGCGCCGAAGATTCATCGCCAGCTCGTCCTTCCCCTACACGTCGCCAGCCTAAGACTTCCCGCACAGGCCCGCCCCCTGTGACTCGACGTGTGAGCAAGCGTAGCTCGCTCTCCGCCCCTCCGCAAGCTCGCCCCCTACCCGTTCGCCAGCTCCAGAAGATGCGCCAGAACCCCTCCCAGACCCGGTCATCGAGCCTCGGGCCTTCCAAGACGTTCCTACATCGTCCACGTTCACTCCCCGATTGCCTAGAACCATTCATATCCCAACTGGTGGATTACGTGCATTCGATCCCCCTCCAAGCCAGATCCGTAAATCTATTGCCGCGGCTGAGGCGTCTGCTATTGTAGATGCTGCGGAGAGCAGTGAAGAGGAGGAAGAGGAAACTCAGAAGCCGACAAACCAGGCTCCTACACCTAGTCATGCGCGTGAAGTCGCCGAGGAGGAAGCCGTGTTGGACGAGCTCGAAACAACTGTTGTATCTGAAGCAGCAGATGTCGACGCAGAAGTCGATCAGTCATACGAAACTATCGACGAACCCGCCGAATATGACGCCGCTGTTGCTAAGCGTATCGCTGCCATTGGTGAAGACGCTGCCGCTGGAAGAGCATTGGTTCGCCGCAACGATATCCGCCCCCCTCCTATTTTTCCAACATGGCTATCAGCCACTATTGGGCTTACGCTCGCGTTGCTCTGCAGCACCGTCCTCAACTACAGGTCCGAGAGCTCTAGTATTGGATGGTGTGACACAGGTCGCAACATAAATTCGATCATCATAGAGCGTAAAGCCGCATTCGAGGCGCGGCGCGAATGTGCCCAGAAACTTTATATCAACCCGGGCCTAGAAAAAATGGGAATGCTCGAACCCGGCACAGAATCTGCCGTAGTTAGCGCGAAGGATATTGTTGATGGGATAGTAGGAGATTGCTCACCTGTTCCACTGTTTCCTCTCCCTCGACCGTTTACCTGCACACCCTGTCCCGAGCACGCTATTTGCTCCCCGCCACACGGTATCGTCTGTGAACCCACGTATATTTGAAGCCCCACCCACTCGCTGCGATTCCTGGGCTACGTGAGGTTGCCAGTGGGCTGCCTGGATTCGGTGCCGTCGCTTTCCCCCCTCAGTGCGTCGAAGACGATGCGCGAAAGCGCAAGGTCACTGGCGTAGCCACAGGAATGTCAAGCTATCTGGAAACCGTAAAGGGTGGGCGCATCTGTGCGGGCGTAAGCGCAGATGGCAAGGAAATAGATGGAGGAACGCCCAGGAAGTTTGGAGTCCAGGTTGACCAACTCCAAGAGCTGATTTTCAATAGCGTACGCCAGGTACGAGTCTTATCTCTGTGGGCTGATCTAGCCACTAATTTATCTTCTGATTCTAGCGTTCTACTACGATCAAAGAAGACCTCGAGAGTATCTTCGCCAACGCGCTGGAGGAATTGGAAAAATATGGCTGGGTCGAGCGCAGCACCGACTCCCAGTAAGTGTTTCGAACACGCATACTTGAAGCCAGTCTAACATGAAATATTTAGTGGTGTAGAGTGGGTTGCCGCTAAGAGAGCCACTATGGACATGACCTGCCGTGTTAAAGTCGGCGCACGAGATGCATGGAACGAGTGGCAAATGCACTTTTACTGTACGCCCTTTTCTCTTGTATGGGGATGTGCTTGCTAACGCGTTCCTACCAGCTCTCATTGGTGCCATCTTTAGTGCCATTTGGGCTCGCTCAAAGATTGCCTCTAAGCGTCGCGAGTCTCGCCGTGTGGCCGATCTTGCGGGTGTTGCGCTTGATCTTGTCCGTAATCAGGAGATCGCACATCATACAGACCCAGTTCGGACCCCTCACACGTACATCTCGTCCCTGCACCTTCGAGATATGATTCTACAGGATGAACACAACATTCGGGAACGAGTGCGATTGTGGAGCAAGGTAGCAAGGATTGTTGAAGGCAATGCGAACGTTCGGGCGAACGAGGAAGAAGTAGCTGGAGATGAAACCCGTGTGTGGCGGTGGGTTGGAGCCAGCCGAGTCATCGTGAGTACTTATTCGTCCCCGGCAAGGCCACTACTCATGCCATTGTATCCTAGCAATAGGTAGATGGAGTGTAAAGGTGCAAACATGACGAACGGAATCTTGTCTTATTGGCTGCTTAGGAACTACTTAGTTGTGTTATCTTGAATATGTTTTCTTCTGGCCCTCTAACCTTTATCAAACCGTGCGCTGCGCTGCCGGTCATTTCGTTTAAACTAAAAATGTCTTGTCCGGGAGTGTAAGAACAACTGTAGAACGTTTGTTGTAATACCCTTATGGAGTGTATGGTTCTAGTGGCTTTGGTCGTTCGCTATCCGCAAAGTATTGGAGAAAAGGCATTAATGACACGAAAGTATAAACATTATAATAGGGTTGGATTTTATCAACGGCGACCACCACGCCCACGCCCACGCGAGTAGTTGCCGTACGGTGAGTAACTACTCTTTGAATAGCTTCCAGAGGAAGAGCGGCCTTGGCTTGATGACGTGCTGCCACGTTTAGATTTGGATGTGTTCGTAGATGAGGTTTTCTTGGGAGGAGAAAAGCTAGATGCGTCTGGAGGTGCAGGTTCATAACCAGCCACAGCACACTCCGCGTCGATGGCCGCCAGTAACAAGTCGTAGTTGGTGCCAATCATTTTACCGAAAAGTGGATGCAAAGTCAACTTGGCAGCAGTAAGACGAGGAGAGGTGACGCCAATTGCGAAGCGTGCGACCATACGTGGGTCATCGCGATCTCGGCAGGCACTCAGTATAGCACGGAGCATGGCCGCGTCTACGGTGTGTGTGTAGCTGGGGTTGAACTCTATGCCTTCGCCAGTTGTGCATTGAGTACAAATGCCACAAGCACCACCTGGTACGGCTTTGTCGCTTCCAAAATAAAGTGCCAGAGCATGCGCGAGGCCTAATCAAATCAGCCAAGAGAAGGTCCCAAATATGGCAAGACATACACTCATCTCCGGTAGCAAACGCAAGAACTTGGTGGATCTTTTCGATTGCCTGACTCATTGGGATCAACCTCTGATGCGCGCGAGTACGTCCCAATGTCTCACCTCTTTTTCAGCCGCCAGTTGGCCTTCATGCAACTGCGCCGCCAATGCCGCAATCAAAGCGGGTTTACCGACAGGAAGTTCTTTCAGCACTCGATACCTCTGAGGACTTGTCAACGATTTCAGACCCAATATTCCCCGCTTCACTTACATGTCTCACTTGGGAAGCCTTGACTTCAACGGCACCTGATTGCTCCCAGCCCTGAATAACTTTAGCAAGCTCGATGCGGGGAACTCCTGAGACAGCTGCGGTCTCCGAAACGTCGATCTATGCGTTCTGTGAGCGGACGTCACTTTGATGACGAGCAACACTCGCCGTGTATCCTCGACCCTTTACGCGAGCGTATTGTAATACCGTTTTAGCTGCCTTGGAAGTCCTATCGGCGTTTGCCCATGAGTCGGACCCAACAATGGTATAGTCGTACACTTGATAACATGGTGTAATTGCCCGAATGAGTCCGAACTTGAGCTCGAGTTGCGCATAAAGATTCAACAGAGTCGAGGACTACATCGCAACTGTCAGCAAGAAGCTTTAATAATATAAGATGTTCCTCACCCGAATATCAAACCTGTGATTGAAGCAGACATGTCCATCAGGGTCCAAAGTTTCAAGCAGTCAATGAACTCACGTCTTGCCTTGGGTATAATGGTTGGCTTCCAACGCGCCATCAGGGGCGAGCGGAGCTCCAAAGACGCCATTATCCAACCAAAGTTGTAAGTTATTCTTGTTCACCGTATCACCCCGGGCAAAGTTTTCTAGAAAACGCCAATCACGAACTCCAACACAAAGATGTAAATCATCGGCCTTACCCAGAATAGGAATATCTTCCGCACACAAAAACACTGTGCAGACGGAAGATTTCCCATCTCGTCCGGCACGTCCAATTTCTTGGCTAGAAGTTGATCTTGTTTAAGCCCGCACCCTCGGCAAGTAAACTATCCACAACTTGCCTGTAGTTCTCGAGTGTCTTGGGCATGTATAAATGAATAACCTAAACGCTCCATTCAGTACATGTGCGTGGGCAAGACGAATTCATATACCTGACGCAAATCTGCCTTGTCAATGCCCATACCAAACGCGATTGTACAAACGACAATGCCGTCAGCGGAGCTCATAAACCAGTTTTGCACTTCAGTGCGTGTCGTTGATGCGATTCCGGCATGGTAGGTTCGCGAGACAATGCCTCTCTCTGAGAGCTTGCGCTGACATTCTTCGGTATGTGCCTGCAGGGTGCTATGACACGCTCAGTGACGCCTGGAGCGCGAGCAAGCAAACGATATCCATAACTTACACATATATCACAACCGGCCCGTTTCTATTCTCCAGCATTGGAACAAGCTGATTGATTTTATCGTCCAAATTGATAGCCGTCTGAGCAAGCATATCAACGCATCGGCCCGCGCGTCTTGCAATAAGAACTCACCTTGACTCTCAACGACAAATTTGGGCGATAAACCGGCGTCTTAAATACTCCCTCCTTTTTATCAATATGGAACGAATCGCAAATGTCTTCTGCTACTCGATCAGTTGCTGTGGCAGTCAGACATAGCACGCGCTCAATGCCAAACTCTTCCACAAAGCGAGCAATCTTGAGGTACTCAGGCCTAAAGTGGCACCCCACTAAGGCAGAGCCAAAATTTAGGTTTGATGATAGAGAAGACGATGTATGCACGGCTTGCCTGAGAGATACAATGCGACTCGTCGATAGCCAGGAGATTGATACTAGATGACATCGTTTAGTAAACCCAAAACTCCAAGTGCGACAGAACATACTTGACTTGAGACATGAGTTGAACGAACCCCTCGTTATTCAATCTGAACCAAAAAAGGAGAGAGGGTCAGAACCGTAGCCACCAGGAAGAAAAAGACGTAACATACTTTTCTGGAGCAACGTAAAGCATTTTCAAGTCGCCATTCAGTACACCGTCCTTGACTGCACGTGCTTGTTCGGTGGTCAATGAGCTAAAATGTCTCGCTCAATTCATTCTAGTTCAATCAAAAATAGCCAAACCGAACTGACCTATCCCAGCTGGCAGCTTTGACTTTTCGCTTCAGTAGCGCGTCGACCTGGTCTCGCATAAGAGAGATCAGTGGGCTGATGATCAGCGTAATCCCGTTGTCGAAACAAAGTGCAGGAATTTGGTAGCATAAACTGTACGTTATCAGTCCGTCAGTAAGGAGAAATTGTGTAAACACGTAATGGAAGATGACGACCTTTTGCCTCCAGCAGTCGGAAATAACACGAGCGCGCTCTTGTTGTGAACCACCAGCCGTTCGATCGCCTATACAACCAAATCTAAGGAAATGTCTTCGACGGAGTTGAAACACGCCTACTTGTTCCTGGGAAAGCCTGAAATTGTCATACTGAAAAGTTTCCTTTAAAATCTCGCGGGCCTTGTCCATGATTGTGGTGGTCTCTACCAAGTGGCTCAGCCCAATAGAAACCGATCTAAGACACGAATGGACATTGCGCCACCATATCCAAATGCCCACAAATAGAGGTTGCCATAAGAGATGTTGCAGACTTGGAAGGATGAACTCGTTGAAAAAATAACATGCAATTGTTCAATCAAGACAAACATATGACCACAATTGAGAGGATACTCAATCAGAAAAAAGAAAACCTTAAAGAAACAAGTACAACTTGAGAGTACCGACTAATAGTAACGTTAAAAACCGAGAAGATTCCATGCCGACCAAGATGATGACGATAATGACAAGTCTCCAAAAACGAGGCCCAGAGGAGATATACACACAGATGATACCCATCTACCCCAAGAAAATCCACCATCTATTCCTCTAACCACCGTTCCGTCTTTTTCACAAACTTGTCCATGAGCAGGCCGAGGTCACGGACAACAAACGTTAATACGACACTCGCGAAGAACTCGCTTGCGTGTGCCATCCGTTGTTCAATTTGCTTGCGTACTTGGCTGTTGACACGGCTATAACGGGGTGAGAGGGGTCGTGGAGTGCTCGGATGTGATCGTCTAGATGGACGAAAAAAAATCAGGAATAACTTGAACAAGTTCAGCTGACGAACATACCAAACAGCTCAGCCTGGGCGAAAAGCTTCTTTAAACTATCCGTATAAGCTGTAGGTGAATCCATGCTACAGTACCCAAATTAGCATGCTTTTCATAAACCCAACAGAATGACTTACTTCTTCCCGTTCGTAATTCTATCGAGACCTCCTTTCAACATGTTTGTGACCCGGTTGCCCTTCTTTCCAGTCACTCCTTCGCCTACGCCCAACTTTTTACCATATTCCCCAACCAACCCCTCGCACACTTTACTCCACTCGTCCAGCCGCTTTGACCAATCTTCTGCGCTTTGCCGCCCAACGAAAAACCCATCGCTCACTCCTCGCATGCCCATCAAATGATCGGCAAGTACGTCGACAACCCTCACTTTTTCCCCAAGGTTCATCAGCTTGGCCCCGCCCTGGGACCATACCTCGTGCGGGACGTGTAACCGGGGGGTAATATACCCGCCCGAGCGGCGCGTCAGTGATGCGTACAAGCAGGCCATCAGGTGGAAAGGCCGCCTTTGTGGGGTCGTAGGCGCTTTTGAGATAGGTGCGCTGGTGGGTATCCTCGGTTGGATCGGGCTCACGACCAGACTCGGGCTCGAGTGGTGTGGTGGGGACATACCCGCTGCGGAGATCGCAATGCCCAGCGGAATAGGCGATGGGATCCCACGCGGGAAGAGCATACGCGACGCATGAGACGCACTAGCCTTGCGTGCAGCAGCAATCAGACTCGCCCCAGAGCCTTCTGTGCCAGGCGCGCTCGGTCGACGTCCCGGCTGGCTCGATGCGCGTAGCCGGCCCGGCGCGATTCCAAGCCGTGATGCGGTTCCAGCTGGGAGCGCATCGCCGTGAGTCGGGACGTATTGGCTGCAGGTGCGGGGACAGGTAGAGGGGGAACAGGAGGCGGGAGCGAGACCACTGGTGGTTGTTGAATGGGTTGAGGCGGGGAATATAGAGCCTGTTCAAACGCCATGGCTTGTCCGATTGACGGCTGAGCCGATTTTCGGCGCAGCGCAATTGATCCCTGCGCAGTGGATGGGCTGACCAGCATGCCGGGTGTCGGTGCTTGCGTACTCGCGACTTGCGAACCCATCTTATCGATCGTGACCGAAAGCGTGGTCGGTACGGTCGAAACTGTACCCGCGCTCGATGGGCCATCAGACCCACGCGAGGACGCCGAACTTCCCGTATCTCCACGCGGACGCTGTACGACGTCTGCTCCCCCTCCTCCGCTTCCGTTTCCTGGCACACGCGGTGTCAGTGGGGAGCTATCCGCAGGCAGAGGCGGGAGCTCTCTGGCAGTGCTCGCAACTCTGGATCGGTACGCGCTCGTCGGTCGGTACCCCTCTGCGACGGGATGTTGATGAGAATATGCCTCAGCACCAACAACCGTCCAAGACTCGCTCTCGGTCCCACTCGAGGCACTCTGATTACCACCCTCGGATCGCTCACGTTCTCTTTCTTCAGACAGCGTACCCAAACGTTCATTACCCGAACCAGTGCGCTTGTGGCCTGCTACTGAGCTAGAGCGTGAGCGTCCACCTGGTTGGATAGGCTGTGTCTGTGTCTGTGTCGCTCCTTGTGAGTGAGAGACAACATATGAGCGCCGGAGGGGTGAGTGCGGATCCGTTCTCGGGGCCGTAGTGGTTGATCCGATACCGGGCCCAGCAGATTGTGTGCGGGTCAGGGGAGCCTTGGGCTGGCTAGGCAACGAGACCGATCCTCCGTTCACCCGGGCCTGAGGTTGAGGTACTGGGGGTTGGGGTAGCGTGTATGTCGATTGGACATGCGCATGCGCTGAAGGGACGGGAGGCTGCGGCAAGGTTGGCGGTGGACCGCTTGGTGGGGGACGAGGCGGAGGGATGACGGAGACTCGTTGGGGGGTGATAGTCGAAGTCGGAGATATGGGGGTCTGTGCGGGCTCGGTGGGCGTGGGCTGGTCATATTCAAGCTCGTGGAGGGGGCTGGGAGTATATCCGCGGCTGGGGGGTGCAGACGAGTAGCTACGACCAGAATGATAATCGTGAACAGCAGGAAGATAATCTCGTTCGGCGTAGTCTAGATTAGATGCATGCTCCAGGGCCGGGTCAATGTTCTCAGCGGAGGCAGGGCCGTCTTCGTCTTCGTCCTCATCATGGACTAGAAACGCGGGTGCTCGATCAGACGAGTAGAAACCGGTGCTGCGTTCGTAGTCGCCTGCTGAGTGGGGAAAAGCGGGTGGAGTGGAAGGGCCATGGGGCGAGTCATCGGGTGAAGCGTCGTCAGGCGGGCTCTGGTTCGAGTCCATGTTGTATATGAGCGAGAGGATCTGCATGCGGTCTGCATATGTGTCGTGCTGGCGACCCGTTAGCACAAAAACAGGAGAAGACGAACAGGGCAACTAACAATAGACTTGAGCCGCCGGACCTCGTCCTCGCGGGCGGCATCGCTGCGTCGCCTAACACCGGACCGACGGCGGTTCGCGTCCTCGCCTCGCATGACACGCTCCATCACCTCGTTTAGCAGCGCGACACTCTTTCCGTAGGCCGCAATCGCTGCCAGGGGCTCTGTTCCAGAGCTGTCGATGCGCACGGCCTCTTGTGCGAGCTCGAGGGCGGCGGTCAGCGCGCGCCGCGATGAGGGCGGTCGGGCCGATGACGAGCTTGGCGTCTGCGGCGGGTTGTTCCGCGGAGGAGAGAAGGGGGGTGGGCCGCGTCGGGACATGGACGTCGACGCGAGAGATTCGTTGGACGAACCTGGGGCAACATTTATGAGCGGGGGGGCGATGAGCGAGCAGGACGACTTACGGAGGGATGGGGTTGTCGTGGACGGGGTGGCAAATGGGTGTCCACGGTCGTAGGCCATGGCGGGGGCGGAATGAAGGGCGACGATGGCGGATCGGGGGAGGTGGGACTCCCAAGCACGGCCAGCGGACAATTGCCGCCAGGCGCTATGTGATATGTCGGCCCTCCTCCTCCCGCCCGACCACACAATGACATCCGTCTGAAGTCCAAACCCCCACATCGGCACATCGCCCACGCCACACAGGGCGCACCATCGCCATTGCCCTCGACGCCGGCGCCGCCATCATCGCCGGTGCCTGCACCTCCACGTTGCACCCAACTTGCCAGCCCCCCCGATCTCCCCAGAACAAGCGAGCTCGATCGTTTCAGGCCGCTCTCCGGTCCAAACTCGCCCAATTACACTCGCCTCTTGCCGGTTTTCAGCGCGGGAACCTAGTTTATCCAGCCCAACAAAACACAGTCCATTCCTTTGCAACCAAGCCCGCTACGGACTCCCGGGAGCAAGGCGTGTGTTCCGCGCTGGGATGTATGCGCTTTCCCCAGTAGAGCGAAACACACACACACACACACACTCGGCTGCCCGTCTTGTTGAAACGCTGTTTGCTTTGATGCTCTTACCCCAAAAGGGTGCAGCCGCGCATATGAGGGTTACTCTAGACCTCATTGTATCCCTCCCAAACACAGATGGCGTATACAGCGGAAAGACGGCAGCCGCGATCACCTCGGCTCTGCTGCAGATAATGTGTTGATCACAGTCTTTCAGATTAGCTGTGTTGGCATATTCAAGTCTAAGCTTCTCTGCTTCGAGCTGCATTTGTTAGACATACCTAGCTGCCTACACCAGCAGACGACTACGGCTTCTATACAACGGTTTTGCATATTGCGCTTCCTCACAAAATAAGCCTATTCGCATCCATATCAGTGCATATGCAAATGCAAGACTCGACTGGCCCGTCTTCTAGCCCCTCTCTCACAAGCGGCACCCATGATCCTGTAGGGTGTGATCAAGAACCTCATCGTACGCTCTTTAGGCTCGAAACCGGACCTCTCTCGACTTATCTCACTCCAAGGCCGTTCGCTTGGAAACCCGCAAATCATTCAATTTGACGCTTTAGGAAATCTCAAACTCATATTACATGTTAAGAGGGCTACTAGAAGAACAGTCCTCGCCTCGTGCCGGATTTCAGCCTGCGCGATGTATCTCACGTGCAGAGTTCGCACATCCTTTAGCTGCGTTATAAGGTACACTGACGAAAAAGGTTCACGGTTGCTTAGAGACGAGAGCTTCGAATTGAACAATATTTCAACGGATGTACCAGAAATAAATGCAAGATTGACTTGATATAGCACCATAAAACATCTGTTCAAAACACTACGCCAATTCCCCATATGTTATAGCCACAGCCAACAAGCAAGACAATAGTACAAATGTCAAAATCACCTTGAGGCTCATGTGCCTGGGACGGTCATGACCGGTCGACACGCCTGAGTCCCCTTTCTCGCTATCAATCATGTCCATGATTTTGTCATTCTCCTTGGCCGGCAGAACCGCTTGAGAAGTGACAAAAGACGTAGCAGTCTTGTAATCATGAGTACATCGAATAGTAATTACTAAAGCATGGGAGAGTCGAACCTTTTCTCCATCTCGCTTCATCTGCGGGGCATCCTGATCCTTTTGACCTGATATAACAGCCAAAACCATCATGCGAGCGTTGTACGTGTCTCGCTACCTCATTAGGTGAGCATCGTCTCATTTGGATTTAGCCACAAATAGTACTTGCAATTGTCTTGAGTCTTCCAGCTTCGTCGTCTTTATTTGGAGAGTCGCTTGCGAGGACTATCTCCCGAGCCTGGTCTAGGAGCTCAATGCATTTACTGTATTCTTCAAGCGCACGGTAGGGGTCCGTTGCTTGTGTATCCAATTCGACAGCTCGGTTCGCAAATGCGAGTGCGTTGGTAATTATACTATGCTCGATACTTTGTGTTCGTTGGTGGGCATACTATGTGCGAAGAGGGTGGTGGCTAGTAAGGCAGTGTTCACTTCATGTTCATGGTTGTATAGCCTGCGCGGGTGCCACGTGTTGTCCAAATCTAGAAAAGCCAAAATAGTGCATAAAGCTTATCGGGACACGGAGCCAAACGATTATGGTATTTCGGGCATGATGGCTAGAAACTCAGGATTCCGCTAAGCTTGCCCCCTGATTGTAGTGACTCGTGCTTACAGCGCATTCCTTGGGTATGTATATGCGTGGTACAAAGCTGGTACCAGGGCACAATGTGAACGCTATTTGAATGCAACCCACTTTACAGGAGTAATAAAAAGGGGCATTAATTCGATATCGAGTAGTTCAGAGGTAGTTGCGTAAATTTCTGGGATATCCTCGTAGGGATTTAAGATGAATTTAGCTACGTTTAAAGAGTTACACAGGAAATAAATACACGGTTAAAATAAAAATGGACGAGCACTGCAAAATACAAACCACTCAAAACGCTAAGCTGTACCTCAGGATCGCAGTGAGTAAGCAAGACAAGAACAAAAATGCCAAGACCGTCTTGACGCTCTGATACTTGGCATGGGTATTGTTGATCGCAACGGCGGAACTTCCTTTCTCCATATCGGTCATGTCCGTGGTTTCGTTTTCCAATCTGTCCAACGGAACCACTCGAAAAGGGACTAAAAACAGGGAACACTTGTGATCATGAGCACACTAAAAGAGGATCAAGAGTGGGCGGTAGACCCGAACCTTTTGTCCATCTTGCGGAGCCTGTGGGGTTTCCTGGGCCCCTTGACCCGCCTCAAAGGCCAAGACTCTGATACGAATATCATATTCATCTCGCTATCTCACCATGTGAGCCTTGCTCCGTGTCTCACTAGAATAATAAAAGGCACTTACGATTACCTTCACTTTTCTAGCCTCCTCCACTTTGTGTGCGGGGCCGTTTGTGGGAAGTATCTGCAGTAATTGGTCCAGAAGATGGACACATTCGGTGTACTCTCCAATCGCACGGTGATACTCTGATGGACCTTGTCTGTCCAATTCGACAGCGTGGTTCGCGAGAGCAAGCGCTTTGACGAGTATTTCTCGCTTCGACACTCTACGTTCGTGGTGGGACATCATACGCCGAGGAGGATGGTAGGGGAGAGGGGCAATGTTGTTCACCTCGCGTTGATGTATGTATAGCCTGCAAGGGCTTCACGTGCCTTCAGCCTGCCCAGTTTAAACTCGAGTTGAACATCATGTTCAAGGCCCCATTCATTAACCACATGTATGCGTGGCACTAGCCTGGCAAAACTCAGTTCGATCCAGGTTGTGGAAGCACCAATCGGAATGTTAAACTCACTCGAATGCAGCTTGCCCCACATGGATGCTACAAAAAGACATAACTTCAGCAGGCGATTAGTTCAAACACGGTTGCACCTAAGAAGCACGACTGCCGCTGTTCCAACGTTCACACGCCTGGTTTAGGCCTATGTTGCGCGTGAAGCAGCTTCTTATCATCCACCCCTGGCACCTTTAGGGCTACCTATGTGGATGCTCCGAGGTTCTATGAATGAATGGCAATACAACTGACCTCTATGGGGTTCGAACAGCTTGTAGAATAGCTAGGGGCATCTAACTCAACATAAAAGCCGGGGCTTGCATACGAGTATCATATGTATCACGTTGTCCGTTTTCCCGTCGGGTGTACACTTTGCTGTCGGTCTGCGCTGGGAAATGACGCTTCCAGTTGATTTTGTCATTACTGATTGTAGGTATCAGTAGAGCTCTCTTTCCCCGTACCAGGGATAGGATTTGGGCCGTTCACGGCGTGGTGTTCCTCGAAAAAATACATTTATGGACTCATACGTTGATCAAACGTTTCGTTTTTGCTGTAAACCATCGGGTGAGGGTGTATGCAGCGTTACTATGTTACCAGCTGCTTGAGTAATTGTGACGACTCAACAGTTTGAACAAGGATGTTCAACAACAACTTCAAACAACAGAGATCAGGTACTTCGGTCGAATAAATTCCCAAGCGCACAGCACTCGTTTCCTCAAACAAGATAGTACGTATCTAACTTAATATACAGGTACATGAACAACATGAGGGCTCGACTTGGTCAACTAGGAGGATAGGTGGACAGGCGTTACACAAATTCATGATATGACAAACACAAAAAAACGTGGCACTCGTCCGTCCGTGAGATAAAGCGTGTATACCGACCAACAAATCGCGTCATTGGGCAGGGTATAAGGTGTTGCAGTATGGTGGATGAGAAGACGCGTCACAGTCACGCGCTCAAAGCCTTTTCGAGGTCAAAGTGGGGGAACCTAGGCGACCGAGGCGATTGGGATCCCGACTGCGATTGGGACTGTTCGTCGAATGTCCGCTTCTTGACAGGAGCAGGCAATCGCTTTATGGGCTGAGGAACGTATCCGGGCTGGACCTTCTCAAGCCACGACAAACTGTCTACAACCGCCTTGTAACTATCTCTCTATAACATAGGACCATACGCTTAGTACAAGGTACAACATAGACAGCAACTCAAGCCACACGCACTAAGTTTTGAACCTTCTCGGCCTCCTCCATCCGCTCAGGGATCTCGGTGAACCGAAGCGTATCCAACACGTCGTCACAAAGAGAGACGGCCTCGGAATACGCCGCGATAGCAGCAGGGGTTTTGTCCCCACCCACCGACTCCATTCGCAAACCCTCCCTAGCACATTTAAGGGCACGTAGATAGGTTGAGCGTATCTGTTCAGACGTGAGACTAGTCGGTGCGAGCTCAAACTGCATCTTGGAGTGGATCGTAGCAAACAGGGATTGTGTGCGAGTTGGAGATTCAACTTTTCACGTGAGGTGTTCCCAGGATTTTGATCGACGCGCCACGCAGCTCACGTGAGGGACTGGACTCTCTCTACTCCCTCGTCATTCGCCATGGCCGACTCTGGCAGCCCAATCGACACTTCTCCTACCGATACCCAGCCAAACTCGGCGATCCCAAACGGAAACTCCAACGCTCTCCCAACGAGCCCAACAACTCCACGCCTGAATACTCAGCAGGTACTCGAATACCTTCGTCAACGTGGATTCAAACGCGCCGAACAAGCATTTCTAGAGGACTCGAGCAAGACGCAAGACTTGAATGATCTAAAGAAGCAGAATTTGGACACGGGGAATGGTGCGGACGCTAAAGTCGACCCGGAGCAGGCAGCGAAAGATACGGCAGCGCTCGAAGCCTTGCGCGGCAAAGCACGGGACGAGGCGGTCGCGTTGCACCCTTCGGAGAGAGAGGAGGCGTTTAGGCAATTGGAGTCATGGGTCGATGGGTCTTTGGATATCTATAGGGTGAGTTTATGGGTTAATTTGGTTTCGCATGGCACAACCCACATTCGTTATGTTAGCACGAATTCAGACCGCTACTGTTCCCTGTATACTGTCATTTCTACCTTGACCTTATTTCGGAAGGATACAAGGCTCAAGGCAAGCCCTTGTTTGTCTCCGTTGGCCAGACATTAATCCTTCCACAGCTATCCAACTTGCAACCCGATTCTCCCCATCCCTCGCCCCACAGCATCGCTCACAACTACACCACCTCTCTACACTCTTGCTCCCTTCGCATGTCAAGAACGACGAGTTTGCTCAACGTCTTCGGTCTGAAAAATATGTCATACGCATGACACGTTCCGGCTTTGGGTTGTTGCTTGGCTGGCTAACGGAAGGCGTTGGCGGGGAGGCTCCTGGGGCAGGGGAAGGATTTGGTGGAGATAGGAGTAGACGCGCGCGCATGGCTGTGATGCACGTCATCAACGGGCATCTCCAGTTTGATAGTGCGTTTAAAATCCCAGTTTGGTTTTTCGAGTCTAAATTGTGATTTGGGCTTGCAGTGGTCACGTCAGTCGCGAGCTTCGGGACCCTTGCACCTTGAAGAATCTACGGGACTCATTTCTTCACTCATCCCCTCTACATCACACGCAGATGGCACAGCATCGACATCTTCCGGCTTTAACCTCGCGCAAGGCCCGCTCAAGCTGGGTCCTGCGCCTCTCACACAGCCGTTGCAGAAGAGACAGATCGAGTTTTGACTGAAGAAGGTATCCAGCAACGGCCAGTCACGGCGGTTCCGGGTTTGATAGCACCTTCACATTCGGAGCTGCTTCCCCAACCCTCAACATGGAAGGGGCCGGATGTGAAGCGGGAGGTTGAAAAGATTCGGGACGCCAGGAAGAAAATTAAACTGGACCCGAATGTGCTGGGCCCCGATCCAGGCGAAAGTATGGGGAGCGTCGAACGGTTCACGGCGGCGCAGAGGAGCGGAGCTTTACCCAGTGTCTGCGCATTCACAGTCCATGATGCCATGGATGGGTAGGTACCCTCTAGACTGAATTGGGAGACGTTAACAAACGGCTCGCAGAATGACATGCGCCGGATTCTCGCAAGACTCAACACTGTTAGCTGTTGGATTTTCCGAGAGCTACATTAGACTTTGGAATTTGAAGGGTGAGAAGCTACGTGGGATGCGAAGCGACTTTCAAGCTGCAGGTGTGAAAGATGGTGAGCTTGGCGGTCTTTCTGATTGGAATCTGCGTCGAGTCTCAAGTTCCGGCCACTTTAAATGTTACTCTCAGCATCTTCTCTGAAACGCCTCCGAGAGAAACACGGGACAACCACTCGGAAGCTTATAGCTCACGCTGGCCCCGTCTACACTACGACGTTTGACCCCTCCTCTCCGACACCACGGCATTTACTCTCATGTTCTGCCGACACAACGACGCGTCTCTGGTCCCTCGACACACTCACAAACGTTGCAGTGTATCGCGGACATCAGGCGCCGGTATGGGACGTTCAGTGGGCAACCGTCGGAGGGGGTTGGTTCGCGACGGGCTCCAGGGATAGAACTGCTAGGCTGTGGAGCTCAGAACGGGTTGCACCCGTGAGGGTGTACGCTGGCCATCTGAGTGACGTTGATGTATGCACCAAGCCTTTCTTTTTAGAGTCGTTACAGGTATTGACAGTTGTCCTGCGGACTAGTGCGTACGATTCCACCCGAATTCATTGTATCTTGCCACAGGTTCGAGTGACTGGACCTGCCGACTTTGGGATGTACAAAAGGGGTCGTGCGTGCGGGTATTCATTGGGCACCAAGGCGCGATAACTAGCATGGCGGTCAGCCCGGATGGGCGATACCTTGCTAGCGCTGGTGAGTAATTATTCGCATATATGGCAAAGCCCAGAATTAACATATGATTGCCCACTAGCCGAAGACCTGTCGATTAATCTGTGGGACCTCTCCTCTGGGCGGCGAATCAAAAAGATGACTGGGCACACGGCATCGATCCACTCGCTCTCATTTAGTGCGGAGTCGAGTGTGCTGGTGTCTGGTGGAGGCGACTGGACTGTGAGGTGCTGGGATGTTAAGCATGCTGGAGGGATGGGAAGCGGAGCCGATATTGGTGTGGGTGGAAAAGACGAATCTAAGGAAGAAGTCGTGAAGAGGTGAGTCTCGTGTCCCAGGTTACCAAGGCCAAAATGGTGTCAGCTCGGTTGTGTGCCTAGTGCTCGGGGTGCTTGTAGCTACGGCGTAAAAGCCCTACCGACGCGACCAGATCAGCAACAGCTCATGGCAGAATAGTTTGCTGACGGTTATTTTTCGACAGTGCCGACTTGCTCGTCACATACAACACCAAGCGGACTCCGGCAATGCATGTGCAGTTCACGCCCAGGAACTTGTGTCTGATGGCGGGCCCGTATATAGCCGAGCAGTAAGATCTGCAGTTGCGAGGGACCATAAGCAGGGGCCCGTTACTAGGGTAACACGTGTGGTTGTCACAGAAGTAATAAAAAGGCGTTGTGTTCCTTGAGCTCGTCAGCGGCGATCCACCACGGTCTTAAAACGCGTGCACCCGCCCTCCTTCGTTGCCCAGGCGGTCTACTCCATTCTTTCTTTTCTCAGCGCAGCAGGTCTTGCGCCCCACGATCCCTCTGAACCACATCTCCTTCATCCCACCACCTCGTAACCATGCCCGAAAGCTGGCTTCAGCGTGAGATTCTCGCTCCCCGTCGTCTGATCTTCAACGTTATCTGGTATGGCGCTCATCTCGGCACCTTTGCCTATGGGTGGTACAGCCAGGCAAGCCCAGTGCCTTTTTCTATGCGTTCTACGCTGACAGCACAAACAGGCCACGAACAAGCGTCTCGCCGCGCTCAATGCGCTCACGTTCTCGGTCTGGTCGTCTCGTGGCGCAGGACTTGTGCTTGCGCTCGATGGCGGGCTCATCTTGTTGCCGATGCTCCGCAACATAATCCGTGTCATCCGCCCCAAGCTCACTTGGCTCATGCCCGCCGACGAGAACATCTGGTTCCACCGTCAGGTTGCATATTCGATGGCTTTCTGGGCGATGGTGCGCAGTTTTTCATCCTCATGGCCCATTCTTCGGCAGTGTCTTAAAATAGACTTTTTTCATAGGTCCACACGACTGCACATTATGTCAATTTCATCAATGTCGAGCGTTCTCGTATGTCCTTTGTTCTCATGGATTTGTGGCGCATGCTCATTGTCTCCTCACCGCAGAGGTCCGGCCCCAAAGTGCACTTGAAATCCACTACGCAGAGCCCGGAGGGTTCACTGGCCATGTCATGCTTTTCATCATGGTATGTTATCAAGCTCTCTAGACTGAGCATGCATTGACCCTTTGTGCAGGTGCTGATGTATAGCACTGCTCACCACAAAGTTCGCAAACAGTGTTTCGAGGCCTTCTGGTACACCCACCACCTCGCGTTCTTCTTCATGCTTGGCCTTTTCACCCACGCTACTGGCTGCTTTGTTCGTGACTCGGCTCAGCCCGACTACATCAAGACCTTTCCGTTCTACTCCACCGAGCACTGCTTGGGCTATCTTTCATGGCGCTTCATTATCTGGCCTGCCATTATCTACTTTGGCGAACGTGTCTGGCGTGAAGTCCGTGCCCGTCGTGCTACCACCCTTGAAAAGGTTCTTGTTCACCCATCCGGCGCGATGGAACTCCGCATCAAGAAGCCCAGCTTCAAGTACACCGCCGGCCAATGGCTGTTCCTTCAAGTTCCGGACATTTCCAAGTTCCAGTGGCATCCGTTCACCATCACCTCTGCGCCTGAAGATCCATACGTGAGCGTGCACATCCGTCAAGTCGGCGATTTCACACAGGCTCTTGGCGACGTCTCGGTGCCGGCCCCAGTGTTGTTGCTTCCCTCACCAAGAACGCGATGAATGCACTCGAGAAGCGTGCGTCGGATGCCAAGGGCCAGGGTCTTGACGCCATCCCAGAGGGTCGGGGCGAATTTATTGAGATTGATTCGGTGGCGGGAATGAGCTTGCCTCAAGTGCGGATCGATGGCCCATATGGTGCACCTGCTGAGGACGTGTTCGAGTCCGAGGTCGCGGTCTTGATCGGTGCTGGTATTGGTGTAACACCTTTTGCGAGCATCTTGAAACACATCTGGTACCGCCAGCGCCGTGGTAACTTGGGTGCCCTCAAGCGCGTCGAGTTCTTCTGGATCTGCCGTGATGCGCCTTCGTTTGGTTGGTTCCAGTCGCTGCTCCAGGAAGTCGAAGCTGCCCAGACCGACCCCGACTTTTTGCGCATGAACATCTTCCTCACGCAAAAGATTGGAGAAGACATGCTTTGGAACATTGCTGTCAATGACGCCGGCCAATCGTACGATCCGCTCACCCTTTTGCGCACGCGCACCACCTTTGGTCGACCAGACTGGAAATCGGTGTATGGCCGTCTGCGTATGGCGATCGAGAGCGGACAATACCTACCTGGTCGTGAGGCCGCCCTCCGCACCAAGGTTGGGACATTCTTCTGCGGGCCTTCTGGACTGGCCAAGGTCATCAAGGAGGAGTGCTTGGCGGTCAAGACCGATACGATTGATTTCACGTTTAAAAAGGAGCATTTCTAGAGGATCACTTTAGTTGGGCGTTTACTTGCTGTTTTTCTCTTGTATTCGACACTTTCATGCGTTGACGCATTGATTGTATCTCTTGTTTGTTTTTTTATACATTACCCCACTCATGAAAGCGTACCACTCGCGCCTTCCTTCTCTCAGAAGCTACTATGAGCGTGTGTCGAGTCCCGGCATTGCCCCGAGTCACTACAAGTCGCCACAAGCCATGTCACTTTGAAGCTGCGCACTGCGGATATATCAACCTCTCCGAAAAAAACTAGTCTTCAAGGTATGAAGACAAGTGGCTGGAGAGCCGCAGAAGGGCGAGTTTAGTTGATCAAGTTGCCAGGCAAACCAAGATTGCCGGCGCATGGTGTGATATTACGTCGCGAAAGTCCAGTCTACAAGGCAACAGCGCACGCGCCCTCTCTATAAATCAAATGCATCCCATGAATCTAATCATGAGTTTTTTTTCATCCCTTCGAAACGCGTGAAAAAACTAGGCAAGCCCAGCAGCAGCTCGCGATGCGCCATAGAAACCTTCCCGCCACAGGCCGCGTGCCCAGGCGAGGGCGATCACTAGGCGCGCACGGGTATCCATCCACCTTATCCCCGACGTTAGCCACGCGAGCAATTGCATCAAAAAGATCTGTGGAGACATACCATTCTACAACACGCAGACCTTTATTGATAGCGATATATGCGCACCAGTGGCCGACGAGATCCAGTGAAAAGCCTGCGTTTTTGCGTGCGTCTTCCCAGACTGCACGACTGCAATATCGTGCCATGATTACAAACACTCGGACCTCAGAGTGAGTAGTACAGAGCGCATGGTCCAGATTCCTGTTGCGTCACGATCGACAACAATTCGTGCGCGTAGATCGTCAACGACGTACCTCGTCAAATCGTTCAACTTGAGAATCATCAACACCCGTCTTGGTACCTTTCTCAACAAATCAAATATGGCTTCGACCAAACCCTCTTGTTGGAGTACGACTTTTCGAATCTGCTCAATTTCGGCCTGGGTCTGGGATCCAGCGTCAAGTAATCCCCGCGCACGGCGGATCTTGGGAGCTTCTGTGGGGGCCGCAGCAGACGTCGTTTTAATCGGCTCGAGTGTATCCGAAGAATCGACTGGTCTGATGGACTCTGCCATGGACGAAGGAGCATCTCCGGAGGGCGTGTCCCAAGTTCCTTCAAGTCCCGCACGCCCTGTTATTGCGGACTCGAATATGGGGTACTAGAGGTTGTAAGGACTCGCAGTGTACGATAAATAAGAGAACGTATTACCAAATCGCTCGATATGTTCATCGCTTCGGCATAACGTCTCCTTGCGCGGGCTACTGGTGGGAATCCAGGTGCAATTAGAGCAAGCCATAGGCGAGAATAGTTGAGACGGAGGTCATCGTCGAGGTCAAAGTATAGGCCGTGGTCCTAAAGGCAAACAACCCTCAGATAGTGCAACCTAGAAAAGCAGACATAGCATACAAGCAGAACAATCTCAAAGTTGTATGAGCTCCTAGAACCCGGAGGAGCTGGTCGGATTAGGAGGTTACCCGGGTGAGGATCTGCGACGGAGATTAGATGTCATGTGGCCAATGCTGCGGACAAGCCTTGCCTGCATGGAAAACTGAGTCAAGGCATTAGAGAGTATGCATTTGCGATCAAATAGGAATACTTGCACCCGTGGATATGAACCATCTCCGAAAAAGCCCTAGATAGCTCTTGACTAACCCTGTTGCGATCGATATTGTGGCTTGCCAGGTACTCCAAGCTATCCATACAATTCATGCCAATGCTTCTCCGCAGTCCGCAAGACACTTACTCGTCCACCCTTCCACCCTTGACGTATTCCATTACCAGTGTTCTGGGTGTCGCCCTCAGGACCTCTGGCACGTACACGCTTGTTTTGCCCTTGGGAATTTTGCTAAAGTTTTCGGTGACCTTGGCTGCGTTCCGGGCCTCGTGGACAAAATCCATCTCGAGTGGGAGGTTTGTCGCTAGTTCTTCTCCGAGCCATGAGAACTCAAATGTGGGGAAATAGCGTTTTACGAATGCGAGCGAGAGGGTTGTGGTCGTAATGCTATACGAGGGTTCAGTATTGGTTCCAAGACGAGCACATGGACGTACTCAATCTCTGCGAATTCGGCAAGGTGCGGATGCTACATGTTGTGAGAAAAATAGCACAAAAACTCGTAAAGCGACCTACCTGCAACTTTACGGCGACTTGACGTCCCGTAGCCCGATCGCGGGCAATATGGACCTGGGCAAGGCTCGCGACACCGATAGGCTATGATATCCGTGTGACCCGATTGCTAAGAGGGAATGATACGCATACTGACGGTTTCGTCAAATTCGGAAAATTGTTCCGATAATGACATGCCCGTATCTTGCAAGAATAGCCTGTCCACGTCCTCGAGCGGAGTTGGATAGCATTGATCCTAAGAGACATAACATAAGGAAAGTAACCATCTGGCCGTGCGATCGACGCACTTGCAAAGGCCGCATAGTCGAGGTCCATGGCTTTGGCAAAACTGGATGCTGCTCATGTGTTGCCCCTAGACATTGTGTTAGACGACATGGATTGGTGTTTCGGAGGACACACCAGCTTGATGTATATACCGCCATTGAGCTGGAGCGCATGCAAGACT
This sequence comes from Ceratorhiza oryzae-sativae, assembly GCA_030998015.1. Classification (NCBI taxonomy): domain Eukaryota; kingdom Fungi; phylum Basidiomycota; class Agaricomycetes; order Cantharellales; family Ceratobasidiaceae; genus Ceratorhiza; species Ceratorhiza oryzae-sativae. Next base: position 602,983 of record JARWMV010000234.1, on the reverse strand, counting down.
CGCTCGGCACTGCGCTTGTGACACGACGAATAGGCCTGGGTGCGGAGTGCGTCATCGGGAATATTCCTGGCGAACAAAATCTTGTAGTCGATCATGCTCTCGATCACGGCCCTCGCCACTCGGGAGCATCGTACCACGGCGAGACAAAAGTGCCGGGTGGGCTATACGATCCCCGCTCAGAAACCACGGTGCCTCGTGTGGATGACGAACGACTTGCCTGGTGTGCCTTGTAGAGCACGTAGCCGCTGGAAGCAAGGAAAAAGAGGCCTCCGAGCGTGTAGATGCTCTTCCTGACTCCGGGCGGCTGGTCTCGCAGGTTTCCGAGGTTGGGCTTGTGCCAGAACTTGTCACTGCTCGGCGCCGACGTGTACGCGCGACATCCCTGGGTTCTGGGTGTGTTGGCGGGCCGAGGCGGGGGGAGCCTACGCAAGGCTTGAATGCGCATAGGCGCCAGAGCAATCTGCGACAGGCCAAGAACAGAGTGGAGGTCGGAAACGGGAGGAGGACGGTCACGTGGTCGCGCCGACGATGCGACTCGTACGATGTGGAGCGGGCTTGGATGCGATGAGAGTTAAAAGTGCAGAGGGCTAATGAACGATAGGCAAGAACCGACTTGCAGGTTTTCGGGGATTTTCAAGGCTGAAGCGGTGCGAACCCCGGAAGCACGTGGATCGGCCAACATAAACTCAACGCCCACAGTCTCTCCCGCCTCCCCCCGCGACACCCGTAGTCGCCTCCCCACTCTTGCTGCGCTGAGCGCACTAGTACTCGAGACCCTTTTATATTATCCCAGGAATCTCGATCCCCGATGGCCAGGCTAGCTCGAGTGCTCTCGGCTCTTGGCGTGTTGGGCGCGACCCAAATGCACGCCGCTGCTGCTTTTTCATTCGTGTTCACCGCGCCAGTCCAATGCGGTGACCTCACGGTCACCTGGAACGGCGGCACGGCGCCCTACCAGTTGCTGGTATGCCCTCTCTCCATTTCTATGCAAACTAGCTGACCGATGGACATCAACTTCTGATAGATCACTCCCGTAGGTCGGCCATTGGCAGATCGCTCTACTCGGCTCACGCTCTTTTCCGCAGCTCTTCAGCACCCCCCAAAACATCACCATCCCCGACAGTGCATACAACGGCACCCATGGGTCATTTACCACCACCCTCCGCATCACCGGCAAGCAGAACGAGCATCGTTTTCTCCTCACCATGTCCGACTCCACCGGTTTTGGGAGTGGGGGCACCTCGGGCCTGCTCACAGCCGGCACAAGCAGCAGCTCACAGTCGTGCAATACCACTGATCCAGGCACCGACTTTACCTATGACCTCCCAACGCGCTCCAGCAATGTCAGCCATACACATGGAGCAACTACTTCGCTGCCACCCAACCCATCACCATCTTTGGTCTCATCCCTCTTGGCAAGGTATGCCACTACTCTCCTCATGTTCGCTTGGCCTCATGATTCTGTAGGCCTTTGTCTTGTCCCCACCTCAGGTCCTGCTTTTACATGGCAAGCCAACATCGCCTCGGGTACAAACATCGTTTTTGTGGTAACCGACTCTCGGGGTCGGCAGGGCGGCTCTACCGATTTTTATACTGTCACCGCATCCAACGACGCATCCTGCATCAACGCAGACTCTCCAGGCTCGACGGCCCAGTCAACAGCCGCAGCAACCTCCACCGCCTCGAGCACACCCAGTTCTGGCACTACGAACAACGCAACCGTGATCGGCGCAAGTATCGCGGGCGGAGCAGTCTTTCTTGTCGCGCTCGCCTCGCTCATTTGGTTCTTCCTGCAACGCAGGAACCAACTTCGCAGATATGAGGAAGACGTGTCTTCCGTCCAGGTCATGACCAAACAGCGTCGTGCTCGCTCCGTCGACTTGCTTCCAGAAGACCTCTCGGCGCACAGCGGACCTAGTACGCTGTATCGCATCCTTCACCTCGTACGGGCGATCCGCTACAGGCGCAGTTGTACGACGCAAACGGGAGGAGTGTATACGAGCCCGATCCATATGTTCTTCCCCCACCATCCGACCCAGAGGGCTATTTCCCACATACAGACAACGGGAGCGGAAGTCGCGCTAGTATGGCTGGGTCTGGCCGACATGCGCGTGCCTTGTCTGTGGCCACGACAGCTACCGGCGGAATGAACAAGGCGCAAATGGCTGCGTCCGGGTCCGTGCGATCGGCTGGGCCGCAAAGGTCGGTCTTTTTACTATGTGGTGTCCACGGCTCTAAATTTAGGCTTTGCGTAATAATAGATTCATTCTTCACACCGATGCGGGAGAAGTTGACGACAATGAGGTTGTTGAACTCCCGCCAATGTACACCCAGGTCATTCCCCGACGGGATGCCGGCCCGAGTTCGGCTACTGGAACCGCACATGGGTCGCATCCGACCGACGATCCACTGAGGTCTTGATTAGTCCTTTTTTTCGCACTCGGATTCTTTTCTTTCCGCTTCTCGCTTGGTATCTCGCAACAACGCCTGTTGCGGTGTTTTTATTTTGTTTGTCGAAGCAAACTTGTTCTTTCTTTCCTACGCCACGTTCTTTTTTCCCACCCGGCGTCGACCCTCGTTTATTCGTTTACATATTCTTTATTCCTTTCTTTTGATTTGTGGCCATCAAGTACGCTGTACTTCAAATGTAGTATTTAATACACCCACAGTAAAAGTGGCAGCACAATTCCCAGCTATGACGCGCCTGCTCCCGATCACAACGCGAATTGCGTTGTCACTCTTCTCGAACAATCGAGGTGTCTCGCTGATCGAGGTGGAGGGGCCCCACCAGCCCGGCAACGCGAGCCGTGTGATCGCTCCAAGCACCGTTTGCTACGTTTGCCGAGCGTCATGCATAATCATGTCGTAAACCAAGACGTGAATTTGTTCTATCTAGAAAAGATGCAAGTATATGCGTGGTGGATCATGTACTCCAGTGTCTCGTGCCGTCGTCGGCGACGATCTCTATATACGGCTCTTCGGGTGTGCCGATTCCCCAGCGCAGCGTCGTCGCAGGCGGCTCGCGACACATTGTCGCACTCGCCCAGGGCACACCCCCGTTCGCATAAATCACCTAGTACGGTCTCAGTTTAAATACCATGTGGAGCAACAAAACTTCCACTAACCAGGTTGCCATCTCCCTGCCAAGCGAGCTTCCCATCCATCACCTGCTCGTCGGAGCTTTCGTTTGGACTCGTCCAGACCGTCTCCCATTCACTGTCGTCCAGAGGCCAAACCAACGGCGCCCGGATGGGGCCATCATGACGAGAACGCAGCACCACAAGCTGTGCGTACGGGTTTAGTACGGTCACGAGCGTCCCGCGCCCCTGTCCACAGTATCGCGCTACAAATTGGCCAACGGCAAACTCGCGACCGCATCGCTCGTGATAGGAAGACATGAACAACGTGTTGGCGCGCGGTGTGGGACTGGTAATAGCCAGACACGCCCAGTTGGGGACTTCGCACAGCATCAACAAATGACCGTCTTCGTCATCATGCGCGGCGTAAGGTATGTGCGGCGTGAAATCGTGCAATGTCGCGTGCGAGTGGGTATCAACGATGAGCAGTTTGCCGCCCGGGGCAAAAACCAAGGCAGCGTCTCTGTCGCGGTGCAGCCAGCCGCTTCCGCCGGTCCAAATTACTCGGCCTTTATGGTGATCAGACCGTACGCAGAGCTCTCCGCCACGATCCAAGCAGAGCCGAGTAGATCGCAAGCTAACGTGAGAACCCATCTCGAGTCGCAGTTGGCCCGGATTCCAACAAAGAACCGTCGATGGACCAGACTTGATACGAAAGAGGCATTCGATATGACCTACAACGCTGCCGTTAAGAAACGCGCATATGCAAGTTGAAACTTGATGCACTGACCCCGAACAAACTCTTCTGCAGGCGACCACGTTCTTCCGCCACACCATCGCGTACAAACGCCATAGGCGGGGCAATCAGCTCGGGCAAAGACGCAGATATGTCTCCAGAGTATTCAACCCCTGGGGCAGCGACATTCTCAATGCATGTCCAGTTGGCGGTATCCGAGCCGATAGCATATCCATAGCCGTACCCGCCTTTGCCATGGCCCACATCTTTGGACTCTACAAGGTTCCGCAAGACAATCGCGCCAGTCTGGACAAACTCGGGGTCGCTTTTCCCGAGTACACTTGGCCCCATGCCCACACCAACCTTGATATATGCGCCCTCGGTTCTAACGGTATTGTTTATTACGCGCGTAAAGTTGTAATTGCCCTTGTCTGGATCACAAAACACCGCGACAGCTAATTTAAAACAGGTTTCGGTTATCAGCGGGCGCGACTTACGTGGGTTATAGTCAACCATATTTAGTCCCCCTAAGCCTGGAACACGCCGTAAACTTTTGGTTACCGAGTATGACAAATAAGTATTCAGCACTTACATAGCCTATGTCTATTGATAATTGTGTTGCTGTGATGAGCGAACCAGGAGCACCGAATATAACTGAAACAGATATTCCGAATAAGACATCCCTGGAAACGAGCACAGGAACCCACCTATAGCACCATCAGTGGCATCTGTGATTTGGTTCCCCGCGACTAGCCCATCGCTAGCCGAAAAGCTCTATCAAACAAATGAGACATTTAGTAGTAACAGCCAATACATCAGATGTGGCTCACTCACGATGCCGTCGGCCCACTTGCCTTCCACAACGTCAGCGCCCTGCCCTGCCGGCCCAATGAAATTATTTGTGATCCGGATATTTGTACTACCCTCAAACGCTTGTAGGCAGGACCAATGTCTAGGGTTACGAATGATACACCTATCGACTACCTATCACGTCACAGATCAAGCATACCATAACTGACTCTTCACACAAGTAAACTCACTTGATTGCAAGTGTCTGAGGCACCAATGATGATCATACAACGCCCATCCGGATTATGCCCGTACTTTTCGCGACCGCCCTCGAAAAGTAGGTTACGCAGGCGTACACCTGATTTCTGAAACCCCGTAACCATGTGCATGTTGAGCTCTTTCTTCGCTTCGAGCCAAGCCATGTCATGCTCAGCAGTTGGGTACCCTTCGGTTGCGAGCTCTTGGAAGGGATGCATAGTAATCGTTTCCTCGACTTCCCAACGGGACCCACGGGGAAGATACAAGGTCGAAGTAGGACCGAGCTGGTCTAACTCATACTGTATAGACTTAGCGGTATATCCATATTCTGGCGAGCACAGAACAGAATACTTCCCAAGAGGAAAGTTGAAGAGCTCTGGGGTAGGATAGGTTCCCGGGGCATAAATCGCGCCAACAGGGGCGCTTTGTTGACCGTAGGGGTTCGGATAATTTGCCTCTTGCGTTGTGGGGTTTGAAACAGGTCGCTCAGGAATCGCAGGAGGACCGACCCGAGGCGGAATGGGAGGCGGAAGGGAACTACCATCAGACCTAGGAGGGTAGCGATCGGGCGAGGTAAATCCCGGTGCTTGGTATGGGTTTCCCCAAGGCTGCTGAGGCCCCTGCTGCGGCGGATACTGCGGTGGTTGTTGATAACTGTACGACGCGCCGGGATAGCCTCCTGGTGAGGGCTGGGGCGGCAGGTTTTGATAATACCCTCCTTGTTGATTATTTTGCTGCGAGCCAGATAACCCGAGCTTGTTCTTGAATTTGTCGGCAAGATGCAGCAAGTCAGACATTATGATCAAGACACGGCTTCACGCTTTGCCAGTGGACGTCGCGTTCAGGCGCCAGTGATAGCCACGTGAATATGACGTAAACGATCGTTGGCTTCGATCACTCGAGCTCGTCGGCGCTGGTGACGACGCTCTCGGGGTCAATTTTCCGTTTGCTCTCTGCTGCCATATACTCGTATATCTTGACAGAAACCCATTGTTTTTGCATACATGGCTTCCAAGGACGATCCGCCCCCACCCAGCAACGGCTCGCACATTCGGATCGCTGGTGCTGTGGCCGGTGTAGGTTCTGGAGTGACCAAGGCAGGTCTGTATGCTCGCTTACTATACGTTAAGTATTCACGGAGCGTATAGGTCCTCGTCGGGCACAGTTTTGACACCATCAAGACTCGGCTCCAGGTTGCCCCAGCCGGAGCGTACAATGGGGCACTCGACTGCCTATGGAAGATAGTCAGAAACGAGGCAAGTCCCCAACGTTGGCCAGATTGACAAAACTTATGGTGCATGCTTCTAGTCTCCGCTGGCACTTTACAAAGGCGCGGTGCCCCCGATGGTCGCTTGGGGGGCATCGGACTCGCTTCTGCTTGGATCCTTGCACAACTATCGCCTGTTTCTTATTCGATCCGATCTTACAGAGCCTGTGCCTGGATCAGCCGATACCAAACGGCTAACACTTTCTGGACATTGGCTCGCGGGCTTATGGGCAGGGTGGACCGGCGCCATTCTAGCGCATCCAATGGGTAAGAACGTTTAGGCGTTGACATGAAACAATCGAAGCATACTTACCATGCACGACCTAGAGTCTCTCAAAGGTAGATTTTTACTCCCGTTATTGCCTTCGCCCGAGGCTGATGGCTCAACCCCAGTCAAGCTCCAAATGCAAACACAACGTGACGTGAAGGATAGGCAATACAAGGGTACGCGTATTTCATATGTCGCTATCTCTGGAGTCGCATTCACCATATTTGCCAGGCGTTCTGGACCTCATACGGCAATTGTACCGAGTCCAAGGCCCGTTTGGCATCTGGCGAGGGTTTGCCAGTAGCCTGGTCTACCGAAGCTCGTTTTGCTGGATGTTCTCCAGCTACGAGGTCCTCATGAGGTCATTCACTCTCCTGAACGGCACACGGTTTGAGGTGAGTTTCTGAAACCGAGTGTATGCCGGCGGATCCGGTCAGCCCTTGTCCCCCCTTCCCCCAATACACAGATGAGCACCCCGACTGCAAACTTTCTTGCTGGCGGATTTGGCACCTTTGGGTTCTGGATCATGGGCGTCCCCTTTGACAATATCAAAAAGTGGGTGACATTTCGCTTCGCCGATTGATGCTGTACCAGCACTGACGATGAGCAGTCGGATTCTGGCTGCGCCGCTCAATGGACCTCGTCTGACATTCTGGCCAGTGGCAAAAGGGATATATGAAACGCAAGGTTGGAGAGGATATTTTAGAGGTTTAAGCCTATGTATTATTCGAGCGTTCCCAGTCAACGCGTGTGCGTTTTTCGTGTACGAATCTCTTATGCGTGCGATGGGCGCTGAAAAGGTACGCTTCACCTCGTTGTTCCTATCATGTAAGACTGACAAATATGTTCTTCACTTTCAGACTCGAGCTTAATATAGACACGGGTGCTGAGACCGAGAGCGCGCACTAGAAAATGGACAGAGTATATTTTTGCATATAGCGGAGTAGAAACATAAAGTGAAACAACATAGGAGTCCAGACTACTAGGGAGTGTAAAGGTAAACGAAAGGAGTTGAATATACAAGCTATTAGGTGGAACGAATAGAATGCGGTCTATAGAATCGTAGTGCAAATAAGACTAGTGAGTAGTAGGGTCTAGGACATTAGCGACAACTGAGGTAGAACGACAGAACAAAATTTGCGTGAATGAGAACGAAGTGCAAAAACAAAGCAAGGAAAATAAGGTTAATGCAGAGTATTAGGTGGGGATTAGACTTGAATTCAAAACTTCAATACCAATACCAGTTCGGATTTGGCCACACCGAGCCCAGCTGAGAGTGATGGTCCAATTTTTGGGATCGCCTGATTTGAATTATAGATAGCCTGTGGGTCAGGACCAATAGTTAGAGACCACGGTCTGGTTGTTGGACGTAAAAACAAGTGCTTACATCGAGCATAAGAGGAAGGAGGCAGTGCACAGGGCCACTGTCCGCTCGACACGACTTTCTGCCAACTACACGTGTATGTGAGGATAGGGGCTAAAGATCGTCTGGGGAATACGCACTCTGCCTCGTGGCTGCGGAATAGATCGAGGGCCGCCCGTGCATTTTCAACCTGTCGTCATTATATGTAAGCGGTTAGGCGGAATGGTGGGGAAGACAAAATCCTCGCACAGGGTTATGATGAGTGGCTTGGATCTTTCGGCGCATGAGCTGCCAGACCAATGTCTGGAGGCCGATGACCTGGTTGGGAGTCTTGAGCGCTGTGCGGAAAGGCAAGTACAACCCGACATCGCGGGTGTCGCTTGCGGGATGGCTAACTCCAAGGACCTATATTTCCTAACTCGGTACTGGGCTCGTATGAGGAAAACGTGGCAGAGACGAACCTGTAGATCGAGCCACAAGCTATGACCCACGACGATCCGCCCGCGAAGTATCTGTGCCGCCATCGCTTGTGCTTCGCTGAAGGGGACGGCATCAGGTCCAACCAAGTGCTCGGGCTGCAGGCCCGTCGAAGAGGTGCGGTAGTTGACAACTGTGGCCTAGTGAGCGTTGGAGAGCACACAACGTGGGGCAACCTTACCGGCTTGCGAAGGAATCACAAACTTGTCGTATACCACGTGACCGCGGTAGTCGACGAAGGAAACACGTCTAGAACGCGTCAAGTGAGCTCGGAGAGCGCGGGGCGTGCAGAAAACAGTCCGACTTACGCCAACATGGGCACAGAGCCACCGGCGCCGATGCCGACGTACCTAATGACGTCGAAAAATTAGCGCCACGCAGCGGAGGAGGCGTGACGTTACTCACTGGGTGTTGAGGGCAACAATATCGGCCATACTAAGAGAAATTAGGGGGGGGAGTCGACAAAGGAGAGGGGTGAGGTTCTGCGGCCGGCGGAGAGGAGAAGGGGCTTACTCGTAAGGTAGATCAGGTGCAGGCATTTTATAGATTTGTGGGTTTTTTCGAGGGGCAGGGTTGAGCTGTGCTAAGAGTGAAACAGGACAAGAATTAGGGAGTGGGGCGTATTATGGCGTGTTGAGCGACGCGGGGGCGGACTAGTGTTAGTTGGATTTGAGGGATGTGATTGCGGTCTTGACGCTTTATACAAACAGTCTCCGTCGGGTCCACCGAGCGCTTCCGGTCGGCTGTTACCGCGGCCAAACGTTGCATAGTAATATGCGTCTCGACGACGAAACACGTTGCAGCCCAGGCGCGCAGCGTCTGTTCTAGCCCAGCCCCCCGGCTTCTGTGCGGATCGTCCCGCCCATCACCGTCGCCGCTACCACCCACTCCCACGATTTTTCCCAGCCGGCGCCCATGTTGAGCCATCGCCCGCGGGTGCAGACTCTGTCGCTAGGCGGCGACGACGGCGGCCCCGGCGGTGTCAATCAAATACTCGCGTTCCGTTCGCCTAGCCGAACAAGTGCCCGCGCACAAACCGCGCACAAATAGCCCATGACAAGCCCTGTTGCCCGTCTGGGCGGTGAATGCAAAAAGTCTCGAGTATGCGGATTAATGCGCTGCCGGTTTCGGACGCCCAGTCATCTGAGAAGCCCCGGTCGAGATCACCGGTCGAGATCTAGTGGCGCGCAGACACGGAAGCCAACCCTTCCGTACTGGGAAACCTACCCCTGGTTGTCACAAAGCCAAAATCCCGTTCAGATGCTTCCAGACTCCTGTCAACGTTTGGTCCCCGAACTACCACCAATGACGAAGCCCACGAGCCAGACCGCACTATTCAAGCCATATATCGAGCATAGACCAGGATCACATGCACATGGGCGCTGTGTTTCCCTGTTTATGACTCAAATATTGCCAGGCTATTGTCTAGACGACTAAACAGATATATTATTGAACTAGACTAACGGCACCCCCGGCCATGCCCACGGGCGACTTCAGCCGACTTTCAGCCTTGGTCCCCGAAAGTTGAACCGCAACACGGCGTAATTTACTACCAGACCAAGGCGCCTGCCGCGAGGGTGCTCCGATTTCAGCGCATATGCCACACTTTTGGCGCTGTCATCTGCGTCCAAGCCTGGAGCCAACACAGCCTGGTATGGCCCAAGAGCGTACTAGAAGCTTCTGGACACGCATGTGAGAGCAAATGTGGCCGCTTCATCGAAACAAATGCCGTCAATTCCTGTCGAGATGCGCGTGCGCATTTCACAGAGCCCGGCGTCGTCTATGAAATCGAAAGTGGATGCGGCCTTGCCACACGCTTGTTTTGACGGCCAGCCGAAAATCCATGTATAGCATAGTCTACATGTAGATAGCACGCCCAGACATAAAATACATGCTCAGGAGGAACTGCATCCGGAATTTCAAGACCTAAAATTTTTGAAGTGTGTCAGTTTGCAGCACCAAGGCGCGAACACAAGTACGAAAAGATCATAGGGTTGAAGATTATGAATTTCAGTCACAATGCATGAAATGCAATCCGAGTCTGATTAATGGGTAATCCTGTCGAGCAGGCTGGGTAAAGGATTGGGCACTTACGGCGTCCGACTTGCACCGGATTAATCTGCATCTGGAGTCCAGGCCGGGCTATAAATCGATCGTCAGTGCTGTTCGAGTCTAGTGGCGGGGATAAGGTAGGTGTATGCGGGGGATCAGGAAAATGAAAATCGTCAATGTCAAGTCCTTCACACAGGAATAGACACAACTCGGGGCTTGACTTCTATGTAGATCATCTTGAGGAGGCGAAAAGAGCGCGAACAATTTGAACAACGCGAATGTAATTACCTCAATTTACACCTTGATTTCAGCAAAACGTCGGGACCTGTAAGGAGTTGCGAGCCTGTCAGTTGTCAGTCGATGGGGCTTGAAATTGGAATGTCTCAGAAATGTGGGTATAGATGTTTATAGTTCATGAGCATGAGCTTCGATGTAGCGATTCATACTTTGACTCGTCCTAGTAGAGCTCAACCAAAACGCAGACACTTACACTGGTGTTGTGGGTGAACACGACAGAGATGTGCATGAAGCAAATTTCTACATCCGGCATTGAACGCCCTTTGATCCGGCGTAGCTTGGCGATGATTGGCCCACACGCCACTCACGAACCGCCAGAAGCCTCCACGACGCTGACGACGACAGCGAGACTTTGAACGGCGTCAAGACTCTCTTTCACCATGTCGGCCTCTCACCTTCTCCCACAGCACCCCATGCACGTTCCGTTTCGGTCTGCGCCCGTCACTCATGCGCCGTCTCCCTTTGGCTTCGGCTTCGGCTTGTCCAACCAGGCCTCAACATCGAGCGTGGCCGGGCACTATGGCTCCGTGTCGAGTGCTGGACACCATCCGAGCTCTCAATCGCAACAGGCCCATCATACAACATCCCAGAATCCGTTTGTAAATACCGTACACTCTCCTTCCCATGTGCGTGCAGCTGGAGCCAGCCCAGCTCGACCTGTCGCAAAGAGGCGCCACGATGAGACGGATATTGGGGAAACTCGGGAGGATTCGAACATGAGCGCACGTTCTCCGTCTCCTGACCGGCCACGTCGCATTGTCAAGAAACGCTTGCGCGCCACGGATACCGAGCGCGAAGCACCTGCAAAGGCCGCAGAGACTCAAGACTCTCAGGCCAATGTGGATGTCGGTGTCCTGCTTGGTGCGCTCCCCTTCTTTCTATACTACGTACGCTGACTCGGCACGTCCACAGCCTCCCTCCCTCCCTCATCTCTGCTTCCCTTGTTAACTTCCTTGATTACGAGCCAACCTAACCTCAAGCCACTCGTTTTGTCATTGATTCCTCAACCGTCTGTGGGAACAGCAGTGCAAGCGCTCAATAATTCGGCCAAGGCGTTGCGAGATGCCTATCCATACGCACAATCCCCGCAACCGCCCGCATCTACGTCCTTTGGGTTCGGCTCCAGCTTCGGGACGTCAACGTCTATGCACGCCCCGTCATCCACCTCGTTTGGATTCCGCCCAGCTGGCACTTCACAGCCCAACGGAGCTATGCGGGACGATTATGTTCGCAACCGTATTCGGCCGTCGGTCACAGAATTTATCTCGACAGCGACATCTTACCTCTCGTGTTTTACCCTGCTTGCTTCCCCTCAAAATCCCAACCCCCAATATTCTCGTCAATCATTGCATGATTCGTTCACCTATTTGTGCACGCTTACCGCCCATATCATGCATGCACCGCCTCTCGCTCGAGCTCTGTTGCTCGAGAATACAGTCCTGGTTCCAAAGATTATGGCCGAATGGAATGCGTGGGTCGATCGGTTGGATGTCGAGGTGAACCAGAAAGGTGGCATGTTTAGCGGAGAGGTGGTCAGAGAATGGGAGCGCTCACTCGATGAGCTGGCGAAAGATAGCCCAGCGAACGGGCAAACGGGAAGTATGAAGCCTATCCGAGACAAGTGGATACAAAATGTGGGCTGGGTGGTTGGGCGTATCGTTCGAAAAGGTATGAATATCCCAAGGATTCACATGAAGCGCACTAACGGCCCGAACAGACGATCACATATCCAATATGACTGAAGAGGAAGACGAAGAGTTGTAGATGAATGATTGAATATACGGCATCTGCGTCATGTTCTAGTTCACTTTGTTTACTATGACCTATTCATCCCTTGTTCTTTTATTTGCATCACTTTCTCCTTCATCTGCATTCCTTTCGATATGTATATCCCCATGTCTTGAACCTAAGTAAGGACCTTGCTTTATTGTATCGGACACACACCATATTTAGAGCCCTACCCAGTAAAATCAAGCACCAAACTCCATATAGTATTATAGTACCAATCAAAGTGTCAAGCCACATTTCACTGATAGATAAGAGTGCTATTACAACATCAGGCAACTACTCGCCTCGCTGAAAGAAATAAACGTGCAAGGCAGCCGAATCGAATACGAAAAACGTCAAACACGACGTAAAAAAGACGCTTCAACGATGAGTCGAGAGCGCTGCCGCATACGAGGCGGATCGTGCGTTGGATGCTGCAGCTTTCCCTGACCTAGACTCTCCTGTCTCCGCAACATCTTCCCACCCTACGTACAAATCATCGTCCTGGTCTTCGAATCCTTCATTTATGGGAAGTGCCAGGACCGTTCCCGGCCGCGACACGATCTCGAAATCACTTGCCACCCCTGTCAAATCCGACATGAGCATATGAAAGCCTCAAACCGGCCATTATCCCGAGTCGCTCACCTTTACGCGCCCGTGCAGGCTTGGCTATATCGGCCAACGATACTTGAGGTCCAGGCCGTCCGACGTCAGGCTTGCATTCTGGCAAATCGGGATCGTCTTGCTCTTCGTATTCAACGGGGTTGACGGCCAAATCGTAATCTACGTCTACGCCAAGATAGGGCCCGCGGGGCGTATGGTTTAGTTGCTTGTATGAGCCACCTTTGCCCTTTCGGCGGTCGCCGGCATGCATCGCACGTTGCCGATCCGAATTAAATGTACGCTTGTCCTTGGCCTCCATAACGTGTGTAGCGTGCGACTGGTGCCAGTCAGTATTGCGAGCAAACGGGGTCGACGGCATGATATAAGATAAAGTATGGAACGAGGTCAAAAGTGAAAATAGAGCCTAGTGGCTAGAGTTTATAGTAGAGAACGAATGGGTGGGAACTGGTTCACTGTGTGCTTCGAGTAGTGAAGTTGTTGAGGAGAACGTCACCCAGGGGCCCTCATATAGGGGAGCTGGCGCCCCAGTACATAGCCACGATTCACACTGACTCACGGCGCCGAACCGGCTCGGAACCGCATTGTTAGTCATGCTAGCCCAAATTGACATTTTCAGACACCAGGAAACCTATACGTACAGCCATCCCAGGCAAAACACGAGTCATTTCCATTTATGCTTTATGCTCAGTTCGCTCAACCCGGTCTTTCTCATCTGTGTCAGTAACATAGTGTGGGTCGCTAACGTCTTCGCCTCCAAATGCGTTGCCTAGTATTCTGATCAAAGCGTGTTTCGAAACTCAGAGCTCCAACTCGACTCACCAGCTCGTAACTCTGCTTCTCGCTGAGTCGCCGAGATAATTGCATAATTTTGGGTCGGGACAAACCACCCTGTATGCTTGAACAAGTCATCCATCTCCTCCAACTTGCGGCCCTGTATGATGTTTCCAACATGAGTCAATGGCGGATTATATGCGCGGGATCTAGCAAATTCTTGCCTTGGTTTCGGGGAACAAAGCCCAAACTGTGAGAGCATTCGTATAGCCGCAGATTGCAAACACCAAATAGTAACGCCAATGGATGTGGTTGAAAGCAATGGGCGTAACCTGGGCGATCATGAAATTGGCTATCCAAGCAGCCATAGACGTGATTGCTGTTCCTCGAGCTCGAGTCGCTACAGAGAATTCTCTGTTAGTCTGGGTGCACAACGAATAATTTGTCAAGAGGTGCCCACCGGAGCCGAATATTTCCACAGGATATGCCCACTAGAAGAGCGTCAACAGCCGCTTGAGGGTGATTACAAGGCGACACTTACGCTGATGGGACCGATCGCCGCGGAGAACGCGAAATTGAATACCCATGTCATGATAACGAATGCATAGTGTGCGCTCTTGTTCCCGTTGGGAACATCAGGATCGGCGGGATATATGCTACGGTTTTGCAAAATTAGGAAATGTATCAGATTCAGACTTCTTCCTTACGCAATGATGCAGGTTCCAATCACGAATGTTGAGGAAGAAACGATGCTAGGAAGCGACGTGAGTCAAATAAGCTAGCAGGTCCAGATCGACGGGCATACTTGGCTGTGATCAAGGGCCAGCGCCGACCTAGCCTATCAACCTGTAACGATGTTAGTCGGTGTTTCAACGGTACAGCGGCTCACCTACCAACAAGACACAAGCGGCCTCCCCTATTAATGCAATGATAGAGTTGATGCTTTGGAATAATAGTGTCTGGCCAGCGCTAAATCCAACCTCTTTAAAAATCTGGGGGCATTGATTTAGTTAATTATCCTGTTGAGTCAATGCAAGCGGCTCACAGCAGGGGCATAGTATTGAATAGCCGAGACGCCAGTCATTTGAACGCTAAACTGTAGAATCACACCCAGCATCAGTCGCCTGAAGTTGCTGGGCTCGAAGAAAAGCAGGCTCCAACTAAAAAAAAAACAGGAGAGTAAATAACAATCTGCGTGTATGCTAGCCTGACATTAGCAACATACGCATTTTGGCTTTCTTGACGTTCTTTCTCGACACCATTGACAATGTCTTCGAGTTCTATTCGAGATTTTGTTTGATAAAGTTCGTAGAGAACCAAATAATGCTCACCTGTCTTCACAAATATATCTTGGGTATTTCCATTTGCATGAAGTCTCGCCAGAGTTGTAAGCGCCTCGTCGTGCCGCCCCTTCATGACCAACCAACGGGGGCTTTCTGGGAATGCATGGATAAGTAAAGCTAGAGGGACGGCCGGTAGCATCTGCAACCCAAGAGGGAGACGCTAGCGCTCGCGTGTTAGGTAAGTGCGGTCAGGGAAAAAGAGAGTGGATCCCACCCATTGAGCAGCGGTCCCTTGTAGGCGATTATAGCATCCATACCCGATGAAAGAGGCGATGAATGCGCCAATCCCTAGGAAAAACTGTTGTAGAGTGGTCTAAAGGAAGATAATCAGTGTTACAATTGGATATTCAAACCTAAAATCGCCTTACAAGTCGCCCGCGGATAGAGCTATGGGCAATTTCAGACTGAAAGAGTGGCGCCAAGTGGGCTGCGAGGGGGGGGGTGTTCAAAAAAGGGAGCTGGGCGACTATTCGTAGGTGCGTACCTAGCTGACCAACACCCCAGCCAGCTACACCTCAGATATTTAGTATCAAATCTAGGCGATTGAGAAGCAGTTTGAATCACCCAAGAATCGGCCAGCCATCATCATACCAAGATTTTGTGCCGCTGTTTGGAGCTGGGGTGCAGTTAAGGACGGATTGTTTCATATGAATGGGGCTCAACTTACGCATCCTCCAATTAAGAAAACAACGCAACCGGCTAGTGAAGCTCATCAATGTCTGTACGCTAAATCAAGCTTCATCCTACACTCACCTACAATTGCCCAACGTCGCCCAACAGCGTCTGCGATTACACCCGATGGTGCAGAACCAAAAAACGCTCCAAGAAGGAACAGACTAGTGATCAAGCCCTAGGAATTTGGGTAAAACGAAGGCGCAATGAAGGGAAAACGCAGCAATTACGATTTTGGTATCAGATGGATGGCCCACGGTGTCCAGAAATGCGGTTGAGGGAAGGACGCTTGCGATGATGCCCAAGTCGTACCTGTCCTATGACATTCAGCGAACCCCCCCCCCGCTTTGTCTAATTACGTACCCAAACAAGATACTACCCAACGCTGTAAACGACAGAAGGTCAAAGTACCGTGTCTAGGTCGTTGAATAAAGCACGAACCCGCGAAGCAGCCAACCAGCCAGGTATAGACTTTGGGCGAGAGGGCCATTTCGACACTATCGTCTGCGAATACTAGGCAAACGGGCCCCACCCGTGTATTTATGACCCGGCAATCTGAAGAAGACGGCCCGGAGCTAATTGGACATGATGCATTTAGATGGAAGAAGCGGAGAGGTGGTCTTTTGAGGAGACGTGAATACTGGACGATTGGGCAAATGGAGGAAAAGAAGCCCCTCTTGACTAATCGGGTGCTAATATCCGGTCATTAGTCCTGATTCACCTGCCTGAACGACTCGCATCGACGATATTCTAAACATGGTCGTGAGTGAACAGCCCAGCCGTCGAAATTGGATGGAATCTCATGATTTTGTTGTTGGAACAGAGGCTTTTGCTTAAGTTCAAAGCCGAGCTCGAAAATGTGACAGATTTGAAACCTGCGGACGACAACTTCGACTGGTTTTTCGAGGTGGGTCAACACATTGTAAATTCCCAACGCCGAGATGACCATGGCCTTACCAGGTCAAGTGTACCAGCTGTAACGAGGTGCATCCCAAGTATGTATCCATGAACCGCGTGGAGGAGAAGACGGTCTCAGGTGGCAAGAATAGTACGGCGCATTTCGTATGGCGCTGTGGTATGCGAATGCTATATTTACATGGTTCACTGTGATTGATGGTACGCCAATAGGGCTTTGCAAGCGAGAAAGCTCTGCCAAGTTCGAAGTGGGGAGTCCCGTCCAACCCTATACCGCAGAGTCGAGCGGAATGCTGGCGCCTTTGGTTACCGTTGACTGCCGTGGGCTAGAATTTACAAAGTAAGCCCATTGAATGGCGAATCGTGTAACCCTTAACTCGTATCTACTCCAGTTTCGATCCAAGGGTAGGATATCGAGTTCATTGGTCTGTTAATGCTCATTTATCGCCACTTAGGGCGTGTGGACTTGCAAAGGGATCGAATCTGGAACAGTGTTCTCTGATGTGTCGCTCGATGAACGCGAATGGACCGATTATGACGAAAAGGTGATTAAATCTACCCCAAATAGCTAGAGGCTGTTAATTTTTTCACAGGCAGCACTCCCAGTTGGGGTCATGGAAATTGAGAGTGAATGGGTTCGCGCACCATAACAACGCTGGATTATCATGTCCTTTAAGTACGCGGTATACTATTGAGATTCAGTCTAACTTGCTCAAAGGCAGTAAATAAGTTGTGAGAATGTACAGCAATATCTAATTTCCAAGAATTAATGCATTTATTAACCCAGTGAATTAATAATAACTCGAGTACTCCCCCCTTCAGCCTCCTTAGTCTTCTTAACTGACTCCTGTTTGTTGCGACGTCTCGGCACTCAAACTTCCGATGTTACCAGAGTGATTGTCAGAGCGCATAGCCGCAGCTTGCTTCGACTGGCGGCCATACAGGATCTCTCTACGCCAATCCTCGCCACTCTTCCACTCGTTGTCCCTTTCCCTTTGTTGAGCTAGCTTCCTCTCAAAATTACCTATATCTGAACTATTATGGCTCTCGCTTGTGCCGGACTCTACTCTCTTAGTATTGGACTTTGGAGGGAGCGTGCTCTTTGCTTTGTCGGTAAGCTTTTTTTGCATGGCTTGTTTGGCTTTTTGGAACCGTTTATAGTGTTCCAGTCTGTCACCACGAGTCACGGTCAGCTCATAGCCTATCTAGCATTATCGAGAAAAATTACCCCCACAAGGTCGTCTCTGCTTTTGTGACTTGTACTTTGCTCAAGTCCGCCCCTTGCTTCCGCAGGTCATCCAAAAAAAGGCGAAAGTGCTACCTACTATGTGAGGATTCAGCTTCACTGAAAAAAGATATCTTACCTGAACAGATGTCCGGTAATGACCGCTTAGCGGGCTGAGCTTATGTATGCGCCCAGACTTGACTGTAATTAGCCCAGCAGACGAGATAAGCCCCCCAGCTGTGAATGAGCTATGTTGGAAATATCCGGTCTCTTTGATCCCAATAAACAGATTCCGCTTCATATCTTCAAGCCGTCTAGTAATTGGGGCTGAATAGCGTAATCGCAATTACTCACCGCATACATAGATCCACGTATTCTTCTTGACCGTTTTCCGTAAAAGTCGCTCCATTACGCCCTTTGAAGTAAACCGGCTCTTGAAGCCTTGCATCAATCTGTTATCCCCAGGTTTGGCCGCCGATTCTGTGTAATGATCTTCGCCGGGGTTCAGGGAGTCGGATGAACTCGTGTGGGCACCTATTCTTTTGCGCTTAGGTGCACTTTTTGAGAGCTCTGCTCCACGCATCTCCTCAGGGGTCATTGGCACAATACCCTGGCCATCACCTGCTTATATGTTAGCTACAATGACCGGAGTTTGCTGGTAGCGTGTTTACCTGCGTCTTTCCATCGGTTACTTCTGGTGTCGACATACTCGTTGTTGCGAGCCCAGTGAAGTAATCCCTGTCTAAGGATAAAAGTGTAGCTCGGAATCAACTAGAATTAGCCCCACCTTCTCATCGATTTTCACTAGATAGTTTGTCCTCTGCTCTTTCGACAAGTAGCTTTAAATACGTTTAATATAACGTGTGTGCTAGTGTTAGATGACCCACATGATGCGTTCCTTTTCGAGTTGTTCTCGAGGGCATTCTGGTAGTGAGAGATCCTTGCCACCACCTCGGTCGAGCCACTTGAAGAAATTCTCTGTTGTGTCTTCCTCTTGCCACTTTCGGTGGTAGAACTGTGGTGTTGTTGGATTAGGTGCACGGATAATATAATATTACTACTTACCTTTACTAGGATAGGTCAATAAAGTACCACTTCATGCTCAGTAAATGGGGCTCTTGTGCCATAGCTGGTTTGCCTCACAGTTCGATCCATATCTATGTTTACTACCCATTCATGTAATCCAGGTTTTCATGCACAACAGAAAAAGCGACTTGACTTACCCATCCGTTAGTTCGAGCCAATGTTGGGTCTCCAATATCTTGCTGTTCTCTTTCGATGCCTGAGGGATGTTATCCTCGTTCGATGGAAGTGCCTCTCCGTCTCGTAGTCTTCCGGCCAGAAAAACGGCTCGCTGCATTCGGCTCCTGGGGTCATTCTCCCCTGTCGAACATCGCATGATGAGCAAGGTACGGCAACGTCATATCATGGAATGGGTCAGCTTACCATTTTCTGCCGATTGTAAGTTGGTCTTGTAAGTAATTAGCGCAAGCCTACAGCAGTGGGTGGTTTGGGACTTACAGCCGCTTGGGTCTCAGTTATTGCATCCTCCCATCTTCCGTTCGCGTTCTGTCCTCGTCGTTGTCGCCAGTGCTTTTGGAGCATTCGAACAGCCTCTTGGTCGTAGTTCTTGTCACTCATCCTGTAAACTCGGTTTCTACAGACGTAGTGGTCTGGAAGTTGAAAATACGGCATGCACACGAAGCCTTTGATGTCATCCAACCTCCGAATGCCAAATTTGGCTCGTCTCTGACGTCATGACGCGAAGTGTCCACAGAGGTTGATATTGTAGTGTGATACGGTTTGTACAAACTAGAAGATAAAGATGATGGTAGTTGAGATACGATGAGAAGAGAGAGCATATGGTTCCCAAACTGGTGATGAGGATACAAGGGGCATGATACGAAAGCAAACAAAACGGCAAAAACACTCGTGAATATCGTGCTCAAACTCTTGAAATGCGTGATGGTCATAGTTGCTTTAGGAACCCTCCGAAAGCCCAACCAGGACTGTTCTTAAGCCAGGGGTGTTTCAGCAACTCTGCTGCAGTTGGACGTTCTGCTGGATCACTACGCACAAAGCCATGTCAGCATCGGTGTCTACCCAACTTATCGTTCTACTTACACTGCGAAACATTTTTGTCTAAAATCATCAGCGAGTGGGGTCAACTGCACGTCTTCGGGAACTGGGGGTGCTTGTCGTAGGCCGCCGACCTAGATTTCAGGTTTCAGAATCGGATCCCAGGGAAACATTCTCTTGACGCACCTTGTACATGACTGCGAACATGTCATCCTCAGTCCACGGCCTCCGGCCAGCCTGCATCTCTAGCACGACACACCCCACGCTCCAGATGTCTATCTTGGCGTTGTACCCCTGCTTGTTGCTATGCAGCATTTCGGGGGCCATCCAAAAGACCGAGCCCTGCATCGCGGTGCCTTCGTGGTTGTTGTACACGTGCTCTGTGGGAGGCATGAGTTCATACTCCGTCGCTTCGAAGATAAAAGGCACCTACCGCTACGCTTGGAGATACCAAAGTCGGAGATCTTGCATATGCCTGATCGGTCAACGAGAATGTTATCCCCCTTGAGGTCCTATTGGAAGATGAGTGGGTAAATCCTTGGAGGTTTAGGGGGAAGAAAAAAAAAACGTACGCGATGGAGGATTCCCGACGAATGCAGGTATGCGAGTCCGTCAATGATCTGGCGGCTGAAGGATCTGACAAGCTCGTCCTCAAATTTGCCGTATTTCCGCAGTATACTTCCTATAGAACCACCAGGAACATACTCCAGGAAACTGAGCTCGTGTCAGCTCTCGTATGTTCAAACTGAAACAAAACACTCACATGCTAAGCGTGTCACTGGTCTGTTCGAAGCCAAGATACTGCACAATGTGTGGGTGGTCCAGATCACGCAAGGTGTTGCTCTCCGACTTGAGTGCTTCAACAACAGACGTCTGCCTCGAGTCAGCCCGGTCGCTCTCAGTCTTGGGTAGCTCGACCTGCTTCACTGCAATCATTTCACCAGTGGTCAGGTTCATTGCGTGATAGACTCGTCCAAAGCTACCACGCCCGATGAGTTGACCCTTGACCCACTTGAATGTAGCTAAATAGGGATTATATCAATATACAATAAGAGTATTTGAGAGTATATAGTGCTTACGTCGTTGTCGGCCCTCAGGAATAGTTTCGGGAACATTCGGGTTCGTCTTAATCTCTACTGTAGCGCCAGGCCTAACTTCCTCCACGCGACCACCCCACATCTTTGTACTGCGCTTGCGCAAGATATTCGCCGTGCCAGCCTGAATTGTCGAATCGGAATCTGGCATATACGTTGATGCCTCATCTACTGCGGGTGTTTGCATTTGTACACGCTCCCTGATGCGCTCCATCATCTTTTGCCGCTCCGCTGCAACGACACGAATGGACTTCTTATGCCGGCGTACACCAGGGCCGCCGAGTGCTGGTGTCGCGGGGGACGGCTGACCCAAGACCGGTGGCGCCTCTGTAGTGACTGGGGATGTTCCACCCGATGGAGCATCGATGACGGGTCTGTCTAGGTCGTGATTCGGGAAGAACTGTTCGAGCTTCTCGTACACCTCCTCTGCCTGTGGACGAATGTCCCAGCCCTGTGACCCGCGATTAGA
The DNA here is from genome assembly GCA_030998015.1 of Ceratorhiza oryzae-sativae. Taxonomy (NCBI): domain Eukaryota; kingdom Fungi; phylum Basidiomycota; class Agaricomycetes; order Cantharellales; family Ceratobasidiaceae; genus Ceratorhiza; species Ceratorhiza oryzae-sativae. The sequence goes on along the minus strand of JARWMV010000234.1, from coordinate 581,440 downwards.
TGATTGTTGGGAGACGAAAGGTGGTCGGGTGACGGTATCTCCACCGCTGCCACTTCCAGATCCCGTGTTGGCGTTGGCGGTCTTCTTGCGCACTTCAAGTGGCAGTATAGGAGCGATGAGTGTCCCTCCGCCAGCGCTGTCTTGGGTTGAGGCAGGACTGGAATCTGCTTGTGAGGATGGGCGTGTGCCATCAATTCGTACAGTCAGGCCTTTTGGACGTGTCGCCGTCCGACGAATGAGCGAGGTACCACTGCCAGATGATACAGACGTTCCAGGCGTCGAGTTCTGCTTGGGGAGCTGCCAGAGTGTTCCACTATCCTCGTCACTGTATTCCTCGTCATCCTCTTCGTGTTGCGCAAAGTCTCGTTGGATGACCTTGTTCGGAACAGTCGACGCAGGCTGTGGTTGTGGTATCGAGGTTTGAGACAGCGCACGTGGGGCCGCGGGTTGAGCCGCTACACCATTGCTCGGTGCTTCGTCTGCGTTTACCATCCTCGCTATCGCAGCCATGTGCGCCGAGTAATCGCCCTTGAGCGTACTTTCAGCTGTATCCGATACGGCTGTCGTAGAGTCACCATCGCTGTCTGTCTCACGAGAATGCCCTGTGTAGCCGACCGTTGACGCGTCCGAAGCGCTCGGTGACGCTGTTCGGCTTTCGCTCAGCTCCGCATGGAAAGGCTCGGGGGTGAGGGGCATGGGTGACGGCTGACCTACCTCGCCTGCCACAGAGGACGGCGAGGCCGAATCCGGTTCAGGCTCGTACGGCGGCGGCGCGAGCAGCGTGTTGACAGTCAATGGGCTTGCAGTTGGTTCCTCCATCCCGCCATACAAATCGTCCACCCGCTCGTCTAAGATCCGACGCACAAAACTATCAGACACTCCTCCATTCGAGCCATACATAGTGTGTCCCCTAGATGGGGGTGATGTTGAGAGTTGTTGGTGTTGAATGAGCTGTGGTTGGCTGTGAGATGCGTGGGGGAGAGGTGGTGGTCGGTAAAGCTCAGAAGGTGACGGCCTATTTTCATACTCGGTCAATGGGCGCGGCCCGGGTCGCACGGGCTGCCGTATGGCACTTGAAGTTGCGTTCGGAGGCGAATCATACGCCGACTGTGGTCGGGGCTGAGACTGAGTTTGACCGTTATCCCCACTAAACGTGCGCCTTGCCATCATCGCCGCATTCGCGTTGCCGTTGGAACCGTTATAGTACTGAGTTGCTTCGGGCTGACGAGCGAGTGGGATACCGCTCATGCTATGGCTGCCCCAATTCGAAAGCGGTCCCTGTGCCGGCCTTGGCGACGTTCCAAACTCGTTTGCGGTCCGAGGAGCCGGGGGTGCGGATGTCGGATACCCAGAGGAAGGCACTGGGCTCGTGTTCGTCTGCTGGCGTGAATTGCGCTGTGTAGTCATAGACTCTTGCTTCTCCCTCTCCCTCTCACGGTCATATCGCTCGTTTCGGTCGAGGCGACCATCCCCAGGTCTCGGAATCGCAACCTGCCCGTTCTGCGTTGGAATAACACCAAATCCACCCTCGACATATCCCATCGGTCCAGTCCGCTGAGGCTCGATGTACGATCGCTGCTCAACAGGCGGGGCAACCATGCGTGCTCGTAGTGCTGCTGCTGCTGTTGATACTGCTGCATCGATGGGGGTGGAAGAGGTTGCTGTATCGGGTGCTGAAGTGGGGAGGTATGAGGCGGGAGGGGTGAGCCATGCGGCTGTGGATGTGGAGGGTGAGACGGCTGCATAGACGAGTGGGGTGGCATTGAAACCCCCATCGGCGGGCTCATCGGCTGCATTGCTGGGCTCAAGACACCGGGCCCCTGAATCTGCGAAGGGCTCGGCCCGCGCCCTCCACTTCCACCCCACGAGCCTTGCGGAACCGGGGGCGGTGGTGGTGGCGCTTGAGCATTGCTAGCATCACGAAGGTTGCCCATACTGCGCGCACCACTCAGAGGCTGTGGCGACTGTGACCGGTTGATTCCGGAACTCCGGTACGGCCCCTCTGGCTGCTGTTTGTATCCACTGGTGTTGACGCCGGGTCCACCAAACCATGGAGCTTGCCCGTGGGTGATGTAATCTGCTCCAGGCGTGCGTGGTGGCATCGCGCCGAGAGGTGGGCCTGAAGGGACCGTACGGCTGGGAGTGTGCATTGTCGCGTACTGGTTCTGTGGGATTTGGTTCTGGTTTGAATAGGGGAGTGGTTGCTGGGGCTGCTGTTGTGGAGGGAGTTGCTGAGAGTGGTACTGCGGCTGTTGGTTCGTGTATTGCGGTCCGTATCCTCCCTGTGGTGACGGCTGCCTCACCACCGACTGCCTGGCTGGTTGCTGTTGCGGCTGGGGCTGCGGAGGGTAGGGGCGAGGATAGTAAGCTTCAACGGGCTGCGGGCGAACCGGCGCGTGAGGTTGCTGAGCCTGTGGCGTGTGGTAAGTGCGGTACGGCTGCTCGGAACCGGACCACGTCGCGTCAGTTCGTCGACCGTGAGCACTCCCCGTGCGCTGAGGCGGATACATCCCGTTCGGTAGAGGGCCACGTGCAGTATATCCGTTCGCACTGCCGCCAACGTTGTACGTCCCATTAGAAGCAGGCGCACTCTCTCCAGGCGGCGCACGACCTGGATGCTGCATGTGCCATTGCTGGCGTTTTTGCTGGAGTTCTGCATCGCGCTTCGCCTGCCACTGTCTTCGCTCCTCCTCTCTCCTTCGCTCTTCAGCGGCCAGAGCGATGTCGCGTTCGTACGCGCTATCGATCGTCACACTCTCCGAGCCTCTCCGTGCATGGCCCTGCTGAGGGATAGTAACAGGAGGGACCGAAGTGGCAGGAACGGCCGATTCGTCAAACTGGTTCGCATCGCGCCCAGGAGGCGACCGCGTGGCAGGTGGCGTGGGCGTAACGCTCCCGCGGCGTTCATTCTGGCGCGTGGCCGTCAACGAGGAGGATGACGAGACGCCGTCAGGTGACGATGATTGGCTCTTCAATTTCTGGCCTTGTTGCGGGTACGAAGTGACAGGAGACATGTCAGAAGTGCCAGAACCCGAGTTGCGGCGATGAACTTGGCGGCGCACGACAGGCGAAGACGAAGATGGTTGGCGGCTGCGTCGAGCGGCAGCTTGGCGATGGAGTGTTTGGATTGGAGAGCGTGTCTGGAGGTGGGGCGAGGTATTTTCAGAATCGGGAAGGTCAAAATCGGATATTGCGGAGACCGAGGCTTCGTAACCATTCGAGTGGGCCTCGGGTACAAGACGGTCACTCGCAGGAGACGCGCTGCCTGGACGATTGGACATGGAGGGCATACGCATAGCGCCAGGAGAAAACGTAGACAAACTTGGGAGCATAGGAGGAACCGGGGCGTTTGCAGGCAGAACAGGAATATCGACATCGTCGGTGGGAGCATCGGCGCGCTGGGCAAGGAACTTGAGTGACCCTTTCTCGTCGCCAAAATGCTGGCAGTCGATGAGAAGTTGGTTGTTGTCTAGGGCGCCGCCGATTGCAAAGCCGCCAAGCTCGGTACGGTAGATGGCGAAACTTGCGTGGAGATCATCCGGGATATGTAGCTAGTATCCGAAAATAGTATCAGAGATATATTGGGCAACGTGAGGGTTACACACCTTGGAAAGAATACGTTCGCGAATGGCCTGAGCATCGGTTTGGCTTGTAATATCGACAACAACGTAGTTTTCTGCATCATGGGTGACGGCAACGATGATGCGCTCCGAGGGGGTGCGATGAGGGGGAGAAAGGGCTTGTCGACCCGGCGGGGAGAACGGCCTGCGTGTGCTCGGGGACTGGGACAAGTCAGCACACGAACAAAAGAACAAGAGCAAGTGCCGCTAACCTGCATGGCGCGAGTGCCGTCGGACGTGCGGCGAACATGGGGCGGGTACGGTACGTGGGGGGCGGTGCTCGTCTCGGGCTGGTGGTCGCTGTCCTCGCCGACGGGCAGGTTAGGAGTAACGTGATTCTGCTTGGTCGTGAACCCGAGGTCAAGCGGCGGAAGACCATGGTTCGGCGTCGGGGGCGGGGGCGTCGACTCTGGACCGGGCGAGTTGCTAGAGCGCGCGCTTGAGCCGGACGCAGAGACGTACGAGGTCGGCGAGGGCGAGGCGAGCGTGCGCGGAGAGGCCGCAGCCGGTGGAGGCTGGGTCTGGCGCCGCGGCGAGGGTGCTCGGGGCGGTGAGGGCGCACGGATGGTCGGCGGGCGAGAGTTGGCGGTGGAATAAGTGGTACTCGGCGCCGACTGGTAATAGGTCGCGCCGCTCGCGGGTGTGTCGTCCTCGCTCGACGAGTGATCCGGGTTCGCGACGACAAAGATGTTGATTGCGCGGCGGCCACGGCGGCGGGGTGTGGTCGCATCAAGCGGGTCCTGCACTGCGGCCATCGTCGTCGTCGCTGTAGTCGTCGTCGTCGTCGTCAGCGCAGATCAGGTGGCAGAGGGCAGGACGGGGTCCAAGAACCAAGCGAGAATGAAGCGCGCAAAAGCAATTGTTTCTGACTTCAGCCGCGCAGCGACTATCGGAGGGGGGAGCTGGCGACTGTACGTACGATCTGTCCGTCGCCGGTGGCGGTTCAGATTAGCCGCCCGCATCCGCCGTAACGCACTTGGCCGCCACCACCACCGGCTGCTGCTGCTGTATTTCCTCGCGCAATTCCTAGTGCAATTTTAGCCCGTTTCATCTGCCCTCGCCGCCGACGCTCACTTGCAGAAGCAGCCGCCATTACGCGTTACACAAACACCTGGTCGCACCCGTCCACCACGAGGCCTCGCGCTTTTCTGTCGACACCCCATTTCATTCACACGCGCGCAAATTACATACACACATCATCTCCCGAATACCCGCCTTTCTAGACCCCGGGACACGAGATAGCACGCCCCGCTCAGCACGAACCCGACCTGCGAGCGCACGGTCAGCCACCCGATATCGCCCCGCACCCGTCGCCCACGGCACAGGGCTCGCCCGCTCACCTCGAACCCAATGTCCCCCGTCTGCGCCGCCACGGGGCCCACGAACCACACCTGGTCCATGCACGGCACAATCAGCCCAAACGCGCATATGCACGCGCCCAGAGCAGCGATCCCCGGTGGGAGCCGCCCCGCCTCGTTCCACGCAGAGAGATCGTAGGCTGCCCACTCGCCGCGTCTGAACACGATGTGCTCGATCATCACCACGGCCACAAACGTTGCGGACCAGTACCCCACGATCCCGAGGCTGGTCCCACAGCCGTGAGCCCCAGGCTTGATATATGCGCATCAGCTCCTACTCACAAGTCCACCAGCGTTTCCTCAAACCTCGTCGATCCGACGATCGCAAGCGGTATCAAGACCGCTGTCCCGAGGATCGAAAACACATACCGTGGCACCCGTGCCACAAACGGGAGCACGACCTGGAAGCTAATGCTAAAGCTATAGAGCGTTGGGCCCTGCACCACACCCGTCTTCTCAATATCTCCTCCACACCCGGCGGCACCATATGACGCCACTCACCATGTTCGCAATGACGGAGAGCCCCAACAGCACCGTCAAGAATTTTCCAAATCCATCTGCAGGTGACAGCACGGCGTCGATCAGACCGCCTGCACCGTTCGCCTCGTACGCGGCCGACCAGGACGGATTCGACGGCAAGGAGGCCGCGAACGCTGCACCAATCAGCTGAACGGTGACCTAGTGCCAAACCTTCTGATTAGATCCGCGACACGCAAAAAGCGAGAACAAGACGTGCCGTGGGCACGGCCAGCCCCAAGTAGCTGAACCAAAAAACCTTCCAGCTGCATCGCTGTCAATACCGAGGTAATCTCGCCTAATACTAAGAGCTCACTTGGAAACTTCAGGGCGCATATAGTTTGTATAGTCTGACATCAGCGGAGAGTACGAGATAACGAACCCGGCAACGGTTGACGCATATGAGAGGACAGCTCGGGCCGGCGCCGAAGGCAGCGGAGACGGCGACAAGTGCTTGCCACCAATGCCAAGGACGACGAGGTAGACGATTAAAATGGGGAACCATGCCACCCGCTCATACCTGCAGATTAGATCCGCGTCAAGTCAAACCGATTTGTTCACATGTTCCAAACGTACCAGTTTAAAATCCGATACCCGAAAAACGATATCTAAAATAGCGTTTAGCTAAAAAGCGCCTTTCAAGAACCTGAACATCACCGCACAAAAAGCGAAATCACACTATTGTTCGTAAAAAAAACGTCAACGTGATGTTTCTCATTCGCATACATCCAAGCATACCCGATGACCACAATCCCGACGGTCCAGCTCATGTGCCCACCTGATACAACACTCAGCGTCTGCCCGCCGAGAATAGCGTTGAGAATGTTGTAGCCAGTCATCCCCAGCAAGTTCAGAGTGCCCGGAACGATCGCGCCGAACCACCTGGTTCAGGTTCTAGCGCTAGCTCATATCGCATAGAGACAAGGGCGTACCCAAAACTGTAGCGGGCCTGAACCATCTGTCGGAGGCCAAGCTTGGGGCCGAAAGTAGAACTATCGGCCGAGTTGGACATTCGTCTTTGCAGAAGCACCGAGCCGAAAAACTCACAAGTAGGCGGGAGGCAAGATAGCAAGAAGGTTAAACCCAACGATCACGCCTGCAGCTTGTTGAAAGGTAAGTCCATAGACAATCGTGCCCAGTGCGCCCTCGGAGAGCCTATTCATACCATGCATATTTTGTATTGGGTTGTTAGCAAAATGAGACTGGATGTTCCACTTACGATAAGATATTGAAGTTGCATGACAACCTGCATACACAAATGTTCGGATGGGTGGAACAACGCACAATCACTTGGTAAAGACAGAACATACCACACAAAGAATGATTTACTGAACTGGGGGTCGGTCCTTTGTTCGAGTGGAACAGGATATATTCTGCAAAAAAAAAGAAGTTTTGTCTCAATCTACCTCCTCTTCCGAACTTTTGTTATGCCACATACCCTCGACTCTCAACCCCCCATGTCTTTAATCTCTCTAAGAACTTTCCTGGTCGTCCAGTCGGTTTCTCAGACTCGTCATTAGTTGATCCGATACGATAATCATTCTCTAGAGCCCTCAAGTCGAACCCATGGTTATCGATCACAGCCCCTGCTGACTTTTCAGGATCGGGCTGAGTATTCTTGGCATCGTAGTCTGCCATTGTCGTCGTCGACAGAGAGGAAACAAGACTGAGTCAGATGCTCCAAGATTAAGATATGGGCCGATGCTGGCTTAAATAATAGCTCTGATGTCTTGTTGCTGATTCACAAGGGACCCAGGTCATAGGGATTACCTCGGAATTGGAAAAATTTAGAAAAAAAAAGCCATATGCGATAGCCGAGGGAGAAGTCCCCAAATACTTAGCACGGCATCTGGGCGAGAAATGCTCACGCAATGTCACTGGGCGTCCAGGGTAGATTATGCGTGGGAATTACAAAGTCAAAAACTGTGTTGTACAACAAACTCAAAGCGGATGTCTCAAGAGAGATGGATTTATGCAGGGCGGGAGGCGGTCCCGGTACTCAGATCTACTCTAGGGAAGTTTGCTTTCTCCTCAAGCAAATTCTCGCCCCAGGCCAATAGTCGCATGAGTCCAAGGAGTTTAGGCTCTATTCCTTGTCCTAACTTTGCGAGAATCGCAGCGTTGAGCTCGCTTGCCGTGCGCGTACGCTGAGCGGGCAACAATAACTCTGCAATGTCCGCCGGAGGGTCAGGTACTTGATCAAACGCTAGCAATGCCATAGTTCGCTCGAGTTCGCTCAGGAATTCTGGATTCTCGAAACCACGGGGCGCTAGTTCAGATTGAGCAAACTGAAGGGCTTCGGACGTGTGCCCAGCACGAATATATTCGATCAACCGTTGCTGCTGTAGGTGAAAGTATAGTGCAGGGTTGGCGTCAAGGATCTAGATAAGAAGTTGCCGTGAGTACAGAATCCGTTGGACGAGGGATGAGAAGTAGGAGGATCATATTGAAGACTGAAGTTTTGGTTTGGAGTCTCATCACCGACCCGAAGGTCTGAGAGTGGTGCATGAAACGTTTTAATCATGAGAAAGCAGAATGAGATAGTCGAATTACCTCTGGGTCAAAGTCGTTGACGTGCTGAATCGCTTCTTGTATTTCACCTCTCTGAACAGCATCTCGAATCGTGATACGTTTGTCAATCCGGTCCAGTCCCGCTGGAGGTGGCATGTTTGCTTCTTTGCAGAACTCGTCTGCGGCAGCCTTGTAGCCCTCGGTCACGAGGTAGTCCATGACAATACGGTTCAAGTCACTACACAGAAGTGTGGCAGTCAGTAAACAGATAGACCAAGGCATGCGTGGCTGAGTCAGAGTGCTAAGTGCACAGTAGGTTTATCCTCAATTATATTCGGAGAGATTCCCAACTACGTTGTTCATCGTGGTGGGCTGGAGGGATAGCCAAACGATACTCACTCTTTTGAAACATGGGCGTCCTTGAGCTTAGCCTCCCATTCGGCTTGTTCAATCGTGCGCTTGGGTTGCTGTTGGGACTAGGCATGAGCCAAGCAAGTGTCAGAGAGTCAGATGCGTACCGTTGTCCGGGCCATGGGATTTTATATCGAAAATTTACAGCTGGAATAGTGAGGGTCTGCCTGACGTTGCCTATTGATGCCCAGGGTGCATCACGTGGCAAAGACGCGTTTAGCTCTTGGTCGGCCATACAACGATCGTTAATTGATTCAATATCCTCATTAGATTCCAATATTGATCAGCGACACGCCTCGAGAATCTGCCTACGGCGTTCAGGTCTGGATGTTCTTTTTTGTATTTGCAGCTTAACGCCGATATACCCTTGCCAACGCACCGTCTGAGCACCTTTGGTACAAAGATATTTGCCAGCAAAATCTGGATATCTCAGCACGGCCATCGAGTCTATTGCGCAGCACTATGGCGTCGACATCCAAAGAGTCTATCAATACAGAACAGCTGACCCCTTCACTTCCAACCCCGGCTCTGCTTGCTGTCCAACTATCGACTCATAGTCAACGCACAGACGATGAGAAGAAGGCCCTTGTGGCGCACTCACTTCATCGTGCTTGTCTATTTGGCGATCAAGGTCTCTTAACCTTCTTGCTCCACGACCCAACGGTTCGACCGTTAGTATCCCTCGATGTCAAAGACGAAGATGGGGTCTCGCTCGTCAGCCTGACAATACAGGGGTTTACTCCTTGTTTACAGCCAGGCGAGGCTGATCTTGAACGCGATGTCGAGCGAGAGGAGTGTGTACGGCTACTAGTTCAGCAGGGAGCTGATGTCGAGGCTGGCGACTTGCGTGCGTCGTTTTTCGTTCGGTAATCAAGTCTCTGACCAATTAGGATTTGATAGTGGGGTGGACCCCTTTGCACTATGCTGCCATCCACGCCCCTCCTACGTTAGTGTCATATCTCGCGACACACGGCGGCTCTCCGTTTGCCAAGTCATCCAAAGGGCTCACGCCATTGGATATTATCACTGGGTACGATGTAATCCCTGGGCGTGAGGACGTTGCTTTGGTCCTAGAGGCGGTTATGAGAGCTTCAGGCTGGACCGGGAGTGCCAGGAATCAGATTAGACAATCTAGGCAACGTGAGAGGCTGCCAAAGCTGCTCGCAGAACACAAAGACGAGCCCAATGGGCTGAAATCGGGCGTGTGCTACATTTGGCTGATCAGTGGTGGGAAGGCCGGCGACCTGGAGAGACGCACACTCCAAGAATATATCTCAATACACACGACGCTGAGGTTGCATATCAGGAAGAGGAAGAAGATGCGGCTGGTGTACAGAACTTTTATGAACTCGACGAAGATGAGGATGATCCAACGGGCGACTCCATCAATGCAATACTCGTAAGTACTTGTATAACATATACTCTAATGAAGTCAAGCTCACACCACCATCAGTCCCCTCCAATCTCGATGGAGGATGTACTAGTCTACAGCCCTGTGCATCTCCCGAGAATATTCTACGCCATCATCGACCAGGCCAAACCAGTCGTCTATCCCTTGCACCAGCGAACCATGCCTGCCAACGTGCTCTATGGGCTGACACGATTTGCCATAGAACACACCAATGACGAGTGGCTCGAGGAGCTTATCGGAGGCGCGGCAACTCGGATTGAAGAAACCATTCGGGTAAATGCCATTCGCGATCCTGAGCTGGGGCGGTACCTAACCTTACAATAGGCCCGCAAATACGACATGGCTCATCTCGCTTTCTGGTTATTCAACGTCAACATACTTCTTCATTTTGTCCGATGCGATCGCGCAGTAGATGAAAGATGCGTCGCAATCGATGCCGACATGATCCTAGAGGATCTCATCAACGCCATATTCGTGTATATTGTGCGCGGCATCGAACAGAATATTGACGACATGATCGACAGCTGCTTCATCGACCATGCGCCCCTGGCTTCCGAGTTCGAATCTCTACAGTTCGAAGGGGAATGGTCGTTCTTCAAGTCTCTAACGCCGAAGAAGCGACCAAACCCTCCACCTGCGTTCGCCTTATTCAGTCAACCCAACGGAGATGTTGGACCTATATCACCCCCACCTTCTCACTCCGGTTCTCGCCCCGAGTCACCGAGCCTAAACGCGTCTCCCACCAAAAAAGGTTTCTCGCTGCGAAATACACTCACGCGCAAACAGGCCGTGACAGCTACGTCCAGCAGTAGTCTTAATATGCTTGCTGAGGTCAATGGACCTAGTTTGGATGCTACCCCGCCTGTGGTCACTGGTCCCAAACCCACGGATGTCACCGCCCTTCTGGGTGCCTCGCATACACTCCTGACACTTTACGGCGTGAACCCGACACTCATCGTGCAGCTCTTCAGCCAAGTCCTCAGCTGGGCGGCCTGTGAAGTTTTCAACCGAATTCTAACGAGGAAGAAATATCTTTGCCGCAGCAGAGCTGTGCAAATTAGCATGAACATCAGTGTAGTCGAAGAGTGGGCTATCACTGATGCCGGGCTGCCAAAGGGTGTAGTTGCGCATTTTGCCCCGGTGAAGGAACTTTTGCGGTGGCTTCAGGTCAGAGAGTCCTCCAGAGGGACGCCACCTACAGCTGACAAGATACCCACAGCTCTTGTCATCAATCCAAGAATTCCCCAGTCTAGTTGCTACGATCCAAACCTTCAAATCGTTAAACCCGCTTCAAATGCGGCGGGCAGCGCGAGACTATAAGTACGAAAAGAACGAGGGAAGGATGGATGATGAATGCGCTCAGTATCTCTTGCAAGTACAAAAGGACTGGGAGCGTCAACGAGTTAAGTTGGGAGTTGCAGCAATACGTCAAGACGTAAGTCTTCTTCTCCTCTTGATGCGTATACACGCGTGACGTTATGCTACAGATTTCTACGCGTGACCGAGAGTGGGAGGAAAACATGAGCGCCCACCAGCAGGGAACCCCAGCAGAATCCGAACAGGACCGGCTCTATGATGAAGCGCAGATGCAGATCGACTCACTTTTCGACCGCGACCGCTCAAAGTCGGAATGGCAGCCCGCAACTATACCTGAACCTCTTGGTGAACTTCTAGATAGCCGCTATATGCTGCCCCTCATCCTACCCAGCGAGCCGATCCTCCTCGCAGCTATGCCAGTCAAACGAGCGCGATCAAAACTTGATTCCCCTCTTCTTGATTCGGAGGGTCGAAGTATTAGTCGCGCAAGCCAAGCCAGCTCTGGCGCAACCGACGCTCTCGCTTGGCGGACACGTCTCGCAGCAATTCGCGAGGTACGGGTGAACATACTGGACGTCGTGGACTATGGTTGGTTCGCTGAACGGAGATGGAGTACCAAAACGTACCACGACGATCCTAGGTCAGAAGCGGTCTCGCCTGTCGGCTCTCCATTGCGTGGACGACGCAGTATGTCCAAGGAGGAGGAGGATACACCAGTTGCTCCAAATAGGATCAATGGCGCACATTATGCTGCACTTTTGACTCCAGACCCGCCGAGGCGCAAAAATACCGACCGCCGAAGGAGTTATGGCTTTGTTGCTCCCAGAATGGGAAGAGAAAGCACCGGCGGCGAGACAATCCGTCCGGGCCACGGAGTATTTGAAGATGAAGGTAGCCAAGTTGAAGATCCCGCTTTGACTGGGAGTCCCATTCGAATGGCACCACCCGTTTTGCCCAAGCAACCCGACGTATTTTCGGAAGGTTTGGATGCTGTCGAAGAGTAAAGCCTGCTTTGGGCTAGAGCGAGTTTTGCGATTCGTTTAGCACTACATCTATCTCCATACCACCTTTTTTTATCCTATTTTCCGTTAGCTTTGTATATGCCGCTCTATGGGTAGTTAATTTTTTTTTGATACAAAAATTTGTTTCTGGCGGCAAAAGAGGCGGTCGGGACTTAGCATACTATATGTCTTCGTCGCAATCATTTATTTTCGCAATACAGATGGTAGTCACATAGTTAAGTCATAGTAACAAGTTCTATAAGCAGGGTTGGTTAGACGAGTTTGAGCGTGATAAAAAGATATTAGATAATTACCCTCGGCAGAACTAAACATCATATATGCGTCAATTTATGAATAGTATAACAACCTGACAACAACTTACGTGGGATGAATCGCGACCGTGTCGTCCAGGTCTTTCTTCGTGGCTATGATACGACTCAACACACCAGCCCAAGACCACGTATCCAACCGACTCACCTCCCATCTTTACGGCAACGCCGAAACCTTGCATAATCTCATCGCTGCCCACGCCGATGATATGCACACCGACAACCTTCTCCTCTGGGCCCACGCAAACAAGTTTGTATGCGGTTGGCTCTTTATGCCCCTCGGGTATCATCGAGTAATATAAAGCCTTGAATGAAGACTTGTCTGTTGGGGGCACCAATCAGTTACGAACTAGCTAAACGTGCCACGCCCTTACATATTTTCACTTGGTCACCATACTTCTGTCGCGCCTCAGGCTCCGTCAAGCCTACGGTGCCGATTGTTGGGTGACTACGAAAGGTGAGCTACATGCACAAACGAACCACGCGACTTCACTCACGAGAAAACCACGGTCGGGATGTTTTCGTAGCTGAGCTTGTCATTCTTAAATTCTGGGGGACCAAATAGCCGATTTGACAAGCGACGACCAGCAGCGATTGCTACAGGTGTAAGAAGGGCCTTGCCTTGTACATCGCCGATCGCGGTAATGCTTGGCACATTAGTCTGCTGATACTCGTCGACGATAATGTCACCCTTTTCATTAAGCTTTACTCCCGCCTTGTCTAATCCAAGGTCGTCGGTCGATGATCGCCGACCAATCGCCCAGATTAAAGTATCGACCTCGAGAGTCTTCCCGTTGTCGAGATGTAAGGTCAATGGCCCACCGGACTGACCCTCGACTTTCTGGACTTGAGTCCTCTTGTGAAGGTTGAGTCCGGTGTGAGCCATCCAGTCGGCCAGAGTGTCCCCTAGAAGCGGGTCAAATGTGCGGAGGAACCTGTCGTATCGGATAAGGAGATGGGTTTCGGAACCAAGAGTATTCAATATGCCGGCCAGCTCGACGGCAATGTATCCAGCCCCAACGACAGCCACCCTCTTAGGAAGGTGATCGAGCTCAAAGAACCCGTCGCTAGTAATGCCTAGGGATGCACCAGGGACTTTTTCCTCAGACGGGATGATCGGATAACCGCCCACCGCAATGCAAATCTGGTCCGCCTCGATCTCCTTCTTTAAGCCATCGGCACCAGTGACTTCGACTGACTTGGGGCCTGTAAGACGTGCATAACCATGGATATGTTCAATTCCCTCCCTATTCCAGTTCGCATCGTAAATTCCGTTGAGCTTTTTGATATAGGCGTCCCGCTTGAGTTTGAAGTTTGCCCAGTCAAAGTCGGGTTTGTTGTTCAGACCGGCAGATACGGCAGAGGCGAATCCGTACTCGGGAGCAGCGCGGAGTCGTTCAGAGAGATCTGCCGCATGCCACATGATCTAGAGGATGCATGAGCGACATTGCATTTACTCGGTTGATATACGAACCTTTTTGGGTACACATCCTAGGTGGCGGTCAAAAAGATATGCGCCGAGTATGTCGCTGGGTTACTCACCAACGTTGACGCAGGTCCCTCCTGGCTTTGTCGTCGCTTCAATCAATGCAACTTTCTTTCCGTATTTTGCAGCTCGTCTCTATGTCGAGTGTGAGTGGTGCATCTCGCAGAATAGGCACAGCAAGCATACGCTAGTTCCAGAGCCCCCGCTCCCTCCCCCAATCACGATGTAGTCGTAGCGATCTTGCTTGGGTTTGTCGACGGGAGGCATGGTGGCTAGGGTTCGATTAAGCTGCCAAAATACAACCGTCAAGCTCGTTGTATCATCGCAAGCGCAGGGGGATGCACTCACGTTGCCGAGGCGAAAGTTTGCTGTATTCGTTTGTACGGTTCGAGGCACAGTACGGCCTGCGTGAACACGGAGAGATGAGAACGCCAGGTTGAGCTAGAGGGCTTTTATGTTGTCAGAGCATAGACCAGGTGAGCCGGATCGACGATCGTGGGAATCGAGCAAACGCAATCCCCGCGGCCTCGAGCCCTTTCACTGTTATCGTCTCCTCCGGGCTGACTGAGGCGAGCTTCTGGCGCGGGCATAATCGCCGTTACTAACCCATACTGGCTCTATGCGGTGTATTTGTCTGCCGTTTGTGCTTAAATATCGGCGACTTTTATAGACCTTTTTGGGGGAACATTTGTTTCAGTTGTCGTTCTCACGTGGTCGAGTGCAGCTCGAAGTCGGCCACCAGAGCCGTAAAACCAGAACGAAATATGGCCGCACCGGGCCTATCGCTCTCTTTCATGAGCGGCGTTACATACGCACAGCATCTTTCAACGCCATTCATTACGACATTCATGCTGATACATTTGACCGCACCAGCTATGGCGAGTATAGGGGGGATTAATGCGGCTAACCAAGTGATGGCAAGTCAAAGTAGTTACTGTGATGCTAGCCACTAACCCCGATCTACTCAGCTTTTAGGCCGTGAGTACTATCATGGGGTCCCTCAGGAGGCATTGCTAGTATATGCTCCTATTACTCTACATGTTGCGGCATCTCTGGCCAAACGGCTTGTAAAGGTTGCCTGGGTAACCCAAAAGGAGGGCACAACCGACTCTAAGGAGCAACGGCCTAGAGAAACCCGTACCATGACGCCCAGGAATGCCATGCAGCTGACGGGATACCCACTGCTCCTTTTGCTATCGCCTCACATCGCAACACATCGACTACTTCCTTCGACACCCTCTCCACCCGTCTCCTCCCTCTCACCGAGCGAGCTTGATTACTCATTCGTTCATTTTGGGCTCAATAACTGGCCGTTCCGTAGCTGGGCAATGTACTCGGTCCTAGTTGGAGCTGGCATTATGCACGCTACCTATGGTGCACCAATCGTGTGGCGTACGATTCTTGGGTTATTGAAGAAAGTAGGCGTGGTACGGTCGGAATCGAACAATGGCATTTCGTGGCGCGTGTCACCCACCGCAAGCCTGCTGGGAATTGGTGTTATTCTATTAGGAGTATTTAGGATAGCCAAGGAGGATGTGTTTTCGACCCGCCTAACCACGATGCGCATGCTTTCCTCATATCGGTTATCTTGGGTGTACAGATAGAGGATATTAAAAATTACAAATAGGTTCAATTGAATTATCTATCGCTACAGACAGAAAGTAAGGAGTCTAGACAGATTGCATCAGCAGAAGTGGATGCGATCTGGGCACATTATGTGTAGGAACCGCGCTGATGTGCAGTCGAAAGACACTGTTCGACAACCCCCAGAAGATGCGAGTTTTCCAAAGCAGCAGCTACACGCTCCTTGTCGTTGAGTTGCTTATTTACTGTGACTATTTTTAGTATGCGTATAAATACCAAAGCCAAGTATCCCACCTGCATTCTCGCTTTGGTGAGTCCCCTCTTGGATCATGATATCGACTTTGTAGCGGGTCGGTAGGCTACGCAACAAGCGAACTCGCATCGATAGCCCTATGAGTGAAAAGGTTCACACATTGTGGTGGTGGCAAATGTCCGATTTGACGTACCGATCAGAGTTGCCATACTGCAGTGGGGAATGGTTGGTGTGAACTTGACCAGTACATGGTTTGGAGAGACCGTGATCTGTTCCGCCGAAACAACCTTGAGTTGTTCGAGTGTGAGCGGATGTTCGGGATCATTGATCGACCTCAGTAAATCTATGCTGGGGGTCAGAGGACGGATACGATCGGGTATAGTTTCATACCGAATATCTCTGTGGCATCAATCGGCTCCTCTTCTTCCTCGTCGAAATCCATGCTGTCCGCATCCTTGTGAACCCATGTCGGTGGGTGCTCTCCACCAATCAGCGAGAGAGAACCGGCAAATTCGCCCTCGTCGCTCCAAAGGTACCTCGATGTCTTTGAACCTTTTCGGGTGGTTGTCTTGGACGGCGCAAAGACCGCTGGGTTTGCGTTGATTTTCTCGGACATTGGACACTCGAGTGTCGGTGGTCGTAGGTTTTGTGGTTTCGGCGTTCCGGCTGTTTGGGCTGCTGACATGATCGGCTCCTCTCAGCACTTCAGGGTCGCCTGAAGGCGCGTCTCTCCTGACCCTCGCGGTGTGGCAAGCCACAGCTCACTTGCGCTTGTCGTATCCCCCACACCAAGGCCGACATGCCCCCAAAGGCAAGCGAGCTCAGAACCGTCCCCAAATTGACCCGTTGAGCTCTGATCCAGCGCAAAGCAACCGAAGCAGCGGCTGAGCGGACAACAAAATCGCGTCGTGGTGGCGCCAAGGAGGCACCACCTGCGAAAGCGGCCAAGACGACACCCAAGAAGGCATCCAAGCATGAAAAGACGTGAGTATATCTCTCGTCACACTGGATGGAACAGGAATGGCAGATGGTCTGGTAAGTGAATGTCCATTTCACAGGTGTTGGCTGCTCATTGCCTTGCAACCGAAACTCTGCCAATTAGCAGCTACGTTGAAGCAATTGTGGTTTAAACTCGGTATTGATGCCTGGTATTATAGCCAGCCCACGGCGGCTGATGGACTCGATCCAAACTCGTTCACGCTCGAAGGGCTCCAGGCGATGTTCGACCGCTACATGGATGACGATGACAACAATGTGATTGGAGGTCAGCGCGGCCCTGTCTTGGCTTTCCCAGAGGCTAACGACACTTTGATAGGGGAGGGGCTGGAGAAGCTTTGTGCCGACGCCTCAATGTCCATGGAGGGCGCTCTGCCTTTACTCGTCGCATGGTCAGTGAACGCCAAAACACTTGGTAGCATCACCCGGAGCGAATTTACAGACTCGTTCGCGAAACTCAAGTAAGTACATGGTCGTGCATTGATAACATTTCCTAAAATTTATACAAGGGTCGATACCCCGCAAAAAGTTGGCTTGATGGCTTCGGACCTGAACTCCCTCTTCTTCGAGTGCAGTATCTCCGAGAAAGGTAGGCTATTGCTTCATGCAGCATCCCAGAATCAATATTTAATCATTCATTTTGCCAGCAGCTCGCATGTCCCTCAGTAATGGTGCAAACGGTGCCGACCCATACGATCGCACCCTGTTTCGGTCTTACCAGCATAACGCGGAGTCTGCATACTCCAACTTTTATGCATTCTGTTTTACGCTTGTCAAACCTCCGCAGTCTCGTAACATTGACATGGAGGTCGGTCACCAACTCAATACCAACCAAATCGCCTTACTTATAGAACCCTAGACGGCAACTGCATTTTGGACCGCAGTCCTAGCGCCAAAATATCCAATTGCCACCGAGCTTGTCACGTTCATATCAGTAAGAGTTTTGTGCTACTACTCAGCCAGTGTGCTAATAATCTTTCAGGAAAAGGGGACTTACAAAGCGGTGACGAAAGATATTTGGACCATGGTGAGGGTTTTTCTAGGACACTATGTAGCTGGTGATTGACTGGTATTATCAGACGCTAGAATTCTGCAAGACAGTGCAGCCTGACCTGCAGGGGTGTGACGAAGAGGAAGCTGCCTGGCCCTCTCTTCTCGATGATTTTATTGAGTGAGTGGCCACAGCGAGTGGAGTTCACAGTATCGCGGTCTGACTGTCAAATAGGTGGAAAAAGGCAAAGCTGAGATTAGGGTCAGCTGGGGAGACCATGGTCGAATGAGCTATGGATGACATTTTAGCCAGCAAGCGCGGGACACTTCTAACTATAGTCTTTTAATTTCCTGTAAATTGTCTATTATGTTCATATTTATAGTTTCGCTGTCCAAATAGTGTATTTGTCAGCAACCGCTGGCCCCTCTGTGCTGTTTTGGTAATAGGGGCTTCGTGTTATGGGCTTGCATCCAACCACCACAGTGACTTTCCACAGAACTTCTGTCAGCATGAGGCTCGTTCGTCTTATACCCTGCCTACTAATTCCGACACTCCTTTACGCAACGTTCGCTGTCCTCGACATTGTACCACCACCCTCTTGGCTCTATGACCGTGTGGCTCCTGCTACGCAACTCGTTCATCACACCTTGCGCTCTCCATTACTCTCTTACCAAAGCAACTCGATCCATAGTGAATATATGTCACACTTTGCGACCTCAACTTCGGCATTTACTCGTTCGCTTCCTTGGATTAATCCAAAGGGCCTGTGGCAAATGTTCGTCTCGAACGCCCATCGCACATCAATTGGAGGTGCCTGGCTCGAGAGCCCTCTAAAATTGCATGGGCTCAACACTACTCTGCCAAATACTGTCGTGTTCTTGCCAGAAGCTTCCCAATACTCGGCTATACCCACATACTCTAGTAACGGATTCATAAACTCACGCATTGATCTCCGCCGAAGAAAGCGCGCTTTTGACGAGCGATCAGTTGGCTCGCTACTCGAGGCGCCCATTCTTTTGCACCTGCGCGATGATGCAGCGTTTCCATCTGCCGATATTGATTCAGCCGTATTCATCACCCAACTCCACGATGCGATCACGAGAAACCGAGCGATCAAGAAGGAGAAGAGCACCCGAAGACCGCGCAAGGCCAACAAGAAGGGAGGCAGAACGAAGAGCGCATAGACAGAGCTCATAAACCAAACATGTATTATCATGTATTTGTATAGACAGCCGTCCTAGAGACAAGCGCGAACAAACTCTCCAGTTATTGGGCTGGTCATCTGAAACACACTAGCCGGAACCGGCGGCATAGACCTTGCCGAATGCAATCTGCTGGAACTTGTCATACAAAGCCAGTACCCCCGCCGAGGCAACGCCACGAAATATGTTTGCACCCATACCCTTGAACAAGGACTGGGCCCTTCTTTGGTTAGAATTTGGGTCCCAGCATCGAACATCGACTTGTAATGAACTGAAGTTCCCGACGTCATCATCATGCGGCGGCTAAAGTGAAACGATGAGATTGTAAAATATGGTTTCATCTGTAGAGCACCCACCGAATCGTGTCCAGCGGGTAAGCAGCTGAGCTAGCAGCGGTAGTGACACACCACCCAAGGATGAACGATGCGAGGAAAGAGCCCTGAAGCGGTCCAATAAGCACATAGGTTCTAAAACACTAGATCAGAGCGTCAATGCGCCAACAAAAAGTGCGAGCGTACTGAGGGAATCGTAGAGGCCAAAGTAAAGTCCACGATACACGACGATACCAACGATAGAAGGAACAAACCCGCGGTAGAGTCCAGCAATACCGTCCGATTTCAGTGTTTTGCGATACACATCGATAATCCCGTCGAATTGGCGCTCCCCACCCTTGTTTGACCTAGCGTCGCTGGCCAGGCGGGTGCGAGCAAAATCAAGTGAATAAACAAAGACACTGGATGAGGCTCCGGCCGCGGCTCCAGAGGCGATATTCCCCCCGAACCACTTCCACCAGTTTTCCTCTCTCTTGAATCCAAACATAGCTTTAAAGTAATCCTCTTGGTGTGGTTAGCGGAAGATCAGTGGGTACACGCACTCTCGGTACTCACTAAATGAGAAGTTCAAGGCCTGAGTTGGGAAATAGCGAATTACGTTGATATTATTGCTGCGCCAAAAAGCACGCAGCCCTTCTTCGGCATAGGTGCGCCGAAAGCAATCAATGACACCTTTATAGGGGTCTTTCAAGCGTCCGCTCTTGATCATCTCATCTTGGTTCTGAACGAGTAGCTAATGGGAATTAGTGGTTCGACCACGATTTGATGAGTCTGAAATGTAGCGGTACCTTGACACGCTCGATAGGAGCAGTGGCAGTCTTTGAAATCGCCTAAGACAACTGTTAATATGTCATCGGTTAGATAGATCTCTTTACGAGCTCACAGCAGACACTCCGCCCATCATAAAGTTGACTTGAAGAGGGACATCAGGAATGGATAATGACAAACCTGCAGCAAACACCTACACATAAAGTTCTGGGGATTGTTGGTACGCTTAACAATGTCCGTCGTGTTGAGAATATGAAACTGAGCGGTGGCTTAATCGTGTACTGAATAGTCGCACAGTGACGCTACTTTTATACGCCGTGGGTGACCCTGGCACGGCATAAGAGTAATCAAAGCTGGGCCGCACCGTGTGATCACAGGCAATGTAAACAATGTAGTCGCAATAATCTCATACGCTGGGTCGGAACGGAGAGCATTTGAACCCGTTCTCTCCCATGAGATAAAATGCAACAGTGGCATACAAAGCTAACTACGTATCAAAACGGGGCGATTTCGGGAGTTGAGTCATCTCGGCCACCGGCGGAAATCTAATAATAATAATAATCTGAGTACACCACCAGCGCAAGCTATCCCCGTGGATGCAATGTTTGTACTTGAATCCAAGATACCGCGCATCGTCAATCTGGCGTTGCATAAACCCAAGTTGCCTTATCTAGTAAATGAGGTAGTGCACGTGATCATACCAAACCAGCAAAGCGCGTTGTTGTGAAGCCTCACCGTAACGACACGACAGAGATTGTTCAAAGTCCTACCATACCCCCGACAACAGACTCTGCGCTCATATTTGTAGAATGGCCGGCACTAAACGTGCAAGCGAGAGTACTAACGCGTCTCCTCGCGCTGCGAAGTCCGCCAAGGTCAATTCTAAGGACGCAGCGACGAGCAAGAAACCAGCATCCAAGACTTCCGGGAAACCGGCCTCTAAATCCAAAGCGTCTGAAAAGCCAGCGTCCAAGACAAAGGCGCCACGTCAAAGACCAAGGCGGCACCCAAGTCAGCTGGCAAGGCCAAAGCCAAGGTGGGTTGTGTTTCAGACGTCGGCAAGAGCCCTGTGCGCTGATGTCACGGGCTGGTATAGGTTACGCTTTCCGGGGAAGACTTCAAAGCCAAGGCGCTGCCTTTGCACGTCAACCTTACTCAGACACCTCCGAAACTCCCCGAGTCGACAGAGGAGTCTGAGGTTCCCGCCGAGCCGTCTTCCTCCGACACCGGGTTTATCGCATCAATTGCCTTGCAACCATCTATTTTCGCTACTGGAAGCTATGGATGGAAGGGTTCAAGGCGCCTTACCATCCCGTATGTCATGATTCACCTTTTCGACTGCCACTTTCCTTCCTGACGATTGCATGTTAAGGATTGGAGATGCAGATGAGGAAACGGTTACTGTGATGATAAACATCAATGCGACTGTCGCGGGCAGCAAAGATGCATCAGCCGCTGCTGAGAAAGAAGATCTCACTGCTGCTGTGAAGGAGGATCTCGCTTCTGATTCCGGTTCTGATTGAACTTAAGTATCTCCTGATGCTTTCACCTAGTGTGGCATTCTTGCCTGCTTCTTGTAGTTCTTGTAGTTCCTTTAGGTGTTATTATAACAACATAACAACGCGGTGTAATATCACTCTCTTATCCTGCCCCTCCGTTTCCAACCACTGGCCCGCGACCTTCTTGCTGGATGTCCATTAGGCTCCAGTGCCCACAACCTTGACCCTCGGATTGTGCACCACTATAGCATTGCCACATGTATTTGATGTCATTCTTCTCCAGGGAAGTCTTATTTCGCGGCTTGAATGTGCCTTTCATATCGGCGCGCAGTACGCATGGTGTCCCACAAGCACATCGCGGGGTTGCATCGGGTCGGAAATCAGGGCGGTAGAAACGGAAGGTGATATTAATACGCGTGTTGGAAGGCTCAGCACCAGGTGGGAATTGAGGATGAAACATGTCGATGGCTGATTGTGAAGGGATCGTATGCTTGAACCGTTCCTGACAGGGAGGATGCATGATGACCAACTGTGAATCAATGAATACTGGCGGGTTTCACACACACGAGACAAAAATACTAACCGAGTTGTGAGGTAGAGGGACTATATAAGTACGTGCTTGACGGTGTTCTAAATCGTGTTTAGGAATCACCTCTCGTAGCCTGAACTCACGTGTGGCTCCTGCATTGGTGTAAGCACAGCCCGATTCAGCGAGACCAATTCATGGTTTACCAAGCGA
The DNA here is from genome assembly GCA_030998015.1 of Ceratorhiza oryzae-sativae. NCBI lineage: Eukaryota > Fungi > Basidiomycota > Agaricomycetes > Cantharellales > Ceratobasidiaceae > Ceratorhiza > Ceratorhiza oryzae-sativae. The sequence continues at coordinate 559,116 of JARWMV010000234.1, read as the reverse complement.
TAAGGATGCTATAGTTGGGTATGGACCAAGATCTATTTGTTGTGAGTTTGTGGTACCCCGATGAACGAGGGACTACTCACAAGTCATTTGATCTGAATGGTAACCAACCCCTTCCTTCGCACCACGATAGCAGTTTGCCGCGGCAACATTCGGTCGCCACTGAGGAATCTCACCCTTTTCGGACGAACCAGCCCACTCTAGTGGATATCTCGGTCGTTGTGAAATAGCCTCGTTGACTACTCTTTCGATGTACTTGCAGGCTTCTTCCATTTCTGGTAAGAATGGTCGTGGTGGTGCTGTCGGGCGCCCATTATACCTTTAGCTATTTTTAAGCAAACAGAGTGATCAAATATCAGTCAAAACTAACCAATACTGTGCCGCTTCATTCCAGTCGTAATCCTCTTCACTACCACGCCGCGCATAGAATGAGGTCGTATGAGGCGATTCGACTAGTTTATCCACCATCCACCACTTATTACGGGACCAGTCTTCCGACGCTTTTATCATAGCCTGGTACAGTTGACAGGAGAGTTCCATAGGTAGAATTGAAGGATGCATGGTCAGTGGGGTATGCCGCGACACCAATGCCGGAGTTGCCAATCTCAGTGGTGGGAGGCGTCGTATTTTCGGTTTTGAACTACCGTTGTCTTTCAACAGCGATAAAAGAGAAGTACCATTGTTTTTTGTAGAGGTGCTTAGGGATGACGAGCTAGATAGCAGGACACAGTCGTCGGAGTCGGAATTATCCAAGGATAGATCTATGTATTCACGTTCTCGAGCTTTAGTTGGATTTTTCTGGTTAGAATTCGATTTAATGGACAATTTTTGTGTTGGCTTTGGAGATAACCAATCGTCAAGATCCCTTTTCCGCTTCAGCTTCTTGCTGGGCTTGTGTGATCCACTCGGGAGAGCCATAGTTGTCATTGGGCGAGTTTCGCGGAAGAATCGGTTTTCCTCAGCGTGGTTCTGGCGTTAAATGTCGAGGAGATATGATCAACTCGTCGTTGAAGTGTTTGGCTAAACCAAGCGCCAGGTGGTGAGGATACCAAGTTGAAAGCAAGCAGTCACGTGGCTGCGAGTTTCGCGAGGGTATTTGCGCTTGTCATTCGAAACGGTCAAGCTTCAACGCCGCTCACCGCTTGGGTTCTAATTCTTATCGATATCTTCAGCCGCTTCTGGCTCTCATGAATACGCTCCAAAATACCAAATTCCAAGCAAAAGCTCTACTCCCATCCGAGCTTTACGACGCTATCCTTAGTTGCTTCTTGCAGAATCGACGCACCAATCGGTCCACCACCCTGGTCAGTCTCGCGCTGGTGTGCCGCGAATGGCGCAACCGAATATATAAATATATTTTCTCCAACATTGAAATTGCAACAGACGTCTTGGCTATCCGTACCCTGACCGAACTATGTCATGTATCGACCACCAAAGCATCAGAGGGTCTACCAGCTCTAGGCTCTTTTGTTAGATATATTGTCGTGACACTAGGTCAACCTACCGGCCATGGTATGATAGCTCTTGCGGACTTGGTCGCGCTCCTTCGCTATACTCAGGACCTGAGAGACCTTGCCTTATCTATCATCCAGCCGGACCGGGTCGCCCGCGAGCTCCATGAACTCCCTGAAGTAATGGAGTTCCGACTGGGCAATTTGGACAATTTACGTATAAGAGCATATGCGGACGCGTCCAAGGTTCTCACACCGCTCGCCCTCCGATGTGATGCATTGAAACACCTCTCATTGGAGGTCTTCGTCGATAATAACATTGCACATGAATATACCCAGGCCGTTTCGTATACGGAACTAGTATCATTTCGTTCCTTGGGCTGCTGGGACCCTAACGATCAAGTCCTGGCGAGTTTTATCTTAGATCCACTTAACACCTCCCTCCGCTCGATCGAGATCCACCGTTCTCCATCCGTCACATTCTTACGAAAGCTAGCTAGCGTACATGGTGCGAAAATTGAAAGCTTAACTCTTCGCTCTATGGAACCAGCATCTACTAGAATATGGACCGAAATAATTGACCAATTCACGGCACTACAACACCTTTCAGTCTGGTATTTTCCATCAGCAAGTCTACTTGACTTTGTGTATACGGAGAACCTGCATCACTTCGAATTTCGGCGGCCTTGGTCACACATCAATAAGGATGAAATCCGGATTACAGACGTAGTGAAATTTCTCGGGCAATGTCCCAGCCTTCGAGCAATCACATATCACTCTGCCAAACCCATAGAGCAAGTTGACGAAATCGCTGGAAAAAGAAAACTCAGCTTGGTGTGGATAGAAAACCATTATGTTGATGGCTACATGGAGGAGGTGTGTATATGCGGTACCAGAAGCATTTTTTTCATTCCTAACAGTTTGATAGCCTCGTGATTTTCAAGCGGTGCCATATACTTCTTGGAAAACCCACGCTTTCCGCCCCCACCGCCACAGATGACGAAGCCACGAGCGCCCAAAGCAAATATCAATGGGTATGACACAAGTGGCTGGGATCTTCCTATTCATTCTGCCAAGTCGGATTTGTTTCTTTAAATTTGTACCGCACCATAACCGGGATACGTGTCATCTCCCCCACCACCTTTCAGCTCCTTGTTTACATATGTTTACTAGAGCACTATAACGGACACGCTGACTTTATATGACCTCACAAATACTTCATGCATAACTTTGCCGGGGAATCCCTTCCGTTGTCCACAACCCTTCGGACCTGTTTGAGTGCAATGCCCGCATCATATACGGTAGTCGGGATACCATTTTCAACCTTTACTCGCACGATTACAAGTGCTCTTATTTTCAAGGACGTCCCGTTCGATCAAATGCATGTTCTTCCACATAGCGAGCTTGCTCGTAAGCATCATCCCTTCGGCCTTATTCCGGCCCTGGTTATTACCGAGGTTGGATTATCTACTGGGCGTAGGCTAGCAACTTTGCTCATTAATTAACTATCATAGGGCGACACGCCTTTGGATTTGGGGGAATCACAAGCCATCGCTCGATACCTGGATAGAGTAGCCCCTTCTCCGTCTTTGACGGACGTTTCTATGAAAACACCTGAAAAGCTATGGGAACTCGTGAGCATTATAGCGTCTGTCGGTACGTGGTCGCTTCCGCATTGGGGTGCATATATTAACTAAAGTTCGCTTTAGGCTTCAAATCCATTGAACTGGAGGTCGTAAAACCACGAGTCAAGTCGATGGATGTAGGTAGAGAATCCCCCGATGAATGTCGAGCCCGCATAGAGGAATCTGGTGGCGCCCAAGGCCTTCGCCAGTTTTTTCGGACACTCGATCAGCTTCGGCAAGGCGCAGGTCCTTTCCTATTAGATGCAAAACCAACCTGGCCAGATTTCTTCTTATACCCCCTTGTAGCGGACTTACTAGCGACCCCGGATGCGGATCTGGCACCGCAGAGGTATGTGTCTCTCCTTCAGGCGTCAGGCGATTTGGGCGACGACGTTCAAATGTTAGTATCGTGTCGTGGGCCAAGACAATGGACGGCATTAAAGGCATCAAAGAGACCTATCCAGGAACTCTGGCTGCGGGCGGTCGCGCTTAAGAAACGAGGCCTTACTGTGATGTGATTTATAATGATAGATTCATTCACAAAACATATAAGCAGGAATTTGTGCCTCGGGTATAGAAAACATGATCTAAAAGCGTGCTACAAATCAAAGTCCGAGTCATCATCCCCCACAGTTGGTCGAGAAGGCCCTCTAATCTTGGAGGTAGGAGCATTCACCGTGCCTGCCCCCCGTTTAGGTTCTCCGGACTTGGAGCCTCGCAAAGCTGACGACAATCTATGTACCTCGTCCTCCGAACCGGAATTGTCTTCTTTGGGCTGGCGTGGCTGAGTCGGTGGCTGCTCAGGAATCATTCCCAGAGCGCGAAGGATACTTTCGATTTCTATTATGGTGTGGGTAACCTCGTCAATCAAATATTGCTTTACTTTCGCAGCAAAATCGACGTACCTTGAAGAGTCCTTGGCCGATCGGTGCCCCAAGCGGTTACTTGGCTTACGGGATTACCGTTTCGATAGAAAAACAGTGTAGGCAAGTGTCGGTCGGGGTAGTTCTCGATACATTTGTTGCCTATAATACTAACGAACTTTGTCGACGGATAGCGGGATGACAATATTTTGAGATGTTCAGTAAGGCGCGAGCATGCTACATCCCTATGATGAGAGTCAATCCCTCGAATAATGTGAAAATGACCTTCATACTCACCCATCCTTGTATAAATAACACACCACCGGCTGACCCCTCCCACTCCCTTCCTTCCCTTCCTCGTCAACCTTACTAGCCTCGGTCACCTCGCGTTTATAGTCGTCTCGTCCAATCGATAGAATTTCACCGAATCGCCCCTTCTTTTGTTCCTTCCGCAGTTCTTGTATCCTCTTTCTTCTGTATTCTTGAACAATACGTTCAGTATCGGAGTCTGGGGCATCGTCTTCCAGTTCTTTGAGAGCAGCATCGGATGCGTCACGAAGCTTTTCGTCGATCGCGGAGATCCTGGGGGTGAAGGCGTTGGAGGAGTCTTTGGGCGAGGGGGAAGTATGCCCTTGGCACGTAAAATATCGTTCCATTCCGTATCTTCGTTTGGATTTTGCATTTTTGATGGTCAGGTGCTATAGTTTTCACGGGAGTTCCAGAGTCTTAAGTAGCCCGACGGTTCACCGAGGAGCCGCTGCTGCACAGTCGCCGCAGTCAAAGAACCTCTAATCACGTGCAGCTCGGTCGCATCTAAAAAGGCACAGCATGTTATGCCATACTAGCCAATTTCCTTACCACGAATCCGGGCGATTCTCTATCGAGTAAGTAATATTTTAATAGTATTTAACTACATGATGAATTATGGTACAAACGATTCCAGCGAATAGCACGCTTAAATGAATGGAATCTTTGAATCGAGTTTCATTTGACCAAGTCTTATTAGCTTCCGTCAAGCAATACCCATTTACATTCAATAAAGCTTTATAAAATCCCATCACATAGAATTGCAGGCCAAATCAAAGTGGAATATCTGCGGACGGAAATGTTTAGTTCTGGTTTATTGAACTCCTTCTCCAGTCTCATCCTCATCTGGCTTCCCCAACCCAGGTCATGAAACAGTCATTTCAATCAGCTCGGAGGTTTCTTTTATACCCCGTTGAACATGGGATTTAAGGAGTTCATCAGGTCCCAGACCATGTGCACTCGTAGAGACAGTATGCAGCGCTTATGAATCGTATAGATACTCAGCATTATTCTTGCATTGATCCTGAAGACCCTGTATTTGCTTCATGCCGCCCATTTACAAGCCTGAGTGTTCAAATTGCTCTTTTCGTGTCTAATATACATACACATCAAACACCAATACAAGTCATCACAAAATCCTAAACTCGTAGACCTAGCACCTAGACGAAATCAGGCGCTTATGCCTTTTCTTGGTGAACAGGCTGCTCATTCTTTTCCTCGTTGACCGAGGCCCTACTGCTGGCAGTCTCAATATCCGGCTTGCCAACCGTCGGATCGATAGTTCCATGACCAGCAACGGCATTCTCAAAGTGAGACCCCTTGGCCTCTTTGCCCACCGCAGTCCAAATAGCTAGAAGGATGGCAATTATCGCAGTCGCAATACCCATCGTAGGGCCAAATGCTATTTCAGACACGTGAGTATCATTATTTTGTCTGGTTGATGATTCATCTGACCTTCAACTCGTTTACCCTTGTGGTTAATAAATATCTTCTCGGAAATCCCGGTAACCATTTCAGCTAGGATGCAATCATTTCAGTGACGTCGAGAAATCATGAGCACGAAATACCAACCTGCAGGTGAGCTAATCATGTTTCCAATCTGGTAAGCGATACCAGGGAAGGAGGCGCGGAACGCAGGAGGGGACAGCTCATTGAGGTGAACGGGAATGACACCCCATGCGCCTTGTACCATGAACTGCAGGAAGAATGAACCTGCGGCAAGACCAGCCTTCGAGTCCGGCAAGACCCACGCAGGGATGATGCATGCGGCCAGAACGCAAGCCAAAACAATCGAGCGACGGCGACCAAAGGACTGAGAAATGTATCCAATGACAGCACCCCCAACGATTGCGCCAGTTTTAGCTATGATTGTTCCGCGCGACGCATCTTGCTGAGTAAAACCTTTCCCAGACTAGGGGCCAGTTAGCTCCGTAGATCCGGTGGACTATATGCAGGGGTACTTGCCTGAAGGAAAGTCGGATACGAATCTTGGGTAGTATGCGAGAAAAAGTTGAAGAGAGCCATGAGCTAAAGGGGGGGTAAGCATACTGCCAAATCAATAAAATCCAGACTTACGATGCATGCATAGATGATGCGGCGCCATTGGGTCTTAACTACGACACCAGCCTCTTTCATGAATTGCTTGGTGTGGCCCCCCTTTTGGCCTTGTTCCTTGGCACGGCGGAACTGCTCGCTCTCAGGGAACAGCATACGGACCAAGCCGACGAAGAAACTCGCTCCAGCGCCAATGTAAAACAAGTCCTTGAATCCGTCGGGACCCCCGCGAGGAGCAATACTGAGATTGAAGACCGCAGCAAAGAGGTATCCGAGTGAGTAACCTTGTTGCAGGATACCGGACATTAATCCACGAGCCTCGATCGGTACCGATTCAAGTGCCATAGCAATCGCGCATCCCCATACGCCACCCATCCCAATGCCGAACAAGGAGCGGACTCCGAGAAATGCGTGATAGGTAGGCGCGTACGCAGTACCAAGCTGAAGTGCACCAATGATAAACCTGACGTACATGCTTTAGATACGCTCGCATGATTACGGGTGATGCTCACATATTAATAACCATTGGCCACTTGCGCCCATAATAATCACCAGCGATACCAAAGATGGCAGCACCAAGCGACCGGAAGAGCAAGGTAAGAGTAATTGACGTAGAAATGTCCGTCTTAGATACACCATAAAACTTGGACAAGTTGGTGATAGACAGGGACACCGAGTGGACTGTTGTGCAACGTCAATATCACAACTAATTGAATGAACGTGTGCGCTTACAGTCGTAACCATCAACGGTCCAAGCGGCGAGACCAACAAGGAAAAACAGCCAGTTCTTCCAAGTTAACATGCGCAGGAGCGTAATGGGATTGACCAAAGGCTCAGGCTTGATCACCTTCTCAACGTAATTTCCGTGCTCATCGAGTATCGTCACGCGCTCATGGCGAAATAGATCCTGCCATATGCGTTAGTGTAGATTCTTTCACGAGGCACACGAATAGAACTTGCCTTGACCGCCTCAGCCGCCTGTCTAAACATCCCAGGGTGCTCTGTAGGTAGCGCTTGAGACATGGCAGCGGAGGTTGGGAAGAGAAGAGAGAAGTGGAGGACGAAGAGACGATGGCTGGAGAACCACGCTGAAGAACGAGGAGAATGTGGAGAGGCTTTTATGAGCGGGTCCCCACATAGGAGCCCCGGGGGCAAGCGAGCGCCAAGACCACGCTATGCGCCCCAGAACCTACGATCGGTGCCAGAAGTGTCGAGTTCTGGGAATATGTGCCTCTTCCGAAGGACACGGTTGCATTTAGGAACAGCCCACCAGGGACAAATAAGTCTGGGCAAAGGCAACTTGCAAGCTAGAAGGCGGCGTTCGGCGACGACAGGGAGCCCGTCGGGACGGTAATAATCCTATGTTGCCCGGTCGTGAAGCGGAGGATCCCGACAGTGGCGAACAAACTCGTGAGGAACCGCAATGCCAAGGCCGGTGGATTGAATGGCAGCGCGACAGATGGAGCGAGCCCTGTTGTATGCGAACCGGACCCCGAATGATTGCAGGGCTATTTTAGTTCTCGAGCGTCTTGGCCACTCACGAATATCTTCGCACTTGCTCGTGTTTCAATCGAACTAACGAATTAATTTCACTGCACGTTCGATGCTTCAAATATTCGTGTCAGGAATAAATTCGCATACAGCAATATATTTACGGAACGAGAGCGAGTTTCCGGGGTCCACGCATGTGATCCATAGCCGGTTGAGTATCACTGCGAAGGCGCGAAATCTATCTAAAGAAGTGATGCCTAGGCCACGCCAAGGACTTCCTGCAATGGTCTAGGTTTTCATTCTACAAATACCCTAAAAATCAGCCGGTCTTGGACTCGGATATTGGGTTCGCTAAGGCGGCAGCACAATTGATGACCAAATACATTCAGTCCATCCCAATCCAACGCTTGCACTGTTAGGTTCAATTCACGATTCGTATGGGCTGAGCGAAAACATCGGTGATGAATCTCTGGATACCTGCTGTCCACACTCACCGTCTGAACAACCTGCCCAGCCTCAGGATGCTCGCTAGAATGAAATCCCGAACTTATCGGGGGCTGTTATCCGTACCCGGGTGCCAACTATCGATGCGCAAATAACCGGCGTTGAAAAACATATCGTTGGAACTCGGGTTGGCTCAAGGGAGTTTGCGGGATTACCTTTCGATTGGAACAAAAGCTAGGTTTCGTACCGCTCCGAAGGATAGATACCGGCGGTTCAACGTAGAGCCTCCTTGGTTCTACAAGAAAAGCCGCCGGAGCGATCCGGTTCGTGTTGGTCTGGGCTGAGCCTCTCCGAGCCAAGCACTGTGTCGGCTTGTTCAACCCCGCTAACCCGGTGGTCAGGTTGTATAGACTTCAAGTAAGCAACGAACTCGCCATCTGTGGTGGAGGTAGAACTATATTACTGTGAATTCAAATATAGCTTCCCTGTAAACAGGTGAATAGAAGCAATGAATTTAAATGAAGAGTCAATGGGGAAGGTTAAAGCAGCTTTTTATCACGCAATGTTGTATAACATAGGTTGTGTAAGTTGTCTTTTTGGCTAGGGAGGACATTTCATAGTGAGTAATGACTCTTGTGCGTAGTCGCCAATGTTCCCACGTTACGATCCTTGTTTGGCCTCCTATTACAACGGGTCGTAAATCACACTAAGATAAGTATGCGTCTCTTCCTTCTGGTTTCAAAACAAAAAGGAAAAAAAAAGCATTCCCGACGAGCAAAAATCATTACAAGATGTCATGATACAAAAACAACGCGCTCAGCCGATAATCCTCATACTTAATCCATTAGGGGATTTCACGAGGACGATTGCACGGTGCGTTGAATGGCACTTTGAGCGGCATTTTGATTACAAATCGATTTGGTGGAGTGCTAAGCGAGGGGCAACGATCTGTTCAACGCTCGTCTAACGCTCCTCATGAAAGGCGCCTTTGAAGTGGACAGAGCCGAAACATCAGATTTATTTGGTCGAGATTGGGACTATGTGGTTCGGCAACTCCGGATAACCTAGTTGCCGGAGCCCCGCAATGCGTGGCGTTGGAGTGGAACAACTTGCAGTTGTTGGTCAACACAACGCTCGTTGAGGCATAACTATCTGGAATTTCTGAACTTGCGAAATAAATTTAAAACACACGCTGCACTACCAAGCCAGAGCAATATGAGCATCCCAAGTCTTCATATCGCGGATGGTATCGCGACCATACAGCTCAACAGGCCTAATTCTTTGAATGCTTTGACCAGAGATGGTACGTTGCTCTACTCCAACCCCACATGTATTAATTATGCTGCCAGACTACGAATTCATTTCCGAGGCATTAAGAAAAATTGACAAGATGCCAGAAGTCTTGGTGAGCCAGTCAAGGACACGTAGTAGCAATCTTCTAATATTCATCGAAGTGCACCGTTCTTCAAGCATCTGGTCGCTTCTTTTGCGCGTGAGTTAGTACCCGAAGCGGATACTTGCCATTATTAACCCTTTCTAGGGTACTGATGTCGGTGCACGTCATGAACCGGTGGACAAAGCTCGTTTCGCCGGACCGCGCTCTCAATGGGTATTTGCGAGCATTTCCTGACGATCCGATCTAACACGATTGTTCTTGGTAGGCATGCAGTCTAACACAGACTTAAGCGATGCTGTGAGTGGTTGAGCTCATGGACTGCCCGTTAACTTATATCCTATCATTGTAGCTGTATACTCATTCCAAGGTTCTTGTTGCCCTGTTGAATGGCCCTGCAATCGGTATCGCTGCTGGTAAGTATTTTCGGATTCTTTAGGGCCAAGACTAAGTTACGCGTCATAGCTATGCTTGGCCACTTTGATTTTGTCTACGCGATGCCCCAGGTATGTGTCCCCAGGTCCGAGGTACACAATCGATTTAATGTAGCGGGGCAGGCGTGGATAGCCGTGCCCTTTTCTTTCCTCGGACTTTCAGCCGAACAAAATGCGTCTGTGACGTTTGCGAATCGAATGGGATTGGCCAAGGCCACAGAAGCATTGCTGTGGGGCAAAAAGATGACGGCGGATGAGCTAGAAAGGAATGGGTTTATCAAGTGGGTTGTTCACCTGCTTCAATTTCATAGCCACGCCTTGACTCTGGTTTCAGTAAAATATTCTCAGCTGATGATACTGAGAGCTTTCACGAGCTAGTTCGCAAGTACCTCCTAGATCGTTTGGATGGGCTTGATCCCAGCGCTCTGTTAAGCACCAAACGCATGATTCAGGTGTGTGTATCTTCATTAAATCCTGAGTTTCAGGTGTAACCGCTCACCGCCTTGGCTGTGTTCACATGACGCATATTCAATTCGGGACGGTATATGACATTGCACAGACTGCAGTCCATGAGAAGAACGATCCTCGCGCTACCAACCTTCGAGAATCGTTTGCCCAAGCTGAGCGGTTTGCGAGTGGTGTGCCTGCGCTCAAGTTTGGGCAGCTTGCTCGAAAAGAGATCAAACATCGCCTTTGAAACATGTAGTGTTGAACAACCAACGAGTTTCAGTTCGCAAGTTTACGCTTAACCTGTGTAGCTAACAATATCGTTCGCCCGCAGCCGCTCATCTGCACAGCTATTTTATCAATGGTTTATACTGTTGAAGCATGACAGCTGCTGTTATCATCTGAAATGTTGGTTTAAAATTGCTAAAGATATTGTATATGATATCGCTTAGCGGAAGACAGTTACGCGGTGGCTTGAAATTTTTCAATCAATTGACGATGAGGTACGTATCGAGTGACGAATGATAAGTTCCGGAGTTGGGCTTGGCGAGTGATGGGCCCCACATGATCACTTGCGCCTCAGAAAGCGCCGGGGCTTGGTTCGAATTCACTCCAAGATAGCGCAGTCTTCTGAGGCCATGCCACACGAGGTCGGCTTGCCTGTGTTCTTCTTTCGCTTCCTGCCCTGGGCACGGATTCTCGGCGAACCTACCGGATCTATTAAAACCTGGGCTGGTTGCTCCGCACTTTCATACGTCCCCCATCTTCACGCAACATGTCGTTCTCACATCGAGATGAGAAGGGGCTCGACGTTGACGAGAAGCGTTCGCGCTCGCCATCAGAGACACGCGCCTTTGAGCAACCTGCTCTGACTAATGCCGATGGGCTGCCAGTTGACGAGGATCATGAGTTAACTCTTCATCGTGGTTTGAAGGGTGAGTCTATATTGAGCTAAAGCCGCCGGAACATAGGGCGCCGTGATTATCTGCGTGTATGCGGCGTCTATGCTCTGGCGGCAGCGGCGGCTAAACACTTCCCGATGCATTTCTGACCTCCGAAACTCTCAAAAACCTTTTACAGCAAGGCAAATCAGTATGATTGCGCTAGTTAAGTTTAAAATCAGCTGCCGATATGCCTGAAACCTTCCTGAGGTTTGGGGTATCATAAACATGTCAAGCGTTGCTCATATTCGCTGTAGGTGGTGCTGTGGGCACGGGTTTAATTATCGGCTCGGGTACCGCTCTACGGCGTGGAGGTCCACTGGGCCTCCTTCTAGGATATAGCTTTGTAGGGTGAGTGCCGCGCAACAGTTCTATTCTATTTTGGTGGCTCACGCGCACATTGTAAGGTTTGTTTGTTTCATGGTCATGACTAGCCTTGGCGAAATGGCGGCTTATCTCCCCCACAAAAAATAAGTTTTGTTTTGACGAATGCACCCTTTCCATTTCTAACTCGTATTGGGATCTTACGGGTTTTAGCGGCTATGCTACGCGGTTTGCTGACCCAGCCCTCGGGTTTGCTCTCGGATGGAACTACCTGATGAAATACCTCATCGTGACACCAAACAACATCAATGCAGCTGGGGTTGTCATCCGGTATTGGGACGTCCATGGCAAGGTTCACATTGCTGTATGGATGGTCATTTTGATTGCGCTTAGTAAGTGGTCAAAATCCAAAGTCCTTGTAAACCTGACTGAATCTATTTGGAGTTTTCTTCGTCAACTTGCTCGGAGTCCGCGTGTTCGGAGAACTCGAGTTTTGGCTATCGAGTATCAAAGTTATCGCATTGATCGGACTGATCTTAATGGGTATTGTTATTGGTATGTAATAGTCGATTAGGTCTCCAACCACACTCACTATCCCACCAGACCTCGGCGGTAACCCTCGACACGACCGAATCGGATTCCGCTACTGGGATCCTGACAATGTTGCTAACGCACCCATGGGCATATACAAGGAAACCGGGTCCTTGGGCGTCTTCCTTGGTAAGCCATCGGTACACCGAGGGATTTTTAGCAACACATACTCACATCGACTTTGAACCAAGGCTTCTGGGCTGTCATGGTCAACGCTTTGTGTATGTATTTTTAAACCTCAGATGCCCGTTCATACTGCTTATCGGGTTATTTCAGTCGCATACATGGGCACAGAACTGATCGGTGTTACTGTTGGTGAGGCCCAGAACCCACGCAAGAACATTCCTAAAGCAATCAAGCGAAGTACGCACCCTTTTGATATTATACACCCACAGGCTCATGATTCTTTCACTTAGCATTCTGGCGAATCCTCGTCTTCTAGTATGTGGATATATTGCCGACATTCCACGCTTGTATACTAATCCACGATCCAGCATTGGTGGTGTATTCGTTATCGGGCTCATCGTTCCCTCAACGGACCAGAGCCTATTCGTCGCGACTTCCGCTAAGACTGGCGCAGCTGCTTCTCCTTTTGTCGTCGCGGCCAATCTCGTACATATCCGAGTACTCCCTCATATCATCAGTATGTCTCAATCCGACGGTTATCGTTTATGAGCTCACCAACCCTTTTAGATGCCGTAATCTTGATCTTCGTTATGAGTGCGGCCAACTCGGACCTATACATCGGTTCTCGTACCCTCTTTGCCCTCGCCGCCGAAGGCAAGGCGCCAAGAATCTTCAAGCGGGTGAACCGCATGGGCGTACCTTGTGAGAACTCCAACTGTCCAATTGATCTACTTGGCATGCGCTAATGCACATCCTCGCTAGGGCCAGCATTGCTCTTCTGCACAGCATTTTGTTTCCTCACCTTCCTGAACGTCAAGAAGTCGGGATCTACGGTTTTCACATACTTCGTGAACTTGGTCACGTTCTTTGGTGCCACAACTTGGATGTGTATTGTGTTCACCCACATTCGTTTCATGAAAGCACTCAAAGCCCAGGGAATCAGTCGGGACTCTCTCCCGTACAAGGTGTGTTTATATACGATTCCATCAATTTCTGGTACTAATGATGCATTACTAGGCTCCATTCCAGCCTTGGGGAGCATGGTTTGCTTTTGTTGTGACTGCGGTGATCACTTTCTTCAAGGTATGCATATGGACACATCCTCTTCGAAGGCCCCTAGTAACCTTCTATATAGGGTTTCGATACATTAATCAAGCCTATGAATACTCCCAATTTTATCACCAGTTATATCGGCGCCCCCGTTTTCTTCTTTATGTGGTTGGTTAGTGCCACTATCATTCTCGGCCTATATATGTCACTGAGTGTTTGTCGATCAGGGTTACAAGCTGTATTATAGACTCGCTCATCCCATCCGAGGAGGTCGACCTTGTCACTGGCAAGAGGGAAATCGACGAAGAGGAGGAGCAGTACCTTGCCGCTCAGGCAGCATTGGGTCCGCGTACCTGGAAGCAAAAACTCTGGGATGCGTTGTAAACTAGAGTGTTACTGGCATTTATGGCTTCACGTTATTCCTGAATGTGCTCTTGTTGTACAGATAAATAATTCCTATTGCTTCGTTTTGGCTAACTGGGATTTGGGAGCAGCCCAATAGTGTGATATGCGGTGTCTAGCAACAATCATAATCGGCATGACTGGTGCCATGTGCAAGCACTTGTGCAGACTGGAGCTAGCTGCATTTCGTCAACGTAGTATGTGGTATTGAATGTGGCGTGCATACAAGCGTGATGAATTTCAAGAAATTGATTTAGAGCAACATTTAAACACATGCCGCTATCGGGTGTTTTTCCCGTAGATGCCTTGAACCATGGAAGGAAGACCAAACTAAAGACTGTGATTAGCTTCTGAAGCAATCCATCACTAGTAAAAATATGATGATACCCAGACTAGGGTTTAGCTGTTTTATTTATTTATTTTTATAACTTGAGTGCTCATTAGAAAACACCCAACGACGATTCGTGTTTACAAGTTACTCTGCCTTGGTGTATTTGTTTGAAAATATATCGTACTCGAGCGCGCGCGCCACACGCTCTTTGCTTGTTTCAGTGTAAGCCAAACCGTGCACGACCTGGACAGAGCTAATCCCCCCCCCCTCCTTTTTAGACTGTTCATACGGCCGAACGATACGGTTTTGTGTGATGACTGAATCGGGGCAGACCTGGACACGCGATTAACGTTTAGAGGTTGACACGACTGCTCTTGAATCTTGTTCCAACTGCCCGTCAGTTTCTCGCTAGTACCACTTTGCCTTGTACTTTCAGATAATTTCGTTAAATGCTCAAAATTGGCTTACCTGCTTTATGTGAAACTCGCTCACTTGGCGGGTCGTCGAGGGCGCATCTATTGTCGGTTTCGCTCTGTGCAACAATAGCGGACATTCCCCCAATTGGTCTGCTTTTTTCATTATAGTGTTATTCCTCAACTTGGCCATATTTTCCCACAAAAAGCGCAATACTAGTGACGCCGTCGAGGGGGTTGTCAGTCAGAAATAGGATCGGCTATGCTAGTTGTAATCTTGCGTGACTCAGCGTGCTGACATACAGTGGCCTCGCTTAAATGCTTAGGCGATCGGGTTGGTCAGCCTGGGAGCGCGATGCCTGAAATGGGCAACGACGGGTTCTGTGTATGATCATGCTTGGAGCGGTCACCGCTCGACTGAGTCTGTATAAAAGGCCAGGTGCGTTGGCACCTGAGACGGCTCAACATGCCTTCCGTGTCAAGGACACTAGCCTTTGTGGCCTCAATTCTTGCTGTTCTTCTTGCGTACTCTTATATCATCTCTCCTGAAATAGTCTCCCAGGCGTTCTCCTCAATCGTTCACCTGAATTTCAGCACTATTCCTACCTTTCATCTATACCAGACGACTCCAACGGGGTAAATACTTAAAACGATGGCGAATCTTTGGATTAACCACCCCTTGCTAGACCTGAAACAATGTCGACCCAGTCCGTCTCTCGAAATGTCGTTAAGAAGGTGTACGCTGCAGAAACTCCAGAGGGCGCAGGCGCAGTTGTTCGCAGATCTATCGGATCGATGAGCCTACGGAACTTGAGCCCGTTTCTCATGTATGACTTGTTTGTTTTTTTGAGCCTCTTGGTTTTCATTGACGTTTGCCTTCTAGGTTGGATCACTTCCAGTAAGTGTTTATCGATGTGACCTGGTATCCGTATCACCCAACGCTCGTAGTTTGACACCAGGCAGCGGCTTTCCTGATCATCCTCACCGCGGGCAGGCGACTGTGACCTATATGATCGAGGGTATGTGGTCGTCATACCTCATCGCAACAATAGATTAAGTTGCTTCCCAAAGGTTCTTCGCAGCATGAGGACTCTGCTGGTCATAAGGGTACTCTGGGGCCAGGTGACGTTCAGTGGATGATTGCAGGCAAAGGAATCGTGCATGCAGAGGTACGTTTTGCGGGCACACAAGGATTCGTCATCGTGTTGAGATCTGGTATAGATGCCCCTCTTTGGCCCGGATGATCCGAACCCTATGGGCATGCAACTGTGGATTGACCTTCCGAAAGAGCACAAGATGACGGTATGGAAAACTAGACATGTTTCGATGTTCTCTTGTCTGACGCGAGATACATACAGTCTCCGACGTACCAGGAACTGAATCGTTCTCAGTAAGTAAATTTTATGTGCCGCTCGATACGGAGACTCAAGCCGGACACGACAGGATTCCAAGCGCATTCCCAGAAGGTCCTGATGGTCCCATCGAGGTCAAGATTATCAGTGGAAAGAGCTTTGGTGTCGAATCGCCTGTAAAGCACCTTGGCGGATGCTGGTATATGGACTTCCAGTTCAAAGCAAGCGACGTGACCGTGTTCCAGGATCTTCGTAAGCCAGTACTCAGCTTGCTTGATAAACTGTGCTAACTTCATCCTTTAGCGGCGGGCTGGACTGCATTTTTGTATAGTTAGTATCCGGTTTCAATTTATAACGCAGTGACTGATGGTTCCTCAGTTTTAAAAGGGTCCCTCAAGGTCAACAACTCTGAATCCCATGATCACTTCCACACCCTGGTAGGTCCACTCGATCAAGTTCGATGAAGTGGCCTAAGACAACACGCAGGTACTCTCTTCCGGTTCATCGGAGAATGGCGTCAGCATAACTTCGACGAGCCCTGACGCTCGTGCCGTACTTATCGCTGGAGAACCTCTTGACCAGCCAGTCGTCCAGTATGGCCCGTTCGTTATGAACACCCGTGAGGAAATTCAACAGACATTGCGCGACTGTAAGTTGCACATGCTACTAGTATAGAGCTTGTGGTTATTGATAATGAATTATTGCAATAGATTCCACTGGCCAAAATGGTTTCGAAAACGCACATATCTGGAAGTCAAAGATCGGTCGCGGTTTGATGTAACCGTCAGAATCACATCTTTTTGACAATGGTTGTAGATAGGTTGTCCTGTAATTGATGCTAGAGTAATTAAATATTTGTCAAAATATTGATTCGTGGGATTTACTGGTGTTGCCGTGTGTTGCTAATGATCACATGTATATCAAGTGACGATCATATATTTTCGGGGATGGGATACCTTGTCTACTGTTGCTGCATTAATGGTGTGCTGGATCTCTGGCTATGCGTCTGAATGAGGCACTTGGTACACACTCGACGCGATGGTGAGGCTTCAAGAAGTTTTAGATATTTTGCTCCGTTGAGTTCCAGGTGAAGATGCGGATTTCACCTAGCTGCAAGACTTGGCGACCGAACAAGTTCGAAAGATATATCCATATACATCTCCCACGCGCATCCCCAGAGCTTCGCTATATCTTGAACGGCTCTCCCGTCCCATGGAACCCACTCCACATCCCACGAGCGCCTTCCGTGGTGCTCTCCACTGCCCGCTTCAGCGGCCGTATCTTCGCGCCCGACGAGTCTAGCAGCAGCTGGACCTTTTGCTCGATGCTCGACAGCTGCAGCTTGTTCAGCGGCACTACCTTGTCTCGCTCGTTCACTACAGGGCGGGCGCGGGTGAGTCCAATCCGGCAGAGACACATGGCCGACACGCACAGTATATGCCCCGGACAATCGGAGGGCGGAACGACCGCTGTCTGACGACGACCTCGACGTGGGGGTTCTCGCGGGCCAGACGCTCGTGTGTCGGAGGAGGTAGCCGCGCACGACGGCGGACGAGGACCAGGTGTCGCAGTACTCGAAGACGAGCTTCTTGAGCTGGGGCACGAATGCACCGGTGCCGTTGGATGGGCGAGTCCTGAGCGACGCCCGAAGCACAGGGACGAGGGGAGGCATGGGCAGTCTGCGATAGCACGGCGATGCAGGAAGACGATGTCGGCGCTTGCAGCGAGTGGAGGCCAGGATCAAACGCTTGGGGAAAGGAGACACCATCTTGGGACATCACGTACGACAATGGAAACGATCGAGGTAATATTGGCGTGTGGCAAGGCTCGTACGCTGGGTCGGGTCCGAAGCTCTACGGACGGCGATATTGAATGCCAGCTCGTTTATTCCTGTCCAGGCTTTTATACGAATCGAGAGCACATTTGCTGATTTCTTTGTAGAATAATCTAGGAGTATGCAGAGTTGATACATCTATTCAACATTCCTATGCGTCCAAGTCAATTATCCAGGGTGAAATTGTACTTTTTTCTGGCTATCCGTTCTATCAATCCTGGCCAAATCCAGTACATAAACAATCCTACGCGCGTAGTGCCTGGCAGCCAAACGTTCCTGGTCTCGTTATCCACACCGCTTATAATCGACGTAGCGACATCGTGTTTCTTGAGCGCCCCTTTTAACACTTCTCGGACATCGCCGCCGTCCACAGCCGAGGCTCTGAAATCACCCTCAATGGTTGATGGTATGATGTTCGTAAAATTTATGCGTGGATGTTCGATAGCCAGAGACTGGAAGAGAAGCAGGCTAGCGGATTTGGTCGAACAATACAACGCACGAGTCGGAGCGGGGATCACTGCAGCGAGTGAGGAGATTAGAGCAATGGCCGGTTTCCGGGAGGTCGTTTCGAGAAGTGGAATCTGGGTGGAATTATTAAATCCATGATCTCGTTTTCGTACTAGATTGACACCCACAAATGTTACAGCAGAGACGAGGGGCCCAATATAATTTCCTTCCAGTGCTCGGAGCGCGACGGCTTTCGTATGACCGACTCCGCCTTGTTTTGCAATATTCATGACTGGCTGGAGTGCTGAAACTCCGGCGGCAACGACCACTGTGTCAAGCCCGTTCCAAGCTGCATGATGTCTAGTCAAAACAGGGATAGTATCGCATAAGAACAATAGATCAAAGTCACCTTGCTCTATAGTATGCCGTGCCCGTTCCATGTCATCCTCATTCCCAAAGTCTGCAACGATCGAGAGTACTCTATCGGTCTTTCCGCCAGTTTGGATACATTCCTGCTTCACATCTTGAAGTAGCGCGTCACGCCGCGCAATGATAGCCACTCGAGCGCCACGCTTTGCATATTCGATGGCCGTCGCTCGCCCTACTCCGGATGAAGCACCGATGACGAGCACACGTTCATCATCCTTCGGAATGAGCCGGGTCCGATTGGGGAATGCTGCAAGCTTGGTGCCAACCAGTAGAGCCAAACCAGCTAGCAAAGTGACACCAGAAGCCAGAACGCGAGGCTCCCATCTGACGGTTGACATTGTGAATTCAGCTGAGGGTGCTTGCGAGTGACCAAACAACCATAGGCGCCGGTTTCGTAGGCCGAACTATGCCGGCGCCTACGACTTCCGAGACCTGATTGATTTCTGATGAGACTTTTTATTAGGCGGCCATCTAAATACTACACCCGCTCCAACACAGGCTCAGCGGTGAAGAGCCTTTTGCCCCTCGCTGCTCTTGACCCAATCAATTACACCCTCCCATGAGTTCACTCTAGCAATACCCGCCGGTAGCTGGTGCAAATCCTCTCGTTCCCACCACTTGTGCCAATCGTCCTCGGTTATCTCGGTCCCATTCTGTGATGCTCGATATTTGGCCTCTATTTCTTCCCAACGTTCTCGTTCGACGTAGCCTAAAAGGCACAGCTTGAGATAGGATAATAGCACAACATCCGAGTGGACCTACTCATTCTATCCTGTGCTCTTGAATCGGTACTGGGTCGTTTGTTCCATTGGTAATCCCCAAACAACAACACAGGAGCCACGGACGCGCAGATGAGCGCATTTGGCAAGCTATCGTCGATAAGGGCGCGTGCTCCAATCATCACAAGAATATCCGCTTTGGTGATTTTCTTGACCACGTCGACCCCGTTGGCCGTCGGGGGAGGAACAGCCGCATTAGGGTTGTGCTCAAACTCTCCTGTGTAGTGGGCTTGGTCGATGATGCCTGTATGCGCTGAGTAAGTCGGTGGCCGAGGGCGGCTCCGGCCCTGGCTCACCTGGAAGCCATTTGGCCAGCCAGGCATTCGTCATGGGTCGGTGACGGTTGCTACGCGCCGTCACGATCTCGAGACGATAACCCAATGCTTTCAGGGCTTTGGCGCCTTCAATCGCGCCCTTGACGGGGGGTATCCTCAGGAATTCGTCGGATTCGGAAAATATTCTAACTTTGTGCAGCGTTTCGGTGGGCGTTCCCCAGCCCGGGTTCTGTTCGGACGGGCGATTATGAGCTCTTGGATCCATGTTCAGAACAAGACTTGCCTTCCAGTAATGGCTTGGGATTTCTTTTGAGTTACAGCTAGCTGGTTTGGGCAAAAGGGACTCACTAGTAGTGAAAGTCCGATATTGTCATATTAGTGCCGTATTGTGCATTATGCCCTGTTGTATAAGCTGGTCAGTGGTCCGTTCAATGAGAATCTCGCGGGCGTACACTCTGCGACTGCTTCGTTTGTTCGACACAGCACATCGTCCTAGTGGCCAAATTAGCAGAGGGCAACGAATGAGGAGTAAAAATTGCGGAAAATAAAATGCCAGAGCTTACCATGTCGACCGCAATCAACGGGGCTTGGCGCCGTCGTGTACCATGTTGGGGGCTGCTGGAGACGACGAGCGATGGGGGATTGAAATGCACTGGCTGAAAGGGGCTGCTGAGTCAGCAGAGGGATGAAAACGCCGGGGCCAAACAGAGAATATCCAACCTCGACCCACCTCTGACGCCATCATCTGCTCGTTGACGCCTGCTCCATCCGACCCGACAACCAAATATAGCAGGATCTGCATGCAGATATAGTCGCCTACACACACACATCTTTCCGATACAACATCCACTAGTCGCGCGTCGCCTTGCCACACACTTGTTATATATATTCATATACACCTCTAATTTCACGCCTCCGTAGACATGGAACCGACAGTATCACCCCCAAACTCAATTCAGAACCCTATACACGGGACAACCATCTATACATCCCCCGAAGAACTTGGTCTTTCCCAATCCCAGGGGTCCAACGCGTTGAGCGACTCTCACGACTCGGGCGACGAGGACGAGAGTGGCGGCAAGGGCATAGTAAAGCGCACAGTAGAGAAACTGGGGAGGAGCACTTCCCTTACGCGTTCGAAGAAAGGTGGCGACAACAGCTCTGGTCGTGGCCATCGCAGTATCTTCAGCTTGAACCGCCACAAGGGCAAGGACAAGATTGCCGAGGAAGTGGGCGGGATTCTAGCGGGCCACGCAGCAGGTAGCGGTGAGGCCGAGTCTGGTGAGTCTGTTTTTTTCGTGCCACTCGACATCGTTGAGCTCAAGTAGGCGTTCTTAGACGGTTCGCCCCACAAGTCGTCCCAGTCGCAGCTTACTCCCAGCCCCCGAACCTCTCCTCGCGTTTCCAAGATGGCGGCTACCACATCCGACATTCGGCGGAATGGCAAGGGATCGTCGGTACCGAGTTCACGCCCATCCATGTCGGTAATGGGAATGGGGAAATCTGATGAATTCGGCGTGGGATCGGTACGTCGTCGCTGCCGCGGTTCATCATACTATGATTTAGAGCCATTTTGTCTACATTATAGATGCGTATGGGCACACAAGCACTTATTCAAGCTCTGCAAGCCATGCCCTGGGAAGACGAGCGCGACGATGACGTCCCGGAACTCTCTTCCAAGCGCAATCGTGGGAAGGGCCGCCACGAACCCGCGTCGGCTGAATCGAGTGATGAAGACGATGGTCCTACCAAAGCAGGCGAGTTGTTTACCTTTGTTCTTTCCGCTTGGTACCACTATACTCATGGCCGAGGTTAGACTTTGTATTGGCTTCGTCTATTCATACGATTCATCGACCGGTTGCCCATTCTCGCATGGCTACTCCAGCCTTTGGCCGGGACGTCCACCCAATGCAGCCTCAACTTGAACTGGCAGAGGACTACTTCTCGAACCCCTTGTCTGCAGATGAGGATGATGGACTGCAGGACTTTGACGAAACAACCACCCCAGAGTCAGCGATAGGCATTCCGAACCCATTCAAAGAGCCAGCTCGCATGAGATTGCAGATTCCGGCTGACAAGATGACCAAGGCAGAGGGCGAGAAGCGAGTGCCACCGCCTGTAAGAACCGCTAGTATGGCTACCGTTCGGATGAAGAGGCGTGCGAAGCTTGCGGAAAAGCTCAAAGAGGTCTTTGATATCCCCGAGATTCAAGAAGTTGTTGCAGGTCAGTGCTATTGTATAGCCAAAAGTAGCTCACAGTTGACACATTGCGTAGAAATGCCCTGCTGGCTGTTGCGATCCGTTTGTGAGTGTGTCTTTACCAGATGGAATGCCATATTTGATAAACGTACCAAACCAGTGCTACAGGGGTACATGTATCTCACCAACACGCATCTGTGTTTCTTTGCACACATGCCCACACGAGAGGTGCACACTACTTTCCAACCTTGTTAGGTAAGCTGACATGTATCTCTATTAGGACCAAGTCCTCAAGTCGGGTACCATGTCGAAGAAGGCACAAAGGACAAAACGATGGAACAAGCACTGGTTTGTCTTGAAGAACGACGTACTAAGCTGGTATCAATCATCATCTGTGAGTTGAATTGAGTTTCAGGTATAACACCGCTTTGACCACCAAAGCACGTAGGACCCCTACTTTCCTCATGGGAACATAGACTTGCGATACGCTATTTCATGCGATGCGCATCACGAGAAGGGGATTAGACTAAGGACCAACCAGAAGACAATTTCTTTGCAAGCCGACTCCGTGCCCAGCCGAGACGAGTGGGTAAAAGCAATTCGCAAGGTTGGTTATTGTATATGTTAGTGTTATCCCACTATTCACCTTGATATCAGGTCATTTTTAAAGCTCAGAACATGGGTGAAAGCGTCAAGATCGCAATCCCATATTCTGTAATTGACGGCGTCGAAAAGTCCTCGGCGATGGACTTTAGTGAAACAATCGAAGTCAAAGTGATTGACAAGGAAGACAATTATATACTCGACTCGTACTTCTTCGCCTACTTCCGGGACCTGCCTGCCGCCCTTGCCCAAATCAAAGATGTCCTCAAGCAATACCAGGTCGCGACTCCTTCCGCTGAAGCCCAGGTTACAGACACGACACAGATGCACCGAGTGGTTGCGATGAGTCCACAGATGGGTCATATTGACCGAACAACATCTGCTCCAGCGGGAGGAATATCGGAGGGGCCTAAAGATTCGTCTGGCGGTTTCCGTATCTCATCACTCCTTAGCCTTCGTCCATTCTCGACCACCACAGCTACAGACGAGAGCTGCAGAAATCGCTCGTCAGAAATATCGTCGAATACTATAGCGTCATCTACGGAAGGTCTACCAGTTCAACGAGAAGCAGAGACGCATGGATCTACTGCTGGATCTGCCATATCAGAGATTTCGGCACATACCTACCCCCCATCCCCCTCCACGATTCTCCCGCCGAGCGCATCAAATCGAACTTCCGTGTCGAGCGCTTGGAGTGTTCCCGGCTACAACTGGCTTCGTAACAAGCGTATCTTTAGTTACCCCAGCAATAGCGCAGAGTGGGGTAGCCGGTCAGGCGATAGCAACGTCTCGGAGGTCATCTCGAGCCCACACTACGACCAAAGTCGACTGTCGATGTCTACTGAGGGCGGTAACAACCTTGGGTTCTCTATACTCGAGGCCTCGGAAGATGGCAAAGCTGCCGATGCTGGAATGCAGGAGAAGTTTAGGGCGACTTTTGCGTTGGATGACAAGGAGAAGTTGCTGGGCTGTGAGTATATGATAATTCGCTAACAGATTATGCTAACTAATGGTAATTAGATATCCCTGGGTCCCTTTTCCGTGTCTTGCCTGTCTATGGGCGACTTTATGTATCCACGAATTATTTCTGCTTCAGGTCGTCACAGCCGCTCACTAAGACCAGGGTGAGGGCCAATCGATCCCTTGCAGGGGCTTACTGACTGGGCCATTAGATGATGATTCCAATCCGAGACATCCTATCCACCGAAAAGCAGAAGCCGTTCCGCTTTGGCCAACACGGTCTCGTGGTGGTCATCAAAGGACACGAGGAATTATTCTTTGAATTTAGCTCATCGGAGCGCCGAGATGCCTGTTGTAGCCTCCTGGGGATGCAAGTGGATGAGCTTCGAAGGCAGGAGATCACTGGTTCGGCCCCCAGCCCCACCCAGGGAAATAGAGATGCGCTGATACTTGAAGAGCTCGAGCCCAGTATGATCATCAGTGATGAAGATCCTCGACCCGCCCCCGAGGTCCTTGCGAGCGATGCTCCTGTTATGTTTGCCTCGACGAGCTCCACGCTCCTTACGTTCAAGCCTGACAAACCCATGCATTTCACATGTTTGACCATAGGAAGTCGGGGAGATGTACAGCCTTACATTGCTTTATGTAAAGGCCTGCAAGCCGATGGGCATCGTGTAAGGATTGCGACACACAAGGAGTTTCAGCCCTGGATTGAAGGGGTAAGCACTACAATAGGGGCGATCGAGTTGTGACCCTGATCACGTTGCAGCACGGAATAGAGTTTGCACTTGTTGGAGGAGACCCAGCTGAACTGATGCGCATTTGTGTTGAGAATGGGATGTTCACAGTTTCATTCCTGCGCGAGGGTGTTCAGAAGGTACGGAATAGTATGATTTGGAGTTTTACTGGACTTGACCCTGATATTTGAAAAGTTCCGAGGATGGATAGAAGACTTGCTTGAGACGTCATGGTATGCCTGCCAAGGAACCGATGTTCTGATTGAAAGCCCGAGTGCGATGGCGGGAATTCATATCGCTGAAGCTATGAAGATACCCTACTTCCGTTGGTGTAATGTTGTACGCTGTAGGGCCATGCTAACTATAGGTTACAGGGGCGTTCACTATGCCGTGGACTCGTACTCGAGCATACCCACATGCATTTGCTGTGCCAGAGCGCAAAATGGGAGGAAGCTACAATTATATGGTTGGGATTTAGATTCAAGAAGCTTGTCACTTCATCATGCTGATGTTCTTCCCTTAGACATACGTCATGTTCGATCAGGTCTTTTGGCGAGGGATTTCTGGTCAAGTCAACCGATGGCGCAAACATACGTTGAAGCTCGGAAGTACCAATCTGGATAAACTCGAGCAACATAAAGTTCCATTCCTGTACAATTTTAGCCCAACTGTTGTTCCGCCACCGCTAGATTGGTACGAGTGGATTCGCGTTACAGGTATACTCCTTAGTCATCTCGAGTTCGTTCGTACTAATCAACTCGATAGGTTACTGGTTCTTGGACGACCCAGATGATTCTGCCGCCAAGAAATGGACGCCCCCGCCCGACCTAATTGAATTTATGGAGAACGCGAGACGGTCGAAGAAGAAGATCGTTTACATCGGCTTCGGTAGCATTGTGGTATCCGACCCAGATGCGATGACGCAGTGCATCGTTGAAGCAATCAAGCTGAGCGGTGTATACGCCATTCTCAGTAAAGGGTGGTCCGATCGACTCAATGCAAAGAAAGCGAGCTCGGAGCCTCATCCCGATCCCGTATACCCGCCTCAAATTTACCCTATTTCTTCAATTCCACACGACTGGCTTTTCTCTCGGGTTGACGCTGCGTGTCATCACGGGGGTGCTGGAACCACTGGCGCGAGCTTACGCGGTAGGCCAGAGCATGTTATCGAGCTAAGTTTATGGCTGACAATAGTGTTTCACGGATAGCTGGGATCCCGACGATCATTAAACCATTTTTTGGTGATCAATTCTTTTGGAGCGATCGAGTCGAAGCGCTTGGGATTGGGTCGAGTGTACGCAAGCTCACCGTGGAGCATCTTACGGCTGCCCTTCGCACAGCTACGACGGATGTCAAGCAGATTGAGCGCGCCAAGATTGTTGGCCAATCAATCCGCGCGGTAAGCCAAGATAATTGATCGAGTCGTTATTGCACCTGTTTCTAACGCTCGTATAAAGGAGAATGGTGTGCGGACGGCGATCGAGGCGATCTATCGTGACCTGGGATACGCGACGGAACTCTTCAGGAAGGATACAGTCGTCGATCTCGACAGTGATAGCGAGGACGAGACTATCCAAGAGTCCAAGACACCCGCGGCAAGGCGCGCGTCGCTTGACCCCGTGATGGTCGGATCTGCAAGTTCGAGAGGATCCGGAGAGGGAAACGAAGACTCGAGCTGGAGCGTAATCTCAGACCACGCCCCGGAACGTGTGCAGGGACAAGGGGAGGGCGCCGAGCTTGAGAAGGCCGAAAGCGGGGAGTCTGGAGCGAACGAGGTGCAGACGCCCAATGCCAACGTCGGCTCGGCCTCGCGTCTGGCGGTCGGGCTCGCGCTGATTCAGGACACGTTGAATGCGTACAGCCCATCAGCGCGTGCTGGCGGGGACAAGGCATGACTGTTGTGTTAGTTTATTTGTGACTGTGATGGACAAAAGATGTTGTTTTGTTTTCCGCGGACCCTGCGCTTAGTGAGCCTCGAGGACAGGACATATTACCAGTCTTGCATCTGTTTGAGAGTTCGACTCCTCCACGACCAGCGCTCGATACACGACCCTCTCCCCACGAACTCCCATACCACGCTCGCGCGTCACCCACCACTTTATTCCAGATCGCCCTAGTGTTGAGCACAAATGCGTGGCGAAGTTTGCATTGGAAGCGCAGAAGCACTTTCGTCAGTCCCCTCCCATTGCCCCGATTGAAATGACCGCTCATTGTGCCTCTACCTGGTGTACAGATTTATCTCTTTATTACTTCTCATTTTTGCTCATGTAAGTAGCAGCGGCGATCGTATGGGGGAGGAGCTGAACCGCCTCCACAGGTTGGTCAAATCAACACGGACACTGTACCCCGGGGTGTAGCTCTGGTCACTGTGAACATGACTGGATATGCGTAGGTGATCTCCGCCCTAGGAAAATGCCGAGAACTCAGCATTTTTGTGCAGCGCTGGTCTGCAAGGTGCTACAGGGGACCCAACCCCTGGACTTTTTACCAATGACTCGACGGCTCCCCTTATGCAGTCACTCGGTCTACGCACCCAATACTCCTGGGGTTTCTACAGTGAGTTGTCTCTACGAATCCGCTTAGCAAGCGCTGATTTCGCCGGTTCCGGTTTGCTAGAGTATTGCGCCTACACGGAGAAACCTCTAGGATTGTGCTCCAATCAGACGTTCGGATTTCCATTTCAGCCGTTTGAGACGATCCTTGGCGATACTCCCGAGACGTACCAGATCCAGACAAGGTATCTCCTCCCGCAACAATCAGCGTTTGTCGACTCGGGATACCTAGCCGACTACACACGAGCTGGGTTCTGGTTGGTTTTCCTTGGCACCCTTTCTGCTGGAATCGCGTTTCTTGCGTAAGCATAGCTCTTGCCTCAGCTCCGCCGGGCTTGTATGTTAATTTTCTCAACTTCTCTCCGCAGCGGGCTTTACAAGCATACCATGACATTCATGATATCAACCGTATTCAGCATGTTCGGGTCGGGATGTCTGCTCATTGGAGCCTCTATCTATACTGCCGTTCTCAACAAGGCCAAATCGATCAACAGTTACACGGCAAGCAGTTTTTATAGCGTTCCACCGCTATCAGGCCTTCTGAAGCAAATTTCTCTCTTTTAGGTAGCCAATGGTACACCGTTAGGTATCGAAGTCTCCACAGGGGCTCAGCTTCCGCTCGTTTGGGTGGCTTTTGTTCTGCTATTCTTGTCAATGGGACCGTATCTCATCAGGTGCGCTTTCATCCGGATTGGTTTTTATGAGACTGCTCATTTTTCATTGTGTCGTCCCAGCTGCTCGACATACCGGAAATGAAACGCGCAACGCACCTCTCAATTGATTGACCTCATGTCCTCCACTTTATTTACATGGACTTCTTTCACCAAAGCTTCGTTTTTCTTTTCTCCCGACTCGTTTACCTGGAGGCCGCCTTACATAAAATTAAGGTAACCTACCTCGGCGACCGCTCATCGATTTGTCAACATACCTTGTACGCCTCTAATGTCATACGATGCGATTGATATCTCCCGGTTTTGTCTAAATGTGCTTTTTTTTATTTGCTGATTGATTATGATCTCTGTGTCCGAGAGCGCGAGTGTGCATTTTCGTCTGCGGGTGTATGTAGTTGTGTACCTGTGAATATCAGCCTGAAGTGGGGTGATGTCATGTGTAAAAACCTACCACGATGCCCGCGAACTGCCTTCTCGTGTTCTCGCTTCTCACGAGTAAAGGAGCTTGGATAGGCCGAACATCCGCAAGTAACATGAGGAACGTGGGGCACACATGACCTGTAAGCTTCAGATCAAACCTCGTGGCTTGAGCATGCTTGCAGCGCCGCGGTAACGGGCGCTCAGATTTACCGATTGCCTGATTCATTCACCAAAACACCCGGAACATAATTGCAGTGTCCATTGATTTGAAAAAAACTACCAGAAAAGTAATGATATCGTGGGACGACACGAGCCCAGGAGCACGAGTCGATATGAAATAGTTAGAGACACAAAACAAATGTCCAAGCGAGCCTCATGGCATGTACAAAACACGGGGAGGGTTCAAAAGGATAGAATGTGGGGTTCCCCGAAGCATGTATAGTAGTTGGTATGATAAGAAAAAGTCTAGAGCCACTCCATAACAAGTCATGAGCTAGATGAAATCAACCCCCTCAAATCGATTTGCAAACTGAGCAGTTCATCTTCAGGCTCTCGTGGAAGATTGCGGCTGTGGAGGAACGTATTTAGTTCTAGACAGGACACAAAGCATGAAATAGACGTACGCAAAGCGATCAGCGCAACAAAGATAACGAGCGCAATCACAAAGACGAAGGTAAACCTGATAACAATACCCTGTCGTTGTTTCCTTTGTTTGATCGAGTACAATGGTGCGCGAATCTGCTTAGAAGGACGCAGCCAGACTAGGGAACAAATTAGCCACAATTCGGACACAAGATGAGCTAGGCAACTTACAGAGCGCAGTCGCGTGTATTTTGTCCATGTAAGGGATAATGATTGGTGGCGAAAGCAGGAACAGCAGGAAGTGGCCGAGCAAAAAGTCGCCGCTCCAAAGAGAAAGCTCGACAATCTTGACGATGTACTCGCGAGCGGGTTGTGACATGACGTGTGTGCCCAGTCCACGACCGTACCATTGACCAGTCCACCATGCACGATTCGTCTCATCATGCTTGAACTCGCGCGAGAGGAAGACGGAGATCAGGATCTTGTGAATGGCACGTTGGATCGCAATGATGGCAATCAAACCAAGAACCGCATGGGCCGCACTCCACGATTCGAGGAACCACTGCAAGGTGAATGATGTTAGCATAACCACGCCTTTAACGTAAGACACGAGGGAAACTCACTAGGAACTCAAAGAAAGCAATCATTCCAATAACGGCAAGCGCGTGCGCAATCATAGCCATCACTGCACCAAATTTGGGGCAACACTGGTTCAACATGAGGCCGAGGAAAAGCGAAATCAGGAACATGACGAGCAAGACCGCTGCGTTCCAGACAATCGGCCCGAGGGACACGATCGCGAGGCGGACGAGGGGGCTCGGCGGGAACTCGCCATCGGGCTGCCTAAACGACTTGACAAAGAGATACGCGATGGAAAGTATCACCGCCTGGACAATCGGCCAGATGATCTCACTGAGCAAGACCGCACGCCATCCGGCACGAGGGACATCACCAGACAGCTTCTCGGATGGATGTCCAAGACGTTTCTTTTTGTAACCCGTGATCTGCGTCCTAGACAGACGGCAGTACCCAATCCAAGAGTTGGCATGCGAGCGGGAGTTACCACGCGACATCCAGCGCAAGAACTCGCGATAATCGATGATGAAGTCGGAGTACGCAAATTGGTGCGGGTTGAAAACAAATGGCGCGATGACAAACGACATGACCGAAATCCAGAAGTAGATCAAGTGTGGGATCCAGAGGGTCATCGTCACGTAGAGCAACATGATCAGGGTACGCATGCCCAGGTAGATGCTAGGCCCGGCAAATCGAGAGTACAGAATGCTGAACGAAATGCGCGTTGTGGCAAAACCACGACCGGTAGCAATGTAGCGAGCACCACCAAAGGACATGTTGGTGATAATCGAATTGCTCTGGATCTGTGTCGAAAACACCTCAAAGACGGGAGAGAGCGACAAGAAGTGCTTGGCCAACCGAATGAGTGCGCGACCAGTACCACGCTCCGTCAATTCTGCAGGCGATCAATCAGTAAAACTCCATTTGCTCGGATACCATGAATCAACTCACCTTGCAAGAACAGCGGCAAGAAAGCAATCGCGAACACCAAGAAGATACTGATAATGCAACGCTTGATCCAATCGAAAACAGGGAACAAGTTGTAGCAACCCTCTTGGCCGGGAGCTATTTGGCCACCCGAGTAACGGCAGATGGGGACGTTTTCGTTGAGCGTACCAAGGAACAACACTAGGACACGAAATTATTAACCCAACCCTAAAACAAGATTAAAAATCGACTTACAAGCGAGGATGAAGACCTGCACCGATAGGATGACCAGAATGTTATTGATGTGGAATCCGGGATGCCCATAGTAGAACGAGAGGAAGCGATCGATCGGGAGTTGCGTGCCGAGATAATAGTATTCGCGACTGAGCATCTGCTCCGCCATACCGTTTCCAAGCTTGGTCTGGAAGTTGAGCACGGTGCCAAAGCCAAGATCACGACCCTTTCCGCACTGGAAGTACTCGGTGTGCTTGATACGACCGCCACGACCAAACGCGTTCATGCCCGCAAAGATATCTTCGTTCAAGTGGAGACCCTTTTGCGCCTTGCTGACACCACCACGCGTGCTCATGAACGTTGCGTTGAGGAAATCCGGATGACCATAGTGCAGCTTGCCACCAATCCAGGCGAGAGAGCGCGCAGCGAGGGTACCGAATGTTTGCTCCTTTCCGGCAGCGACATCACCGAGGATACCAATGTTCTCTGAGAAGATGTATTCACGAGCACCGACGATAGCAACAGGGGCCTGTTGGAAATCCTTGTGGCCCCACTGCGCGTACGGGCTCTGCTGCGACGTGTGGTACTGCTCAAACTCGCCAAGGATGTTACGGATCTTCAAACATTCTTCGAGATAGTTGTCCTGGTTCGCGTCGATAAGCTGCAGGTACTCGCCACGGTAGAAGATGATCGCATGGTTCTGGTTATCAGACTTGCCGTCACCAAGAATCGGGTTTCCAGGGAGTTCGATCCTGAACTTGGGCCGTCTGCGACCGGTCTCAGGCATAAACTCGGAATGACCATCGATGAGTGCCGAGAACAAGCGAGGCTCGCCGCCTTCCTTCTTCGAGGGTTCCTCATCCAAGTACGCAATCTGCAAGTCGGGATAGGCGCGCAACAAAAACTCGGCGTTCTCCTGCTCCTCCTTGTTGAACTTGGAGTAGCGCTGCATCGATACGACAAACTTGAACTTGCGACGAGCCATGCGTTCGAGTTCACGCTCGAGTTTCTCCGTGTTGCCTCCAAACACTTGAACAACCTCGGGGTTCTCGACACGGTAAAGCAGCTTGATTGCCTTGGCGTAGTTCATCATGCCGGAAACGGTGCGATACAAAGTCTGCGCGCGCAAGCTGGCCCAGATGCGAGTACGAAGAGTGAACTCTGGTGCGGCCGACTTGAAACCAATAGCGTAGAACGGCAGATCGTCGGTCTTGTTTCCTCCGCCCTTTTCGTCCGAACCGTTGCCAAATGGATTGACGCCGTTGAACATGGCGCTCTCCTCGGCCAGAATCTTGGTATCCTTGACAAAGTTCTCCCACTCGATCGGGTGGAGCTGTTTGAGGTACTCGAGCAACGTGACACGCGTATTCTGGTCCTCCTCGCGAATAATCTCCCGAAGTGAAAGCAAAATCTTCTCCGAATAGTGCGGCGTCAAAACCGTGAACGTGGGCATCGCGTCAACTGGGAGAGGCTCGGGGATAGTAGTCGTCAAGCTCTGGGCAAAGAACGAGATACGACGGGCAGCCTCGCTTCCAGCAGGGAAGAACTCGCCCTGCATCGCCTTGTCGCCTTGGGAGATGAAGAACGGCGGAGCGCGCAACGTGCGACGACCATCGGTATCAGACTGGACTTGATGATACAGCAGTTTCTGCACGTGATCGATCGAGAGCAAGTGTTCACGGTACATAGAGATAATGATGGCGTTCCAAACCTGGGACACGAGGACCTTGGGCTTGTACTTGACTTCCATATCACCAGTAGCGAGGATCTTGGCGTAGATGCGCTTGGGGAGACGGGTGAAGATATCCTTCCATGGTGTCCAGATGGAGAGTCCGAGAGAGAACGAACGGGCAATACTGAAAACCGTGTTCCAGATGACATACCAGAGGTACGTGTCAAGGAAGAAGAGGGTGAGGTCCATGATGAACATGATCGCCAACGTGAAGGCCGCGTGGTTCGAGCACAGGGCGTTGCCAAACAAGCGATCAGAACACTGCTGGATCTTCATGCCAGTCATGAACATGACCGGCTCCTTGAACGAAAGCGCGAGATAAAAGTACGACTCGGTGAATTTGCATCCGAAAATGAGTGCCCAGAGCGCAATGGATCCCAAACGCTGATTGCGCGTGAGCGTCGGGTATGAGGCCGTAAAAGTCTGGCTCGCGAGGTACTTGCGAGACTTGCCCGCGACACGATCACCAAACATGCGTCCCGATGGGAGGATGGCAAACAGAAGCGTGGCGATGACGGAGATGAAGAACTGGATGATACCAAGAATGAGTGGGAGCGATGAACCGTCTGAGCCGTCATTAGCAATGGCAATGTAAAACGTAGGACCACATGTAAGACCGAGCGTGACGAGGAGGAAGAGGAGTCGGCGGGACAGGTGCGACGTGTTGTTCCATGTGGTTGGGATAAACGTAAACTCGGCAAGCGTGGCAAGGATCATGATAACGGTCGACACAGCACCGCCAAGCGCGGTAGCGGACCACTTCATGGCGGCAGTGGCATCCCGAGCGCCGGCCTTTTTGTAGATGGCGGGGGAGTTGTAGGCGGTATAGTACCAGTAGAGCGATATGTGAATTACCCAGATACGATTGAAATGAACGAGGAGCTGGAGCAACGTGCGCTTCTCCTTGTATGTCTTGAAAAACGCGCGGTTCCAGTCAATCTTGTCAAACTTCATGAAGCGCTGAGCCGGGGGAAGATCGACAAGCCGGGTGCGGTCATTGAGCAAAATGCGCGCGATGCCCTCGGGATACCAGAAGAGCTGGTTGACGTCGTCGTACCCGATGATGTCTTCATGGTCCTTTTCGCGGCGAACAAATTTGCCGTCCTGGACTTCGTAACCCTGGTCACGGATAAACCTATAGAGAGGCTTGATTACGGTTCGCAGGAAGAGGCCCTCAGGCACCGGCTCCTGTCGGTTTTGGCATTCCGGAGATCGGTAGTAGTCGTCCGCGCACTTGAAGATGAAACACAGACACTCGGGCACAAAGCGGACCTGTGCAGCCTCACCCCAGCAGAGCAGGTACAGGGCAAGCTGGCGCATCCGGTCGTACTGGCTCATCTGATGCATCGCCTGGCGCCAGCGATTGATCGCACTTTCGAGTGAGCGGGCAGGGCCACTGGGTGCACGCGCCGCGCCTCCGGGACGCCTGACCGACTGCAAGCGCTTGACACCGGGGTTTTGAGTCTGGCCGACGGCATCGTCGAGATCGAGCTGGGCGGCAAAGTACCACTTGCGATAATTTGCGTGTGGTCCACCAATGTAATCCGCGTGCAGGGTCGTGAGGGCCTGCTCCGGGGACATGCGCGAGGCACGCGAGTCGAGGAGTTGCATCAAAAAATCAAACTGTCGATAGGGAGTTAGCGCCAAGAATCCACGATCAAAGGCCAAGCGCGAAAAAAGGGGCGGTGTTGACTGACCTGGTTTCGCATCGAGTCGCGTTGAAAGCCAAACTTTTGCGTGAGGTCGAGAAAGATGTCTTCGATTTCCCTGTAATGAAGAGTGTTGAGCATGAGATTGCGATGACAGAATTTACGCCGCGGCAACGCACTCCTTGGACAGGGGGATCTGCCTGCCTGCGCCCCAGGCGGGATAAGGCTCGCGAGGAGCACCGGGCGCATAGTCGTTGAAGGTCGGGGTGGAGACCTCGGAGGCCGCGACGCCGCGCTGCTGGTTGAGCAGCGAGTCGTTGGACGACTTGTAGCGCTGGTGGGCATAGTGCGGCTCTATCTCGGACTCGGTGTCGGTGTCGCGGCGTTGCGCTGGGTGGGCACGGGCGGTGAACATGGGTGAGGAGGAAAAGCGGAGGAAAGCGGGGACGCACCATAGGGGTCGTACTGCTGCTGGTCGTAGTAGCGTTGGTCGCCGCGATGGTCCTCGACGAGGTTGTGAGCGCTGCCCTCGCTCTGGAATGTGTCGCGGTGCTCGTAGCCGTGGTCCATGTCGGACTCTTGTTCGTAGTACTGGCCGTGCGAGGCGGCGGAGGGGGGCCCGGGGGTGAACGGGTCGCGCTCGTAGGCGGAATAGGTGGGATCGGGGACTCGGGGGTGGCCTGGTGGTTGTCGTCCAGACATGTCAGGGCGGGAGGTTGGGGCGGGGTTATGTATGTTTGATGTCCACTCAGTGGTTATGAGAGGCGAAGAAAGAAGCCAAGCCCGTGCGTCACTGCCGTGTCGGCGCTTCTGCTGCCGCTGCAATCCGCTCGCCGAGACTGCTGCTGGTGCCGCCGACGCTGTGCCTGCCGACGGACGAGTGTGGTGACGCTGCCGACGCTGCTGCCGTCGTCGCCGTTGTCGTGCTGCACCTGCCTGCCCACCCTTACATAAGCCCATGTCACACCATGTCACGCATGTCACGACGCATCCAAAATTAGCGCCGGCGAGCTCAGAATACCCAGCCTTTGCGTCCCTTTTTTTTTTTTTTGTTGTTGTTGTTGCGTCGCCACTGTGCCCGCCCTGTGTGCGTGAATAAGAGCGCGGTGAAACGCAGTGCCGCAATTTGTCGCTCCAAGAACACTTGGCTGACATAGTTGCTCAGCCTCTTAGCGTATATCTACCCCACTCGTGTGGCCACCACTCTCGTTCTTGTCTTCGTCTGCGATGAAGCTCCTCTCCGCGGCCTGCGCCCTCGCCGCCCTCGCCCATTCGGCGCTCGCCCTCCCTGCGTAAGCCGCCGTCTGCATCGCCCGCACCACGTTTCTCATCGTCTCTAGCATCACACGCACCGGCCGCTATCTGTACACTCCGGACGGCAACCGGTTCTACATCAAGGTCTGTTCTCCTCGCTCGCCCATCTGCATGTGCTGACACCGCCTCAGGGTATCTCGTACCAAGAGCAGGGCACGCTTGCCGTCACCAATGATCCTAATGCGTTCCCCGAGCCGGACAACTATGTCGATCCGCTCGCGATGCCCAGCGCATGCAAACGCGACCTCCCTTATCTCCAGCAGGTTTGACGTTTTTACAGCTTCCCCAGATCGCGCTTTACCTAACCCGCTAATTTAGCTGACCGTCAACGCGGTCCGGGTCTATTCAGTCAACTCGTCGCTCAATCATGACGAATGTATGTCTGCGTTTGATGCCGCGGGTATCTACACCATGTGCGTTATGGGCGTCTCATCTAGCTAACCCTGTCTGACCGGGTTTGGATTAGCATCGACTTGGCACTTCCCGTCAACGGTTCGCTCGATCGTGCCTCCCCAGCTTGGACCACAAACCTGCTCGATCTCTACATTGGCACAATCGATGCGTTCTCCAAGTACAGCGTCAGCCTGCTTCCCCCAACGCGTTGTTCCTCGCTCACATTTCCCTACAGAACGTTCTTGCCTTCAACATCGGAAATGAAGTCGTCACCATGACCAACAATACCGTTGCCGCTCCTTTCATCAAGGCTGCTGCCCGGGACGTCAAGGCTTACCTTCGGTCCAAAGGCTCAAAGATCCTCGTTGGTTACGCTTCGACCGACGGTTCTGCCGACTGGCGCGGTATGTCCCGATCTTGCCCTGGCTCCCATCCCACTCATACCCTGTGCTAGACCCACTCGCCAACTACCTCGCGTGCGATTCTGACACCGACAGCCTCGATATCTATGGCCTAAACAACTACCGCTGGTGCGGCTCCTCGTCCTTTGAGAGCTCGTATGCCACGGTCGAAGCAAGCTTTGCCAACTACCCAATCGCCGCCTACTTTTCCGAGTATGGATGCGTCACTCAGCCCCCTCGTCTGTGGACCGAAGCCAGTAGGTCCACAGTCCATCACGCTGATCCGCATTCCACTAACGATCGTCGCCAGCCGCTCTTTTCTCGTCCCAGATGACCAACGTCTGGTCCGGAGGTGTTGCGTTTTCGTACTTTTTCGCTGTCGGTGGATACGGCATGGTCAACATCTCATCGGACAACACTACTGTCACCGTCTCGGACGATTTCAATCGCCTCAAGAACGTGTTGAGCACGATTACCACCATTAATCAACCTACACAGAGCAGTGCTGGCCAATCGGTCTACTCGAGCTGCCCGAGCGCCGTGAGTCTTTATCCCTCGTCATTTCGGGCATACACTCATTCCGCATACAGAACTCTTCCTTCTTGGCAAGCTCGACCCTCCCTCCGACGCCAAACCTCGCGACCTGCGATTGCATTGCCAAGAACAGCTTCTCTTGTCTCTTCACTCCAACTACGCCTCAGGGTGTCAACGGCGTAGGCCAGCTTCTCGATACCGGCTGCCAGCTTCTCGGCCAAGCCGGCGGCTCGTGCGATGCCATTGCAGGCAATGGCCAAACCGGAACATACGGCCCGCTCTCCATGTGCAGCCCCCAGACCAAGCTTTCATACGTGTTTTCGCAGTACTACGAGCGCACAGGACGCAATGCACAATCCTGTAACTTTGCCGGAAACGCAACGGTCGCGAACCCAGCCCCGAGCAACTCGGCCGCAGCGGATAGCGCCCAGGCTTCGTGTTTAAGTGCGAACCCCATTGGCGTCTCGACCCCGACTGCACCCGCCGGGTCGACCGCCACCAGTGGTAGTGGAGGAAGCGGTGGAAGCGGTGGAAATGGCGGAAGCAATGGTGGAAGCGGTGGTGGAAAACAGAATTCGGCTGCCGGCTTGAATGCCGGCGCAATCGTCGGTACTGTAGTGGCTGTGGCTGTGGGCGCTGTGAGCGGTGTTTGGATGTTGTTCTAGGCCTATTGATCTTCGGACTTTTTGCGTGGTTTCTTCATTCTTGGCGGAACATTATTCCATGGTGTCTTTCTAGTTGTGTGCGGACTTTCTTCACCCTACGATCCCAGCTTCACATTCTTTTTGCGTGTCATTATGCTACTGGCAGTGCGTAATACAGATACTATTTTTGAGAGCTCCGTTTTAAAATGGGGTGTCAATCCCATTTATAGATTTATCTTCCAGGCACACAAAGAGGCTCTGTGCGTTTGCCTTGGTGCATTGAACTTCCGGCCATGAGGCCCGATCCCCAAGCGAATCATGGATCTCACAATCTGTATTGGCTGTGTGATAATTGCTGCGGATGGGGTCGACCGGACGGCGCACGATCCACGAGTGACCAAGTGTGACCGGATGCTCACCTCCGCCTTCGGAGCGTCGGCTGTGTGTGGGGGCGCCTCTTGTTTGGTCCAGACTTCCCTTTGGGAAAATTCAAAGGAGTTGAAATGTCGGTGGGGATCCCTTGTTTGGAGCTCACCGGGTGCCGAGCTAAATCAGGGGACGAGTGGAGGTGGCGTTCGGCATAGCCACCGCTCGTGCGGGATCTAGTTCATTCGAACTAGAAGTGTATATAGGAGCGGGGGAAGGTGGGGGGGGGTGCCTTCAGTAATATTTTATCCCTCATGTCGAAGTCATCCGTCCCTCGAGTATCCTATACAGCTTATAGTCCTTACTATTTGGCCAATGCCTCTCAATATAGGCTACCACTTTCTGTAGGTTTTTTAATCTGGCGCTTATATGCACATACTCATTTTAAATCCAGAAAGCCAGACAACCGAACATGACGTTCGAACAAAGACTCAAAATCCTCGATTTCTATCACGCTCACAAACACGAGCTTACTCTAGACCAAATGATCCAGCCTCTTCAGGAGCAAGGTTTCCCGAATATATGCCGCGCTACGATCCAACGCTGCCTCAAACGCGAGGCCAAAGACCGCGCGTTTGTGGCATCCGGAAACCCCAGCTGCCTAAATGCCAGCCGCAAGGCGCCCTACTGCCCACCCGAAGTCGAAGCCCAGCTCGTCGCTTGGATCAAGTCTAAGCAGGCGCAAGGCATTCAGCTGCCGGGCGCGTTTATATGCGAAAAGGCGAGGATGCTGTGTACGGACTATGGGATGCCCCAGGAGATGCAGTTGAAGTTTTCAAAATCCTGGTTGGAGACGTTCAAGGGGCGGTATGGGCTGGATCTGCCCAAGGGTATTCCATGGTATGCGTATGGATATGTTGCGGACTTGGCTCCTCGTCAACCGGGTGCTGGTTCAACAACAGAGCCTAGGTCTTCTGCAATCGAGTCGAGAGCAAAATGAATCGTTTAGGATCTCACTTTGGACTAGCTTTTGCGCTGTGGTACGACCTGCGCAGGACTCGTTTGGACTTGTTCGAGTAATAATGGATACCATACCGTTCTTGCCCATTTCCATAGCAGTCGTTTGTCAAGAATCTGTGCCTTGAATCCAAGAGAATTCGAGTTTTCAAATGCTATAGACATATCTCCCGCGTTCTTCTTTGTGGTCGACTGTCATTGGGCACATAGGAATGCTGGGCAAACCCTGTCGTGCTATTGCGTTGGGGATCGCTGTCATCAAAGTCAAAAACATCCATATGGGGCATGTTTGAAGCCACAGCCCAATGAAAGGTTTACGATCAACGTGTTCCTGTAAGACTGGACGCTCCTCTGTTGCATACTTGTGAATTTCAAGCGGTTGAATTTTGACATTTGTTGAGTCACATTCGTCAGTATAGGTGTCCCGGAATGGTTGAAAACGGCAGTTTAGAGTAGAGACGGGCGCGTATTTCGCACACGTCAAAATGCGTCCATTGTTGAAAGGGAAGACAAGAGCAGATGAGGTTGTGTGATACATAAAGTTTATGAACATGGGGAACAAGGGTGTACCACCATGCATAGCGACAAAGTGTCTATGTTTTCTACAAAGGGCTTGCATTCGCATTCAAGCCTACCTTTTCAAATGTGCTCTTTGTGTTTTATCCAACCCGCTTTTGGCCACTGTAGACTTTGAATAATTTTCATTTCGCCCAATTGGTTCCACCTTCCGGACAGGGGAAGATTAGTCAAACTTTTCGTTTATATGAATTTTTTTGAATATAATTTTGAGCGGTAGACATCGCGGGTTTTGTTATCAGGAGCGCGATAGTCTCTGAATTTAGAGGGGGCTAAAGCAACGTCATCTCAACTCGCTAGCCCTGTTGACGCTTTGTTTTGATTTGTTCTCGTGTGGCGATTCCTTCATCGTTCTGCTGAGAAAGCGACCATCACCGAGCGCCAAATGTCTTCGTCCCCACCACCCACTACCGCTGTGTCTTCGCCTCCTCATAACGGTCAGATCGAAAACGAGAGAGACAAGACTCCTCCCACAATGTCCAGCGAACCTGTTCCGAGCAACGGCAATCTCAATGGTGACTCTGGCGCCCATCAACATTCTGACGACAATCCCCAAGTCCCGCCCTCCGACCACAGCGTCAACGGCGATAGTTCTCAGCGAGGAGAGAAACAAATAAAGGTGCTTGTCAGTCTGTGTTGTCTTTGCTCTTTGGCTAGCTGGGCGTTCTTCAACTGGTAAACTCACTCGTGTTGTCTTCTTTGCTGGCTGCGGCTTCCCTGTCTTTCCCGCTTCAGCCCAACAAGGTATACATCGGGGGCTTGCCTGAGCAAACTCGTCGAGAAGATCTCCAAGCCTGCTTTGGAAAGATCGGTCAGATCGTTTCGATTGAGCTCAAGTACGTTTAGACGCTTTGCTCCAGTGGTCAAAAGCTGACAACTTTTTTTTTACCCTGCACAGGCTTGGTTATGGTTTTGTGGTAAGTCAAGTTACCGACCAGGATTTGACTCGTGAGGGCATACGTATTACTAGGAATTTGACTCTCGAGACGCCGCCGAAGAGAGTGTAGCAAAATACCACGAGGGCTATTTTATGGGGAACAAAATTCGAGTGGAGCTATCGCATGGTGGTGGGCGAACGGCCAAATATGTTGGAGAGCCTGGGGCCTGTTTCAAGTGCGGGAATCATGGGCACTGGGCAAGGTGGGTTTTTTGCCACTTGAAGGAGCGCCAGGTTTTAATTATTTTGCGCAGGGAGTGCCCTAACCTCCCCTTGCCTGGGTAAGTTAGTGTTCACTTGTTACGGGCATAGTGTTAACTGGTCTGCGATAGCTACCGAAGCAAGTATGACGACAACCGCTACCAAGATCGCAAAGAATATAGTAGCGGCCACCATCCTCCCCTTACCCTCGGGAGCATCCCGGCTATCGTGACGAATACGCTCGATACGCGGCGAGTCGTGATAGATATCTTGATTACTATCCCCCGGCCCCGGCGCCTCCACCGCGTGATTATCGCGGTCCATCTTCAACGGCTCGGGAGGCTCGTGATCCTTACGCCTCGCAGCCTCCCCGTGGTGCGAGGGACGAAGAGTATAGGAGGATGGCGCCTGCACCATATCGCGACGACCGTGCACCTTATTATGCACACTATGATAACGTACCTCCTCCACGGGAAGCTCCCTATCCTCCTAGGTCGTATGGAAACGTTCCCGAGCGTGGCCGCCCTCCATACCCTGCATACCCCCCGTCCGCTCCTCCCGTTAGGCGAGATGATTATGACCGAGTCAGGTAGGCGCTTGTCATCGTGCCAGTTGTGGTTCTCCATTCACCGTTGCCCTGCAGCGCTCGTGACTACCCTCCTCCTCCTTCCGATTACCGTTCTTCGCATCCCTCTTATAGGTATGGCTATTCTGGGGTTCTGATGTGGGCGCTAATTGTTGTTTTGCAGGCGCCGCTCAACATCTCCTGGACATCGCTATCCTGACCAACGTTATTCCTCTGGTTATGGTGGCTATGCTTCAAGCTATCCTGGGCAATCGATCCCTGGCGGTTCCAGCCGTTCTGGTCCTCCACCTGGTTCGCGACGCGAAACTTCTGGGTACTAACACAGTTAGACTGCACATTAGCTCTTCTCAGTGGCTAGTCAATGTCTTGATTACTCCTGGCTCGAGCGCCTGGTACTGTTCGTCTACTCGGCGGGCTCTGGTCTAAGCGATCCGACAAGTCTTTGCCGAGCTTAAGCCCAAACAAATGATATGCTTTTCTCTGTGTCTACTCTTGCGTCCTATATGTGTACAGTGTCCCGTTTTGCTCGCTATTTACGAATTGTGCCTATCTGTTTTCAGTATGTTCTCAAAACCAAGGTCTTGCTGAACCGGCAAGAAAACGACGGACCTTGAACCGGATTTCCGCTATCGATTCTTGTAATAAGTTTGTGTTATGCAAAATGCTTCAGAGCAGCGAAGCGTGCCTGTCCAATATCAAGAACACAAAATGCTAGCGAAATTGATCGCCCTCGAGTACACTTTGAGCTGGTTGACACGGAGGCTTCAAAGTGACATCTGGCGGGTGCGCTTACAACACAACGAGCGAGGTGCGTATGACAATTCTGTGGTTTGCATAGTATCCCAAGTACATAGCATCATGCAATATAATTTTATTACTATTCGCTTCTTGGGATGACCGGTCACGCAGTGATGGACGCCGAGCTGTCATAATGCTCCGCAAACACGCGTTGCGAAAAGTCGCCGAAGGTCTGGTTTGCCGAGAGAACCTGCTTCGTGTCCGGTTGCATAAACCTGCAAACCCACATACTGCGCTTAGCAACACTAGGGATTGTCAACAATAGCGACAAGGGCACTTACACAGCAAAGGTTTCTCTCGAAACGCTTTCTGCCCCTGGACCAGCGCCAACGCGGACGCAATGAGGCGTCGCCCTTAGACGGCCGGCGGTCGTGAGTTCGAGCGCTTCGCCAGTTTGGAAGGCTAGCGCATCGGGAGGAATGGATACTTTGACCAGATCACCGCCGCGCGTGCGAATGTACAAACCGGACTGGGCCGATGGGGGTGATACGATTTGCGGCTTGTCAGAACCGGGTGCGTGTTGGAGGTAGATTGCGGAGCAGAGCCCTGCGCGTTGTGATCATCTGTCAGAGACGGAATGCGTGACTCGTGTGATGCGGTTCGTACCTGTGAGAACCGAGTGGTCGAGGTGGAAACCGCACCACGAATCGATGGGCTCGTCCTCGGCTGGGAGTGGGTTATCGGCTGTCGGAGGAAAGTAGTGGAGTAGGCCTGGGTGTCGGCAATAAAGTCACTGTAGATGAGATCACAGATAGAAGCACGCACGAGCTTTGGTGGTGTGCCCTTGAGTATGAGGTCCTCCAGGGTGACTGAGAGGTCGGAGAGGTATTGGGATACTGTCGGAAACCTCGATACGGCCATCTAAATCAAGCCAATCGATCAAACTCACCAAACGACTGGCACGCTCTTGCAACCTCACATCCAATCCCAAAAACAAATCTGGGGGTACGTTTAACCTAGATCAGTTGGGATAGGGCCTAGCGTACCTCCCCAAATCCTTGAATGCGTCCTCAAAGCCTTCGACTCCACTCTCATCTGGGGATGGCCAGATGTTCTTGTTGTAGTATTCTGGATGAGCAATACGCTCGGCATCGTCTACGCCTGGGTCATCATGGACTGGATTGGCATAGTACGATCCTTTGAGTGTATCTATAAAACTATTTAATTACATATAATTAGATAGGGTAAAGCTATTACGTACCAGGTTTCCCATTCATAATCTCTTTTCCCCAGCTCCATCCGAAGCTATAGCGGCTCGACTCGTCACTGTATTTTTCACGAATATCTTCAGGGAGAGCTGCAAACGCTGCAGCGAGACGCAAGAGGCGCTCCCGTTTAGTTGGATAAGACGACGGGAGGTCGGTCACGATCAGGATACCCAGACAATCAGGAGAGGATCCAAAAGCGAGTTCGATGGCGGGCGCGAGGGTTTCGGGTGCAGACGTCAGGGTTTTATAGGAGATTGTGACGGCTCCTTCGGGGGATATTGTATAGCTCTGAAATATGAATCATTCATTCAAGTGACGAGGGGTGGGGGGTTGGAACCCTACACACCATGATTGTCGTGCACACGAAAATTGAGAGCTTCGCGGTTAATCAAGAGAGCACACTGCTCCTTAGCCGTGACAGCTCTTTATGGGTGCACAAATTGTAGACTGTTTGTCAGCAGTTTGGCCAAACCAGTTTGACTATTTTCGCTTGTCCAAAAACGTATATTTGTGTATGCCACTGATCTCGACTGGATACGACTTCAGAGAACCGATGAAGAATAGACATCTAACAAGCATAGGAGCGAGGGTGACAAAATCGTGAAAGCATACTACATTGATGAGGCTCAGACAAAGGATGATGCGCATATATTAAACAATCAAACTGTGACCAGTCCCTGTGGGTTTCCTATCAAGAGGCTCTGAATGCGGCAATGAACTGTTTCTTGGGTGTTGGACGTAACATTGTGCCTAGTGGGTTTGGCAGCGGATCGGGGGATGGTATGGGTTTTGATGGCATCGGAGCCAGTTCGGGGGTTGCTGGGATCGCCAGACCAGGGGGATGGGAAGGAGCAGGTCTACTCGAACGCTCGGCTGTAGAAGATTGTATACGGGTTAGGAGAGCTAACATCTCGACTAGCAAACCAGAAGGGGAGGGAGGACGAGTGAGAAAGCGTTGTCCTCCCGGGGTCTCAGTGTTACAAAGGAATGAGGATACTTACCAGCAAGCGCGAGCAGGTCATCGGTTGCGGCGTTGGAAAGCGCGTTCCAATACCGACTTCGGCCGGCGGGCGTGGCTAGTTGGCCCTGTTCGTTGTAAACGTTTTCGCCGTTGGGATCGTCCCGGCCTATTTAGAGGGTGGGTGAGTAACAGGCGAAATAATATCGAAGGTAAAGCGGGAGTGATTGATGACGATGGAAAGTCGAAACCGTGCATACCATCTTCCCACTCTTGTGTTCTGTTCGGCCAGGACCTGAACCGAGCCAAGCGTCGGTCGATGGAGCGGAGGCTTGATGATAGGCTGGGGATTGGTGCAGACGGGTCATGGTCCCGTTCGCGCTCACCCTCCAATTGCGAGTCGTGATCGGGTCGAAGGTATCAAGAGCGGCAGAGCGGCGGCGGAACTGTGTAGGGCAGGCGCAACATCAATACCAATTGAGGTGGTGCCACGATGGGCGCCTGTGAGTACGTACCACTCCTGGTGTCAAGTCCATAGATAGGACATCAATATCATCGTCCTGGCCTTCATTATAGCCTGGGGCAGAAGGGAAGGTGCGAATCGTGGCGGCGCTTGAACGTCTTCTGGCATAAGCCAA
The DNA here is from genome assembly GCA_030998015.1 of Ceratorhiza oryzae-sativae. NCBI lineage: Eukaryota > Fungi > Basidiomycota > Agaricomycetes > Cantharellales > Ceratobasidiaceae > Ceratorhiza > Ceratorhiza oryzae-sativae. Next base: position 514,903 of record JARWMV010000234.1, on the reverse strand, counting down.
TGGCGTCCTCATCCGGCCGGGGGAGATACCTGCTCCGTCAGGACCAGCGGCTGCGGCTGGGGGATCGAGAAGACCCAGACGGTGCCAATCACGGTGCTGGAGCTGGCGCTCGGCTTCACGTGTCGTTGCGAGGCGGCGCAGATCCGGGGGTGGGTCTGGCTCAGCGACAGAGACAATGGTGCGGGAGAGGCGGGTACTGGGGAAGAACTGGTCTTGTTGAGGCGAGGGCGAGGATCCTGTGCGTGCTAAATCGCGGGCAGCAATGCGTCGGGCAAGGGACGTGCTTCGGTCTGCAGCCTGTTCGGCTTCACGGCTGAGAGCAATGGCGATCGCATGTCTTCGGCGTTCGCTGGCTGCGGCCGACATGGACATGGCTAGCGCACCCGAGGAGCGGGGGCTGCGGGAGGAGGGTACATCGCCGGAGCTGGTGAGCAGCAGCGCACGGTAGCTGGGGCGCAGAGAAGTGTGATGGGCGGCGGGGGACTCGACCGAAGGCCAGGCAAAGATGCCGTTTGAGTATTCGTCGTCGGTGTCGAGGTCGATGACGAGGTCGTTGTCGCGGTTGGCGGCGAGTGCCGGCTGGGGGTGGCAACGTCACACATTGGAATAGGCAAGGGTTGTGCGCGAGGGCGAGCAAAGGGGGACAGAAACGGGGGCGAATAGGGGTCAATGATGTCAGAAACTGCGTGGGGGAGGTTGCAGACGGTGCCTACCTGGGAGAAGACGACATCGGAGCCTGCGCGAAATTAGCTGTCGGGATGGTGGGGGAAATGGGAGCTCACCAGATGCGCTCGACACCGAGCTGCTGGGGCTCTGGTGGTAGTCGGGCATGGCTGTCTGTCCGGTTTCGATTTGGCCCACCGAGGGCCGTGTGCTGGACATGGGGGGCGTTGGTGGGTGGGACAGGCGCCGAGATTAGTCAGCGCACGTGATGTGGAGCAGACCCTGACAAGATAGGCTCGCGCGCTCAACCCTCTCTCTGATACGCCCATATGTCGCGCCCCAGCATTGACCAGCTCGATGCGCGCAGCGGTAAGCCCATATTGTTTGCAAAGTATATTATACTCACTTGAGCAGGCCCGATTCCCCATTTCGACCGCCACCTGAATGTGCTCAAGAACGGCTATCTCTACTTCTTCATGGAGCGGTGCGTCTCTGCTCGTCTGCTGCTGCTTTCCACCTGCTCACCGGCCGCCCAGGGTGCGCATAGAGGGCACATAGTAAGCAAATGCCCCACGGCCTCGACGACGCTGACCGCCTTTTCAGCATCGAAGAGCTCAAGACGCTCTACAAGCGCATAAAGCAGCTCGACGTCTCGCTCGATGTCGGCATGGAATACTCGCAAGCACGTGGTGTGTGGCGCGAGGTCCGCGACAGCCTCGACAGGGGTGCGTTTCTCCCGCTCGCCGTCGACCCTTCTAACGTTGGCACAGAGATCCAGTCGAGGACTGCCTATTGCTCAGCGATCAACGCGGACGTCGTCCGGCCCCTACGCGACCTTCGAGTAGGTGCTTCTTTCCCGTTTTGGCCCCACCGCTAACATCGCACGCAGGACACTCAAGAGCGCACCCGCCAGCGTATCTACGAAGACATGAAAGAGTCCAGCTCCGTCTACAACGAATGCGCAGAGAACCAGCTCCCTAGGGCTCAAAAGCTATACAAGCGCAAGTGTCAAGAGGCTGAGGACTCCCGTATCGCGCCCACCATCCCCATGCCGCCTAGCCAGCCCCCGTTTCCGACGAGTGCTACGCCGACTCCGCTATTCTCTCCGAGCCAGGAAGCGTTCTTGCCCCCGCCTTCGTTCACCCACCCGTCCACCGAGGTTAACCACTCGGCCAACCCAGGCCCTGGTGGCAAAAGCAGCCCCAGTCCGCCCACATCCAACCCTAATGCAAGCGCAACTGGTCTCATTGCAACCACGTCTCGTGGAGAGGATCCGTCTCGAGCACGTTCTCCGCCACTAGTCTCGGGATCAGTCATGGGCACACGCGGAGCCGTCCAGGATCTCGCACAACACGGTGCGTGGTATGAGACAACTGCCCCTTGGAATTACTAACGTCATTTGCAGGCAAGAAAGGGCTCAATCAACTGAAATCGTTCCTGGACAGTAAAGGTGGATCCCTACGAGAAGGGTCCGAGCGAGGAAACACCGCACTCCGAACCGTACGGGCGAAACGTGAGGCCGAAGAGGCTGGTGCGTGCACCTTTTTACTTGTTGCTCCCCTAACTGCTGCTTGGTGTCGTGTGCCGCCTATGATACGGCGGTCCGCTACCATAGCTACTAAGTTTGGCTTGTTTGCACAACAGACAAGGAGTATCGACGAGCCGTGTACAAGCTTGAAACTCTGCGGAGATGGAGAGGTAATGTGATACGCGCCGGGTTTACAGTGGGTTTTATCACAATACATCGGCTAGGGCTAATCATTTTGGCAGAGCTTGGAAACATTCATGATAGACCTTTCGAGCGAACTTGCCAAGGCACTCAATCGATACACAGACACTCTTTTGTGAGTATTTTCATCCTGGTCATTTCTGCCAAGCTAATACTAGAATCCAGAGCAACAAGTACAACCAATGCTCAACTAGCTCATCAATCTCAATCCATCATTGCTCAGATCAATCCAGAGCGCGAGATCAACGCTGCTCATCAACTAATTCCGGAACACATATCTCGTCTTTTACCGAAGCGAACACTCTACCACAACTACACATACGGAGATTCCTCAGACTGATCTTTGGGTTCTCCTTGTTGGATTATGCAGCTGCACGGAACCTGGAGGAAGGTGGTGTCCCCGGATTGGTTGCCAAGGCTGTACGAGCTATCGATGAGCGAGGTAAGTTGGGGTGGCCTCGTGTGGATGAAACAACTCAATCGGGGACTTTGAAGGTCTGGACTCGGAGGGATATACCGCGTAAGATAGAAGCATGGTATTTTACTTGGTTGCTTACGTTTTGGTGGAACCTAGATCTCTGGGCGGCAGGCGGTTGTGCAGGACGTGAGTTGCCTACTATTTCTTTGCGTGCACCCAACTGAAATATATTGTAGCTTATTCACCGTGTCGAAAAGGACGAGACGCAGTTTGAATTTGACAAAACGACGGACGTGTATTGCATCGGATCGATGCTCAAGGTGCGTGTTGAAAAGTGCGCCGATCGTGCGAGTGATTGAGATTCAAACTTCAACTTAGCGTTATCTGCGGGAATTGCCCGAGCCGCTGTTCCGATTTCCGCTGGCCGAGAAGAATTCAACATTCCTCTGACCGCAGTAAGGACCTTTCAACCCCTAGTTTGTTTCCTACCTAACGGATTTTCAGCTGAGCACGTCAAGAATGGGTTTATTGTACTTCGTGGGAGGATACGAAGGCTCCCAGGAGTCCATCAGGCTACTATACGGGTGCTTGTAGAGCACCTGGCGCGTGTTGCAGCAAGAGCGCCTAAGAACAAGTGGGTTTTCTGGCGGATGACGGCAACATAAACTAAATGCACAATCCGTAGGATGGACCCACGTAATCTCGCAATCGTGTTTGGCTCGGTAGTGTTTGGCGAAGATGAAGTTCCTCGGGGCAGCAACGATCTGCTGAGCCTGGGGACGATGAAAGATACGGTAATGGAGGATATGATCAATTATGGTAAGTCTTGGCCGTTCCACCTATATCTAGCCACTCAACCGCCGCACTTAGCGCCGTTGGTATTTGGCGAACGTGAGACCGAGGGAAGCTCTCCTGCATCGAGTACGTTTTTCAACGCTGCAAGCATCGAAAGGCAGAGCAGCGCAACTACGGTCAAACTGGACTATGGCACGGATAAAGACCCGGTCACAGAAGAGCTCCCCAGGTCTCTCGCATCTACTTCGAACGTCAGTTTGGTTCCCGAAAAGGGCGGATCGACGTCGGAACACTCAGCCAAACCCTCATTGTCGGAGGCTCACGAGACAGCAACTCGGGATGGCCACGAATTGGAAAAGGAAAACGAGAATAATCCTGTTCGAGATGCACCCCTGCCACCCGAACCGGCCGGCGAAACGCCAATGAAAATCGAATACGGCTCGTCTCATACACTGGTCCAACTTCCCACCGTCACTGGTGATACAAACTTCTCGCCTCGACTTCCCGATATTGACTTTGCCCCACGCCTACCCCCAAGGCCGGGTAAGTCGATCCACCCGGCATCTCGTGCCGCAGCGCTCAACCCTTCGGGTATCGAGACGGATGTCGCAGCTCCACCACTTCCACCCCGGTCGGGTAGTGTGAGCGAGACGCCGAGTGAGGCGCCAGCGTTGCCACCACGAAGGCTGGCTACTAGGGCTCCGTCATTGGACGTAAGGCTGCCGTCACCGTTACCAGCGATGACTTTCCCCAAGACGCCGCCGAGCCCTATTCGAAACCTAGCCGAGGGGGAATCCCCCACTCCGAGTACGCCTCTCAAGACGCCCCCCTCAGTTGCGACCACACCAGTCAAAGTGGCGATGCCCAGCCGGCCAGGTGATGCCCCTGTGACGCCACTGAGACCGACGATGGAACACTCCGAAACAGATTCACCTGCGACAACCGAGTTTACGACGCCAACCTCATCCCCGATGGGTATACGAACGACACCGTCTCGCACGGCAGCTGACGAGACAAAGGGTAACTCGCCACGCAAGTCGGGCGAGACGAAGTGAACGCGCTAATCTTTTCCTTGTATGACCGATCTAATTGGGGACAATTTGTGGCTGAAATCGATCTTCGAGTTTGTAAAAGCGAGGTGAACGGTGTAATGTAGATAATACAGTTACATGGATGTCTCATATACAAGCAGAATTGACATGGACTTTATTGCTTCAGTTTAAAGGGTTTCAGTATGAGGGATCTTGACTATATCGTCGAGCGTGATTGTTCCATCCTTGAGGTCCTTTTGCACCCCTTCCTCGAACGAGATTACGGCTTGGAGCGCGGCATCGCGTCCGCACAGAGACATGCTTGAAACTTCCCAGATATTCTTCATAAGGGGTGTAGCCTTGCGCACACGCTCCATCAGAGGAAGCGTCTCCCGCAGAGTAGCACCGCTCTCCATGAGGCATTCGAGGGCACTCTTGAGGTAGTATGCGTGGTTCTATCGAGCAAACGTGAGCTGTTGTGCATATATTACAAAGAAAAGCGCTCACCTCGTCGTCCTTGGGGAATCGCTCGGCACCAGCCAAATACTTTTCATACGCGAGCCTAAAGTTCTCCTTTTGCGTCACCGGGTTAACAGGAATGGTCGTGATCGCAAGTTGCATATGATAAAAGCCGTCGACAACCAGCGCCTCGGCTGTCGGATAGAGCCAAAAGGCAGCGATAGTTCCTGGGGTGTGCTTGTCTTCGTCTTTGGGGGGGTTTTGCTCTACATCCTCAAGAATGGCGGCCGAGGTATTTTTGAGCTCGGCCAGCGAAAAGGGTGAGTTCGGACCGGGGTTGTTGATCACAGCCTGAGGGAAGTTAGACGCAAGATCATGAATCGGCGGCGAATTTTACCTGGTACAATGTATGGAGGTACAACCGCTTGACACTCCGTCTGAAAGTAGGCTCGAAAATTGGCCCACGCTCCGAGGTTGGCACGGTCGGCCATTGATGATCGCCCCAAGTCAAGAACCTTTGGACCTTCTGCAGGAGCTGGACGGCCGTAGTGTAGTCTGGGATGGAACGGAGCAGGAATGCGTGCATAATCCATGCGCGAACAGTCAGGTCAAGAGCGGGCCGAACGTCGTTCCAGCCGCGGATGGCAACACGCTCCCGGATCTCACGCATGATAATGGCTTCATCACCCTGGTTGATCCAGGCATTGTACTCCATAGCCTCGTATTGTGCTAAGGGGCCTTCCAGCTTACTGAAACAGGACGAAAGGATGCACGTACCTTGGTATCCGTATCTATCCTTCCAGTCGGGGGTCGTCATATGGAATGCGCGTTCGTCGCGGAGAAGACCATCGGAAATGTCGGCAACGGCCTGCAAGAAATAAAATGGTTATATGCGTGCCAATTCGTTGATTGATGACAAAACTTACGCCCAGCCGACCATAGATTGCGATGCCATCCGCAGTTTCGTTTTTTTGGAGTTCCCAAAGCGCCTCGCACCCTTTCTTGAACGCCTTGAGTTGAAGATTCGTTAACATGATTTCCCGAATTCCTGTGCAAGCTTACCTCATGAGCCTCCAGGATAACCCAAGCCTAGGACCGAGTTAGCTGATTCAACGACAAAACGAACCACTTACACTGGTGCACGTCCCATCGGAAGAGGCGTCCATGCTTGGTCGCATGGCTATAACATGTTTCAGAACGGTCAGTAAGGCGAGCAAGGAACTCACCTGCGGCTTTGTCCCAAGGCATATTTCCAGTCGCGTTTCGAATAAGCAGCACATCTGGGCCGGCCTCTTTGCGTTGTGCTTCAGCGAGGGCTTGCTCGATCTTGACTTTCCGGGCGATATCAGCAGAAGTTGGGTCGGCGATGGCGTCCAGAATGGTGATGGCTTTTCCATAGGACTCATAGGCGTCTGTAAAACGATGCAGCCCCTGTATAGGTGTAAGCAGGTCGTTAGCAGGGGTGACAAGTGCGCTTACCAACTGCGCAACGGCGAGACGCTCATACCCCCGAGCGTAATTTGGATCTGCCTCGACGCTCTTTTTAGCATCGGAAATCGCGTCTTCGAATCTATCGACAAGGTAAGTAGTTTGACGGTTGAGCGAGCGACTTGTGTACCTCCGCAACTTCATATACGCTGCGGCTCTGTTAGAGTACAAAACAGCCTTTTCATGAGGTTTCAAATCTGAATGAGCGAGGGCTCGGGAGTAGACCCTCTGGGCACCCTTTGCGTCACCACTCTTGAAGAGCTCACTGGCCTCGGCCTTGAGCGAGGCGAGGGGCGCAGTGTCGTGGACAGGTACACCCATGGCCTCGGCCGCGTCAACCTTGATTTTACAGACTGCGACTTCGCCTTGGTGCTTAACCTTCGACTTGAGTTTGCTAATTAAAGATATACCGGGCATTTCGCAGAGGTGTCAGAAATTATAAGTGTGCTTAGGGACTGGGGAGTTGGCAGGTGTAGAAAAGGAGGGGCTGTTTTTGGGTGGGCGAGAATAACGCATGGGAACCAGCGGTAAAATAGGAATCGGCTGTGACGGTATGTGGATCATCACGCAAGCTCCTTAATTGTAGTCGACGGCAAGTGAGTCCTGGGCGCTGAAACTCACGATTACACAACCACGATCCAACTGGATCCGGTCGGCTCGGCTGCAAAAGGCGATCGGATAATATTTTTTTGGCTTGTCCCTGTTCTGCCACCATGGCCGCGTCTGATCATTCGTCACACGGGCTGAGCCGTTCGAGGGCACTTTCCCCATCGACAGAGGCATTGAGCTGTGGTCGATGAGGGTGGTTTATCGGGGTATAATAAGCTGGTGCTTGTGTGGCGAATGGGCTGTTCAACGAATAACCCACTGATCAATCACCATATATACGCAATTCATACGTTGAACGAGCCACCGAGACGCAAATATAATAGACATTTTGCCAACCAAAATCACCAGGTAGCGTATGAGAGTTGATGGTAGTGCCGCTAAACAAAATTTCAAAACGATTTGACCCCTACCCGAGTTGAACGGATGACCTTGAGGAGCTACCAAAGACTGGAATCTCACGCTCTACCACTGAGCTAAGAGGTCTTATCTAACTTTGTGGAATCAAGTATTATATATAGAAATCCTCGGTATGCATGCACTATATGCGTACCAGCGATTCGAACGCGCCAATATTCTACAGTGGCTTCGGTTCTACTTCCGCGAATCCGTTATCTAATGTATTGTAACTGTTCCCTCGGAAGCTCAAAGATTCTAGAACAAAGATGATAGACCGCTAACCAAATGTGCCTGCCTACTTTCAGAACAATTGGACTAGATACAAATGCATTACTTCCTTATTGTGTCCAAGTGATAAATAGATTCAGATGCTATATCAATAAGTAATGCAACTCTGGGTGCGCTGGTAGGGCAACCTTGTCCGAATCATGTGATGGTGCGGCGTTCAGCTCTGCCATGATTTGAACAGAGAAGCATCATTGGGGATTATTTGAGCTAAAAAAAACTGTCCCTTTAGACTCATTAAACGCACAAAATGTAAGACTATGTCTGACACCACTCTTTCTCTTTATTTGGTATCCACTTCTGTGTATATATAGAATTTACGATCTGTGATTATATCTCGGCCGCCTAAACCCTGTCTCGCAATCGTCCATCGATGAAAAGTCGTTTCATTTCAGCCACAACTTGATTTTGGGACCCAAATCCCTATCTGCTTTGATCGCAGTATTGGCATCTAAAGGCAGAGTTCATAGCCCCAGCCGTCATCGTTGAGGCAAACTAGGAGCGAAAATACGTTAAATGAGCGGATGTATTCGATATTTTAAAAAGATAGCTGTGTGTCCAACCTGGGCTCACTGTTACAACAGAAGACGAGAGAACTAAACCAGGACTAACACGTCTTTCAGGTTGGGTCATTTCCTGTGAGGAAACTCTATACACACCATTATTAAACGCGCCCAAGCCCCATGAATGCTTGATAGTGTCACTAAGCTCCCAGGAGATGTGTATCCGTATGAGGGCTTATTTGACCGAGTGTTGTGATTTTCATCCATCCCACGTGACGAGTCCCCTAAAAATGGCCCGTGCAGAAAATTTGGTCTGAATTCCTCCATCGCGCCCCCTTTACGTCCACTTACGAGTCCAGGCGCGTTCCTGCGACAACCTCAATAGAGCGCATTCAAAAGGATATCTTGTACCCTCATACGCTATGGACGTACGTTTATTGGTGGCGAAAGGGTTAGGGCGATGTGCTGATCGTCTGCCCCCCAGCCCACCTATATTAAAAATCTTCACGACCTCTTAGGGCAAACTGTTGCCCCTGATACCAATGTCATTAAAGCTGTATGTTTATGCGCGTATTTTGCGCCGTCACACTCTCATACGCGTTGTAGGCAACTGCTACATTAGCCAAGAATTATTGGACAAGCTCGGACTGCATCCCGGCTCTCTTTGAAATTATCACCTCGTCGCCTGATCAAAATGTGCGGCAATTAAATGTGGATTAGTCAAGTGCTAACTCACCCTAGATCCGTCAACTCGCCGCTGTGGAGCTACGGAAACGCGTTAACCAGCACCAGGGCCAACTTTGGGTTGGCGTGCCTCAAAACCTTCGAAGTGCGATCAAGGAGAGGATTACTCAAGTTATACTTAGCGAACCCGCGTCGATTGTTCGCCATACTATTGCACGTGTCATTGCAGCCATTGCACAGTATGAGCTCCAAGGTGGTACACAGCAGGTTACTTGGCGCGAATTGATCCCCTGGGTTGAAGCATCATGCGTTTCTACCACCGCATCCCATCGCGAAGTTGGCGTCTACGTATTATTCACTATCCTGGATAGCCTGATGGATGAGGTCTCCGAGCGCCTTTCCACGTTCTTTGAGCTGTTCAGCAATCTCATTCGTGATCCAGAGAGTGCCGAAGTTCGTGTTACGGCCGTCAAGTGTCTGGGACAAGTCGCGCAATATATTGACACTGATCAAAGGGCGGAAATCGTAAGCCAACCTGCCCTGCATCCTGCCATTACTTACGTGACCCAGAAACAATTCCAAAGCCTCATCCCTGGCATGATCGAAGTTCTTGCCGATTGCCTCGAGCGAGGTAACGAGGAGGGGGCACGAAGTGTGTTCGACGTATTTGAGACGCTGTTGATTTTGGTGCGTATGCTATACACCTGGGATGAACCCGTTAACCATTTGTTTCAGGAAACTCCGTTGTTATCTAAGCATATGCCTCAGATGGTTGAATTTTTCTTGCGATGTGGAGGAAACAAAAACTATGACAGCTCCTTGCGGATTATGTCTCTCAATTCGTTGACCTGGACCGTGAAATAGTGCGTTTGACAATCCTGAAGCGTTTCAACACTAACGTGCCTCCAGCAAAAAGAACAGGATTCAGAGCCTTAATCTCGCCAAGCCCATTCTCGAAGGTCTAATGCCCATAGGAACCGAGGAGGATACCGAGGATGCTGATGATGAGTGTCCATCAAGGGTAAGGATTTACACTTGAGCCAGTACAATAGACTGACTTTGCTGTAGACTGCGTTCCGGGTAATCGATGAGCTCGCTACTTCCTTGCCCCCGTCCCAGGTCTTCCCTACTCTCCACAATATTGTTGGCCAATATATGGCGTCTTCTGACCCTGGACAACGCAAAGCTGCGCTTACAGCGTTCGCGGTAACTCTTGAGGGCTGTTCTGAATACATTCGTCCTCACATGGACCAGCTCTGGCCGCTAATTGACACAGGGTTTGCCGACCCTCATCCAGTTGTGCGTAAGGCTGCTCTAGCGGCTCTTGGATGCACCTGTGAATGGTTGGAGGAAGAAGTCGTAGGCCGCCATGCCACCATTCTTCCCATTCTCCTTGACATGATCAATAATGCCGACACTCAAGGAGCTGCTTGCACCGCCCTGGACGACTTTCTCGAGATCTTGGCGACTCAATCGCCCAGTATCTCCCTCAACTTATGGAGCGCCTCTCTGGATTGCTCGACACGGCTCCCAATCCAGTCAAAGGGATCGTCACTGGCGCGATTGGGTCCGCCGCTCACGCTGCGAAATTAGGCTTCTTGCCTTATTTCCAGCCAACGATGCAGCGGCTACAACCATTCCTCTTGCTCACGAACGAAGGGAGTGATCAGGAACTACGAGGAATTGCCATGGACACTGTCGGCACTCTTGCCGATGCTGTTGGCCGGGAACACTTCCGCCCTTATTTCGAGCCTGTCATGAACAACGCTTTTGAGGGAATGTCGCTGGATTCTGCACGCCTTCGCGAGTGTAGTTTCCTAATATTTGGCGTCATGGCTCGAGTGTTCGAGGAAGAGTTCGCTCCGTACCTCGACCGCGTTGTTCCCGCGCTTATTGCGAGCTGTAAGCAAGAAGAGGGAGGCGAGGATACTGCGTTTGGTGAGCTGAAAATTTTATTTGTTGAATCGCGTACTGAATTGGCCGCAGCTAAGGAGCTTAGGGAGCTCAAGAAGGCCACTGGCAACTCTTCCTCGGACGCCATTCCTATATCTGCTGATTCGGAGTCAATTGATATCGAAGAAGTTGATGAGGAAAAGGAACTCGCTGTCAATAGTGCTATTGCTGTCGAGAAGGAAATAGCTGCCGACACCATTGGCACCGTATTCCAATTTACTCGCAATCATTTCCTGCCATACGTCGAGCCGTGTGTACACGAGCTCGTGGAGCTCCTCTCCCATTACTACGAGGGTATTCGCAAATCTGCCGTGACTTCTTTGTTCGAAATCATCCAAACTTTCTACGAGCTCTCTACCCCTGCTGAGTGGGTTCCTGGCAGCCAAGTGGTAAGCATTTTGTCTCGAAATTCCGACAGGTTATTCACCCATCATACAGCAGGTTCCTTTACACCAAAACGTCAAAGACTTGATCACCCACGTTATGCCCGAGATATTTGTCATGTGGGAGACTGAAGACGATAAGTGAGTCCGAGGCTTGTCCACCAGAGCTTGTGCTTTTCGCGTGAAGATATCACAACGTTAACTCAGCTCACTTCGATACTCCTAAGGAGTCATGCGACGAACGCGTATTTTCTGACCTTCTTTATCGTCTATATGCTCTTTACGCGGAACTGAATAATTTAATTCGATAGGAACGTCGTTGCTAACTTGTGCCAAAGCCTGAGCGAGACCCTAGCGAAGGTCGGTCCCGGCCTTGCTGAAGGACGTAAGTACCTGGCTTTTCGTCGTTATTCGATGATGCAATATTTTATACTCGAGCAATTCAATTTGTTATGAGAGTTAGTCTTCGGACCCCATTCAAGTCACTGACACCTCCTTCGAATTATCCCCCGCTGAAGCCATGTGCTGACTCCACTTTATTGGTAGACCTCGAAACCATGGTCCGTTTTGTGTCTGAAGTCCTTGAGGGCAAGGCGCTCTGCCAGCAGGATCCTGACCAGGATGATGAAGAGGCCGACGATAACGAAGATCAAGCCGAGTACGACCAGGTGCTCATTTCTGCCGCGAGCGATCTCGTTGCATCGTTTGCTAGTATCCTTGGACCGGACTTTGCTGTCTTGTTCCCACAACTGTTCCCGCTTCTTGCCAAGTATTATGTCAGTCCTAATTTTCCAAGTATGGAACACAGACTGATAGGCTCTCCAGTCCAAGAACCGTTCGCTCAGCGAGCGTACCTCGACCATCGGCTCTCTTGGCGAAATCATTTCTGGGATGAAGGCTGGGATATCGCCGTTCACCCAGGATGTATTCACGCTCATTTCTCAAGGGTTTTCAGACGAGGACGCTGAGGTGCGAAGCAACGCTGCATTTGCTATGGGTGTACTTGTGGAGAACAGCGAGGTCGATATGAGCGGACAGTACTTTGCGATCTTGACTGCTCTAAGACCATATTTTGTTGTTGCCGATGGTGCACCACACGCCCAGTTCAACGCTAAGGATAACGCTACTGGTTGTGTAGCAAGAATGTTGCTGAAGAGCCCAAGCTCAATGCCTTTGGACCAGGTCTGTACTACGTGCTCTACCAACTGGTAACCGACTTATACCGTTATTCATAGGTCATGCCTGTCTTTGTATCCGCACTCCCCCTCAAACATGACTTCCTTGAGAACCGGCCTGTTTTCCAGGCAATCATCCATTTGTCCAAGACCAACCCTGACGCCTTGGCTCCGCACATCGACCATTTGCTTGCGGTCTTTGCCTTTGTGCTTGATCCTGAGTCGCCTGACATGATTGGGGACGACATTCGCGGCGAACTCATTCAACTGGTGAAGGGGCTCGGGGGGAGCATACCTGACAAGGTGAGGGCTGTTGGGCTAGGTGCATACCTCTAGACGTTGCCATGTTAGAGGCCTCGCGATTATTATCCTTTACGATTTTCTGTTTTACTCTTTTGGATGGTATCCATCGTTGGATGTGGCGACTCTAATAATGATTGAAGAAATAGAATATGAGTTTTGAAGACTAAACGCAAGTCTGATTTGTACGTTTATTGAGTGCATGAAAATTTCCCAGACAATCCAAGTTATCAAGATGTTGTAATAAGTATATTCCATCGCACCTATTATCTATGTGTTACCACACTTCCTCCGGCGATACTCAAGATCTTGTATACAACCTCGATTCCTTCTTCTTTGAAGAGTCGCGCTGCCTCGCCAGCAATATTATCATATCCTCCTGTTGCTAGTGCCAGTATAGTGGGACCCGCACCGGATAAGCATATTCCCAGTAGGCCAGGATGGGTCATGGGCGTGAGCGAAGAAAGGATACGTGGGAGACCCGGGATCTGCCATACCAGAAACTTCAGCTCCATGCTCTGACATGATGCGTATTTAGCTTACCAGCTCCTTTCGATAAGGCTGGTGTACGCGATCCTTCATGGCTTCGTATATGAGCTCCGGATCTGGAGGCGATTGTCCCAGAGCAGTAGTCAAAACGGCCAGCCTTTGTAGGTTGAAAACCTTTGGATGATTGTCAGCGAAAAGCGTATTAATTAAAACTGCAACTGAACGTACCACGTCTTTCCTAGAGTATTGAGTCGGGAGCACATCTCGAGCTTTGGCCGTACTGACCTCAAACTGCGGGATTATTGCAACGGCCTTGATCTCTGGTGCCCACTTGAATCGAACATGGTGCCCAATTCCGATCGGGGCGTTGGGCGGGTCTTTGCCCCACTCTGGTCCGGATTCAGGAGGGTATTCTGGTAAGACCTCTGCAAGTGGAACAGATGCAGCTTCGGTTGCGGCGGCATCAAGTTCGCGAAGATATGACCCAATGAATCCTCCTACGAGCGCGGCTGCGACGTTATCCGGATGGCGTTCAACCATGAGCGCATAATCAAGCAGCCTTTCTTGAGAAAGCCCCAAAGAACCTAGCGCATTGCCTAGGAGTACACCAGCGACTACAGCCGCCCCACTCGAGCCGAGCCCTCGTCCAAACGGAATCTCGTTGTGCGCATGTAGAGTGAGTTCGGGAGGGAAATAAACGTGGCCGTTGCAGCGCAAGACATAGAGTGCGACGCGCGTAGTCAGGTTTTTGTAGGCGTCGAGGGTACGTGGTCTGCACCCTCACCAGAGTAGGTTATTTTTGGCGCATCGGGAGGAGATGAAGGCGGGGTAGGGGCGTAGGGAGCATGGCTGACGGTCAAAGTCAGATGCAGCGAGAGTGAGAGGCCGACGACATCAAATCCGGGGCCAATATTAGCACTGGTAGCTGGTACGGTGATCGTAAATTGGCGCATGAGCTTGTGTATGCGTCGGTCGTCGTTGATCTCTCTTCAATTTCCACCCGTCGGTCAATCGGTTTTACCATTTCTAGCACGTGACCTGTCGCACCGGCGCTTACTGTGTGGCCCATGTGATTTATTGATGGGATGACCCACGTGAAAGCCGTCCTCCAGCGTTGGGTGTGCACCATCACCTACGTGTGTTCCCCCAAATGGCAGCCCAGTCGACGCTGCGAGGGGCGACCCAGAGCCTCCCGTCGTTCGCCCAACTTTCGAGCAAGTACTCGGCGCACAGACCAGCCATCCAACGGATCTTGAAGGCTGCATTTGTCGCCTACTGCCTTGCGAACACGTACAACAACTTTGTCAAACCCAGAGGAGCTGAGGACACTCGGTCCTCTAGGCGAAAGGGGAAAGAAAGAGCAGGGGACGCAACCGGAGCCAAGAAAGAACGTGTCAAGGCAAGTGCTACTGAGGTTCGGATAGTGAGGACATCCTAAACCGGCTACGTCAGGTTGATGCCGTATTCTATGCGCGATTGAAACACATATTGAAGATAGTTATACCTGGATGGACGTCTAAAGAGGCAATGATGTTGGCCATCCATTCTGGCTTCCTTGTTTTTAGGACAGTTTTGAGTTTATACGTTGCCGATCTTGATGGCAGGTGAGTTGGCACCCTACCAGAAGTAGCTCTCATTCACGTTGGACACTATCCAGAATTGTAGCATCTC
Source organism: Ceratorhiza oryzae-sativae (assembly GCA_030998015.1). Classification (NCBI taxonomy): domain Eukaryota; kingdom Fungi; phylum Basidiomycota; class Agaricomycetes; order Cantharellales; family Ceratobasidiaceae; genus Ceratorhiza; species Ceratorhiza oryzae-sativae. The sequence continues at coordinate 499,872 of JARWMV010000234.1, read as the reverse complement.
TTGTTCGGGCAGAGACTGTTCCATTCCTTCTCAACCTACTCCGGTGGCTCCTCGTTGCTATCCCAGCCACATATACCAACAGCATGCTCGGATACATCCAGACCAAAATTGCCATTGCCTATCGCACCAGACTCACCAACCAAGTCCTTGATACCTACCTCGGCACCGAGAATGGCGAGGACAAGGTGTACTATAAAATGTGTAAGTAGAACTCGGCATGTCTTTGCCCTCTCATTACTTACGAACTTTGAAGCCAATCTCGATGATAGAATCAAGAATCCTGACCAGATGATCACCACGGATATCCAACGCTTCTCTGCGCATCTTGCGGCTATGTACTCCAACCTCGCAAAGCCGGTGCTCGATGTGATTCTTTATAATTATCAGCTCTCGCAGAACGTTGGGGCAGAGGGCCTTATTCTGCTCACTGCATTGGTTCAACTGAGCGCTGCATTGCGTGAGTAGCCCTGCCAATCTTATGCCGGCGTTGTTAATCAATAAACATCTCAACCTATGCATAGTGAAATCTCTCACACCACCCTTTGGGCAGTACGCAGCAACCGAAGCAGCTCTCACCGGGTCACTGCGTGCCACGCACTCTCGATTGCTTGAACATTCGGAAGAGATCGCATTTTTCGGTGGAGCGGAAGCCGAAAAGATGCTTGTGGAGAGAGACTACTTTGCACTTGTCAAGCACATCAACTTTGTTCTGCGAAGACGCCTGTGGCATGGTGTCGTAGAGGAGGGCATTGTAAAGTGGATGTGGGGATGCTTCGGAGTGAGTTGGCAAGCGGATTCAAGGGTCGCACAGACTGAACCGGTGTTTAGCTGTGCATTTGCGCCATCCCGGTGTTCTTTAAGCTTCCGGGGATCGGCAAGAGCGATCTCGGAGGGCGAACAGAGAGTGAGCTGCTGGATGATTGAAATGCTGGCTTGGCTAACATATCGCCCATAGGCTTCGTCACGAACCGTCGACTTTTACTCTCTTCCTCTGACGCATTTGGGCGTGTCATGTACTCGTACAAGGAGCTTGCCGAACTTGCGGGTTATACGGCTCGGGTCTCGCTGCTCATGGACACAATGCGGGATGTCCAAAAGGCCAAGTTTGAAAAGGCACTGGTGAGCAGTGCGAGCGTTGAGCAGAACGCCCGGGGTATGTATATTATCCCAATCCTTCGATCCGGTTAGAGTCACTGAGATTACTTGGATAGTACTGCAAGGCCGGGGAACCGTCATCGAGTCAGACGAAATCCAGTTCGAGGGGGTGCCAATTGTTAGCCCTAATGGAGACATATTGGTTCGGTCATTGAGTTTCTTTGTCCAGCCAGGGGTGAGTGCTATTGTCGTCCGCGCTGAGCATTCACTAATGCCGCGCGCTGCCACTCTAGCGGCATTTGTTAATTGTTGGGCCAAATGGTAAGTGGTGATTGCCACTATAAACTCCGCCCAGGCACTTGAAACTCTGTCGCAAATAGGTTGTGGCAAATCGTCCTTGTTCCGAATTCTGGGTGGACTGTGGCCAGTATACGGTGATTTGTTCGAATTATTGTTCTCCAAACATCCATTCATGTTCTTGGTTCTAGGCGGGACTGTTCGTAAACCACCAGCACGGGACTTTACCTATATCCCTCAACGCCCGTACCTTAGCTTGGGTACCTTGCGGGACCAAGTGATCTATCCCGACACAAAGGAGGATATGCGCCGGAGAGGCGTGACGGACGATGACCTCCTGAAAGCACTAGCTGTGGTGCAGATGGAGCATATCGTTGAGCGAGAGGGTGGATGGGACGCGGCAAAGGAGTGGAGAGACGCCTTGAGTGGAGGAGACAAGCAGAGGGTCAGTTTCGGCAGCCTCCGCCAGTGCTGTCGTGTGTTGCTGACTCGAGTGCAGATTGCCATGGCCAGGCTGTTCTACCACGAACCCAAGGCAAGTGCTTGCAATAAAACTCTCAGGTTGTTCATCTAAACCGTCACAGTACGCTATCTTGGACGAGTGCACATCCGCGGTGACGCTTGAGGTCGAGCGTGTCATGTTTGAGCATGCCACCAAGCTAGGGATCACACTGCTCACAGTGTCCCATCGACCCTCGCTCTGGCAATATCACCACATGATTGTGAGTGTTGAACGCATGGTCATTTGCACTTTGAGTAACGCGGCACAACCCAGCTTCAATACGACGGGCAAGGTGGCTATGTCTTTACCGAGCTCGATGCCGAACGCAGGCTAGCGTTGCAAGAAGAGAAGCAATTGCTGGAGACCCGTCTGTTGGAAGTGTGAGTCTTGTTGCTGGCGTCATATGTACACATCGCTAATGCTTCGGTGCCTCGGTATCAAGGCCCAAGATGAAGGCACGGTTGGCAGAGCTCAAGGCGGCTCAGGCGGAGCGGCGCGGACCGCAATAAAGCGGATTTAATGTATTCTGCAGTAGCAATATGTATGAAATGCCCAGACTGGGACGTGGCTGTGCTATCGGAGCTTATCGGGTAGCTGAGATAAGGAGCCATGCCGGAGCTTTCACGCAGCAATTTCTCGCGCGCATCGAGATTGAAATCGGCACCACCTCTCCACACCCACAACCTCCGCACTCACCACCACCACCACCACCACCACCACTCCTCTCTCTCCCCCCGCATAGACTACACCATGGTCCACGTCTACTCCCAGAGTTTCCTCTACAAGTAAGCCCACAACACAGCGAGATAGCCCTAGCTCGGCCCAGTCGTCTGACGCGTCCTGTCTGCCCTAGCCACTCTTGGTCCCATGTCAACATCGGCATCTGCCACAAGTACCCGAACCCCAAGTGCGCACATGTTGTTTCTGTCGATGTTGTAGACCGGTCCGTCGATCCCGTCACCGGCGTCATTCGCACCGAGAGGATACTGGGCTGCAAACAGGCAGCCCCGCGATGGATGATCAAGGTGAGTCGAGCGATGATCCCTATTTACATCTCAGCTGAGAGCTATGGCGTAGTTGCTTGGCGGCTCAGACGACGCGTTTGTGCGTGAGATCTCGTTTGTCGATCCGGCAACGGCTCGGACGACCGTCACCTCTGTCAACCTCTCGCTCTCTCAATACGTGACTGTGCTGGAAAATATTGTCTACGATCCTGTGCGTGGGCCGGACGGCCAGCTCCAGACCCGATTCTCCCAGACAGCCGAGATTCAGGCTCGAATGGCGATCTGGAAGAGCGTCGGCGAGCGAGTAGAGAAGTTTAGCGTCGACCGATTCGGACAAAACGCACAACTTGGGCGAGAAGGGTTTGAGGGTGTGCTCAGGATGCTTTTGGAGCAAAAGCAGGCAGCGAGGTCGTAACGTGCTGTGCCCTTTTTCGCTTGACCTTTCCTCTGGGCCTAAAAATTTTGCAACGCGGGCTCGCGCAGATGGGTACATCGTTCATCTGAACGTTTCTCATCCCTTTTTATACTGCTACCCCTATTTGTGCTTTCTATTTGTTTCGGTTCTCGCCGCACTTGCATCTTTATTCCCACATCCCCCTAGACTTCTCCTTTTGGTCTCCTTGCGCCTTGTCCCGTGATGACCCCTATGACCATCCCTTGCCTCACGCTAGTAGTGCGGCTTTTCTATGACTGGCTTCTGCCATCCACTGCCTACCCGCACCACGTCCTGTTGATAGAACATTGAATAAGCCATGCTCGCTGTTTGTATCGCATATGGCTGTGACCGGCGTTTAGTGTAAGCTTCCCGATCGACGATCCCGCCGCGCCCGACGCCGCACTGCATAGCTCATCTTGTCGGAGTTGCATGCTCGCACTTCCTTTCTAAGCCCGCGTGCGCCCATTCGACTCACCGCTCGGCCGGCGCCGGGTGCCGCCACCCGCATACACAATGCGCCCAACACTCTGGTCCAAATGCTACGTCGTCGCCAACTCAAACTTGCGACCTTTGTGAGCGATGGTTTAGTGGCAATTTTCATACTCTCTGCTTTGACCAGAGCGGGCTATATATACAAGGTAGGGTGTGCCAACAACTCACCAACCAATAATCTTTTACCCAATCCCCAGAATCTTTTTATTACCATGCTTGCACCCACCAAGAAACAATTTCAAGAGGTACGCTAACCGCGAGCTCGAGCTGCTGTATATATTTAACAGTAGCGAGTTTAGCATCAACGGCTTCTGAACAGTGTCGCAGCACTCGACAATGTCATAGCTCAACAAGCTCGGAATCGTGAGCGTCTCAAAGAGACTCGTCTAGCCCTCATCAACAAACGAAATGAGATTGATGAAATGAGGGACAAATTGTAAGTATTGAAGCCCTGCTGTCATTCACTCCCAACTGATGTTGGATAGCCTTTCCGAGTTTGTAGACCTTGAGAAACTCACGGCAATCCGTCATCGATTGTCGAGGTATATTTTAGAGGATGACCAGAAAAGGGCCATGTTTCCCGAAACAGAAGCCGAGGGTCGGTCCACGGACGCCCGCAAGCAGTTGAACCAGGCTTTCGGTGAGGGATACCGCCTATTGATGGATAAAAGGTATCTGGTTAAGAGGGTGTGTCTATGTTCCTGTTGATATGAACCATACTCATCTGCCTAAACAGCGGGACACCTTGGGTTGGAGACTATATGAGTTGAAGGAAGACCAAGCGAAACTTGATGTACTGTACCAAGAGCTGTTTAAAAATGCGTCCCAAGGTAAATGCTAGTCGGGTTTCGCCCGACTCGACTGACAGTTATTTTTTTAGAATATCCTGAACAGGAAAAAGCCCACCAATCATTCGTTTTGGCGTACCAGAACTTTCACAATGGGGAAACCGCCTTGAATAATGAATGTACAGCGCTCGCCAAGTTGAGTAAAGCGCAGGAGGCGCTTATCGGCTGCCTCTCCCACCTCCGATCGGTAAGATTGCATACACGCATGTATCCCGCTTTGACTTTGACCATTGACCGACATTAGGCTCACGATTCGCTTATAAAGAGTCAATCGAAGGACTATCCCTTTCAGCACAAGGTTTGCCAAACAGCTGCATGTGCAAGTTTGGCCATGGCATCCCACTCTGCGTCTCAGTTTCGGGGCCTTTGGGAAGGCGCAACGCGTCGCATTGGAGCTGCGGACGTCCCACCATACGACTCGAAAATATTCGAATTTGGTGTTCTGTAAGTACCAGCACTTGGACGGACCGCTGATAAGCGTTCTCATTCTGCCCACCAACAGACCTGGGCGTCTCAATGCTACTGATGAGACCAAGGTCACGGTGACCATGGGAGCTCATGCTGGTGAGTCGATTCCCTACGCTGTCTCTATGCAGTGCATTGATATCAACCGGGGAACAGACGTCATCGCGAATAGCATTCAGCATATCGGAGCACTCTACCAACAGCTTGATACATGGATTAAGCAAATCGGCCCAAACCGCGTCCAAGTTGCCCGGAAGCAGTTTGAGGATGTAAGCTTTCCATGGTGTCCATTCCGTCAATAATGCGCTGATCCAACTTGCAACAAAAAAGCTTGTCAAGGAATTGGCCACTCGTAGGGCATCGGTTGTTCAGATGCGCGGTGAAATTATCTCGAGTTTGGCCAAATCGACCAAAGCAAATGAAACCACTGATTCCGAGTCAGTGGCTAAGGATGATCCACTTTTAGGGTCGTTGAACGCGTCGGAGCCGGAAACCGTCGCGCCTTCGGATCTGGACGAGACTAAGATGTTTCTTCAGGCTGTTGAAGAAGAAGAGGAGGAGGAAGAGGAAGAGAAGTCTCCTGATGGATGGCCAACCGTCGACATGCTTGTCAGCGCTCTGCTCACTGGGCCGGAGGCCATTTCTAATCATCAGACAAAGAGTGTTTCAGAATAGTGGCTTCCCTACCCCTATAGTCTGACGAAGTTAGGGGATGAAATACTGCTAGACACTATTTTTGATTTCAATGATTGTATCAATGGTTTCTGTTTCAACCATGTATTTTTTTGACCTGGAGTTAATAACCGATATCGTTGCTCTTGATTTATCTAGAAATGACTCGCCCATTTTGCTTGCATGATGGCTGCCTCAAGATGATAGAGCCATCTCCCGCTATACATCTTAGCTTATTGAGTTAGCCATAGCTCAACTATTGGGAGATAAGAGGACTTGGTTCTCGCTAGAGACGCCCTTCAGTATATTGGTCACCTGCCTAAAAAATGTCTTGGCTTCATGCTATGGGCTAAGCCTCTCATATATGCATTCAGTAGCTTCGGAGTGGCGGCTTCGCTATATGCATCACTGAACGAAAAGCAGTTTCAAATTAGTCTCCATTTAGTTGACGATTAGCTCCACTCGATCATTGCAAGGGACGGTGGCCTTGCTTGGGGTGGTGGGTGGCTGTATAGCCCAAAGAGAACAAAATTTGTAAGTAATCGGGAGGAGTGTTCATAGCGAGCCGATACGCCTGTAAGACATTGTTTATGCTTTTTGCGGCAAGAGTCCGATCGCGAAATGGGCCTTGCATAATTAACCTGATTCAATTGAGCGCTCAAGCGGTAACCACCACTGGTGGGGCTCCTGACTGCTCCCGCCCTATCTGTCCGACCCTGCAGTTTGCACTGAGTATATTCCGTGTACCCCGACGCGCGAACAATATATCATTGTTGTGCCACAAACATTTCATTCTCATCAGCGGTGGGCGTGTATGGCCATGATGCGTGCATTGACCCTTCCCATTATCTGGCCGTTGGCATCGAGCTGGCCTGGCTTGGCTATCGAACTCACCCGCTTGCATTGTTGAGCCCACATCGAGGGGAGCGACATTCAACCAAACACATACCTACAAAATGCCACTTGCGCATCATTTACGGGGGCGCCCCGACGTGATTTTCCCGAACTGACTCCTCCGCTGCACTGCTTTGTTTTTTGGTGGCCATGCTGAGGCGGTGCGCCACTCCTTTTGTTCGATCCTGTTGTTCTAGATTTGGCCCGATTGGTCCACACAGCAGCGCTTGTGAAACGCCGCTCGGTGGTACCTCTCTGGATTAGGCCATCGCCTTTGTGAGCGCCTACATCCAGTGGCAAGGTGAATCGCAACACAGATTTTTAACTCCGGCCACCTGCACTATAAAACCAGGAGGGCGAGTAGGTAGACCAGCCACACACACATCAATCAAACGTACCATCATGGCCAGAATTACCCAAGCCGAGATCAAGAAGGTTCGTATAACATCTGATAAATCAAACGATGGTGGACACTTACGATATCGAGTAGCATACCAAGCTGCTGAATTTGCTGAGCTCCCTCGACTACGTTCCGACTGCTCAAGAGGATAACAATGCCCGGCTTAGCGAGGTGATAGGCGAAGTTGAGGTTAGGCAGCGTACATTAGAGGGGCTGAGGGCCAAGACGTGGGTAAATTGCTCTTTCTATTACGAGCTAAATCTAATCATTGTTGGCGTAGCAAATCCGAGCGCAACGACGTCGACAAATTCGACTCACCTCTCTGGCGCATGTATCATCGTATTCGTGTTGGGGGGAAAGAGGCGCTCACCCAACTTCGCGAGAAAGAGCGATCTGAACTCGTGGAGGCGTGGAAAAAAGAGAGAGAAGCCGAGGATGAATTGCAGTTGTTACTTCAAGAAAAACTGGAACGAGAGAAGACGGTAAGCTTGTTTTATTATTCGGTGGAGCGTGGCACTGAGCAATGTTATCAGCGAGATGAGCTCGCCGAGAAATCACAGCAAAGAGTGAAGTGCCAGTCGGAGATTGACGCGTTGTACCAAGGATTGTTTGATGGGCCGACACCAGGTGGGTTCTATTACGAATGAGCTGCACGTTGGCCTAACGGTAGAAGCAGAATACCCCGAAGAAGAAGCAGTCGAGGAGCGTCTGAAGGTTACCCAGCGAGATTATAACCTGTGCCAAGTCAGGCTGAATGATGTGACCAAAGCGATTGTTGAGCTCATCAAAGCAGAGAAGGGCACCCGAAAGCTCATGGCCAAACTCCGCGACGTAAGATTATACATACTATCAAGATTTCCGAGCTCATTGGCAATTACAGGCTCAGAATAATATGGCCCAATACCCGTTTGGAACCGATACTTGGCAAGATACCATGTCGAGGCTCAACATAACCACCGCCGCCCTTGACTTGTCGATATGCACGTCCTGTGTGATGAAAGCAGAGAAGATTATTGGTTTCGGCCTCGTGTCGACTATAGCTTTTCCAAAGATCGCCGAACCGTAGGTCAATTGTCCATATATGCATACCATATGTTCACCATCGACAGAAAATATGAACAGGATATCATCGATAATCGATGGGTTTTGGTCCTGGTTCCCGGCTTTGAACGTAGGTCCCCATATACTTGATCAGTGCAGCGCTAACACTGCGATTGCAGAGAGTCTGGCAGAAAACATTGGCGCTTTCCAAGAGTGTCATACTCGTCTCTCGGGCGAAATTGACAGGTGCCATGTCCGCATTCAAAACTGCCAATCAGAGTTAAAACATGTAAGACGTTCATCACCGATACGCGAATGGCCTGCTTACTTGTCGTAGCACGCCCAAACCATGATATCGCTCCGTAAAGAACTCGCGGAAGTTCGTTGCGGGATCATAATTCGCGTGACCGATCCGGCGGCCATCCAGCCAATCACACATAGAAGTGCTCCCAACGCGATTGAACACGGCGACACTGAGCTCCCAACCTATATTGACCCAGAGGCTACGAGCTCGAGTGCGAGCAATTTAAATAGGGCAGCTTCGAGATCGGTCGCAGTCCCGACTTATGAGCAGGCTCAGGAACAGGCTAAGCCATCTGGTGGATTTAGAGTCACGCTCGAAGGCGGGAGGGATCAAGTACCTACGCATGCTCCACCTGGGGTTGGCCCGCACCTGGACCTGGGGGTATTGGCGGCTTCAGGGGCACAACCGGGAGCGATGTCGCAGCTCGCCCATTAACGCTGAGAATACCAGAGCCCATGGTGAATGGTTCGCCAGCTAACCAGCCAACTTCTTCACTGCTGGCTCCTGCTTCGCCTTTGACGCCTGGGGGATCTCCAGTTTCCCCGACTCCCTCAACTCCTCGGCCAACCTCCTGGTCGGTGAACCCATATGCAGCAGCGATAATTCGTCGAGCAAGCCAGAACGACGATTCACCGGTTGCTACAGGAGCTTCATCCAATAACCCATTCATTCAATTTATGTCCGAGGAACCAGAAGACGTGAAGGTTCAAAGGCAATTTAGGAGACGTGTCTCTAGGGTTGAGAAGTGAAATGGAAATTGGCTATTTACTTCTGTGCCCCGGCTTTGTTGTACACTGTCATATTTATCGCTAATACGTTTCTCCAATATTATTTACCTCCACTGCACCCGGCTTGCCATTCACTGTCCGCCACCGGCGCCGTAGGCGTTTTAGGCTGGGAGGCCGACAGCGGCCACGACCGAGTCGGGCTGCGCGGACCAAAGTTCCGTTGTGCCACAAAATGTGCCTGGAATTAGACTGAAATACCAACTGCGATAGAACGGCAGCGAGAGAACGTCAGGCAGAACATTGATGCAAGCGTACACCGGACATTTATGATCGGTTAATTCAGCTCCGTGGGCCCCCGCGATTTGAGTCCCAGCGATAGGCCAGGACCCAAAAATTCTTACGATCGATCACGCTTGGCTTGTCCTCCCAGTCGAGACTGAACCGGGGTAAAGGAATACCCCACGTTCGACGGTTCCGATAGATGTGTTTCTCGAAAGGTCGAAAATCGTTGGGGCTCTGTGCAGAGGGAATCGTAGCCGACTTTGTCTGCGACGCACAGACCAGGAGCTAACTTTGGTCTCAGGAGCTGTTTTTTGGGGGCGGATGGCGGCCTGCTACTCCGCATGTGACGCGAATAGTCGGGGTATTTGGAGGTCCAGGAGATAATTCTGGTACGGTATGGTGTCTGGGCAGGGGTTGGACGACAGGCCGATGTGCCGATGAATGGGGTTGGTGTCCAAGGCGATGCTTGGCTTGCGACTGGCACGCCGCACGCTAGATGGAGAGAATGTTCCGTACGTCGTGTTGGGGGCAAGATCAATCGACGGAATCGTCCGGGAGGGCGACGAAACTCGACAGCTGGCCTGATCGGTTCAATGATGGTGGCGATGCCGGCGGTTTGACCGGATGCGGCCCGCACCAGTAGCCAAATTTGGATTGATAGCCAGCAAATGTTTCCGACAAATGATTTGACAGTCTGACTATCGCCGGCGCCCCTGATATGCGACGGCTTCTACCGATTGGGTCTTGCCTCAGCAGCCATGCGGCCTTTCGAGAAGAATGCTAATTCATATCCCAGGGGACTTCCTCGTACGCGAGCCTATATAACCTGGGCCCCCACAGCGGGACTCCACATCCAGCTTCTTAGCTCGGTGTCCTCTCTTCCCCTTCCTCTTCGCTCATCGTCAACGAAATGGCAGGCGGCGCTGTACTCATGCCTAGCGGCGGCAATGACGTCTCTTGGAAGCAGAAGCTCCCTCCGAGGAACGTCATCTATCCGTTCGCTCTGGTTACTTCCTTGTTCTTCCTCTGTGAGTAGGCAGCTCGTCGCTTTCATCCCTTGCGAACGCTGCTCACACAAACACATCCAGGGGGGTTCGCCTACGGCCTTCTCGATGTGCTCAACAAGCACTTCCAGTAAGTTTGACGCAATATATGTTGAATTTGACTGAATATGCGTCCTTTAGAAACATTCTTGACATCACCAAACTTCAGAGCACTGGCCTCCAGGTTGCCTACTTTGGTGTCGGGTATTTTGCATTCTCTCCCATTGCCGGAGAAGTCTTGCGCAGGCGAGGCTACAAATTTACCATCATCATGGGCCTAAGTTGTAGGTCATCCCACCACGACCTTGCTACACACGCTTATTCATACCTCTTCCTCTTAGTCTACTCGCTCGGCGCGATCCTATTCTGGCCCTGCGCCAAGTATGCCAGCCAAGACAATAAAAAGGCGATCTTTGGTGGTTTCGGTAAGCCCACCCCCCTTTGGCAAAATCTACATGTGTTAACGGATTCATCTAGTTGTATGCACTGCCGTCATTGCATGCGGCCTGGCATCCCTTGAGACGGCCGCCAACAGCTACATCACCTGTCTTCCTGGAACCGAGCCGTCAGGTGCTGCTTTCCGACTCCAGCTCTCCCAGTCGTTCAACGGCATCGCGTCCTTTGCTGGCCCGTTCATTGCCTCCAAGTATTTCTTCAGCGGCAAGAATGCTGACAACCTCACAAACGTCCAATGGGTCTACCTCGCTGTCGCTCTCATGGGTGCATTTATCGCATTTTTGTTCATGACCTACAAGCTTCCCGAGACGTCCGAGGCCGAGCTTGAGGAACAAGTCCAAGCTGCTGCTGAACTGAGTGGGCTTGACGCAAGCACTGACCAGCCCTTCTACAAGGTATGTTTCATACTATCGTCTTGGCCGCAGAAGCTCATCTACACATACGTTTAGCAATACCGCGCCTTCTTCGGCTGGCTCGCGCAGTTCATGTACGTCGGCGCTCAAGTCACTATCGGATCCTTTTTCATCAACTATGGTGCCGAGGCTGTTGGCTGGCCCGATGCCAAGTCCTCCAACTTCCTGTCTTATGCGCTCATCATGTTCACTGTTGGTCGATTTGTCGGTCTCGCGTTCCTCACCATCTGGCCAGCTGAGCTCCTCGTCGGCATTTGGGCGATCATGTGCTTCGTGCTCATCACCTGCACCACTTTCCTCCACGGTACCGCCGGTATGGCATGCCTCATGACCACCATGTTCTTCGAGGCCCCACTCTTCCCGTGCATCTTCGTCATCTCAACCAAGGGCATGGGTCGTCACACTCGTCGCGCTGCCTCTCTCTTGATCTCCGCCGTGGGTGGTGGTGCGGTGTTCCCGCCTATCCAAGGTGCGATCGCCGACCGCCACGGGACGCGCATCTCCTACGCAATCAACATTCCCGCGTTCTTGTACATTGCCGGGTTTTCGTTCTTCCTCTGGTTCCGCCACGGAGCTCACTTTAACCTGCGCGATGAGCCATCGGCCAAGATCGAGCCTGCTCTCGAGAGCGCCGGCAGGACTTCGATGGGACTGCGTCGCACTGACACTGGTGGCAGCCAGAGGTTGGGTGAAAAGGCCGAGGTGTACGAAGAGAAGGAAAAGATCTAAGATGTAAACGGGTTGTAGTTTTATTGAGAATGTTTCAACGATTTCATGGGTCTGATGTTCATTTTACACGGTTGACAACATGTATGCACTTTACGAATTGATGGTTTCTTTGCTGGTAATTTCGTGTGTTTGGACATATTGGCGCTTATGAGAAGCAGAAAGATATTTCTGGAACAACCTAAAGGAGCTTTGATTTCTACAAGGTGCACGGATAAGCCCGGCCATTCATTTATAAAATTTTCATTTGAGCAGGGGAGAACATTGATTTATAGTACATCTTGACTCGTAGCCATTCACGAAATCTCATCATCGTACAACACCATAACCAGAACCGCATATTGAATCGAAAGAAAGTTGCCTTTTTCATGGATGCCTATCGGAAAAGGGGCAGATACGTTTGAACAAATCGGGTGGGGTTGGAGCGAGGTGCCTATGAAGAACGATTCCAGAACCGGCCTTTCCACCGGTTGGAACCGGTCGAGCCCTCATGGGCACCATTGGCATCATCGGAAGACGAGTTTTCGGAAGCAGAATTTTGTTTGCGCCGCAGGCCATGAATGCGCGGGACATATGTATCAAAAACAGTTCCGGTTGAACCTCCTAGGGGCTGTAGCTGGAGACGAGACTCTCGGAGGAGGTTTAGGACGAGGAAGATGCCCTGACGAGACTGTAGGGCTCCGTTAGTGGATGAAATAACAAATTTGTTCATGGGATATACCTTTTCGATGTTTGCTCTGAATTTGGAGGATGCATAGCTTTCAATTCGTTTTGTGAGGCCCCACCCGAATCGAGATACGAATCTGGCCTCGGTGGTGTGCAACGTCAGGCTATTTTGCTACCTCGTCAGCGATAAATCCTGCACCCTACCCTCCCTAGTCGCTCACCCATCTTCTGCTGAGCGTAGGGAGACGTGCTCGACTACCCGCAACGCCTTGGTGTGTTCCAAATTCTGGGTTGTGCAACTGACTCTCCGGCCTGCCGAATCGACCTCACTTTCCTCGACGATCCAACTCTCCGAGCGGGGGACGACACCCTTGGGTAGCCATTTGGGAGCGTTTCCCCTCTTGAGAATCAGCCGGGTAGTTCGGAGCGTGCCCAAAGGTGTGAGTGTGCGGTCAATGACATCGCATGAGAGGACGTGTGCGGCGAAGGGGTTTGGGTAGCGCAGGAAGAACGCGAGAGTTACGGTGGGCCAGTCCTCCCTGAAGGCGTGTCTGAGTTGTGGGGCCGAGGGAGGTATTGTTGCTTAAACTCACTCATACACATGGGACTGGCTGAAGAACTTGACCATAGAGTATGATGGAGCACAGATGACGGCTGAGGATGGTGATGCGTTTATGCCAGTTGCGTCTAGAAAGAAATAGTACTCGAGTAAGATGCTTGTTCGTTTTGCTACGTGTGGCTCACCACTTGGGGGTTGCGGTAATCCTGTCGCCGTGGACAGTCGACGTCAGGTCCACCAGCTCCAAAGTCTCGCCTTTGGCTGTCGGGCTTGGTCATCGGCGATCATCGCTGACAAATCGGCTCGCGTGTCCCATGTCAAGCTTAAGTTCCACATTGACCCGTGCGAAGCTCAAGCACTGTGCTCGCCAAATTCTAACTAGGCTTTGAGCCTTTCGTGGTATACTAAATTGCCGAATATCCACGCCCCCTGCGAGGCTACCTCCCTCTGAATTGAACATGCCCGGCCACATGCTCCTGCAGTTGCTCACATTAATGGTCACACAACGGAGCGCCATGAAATCGTCCATGAATTTCAGCATGATTCTGTTAAAGTATTGGAAATTTTTATTATTAGCCAGGGAAACATTAAAAGGACAAGTACCAAAAATGTGAAAGGTGGTCAAGGTGACCCTTGCAAGAAGAACTACTGGAGCACGTTCGAACCCCAGAACCTGCGGGTGCTTGTATAAGCACGGTTTCTTGAAAGGAATCCCCCTCGCTACCTTGGCTAACCACATCAGTTTATTTTGTCCAATCGTCGTTCTAGATCCAACTTTCGAGTCACCAGGGCTACCGGGCGCACTCGTTTCAGCTTGCTATTCAGTTCGAAGACCCAAACCTTTTGTGCTTTAATCCGCAATCTTTCTAGTAGATATATGCTGGACAAACATTCGGCCTCGTGTTGTGGGTGTAGCTTTAATGTAAATCGTGTAATGTGGACTCGAGGAGAGACAGATACCCCGACCCAACCAAATGGCGACGGATCAAGCCTTGAAGCAGAATATCAGAGCTCCAAGCATGCAACTCGCATGAAATTTCTGCGGGGGCGTCATTTGTGCTCCAACTAATCTTGCACAGGACTGGAGAAACCAAGGCCAGTGCACCCGATCCTGGACTCCAGCTGTCGACACGGCGGTTGCCCTGTTTCGGTCCGGCCTCGCATAGCGCTGCCTGTTTCCACAAGTGAAGTAATGCCAACCTAGGGCGCTCGCTCGACAGGCAAGATTAATTGTATTAGATGGACCCATTTTCAACTGGAAAGGAGGTAGAGCTCGCCTATAGTTTGCCACAAAATACCACAAGAGAAGCTCCCTTCAAAAACGAAAATGCCGGCACATATATCCCGGATCGGACCGAAGTCCAACAAGCTCGGGAGCATGAGTGGCACTTCGAGGAAGGTGCGAGCTTGGAAGGGGCGTTCATCAGCGCGAAGGTCAAGTCCAAGGTATTTAATGGCAAGTATTAAGAAGAAATCGAGGCCAAGTCGGGGGGAATGTAACTAGAGGCGTGTGGGCTCCGAGGATGCAAGGGAAAATCAACGGACACATTCTTGTCGAGTGTGTGCCGCCCATTTCTATTTCTATATTAGTTGAAGGAATCGCACAAATTCGGTATGCTATGGTTAACAAAGGTTGGTTCAATTTACACATCCTTGAGCTCAAAAGTGCTGCGTGTCCCCACTATAGGCGTATACCAGATCTAGTGATGATTGTTGCGTCATGTAAATTGTTGGTTTTGTCCACCAAAGCATCAAAATACAATATGGGTCTCTAGGCGAGTTCAATACCTCCGGTCAGCCAAGGTAGCTAGGGAGAGTCCTTTCAAGGACCCGTGCGAACGCGCTTTGGGTAGTTCTCGTCATCTCGCGATGTCAAGGGGAGATCTGGGGGTGAGGGATAGGCTGCCTCGAGACGCAGGGTAACCTATGTATCGACTAGTGCGTCGCAATTGTGCAACCCAAAGTCGATGGCATTTGTAGCACACCCATCAGGATTGAGCTGCCCGAGGTTGAGTGGGTATGTAAAAAGGAGCGGGTAACATTCGAATAATATACACCAACAAAAAATAAATAAACCACAATCAATCGTCGTATCGCCCAAGAGTGGTCACCTTCAATTGACCAAAAGAATGCTGACGAGAAAGTCCGGAATTGTTTACGTCGTCTTCGTGCTCTGTGAACATAAACTGAATCCTATTTCGAGGCACCATCTCCACGTCCCTTCGGACGATGTTGTTCGCTTTGTCCCAGTCTTTTGCACTATGGATGCCCTTGAGGGAGAGCAAAAGCCGGGAAGTGGCGGTGGTGCATACAGCCCATACGAAGAAACGAGGGAGCGCTGCGAGGGTAGGCTGTCTCGCGATGAGAAAGTGTTGGGTCAATTGTAAGATGGAACTTACTGGAGCCAATGCCCAACTCTGTGGCGATTTATAGAATTAGCTACACAATCGAAAATCCAACTCGTTTGTTCTTACCAAAAGATTGAAAAGGAGTGCTATGAATACGACCTGTCGGTTTGACAGCGGATTTAAGGTTTGTTCATCACTATCACCCAGCCCTGACTTACAAAAAAGTAGTTGAAACCGTCCCGGCTGGAATGCAGATTGTATAAGAAACCCCAGGGAAGGATGTGTATTGGTAAAACTCACATCATCACATGGTGTATGCGTGTGTTGGCATTTCTAGATGATCCAAATTGAGATGTGACAAAAAGATCGATTCGAAAATATCTTACCTGGGAGTGGACAACGACTTGACGACCAGCAAAATCATAATCACTAATCAAATAATCAGGTCGTGGACAGGTGCAGGGAGTGTGAGAGACTTACGGCAATGGTACAACATCACCGGTATCCACACCGTCCAGCTATCTACGACGCTCCCCATACATATCTTGAAGTTGGGTTCAACCTTGTAGGTTTCTAATGCATTTCATCAAGCGATAGTAGGTACCAAATGTAGAGCTACGTACTCGCGTTGTTCAAAATCGAAAATAGAATGATGAGCACGAGATTGGCCACAACATGAAGTGACCACGCCACAGAAACTAAATTAAAGATCTAAGGGGGATAACTTTAGCATGCTCTTGAACGAGGTTTCAAGCACTCACGCTTCGACGGTTATCCCATAGTATATATACCCGCATTCCAATCAAGAAGGTAGCCGAAAATACTGTAAACAACTCCATGGCTATGTCTGACAGGATCCATATTTGGCAACTACAGAAGATTCATTGGGTTAGCGATATGCCAAAATTTTAGCAGAAACTCACAACTATAGGTTTGGTTAAGTAGGGTCCCTGAATTATGAAGAAGTAAACTCACTTTGTCAGTCAGCCAGGGGGCCCACCCAGAGAGGACTGACCCAAAGGTAAGCAGAAGTCAAATTGAAGCAAATAGTATATGCTTACATGCTACGTCGAACCCTATGAATATCGGCACGATGTATCGGTTGATCAAGAATAGAATTTTGACAATGCTGAGCTTTTCACGAATGTTATGGGCTGCGAGGAGAAGACTTTGATCGCGACTGAACCTACCTCGGCTGGCCACACAAAGTTCACCTCGGAATGAAATGTGATAGCTGGGAACAGATTTATTTCGGAGGCGCAAGCTTATCAATAACGAAACCCACCATGATCATACACTAAAAGAGCAAACCCAGCTATGGTTAGATACCTCGACGCGTATACATGTCGTCCGGCAGTAACAAACTCGCGGACTAGCTTGGCAGTTTCATCTGGCCGCATGCTCGCATAGCCGATAGATGGAGCAAGGACTAAGGGGGTGGACGATAGTAGTTCGACAGGTGAGGGGTTTTGAGTCCAGAGGGGGGAGTGGTTCCTAGCTACAGAATACCAGAATATGATTCGTCTAGGCGCGACGAAGGGCGGTTGAAGCAGCTAACCTAGCAATGCTTCGGCGGATGAAATAGATCAACCATCGCTGCATGGGCTACCCGATTCAGGGCTAGTGACTACGAGATAGTCGGAAGATTTGTCCGATACGATGGGAGCATTGCAGATGGGGCTACAGAAGCAGCACAATATGGCAAATGCGAGAACGTCCACTTGCCTCTGGGCTGATGGAGCGCGGACATGCGATGTTTCACACCGAGCCCTGCACCACCTGTCTGTCGTATCTTCGGTTCAAGAGTGAGAACGCCCAGATACGCGTGCGATTGTTTACCCGGATCAAGCCAGGTTGTAGACATCTCTCCGCGCATATAGCAGGCTATCTACCCTGAGATCCCAGCCTGAGTAGCGGTTGTCGGCCGGGGTTTTTGTAGTGAGAGGTGTAAGCAAGTCTAGTCCAAGGTACGCCAGGCGTTTAAACAGGTTGCCGATTCCACGCTGGGGAAGTTGCGACGCTTCGCCCGACGCGGTGGGAATGTGCCCTTCGGATGACAAGGTTATTTTCCAAAATGTCCGGGCGTTATTATGTAATGGGCTTCGATGTTTTGTAATCACGGACTGATCGAGGCCATTTACGTCGTGTCTCCAGCTGCGCAACCACCACTAGGGCTAGCCCGATCTGGCCTCCAAGCGTCGCGTCTGCTGCCCGTGACGACTTGCGTTCAGCTCGCTTAGGATGACAGTCACGTCTTCTCTCCCCCCAAACCCAACCATCGAATTCATCTTTCACGGCACTGGAACGTCGTCGTGTGTTCCAAATATAGCTTGTTTGACAAAAAATCCCGTTGCCTGCGAGGTAGGTATCAAATGCACTTGATAGACCTTCCACTACTCGTGATTCCGTTGCTAGACGTGTGGTTCTACATTAACTCCTCAAGGCCAGAAGAACAAGCGAAGAAATACAGGCGGAATCCTCAGAATACCATCTAATGCCGGGCGGCCAGAGCGTGTAATTGTTATCGACGTTGGAAAAACGTTTCTTTCAGCGGCACTCGAGCTCTTTCCCCGCTATGGACTACGGCGGATCGACGCCGTGTTGTTGACACACCCCCATGCCGACGGTGCGTCATGAATGTCGTCGTGTTGTCGTGCACCAATTGACCCACTCGTTTCCCGCAAAGCCATGAATGGTCTAGATGATCTACGAGGTGGGCTTCTATTCTCGGCTCTCTCGTTTGAGGACCAACTTACTCGAAGTTAGGGTGGACACTTAGAGGAAGCATACAAGAGCACATCGACATATATGTTTCTGCCTTTACCCTAAAAGGTACGCCTGTTGACCCGATTTGGTTTAGGCAACGATCAACATGCCGTAGAGGTTCAGAGATCCTTTCCTTACCTTGTGGCAAAGGAATTCGCTACGGGCGGCGGTGATGTAAGTCGGGCTTCGCACACCACGTGTTCACTTTGACTCAAATGTCTACCATAGATTCCGGAGTTTAGATGGCACATTATAAAAGAGAACGAACCATTCAGAATAGAAGGGTTCGATTTCGATATCACTCCAATTGCAGTCCACCATGGTCGACTATTCACGAACAGCGAAGCTGGACCTCCTGGATTTACACCAACTCCAAACGACACACCTGGCATGTCCCGGACAGCTACCCCACCAAAATCCCATCTTGGTCTCCACTTGCACGGTAGCGCTGCTCACTCTCGACATAGCTCTACAGAATCCTTAGAGACCCGTCATTCGCCCTCGAGTCCAAAGGCGAATGGCCAGTCCTTTCATATCTCAGAGCCGGCTCCACGTCATTCCTCTGTGCTTCAGTCACAGCCTATATCAGCCAAACCAAAGCCATATATATGTTATGGCTTTGTTGTAGGGGATTTTATGGTCTACATTTCCGATGTCTCTCACATCCCCCCAGACGCCTGGCAAACTATCGAACGGCATCATGTTGTAGATCCAAGGGTCAAAGGTTCACCAGAGTCCTCAATGAGGGATTCGAGTTTGCCACGCGTCAACCCTTACAAAATGCTAGTTGTTGACTGTTTGAAGTTGGAGCCTCACACTTCGCATTTCGGCATTGAAAATGTTTTAGCCACCGCAAAACGTTTAAACGCGACGAGAACCTATATGGTTGGGTTTGATCATGGTTTACCCCACTCAGGTACGCCCCAGACTCCCTCATGATACTATGGCTTGCTAACTTGTATATCTACAGATTGGGTTAGCATAGGGGAAGCTTTGGAAGGAAAAAATCTCAGCAAGGCTCAGATGGATAGACCCCATGTAAAGAGAGCTCTTGAAATGCTCTCACTGCCAAAGGAGGGTGAAGGTGTTTGGATCCGACCGGCATATGATAGCCTTCGCGTCTTTGCCAACGATACAGAGATATGGAGTGAAGATTCATAGATAGCATAATATAATGCAACAACAAATAACCAGAAACCTGCGTCCGTATAACAGAAGTCGCCACCAAGTGGCTACTGGTCAGCACCATTGTCACGTGCCGCTTTGCCAACTATCAGCATACCACGACGTCAGCACGCTTTCACCTTGTATACTGATCACCGGTAAAAGCCAAATAGGACATTTAAAAGACGCATACTCATAGTTGAACGACACGCCTAGTCCTTCGTTTGCGGACCTACTTTGTGACACGACTCGCGCAGTACACGTTACCCTTATGACAAGCGCCCAACTTAAAGCTCTGCTTGCTCCTCCTGAGCAGGACTTGAGCGAAACGAGAGCCCTTGAATATCTAAACTCGAACTTTGCATCCTGGAGCTCTCTTGGTGCACTCTCTCAAATTGACAAGGAGGTTGAACGGACCAAGTTGGAAAGTGACGAGTTACAACAACAGGTGCGTGGAATATTCGACAAACTTGGCCGCAATTAATGAAACAACTAGTAGCTTCACGAGTCGCAAATAAAGACGGATGCGTTCATTGCCGAGACCATTGCACAAACCCAACAGTTCCTAGAGTCTGCCCAGGAAGCATCATTGAAAAGACACATACTGGCGGATGAAATCTCGGCCCTCCAGGAAGAGCTAGCACCAGACAGCGAGTCAAGGGCGAGGTCATCCCTGCTGTACGATCTAGAGCAGCTCCACACACGAATAGCGGAGCTGGAGGGCGCAAAAATATACATGCTAGTTTTAGAGCGGGGGTTGCAATCAAGGTAACTATACCCTATTCGCGTATCCCTCGTATTGAAACGTTCTGTTTTAGCGAAAAGGCAATTCAGGCAATCCGCGAATCGCCTACGTTACCATTTTCCAGCGCAGCCTTAGACTCATTCCGAAACTTAAGAGATTTTGTTTCTCGGGCAGGGGAACTACTTGGTTCTTCTCAGTCGAGTGCATCCACCACTTTGAATATTGTCCGTTTCCTTGAAGAGTTAGTATCCCAGACATGGAATGATATCAAGGGAATATTGTCGAGGTATGTGAGGTTAGATTTGCTTCAACTCTGGCTTATATATCACCTGTAGCCGCCTGGTCGCGGCATCGGAAAAACTCGCTTGGCCGCTACCGGTTGACCTTGCTATTGCGTCTTCCGCCGACACCGAATCGTTCCAAATCGCTTTTTCGGACTTGTTATCCTTGCAATCAGAGTGCGTCACAATTCTACATGCAGTCTAGACACTTTTGAGACATTTGAGGATAGGGGAGAAGCCCTTTCTCCGTTGAGCGAATCAGTAGCTGAGAAGCACGAACGAGAAGGCTTGTATGCCCTGGAAGCTCTTGTCCATCCGATTGCTCTTCGATTCAAATTTCATTTTGACGGTACACGGCCGACAAATAGGCTGGACAAGGTGTGTGGATTCGCCTCAGGTTGAACATTGGCTCACCCATAAGGTTATAGCCAGAGTGGTATTTTACTCATATCTTGAATATTTCACACGAGCACAGAGGATTTATGCAATACTTCATTCAACCCCTCCTAGACAAATCTCCATTTCACGACATTGATGCGCATGTAAGTAGGTCACGGCCAGCTCATCGCAAAATTGACACCCTGTTACAGAACGAGTTTACTCGTTTGCTTTTCCCTATCTTGACCCGTAAAATACGCAGAAGCGTCCCGAGTCTTCTGACTCAGCCAGGGCTGTTCGCACACACGATATACCAAGCCTTGCTATTCGATTCTGCCATCCGCGAAGCAGGGTTTACACTAGCTAATACCTGGGAATGCAGGGCGGCTAAACACAAGAGCAAAGAATGGTCTGGGGTTGTAGACGTCATCCTGGGGCATAAAGCATGGTTTGATGAGTGGATGGAAGCTGAGCGTCAATGTAAGTGCTGTTCTATTTAACTTTGGTGCTATACTTGAATTGCTCTTGCTATAGTCACTGAACACCAGTATAACGAAATTATCACATCTCCCGATGCGTTTGCCTTTACAAATGATGATGGAGAAGAGCATCATTTACAATCCGATATCAAAACGACCAATTCTGCTCGAAGGATCAAGGCTTTGCTCGAACAGGTTACTGGTAAATACGTCCCGTATGGTGACGTTAGTTGACCAAACTTACGCCCATTGGACAGAGCGATACCAGCCGCTTCCTCACTATAACCAGCGCGCTCGCTTCTTAATCACAGTCCAAGTACCAATCCTTGAGGCGTATTATGCTCGCATAGTGTCTTCGTTAGATGCGTTTGAGACGCTATCCTCGGCCTTCGTCCGTGCTGTCCCCGGGGCTTTAGCAGGGCAGGTAGGCGCGGGAGCTGACACTCGCCGACTTACCAGTGGGCACGAAGGACTTCAACGTTTGCTCAAAGCGTATGCAAGCGCACACGCTATGAAAAGTACTATGCAGTTGTGGGGAGACAGTATCGTGAGTTGGTGTATGCACTGGTGGCTGCAGCTAACAATAGCATCGTAGTTTTTCCTCGAACTTTGGTCTGAGATTAATGAGCGCTCGGCACTCCGAGCCAAGGCAGAGGCGCATCCGTCTTTACCTGCGACGTCAACGGGTGACCAGGTTCAAGGGACGCTATTTGACGAGTTGATCAACCAGTACGCATCGATCGTAATGCGAGCAGAGGATATGATGATACGCCATGTTTGTTCTGAAGTTGAAACGGAACTCAAACCTTATTTTGCCAAGTAAGTACCCATCACAGCTGTTGGACACATGCCGTTTGCTAAGCATTTGGCAGGCAATGGGAGAGCAGTGAATCGAATGAGGACGAATCTATCAAAGTTCCAGCAACGCTCGTATCTCCCCTGACTATATTCTCCACTCACTTATCACTACTCGCTAAGGCGTTGCCTACCTCCGCTGTATCGGCGCTTTACCGTCGGATTGCGTCTTCGCTTGCTTCACATATACTTCAACGCTCGGTGCTCCACTTTGGTCGAGGGCGCTTGACGCCAGCGCGAGGTATCGCGTTTGCTCGCGAGGCTAGCCTCTGGGTCGAAACCAGCCAGATGGCAATGCCTAACCGGCGTGTGGAAGGGCCCTGGCAGCGTATCCTGGATGGGGCGAAGCTAGTGGCTATTAAAGAAGGCGAGGAATTCGAGGCTGCGAAAAAAGCGGTATGGGATGGTACTGAGGAGGAATTTACAATGTTCACGGAAACCATTGGCATCAAGAGCCTTGATAGGAAAGAGACGCAGGACGCTTTGAGGGCGAGGTCTGACTGCTAGACGGCGATATAGTATGCTGTATTAGTATTAATATGTAGGGCTACAGATTGTATAGTGGTAACAACCGAGTCGTTTTCAAAGATTGTCGACAAAGTGGACATTCGGCCTGTAAATACAACAGTCAGCTTGCGGATTGTTCTCCACGACTTCCTTACTTTTTCTTCACCCCAGCCTGATATGCAAGCCCAACAAAAAAGATGACCACACTCTGTAGCGGTTGTTGCTGTTCTTTCTTCAAGACATAGTGCGCACCTCCGTCCAGCACGAAGGCCTGGATCTATCGTGGCGACATCCAATACCGTAAACTCGTCGGTCTCCGGATCGGGTGGGGTGTCCACATCGCGATCCTTGGCTTGCTGTTCAAGTACCTGTGATACTGGTCGCAAATCGATGTATTGGCGTTGTTGTGCGTCGGGTTCTACTGGAATAGGGGGAGGATTGACCGAGAGGGCGAGTGCATTTGTGGGCTCTGGCACAGGTTGAGGTTCAAGAGATTTGAGCTTCTTATCCAGTAGTGCATAGAGTCTATGAAGTAACCGAATGCACATCAAGACGCCCAAAAAGGAATAAGAAGGGGGTCTTGCATTTGGATCGGGTAAAGTGCCAGACACCTGTCCTGGTTAATTAGATCTCAAAGGCGAACCAATAAATTAGCATGCCTACGTGTCTAATGCCAAGTAATCTTTTTGTAAGGCTGTAATACGTCCCAGAAAGATAAAATAGGGCAAGGTTAAGTTCTCCAGCTGCTTCGAATATTGAAGGGATGGCTCGTAGACCATTCTCCGTTATAGAGCCTGGTTTGAACCGAGCCGCAAGTTTAGATGCCAGGTAGCCTGGTAAGGTTGGAAGCAGAACGAGGGCTATTCGTAACTGCGATCAGTAAGCTGTGAAGCTAGTATGTCAAGACGTGACGACGATGGACATACTTTACGGGTTAATAGTGATCTCGAGGTCGGATCCAATGGCCACATGCCTACATACTCCTCTCCAAGCGTTTGAGTTGCTGCATTTTAGAGAGATAGGTGTGTAAATTGTATCCCGGTTAATAATGTGATTTGCCTCACCACGCAAGGACGTTAATGAAAAGTATAGAATGCTGGTCATCAGCTCGACTTCAGCTTCTCGTCGATTCAGCCATCTACTGCCTGCTACGCATGAGGCGTTTTTGAAACTCAATAATATCTCTACTAACCGAAGTAGTTTCGCAATACATCAGCAATTTGCTCCCGCAATTGTGATACATGCTGTGTGTCTTTCTGGTTTGACCTGACTATGGCGTGTGATGTGAGACGGGTGGTAAAGGTTGTGCGTGGTATGCATACTGATTTGAGCCTGAGTAGCCCTAGGCAATTCAAAAGATTCATATTCTGCCTCTGAGCCTGATGGAGGGTTCATGGTCGCTCGCTGGCAAAATCTGTATGAAAGTGGTTCGGTACAAGGTCGGTTACCTGTCCCGGAGTCACATGATTAGAGGCCTCTTACCCCACAGACCCAAACTTTCACCAAATTCCACCCGCCGAGTAGTCTAGACGTCAAAAATGCAGCGCGGAATGCCGATGCAGCATGAGCCATCTGTTTGGCAAAAGAGTGAGTCGCAAATAACCACTATTCTAGCACTAGTCTAATTGAATGCTCTAGTGAAGTGCGTACTTCTATTGATATTATAATCTGGCAAATCCGATGCGATCTTTTATAGGATGGGTGCCCTGATGGGAGGAGGCGTAGGTCTAACTATTGGCTTTATATTTGGGTCGTATAGTATCCTTCGGTATGTGGTGACTTCTCAAACTATTTGAATGAGATATTTATGCGGCTGAGCTAGAGGTGGTGCTGGCCCTCGAGGAGCAATGGCCACCCTATCACAGTACATGCTTAGTAGTGCGGCGACATTCTCGTTCTTCTTATCTATCGGCTCGGTGAATATTACCTCAGTTTTATTGTCTAATGCCCATGAGATTAATGTGTGCCTGTCGGTGCAGGTAATTCGAAATGAGGAGCTCTTGCCGCCATCGATGGTTGCAGCACAGAAGCAAATGTTGCCCCCAATTGTTCATTCTCGGATTGAAGGGGCAGCCCTCATGCAGGCCAGGTGGGCAATGGAGCGAGCCAAGGCACGACAAGCGCTTGAAACTGGTTGCAACTAACTCACGACTAATACATCTGCAAAATGCCTAACGTGTAATTGTGCAAACAGAAAACAGCAGCTTTTGTTGAATGTGTAGCGCAGAATTTACTATTTTAGCGAAGCGCTTATCAAACTATAAACGCGACCGTCTAAATCGATTATGATGCACCCGCGGGCTGGATGAGAGTGATATTGTCACCCTTGAGGAGGATGCGACCTATTGGATGCTGGAGTCAGTGACCGACATAACTTTCAAACATGGTTACGTACCAACACTTCGTCGTGGCTTGGCGTCTTTTGCGTACACCTCTTCCGCATCATCGACCACAACATTCATAAATTCATCGAACCCCTGGGGTTTTGCACGTTCAACTCGGTGTTAATGCAACGACGAACGCGTACAAGAACATACGATGATTCTTCCATGTATCCTCATCTCGACGTTATCATAGAGCCAGATGATTACTTTCGTTTTCTAAAGAACCATATATTAGACAAAGATTCAGTATGAATAAAAGTGTTGCTCGCCTGTTGCAAGTTCCTGAAGATAACGTTCTAAGGGGCGTGGTTAGCAATGAGAATGTAGGGCATGTATTTATCCACTCACGATGGGCTGAACCATCACACGCTGTTGTCTGCCGCTCATCGTGTGTATTTACTAAATAAGGCAAAGGGCAATAGCTGTGGAGTGTAGAGCCAAGCGGTGGCAGGCTTGAGGGAGGAGGCGGTTGATCACGTGTCGGCGGCTAGCTAATATTGCGAGGGCGACGCGACTCCTTTCCTGTAACACCACAACACGACCACGAGAGGCTATCACCAATAATCGTCGAGACACGATGGAGGTGAATATTGCACGCATATCTGCATCCAAACCTCCTGTTGACATGTCCGTAGCCCTCCGTAGCTCCATCTTCCTCATCGACGGCCGCCGCCGTCTCGTTTATTACGTTTATCCAAGAGCTAAACAAGAAAACAAAGCTATGGGGTCCCATGATAGAGCTCTGTGCGAACTCGGAAAAAACGCTCGAGCGATTTAGATACCAGTTTCCTGAAGACTGGCTGTATAGCGACCAGCTTCGTGGAGAATGGAGTGCGTACAACGAAATTTTGAAGCGTAAAAACGACTCGATTCAAGAACAAATGGGTAAGTGTGTCTCGGAAACTGGTTGGACTAATTGATCCTGACACATTCATGAAGCTGGCCTTCAGCTCAAGACGATAGCTGAGGACAAGGTTGTAGAAAACAAGATCACAGACCTGCTTTCCGAGTGGGAGAATACGCGTCCAGTGCAAGGCAAAATATCTGCTGATGTCGCGCTTTCCACCATATCCACTTTTGAGATCAAACTCACGCGCGTTCAAGAGGAATATGACCTCGTCTGCCGTGCCAAGGAGGCACTAGGTCTTGAACTCATCAGGCATCAACGACTTGACCCAGTTATCGAGGAGATGCGTGACTTGAAAGGCGTGTGGACCGCATTGAGTGGCATTTGGAGCCAGATTGGAGAGTTGCGAGAGATGGTTTGGGCCACAGTCCAAGTGCGTTTCGTGAATCGGGCTTCCATCCATCAGCTCACCCTTGCTTCATTTTATCTAGCCTCGCAAGTTGCGACAGCACATCGACGGTCTCATTGCTTCAACGAAAGATTTGCCCAGTCGCATGCGCCAGTATGCCGCCTTCGAGTATGTCCAGGACGTCCTCAAAGCTCGGCTGAAAGCGAATACCATTGTTACGGAACTGAAATCGGAGGCGCTCAAAGAGCGGCACTGGAAGCAATTATTCAAGACGCTTAGAGTGCCGAACAGCGTCACTCTTTCTCAGTAAGCTAAACTAGTTGACAACGTCTAGGCTCACGACTGATGTATGCGTTCTCAAAGGCTTACTTTGGGTCAAGTTTATGACATGGACCTCAAGAAGAATGAAACCCTCATCAAAGACGTAATTATTCAGGCGCAAGGCGAGATGGCCTTGGAAGAGTACATCAAGCAGGTTCGAGAGAATTGGACCAGTTACTCTCTTGACCTTGTCAATTATCAGAATAAATGTCGTCTTATCCGGTACAGTTCTTCTGCATATCTTGTCCACCTAATGCTAATGGTGCATTAACAGTGGTTGGGACGATATCTTCACAAAGTGTGGTGAAAACTTGAACTCGTTGGTGGCGATGAAGCTGTCGCCTTACTATAAAGTCTTTGAGGAAGAGGTGAGATTCAATTAATAACTAAGCCAGCACCTTTTATTCAAATTATTTAGGCTGCCTCTTGGGAGGAAAAACTCAACCGAATTCACGTACTTTTCGATGTTTGGATTGATGTTCAGCGGCAATGGGTCTATCTCGAGGGCATCTTCTCTGGCTCTGCAGATATCAAGCATCTCCTTCCTGTCGAATCAGCTCGGTTCCAAAATATTAACTCCGAGTTCTTAACTGTTATGAAGAAGGTCTACAAGTCCCCGTACATTCTGGACGTTATGAACATTCAAGGCATTCAGAAATCCCTAGAGCGTCTCGCTGACCTCCTGACCAAGATCCAGAAAGCACTTGGCGAATATCTTGAGCGCGAGCGCGCGTCGTTCCCTCGGTTCTACTTTGTCGGCGACGAGGATCTGCTCGAAATCATTGGAAACAGCAAAGACATCATTCGCATCATGAAGCATCTCAAAAAGATGTTTGCTGGAATTTCGACTATGCTGCTCGACGAGGACGTTACTCAGATACAAGGAATCGCATCTCGTGAAGGCGAAGAGGTCAGGTTTGCCACGCCCATTCTCCTCAAGGATTTCCCGAAGATTAATGATTGGCTTGCAAAACTCGAATCTGAAATGCGCATTTCCCTCGCGAGGTTGCTTTGCGACTCCGTCGCTGAACTGCAAACGTTCTATGGCAATGGAGAGTCCCTACCTTCGACTCAGTTTATCAACTGGGTTGAAACGTATCCAGCTCAGCTCGTTTCACTCGCCATCCAGGTGGCCTGGACGTCGTCGGTAGAGTCCGCTCTTGCTAGTGGCGCTGGCCTCGAAATTGCTCTTTCCACCGTTCGCCAGGGGCTCGAGCTCCTTGCCGATGTTGTTCTGACGGACCTTTCTGCTATCACTCGGCGCAAGTGCGAGCATCTCATCACCGAGCTCGTGCATCAACGCGATGTTATTCGCTCTCTTATCGCCCAAAACGTTCGTGATAATAAGGCGTTCCCATGGCTTTATCAGATGCGTTTCTACCTCGATCGTACCACTTCCGACCACTCGCGTGTCTCAGCGTCCGAGCGGCCAACGCCGAGTTCCCGTATGGCTGGGAGTACCTTGGTGTTCCCGATCGCCTCGTGCAGACCCCACTCACGGATCGATGCTACCTTACTCTCACTCAAGCACTAGACACGCAATTAGGAGGTGCACCCTTCGGGCCTGCGGGGACAGGAAAGACCGAGTCGGTCAAGGCACTTGGCGTCCAACTTGGGCGATTCGTGCTTGTCTTTTGCTGTGACGAGACATTCGACTTCCAGGCGATGGGTCGTATCTTTGTTGGACTCTGTCAGGTTGGAGCCTGGGGGTGTTTCGACGAGTTTAACCGTTTGGAGGAGAGGATCTTGAGTGCGGTGTCGCAGCAAGTTCAGACCATCCAGCAGGGATTGGCTGCGCTGGTCAACAACCCTCAGGCAGAGATTGAGCTTGTTGGAAAGACTTTGCGCGTCAACAAGAATCTCGGTGAGTGCTGCAGTAGCACGCACCTGTGCCTTTTTTCTCATATTTTCTGGAACTAGGTATCTTCATTACAACTAATCCCAACTATGCTGGTCGCTCCCAATTGCCCCCCAATCTCACCAAGCTCTTCAGACCGTAAGTTAGCTCTGTGTTCTTGAAAATGCAAGCCTTGATAGACGTTGCTTTTAGCATGGCCATGACACGCCCTGATCGTGAGCTTATTGCTCAGGTCATGCTCTTCTCACAAGGTTTCCGCACTGCCGAGACACTAGCCTCCAAAATCGTCCCATTCTTCAATCTTTGTGCCGAACAACTCTCTCCGCAACCGCATTACGATTTCGGTCTGCGTGCGTTGAAGGCTGTGTTAGCTAGTGCTGGTATTCTCAAGCGCGAACGCCTTCAATCACTGCGGGCGGCAGCCGACTCAAGTGAATCCGCTGCTGGACTATCGGATGTATACTCTGAGCAGCTCATACTGATCCAGAGTGTTACGGAGACGATTGTTCCGAAGTTGGTCGCTGATGACGTTCCGTTGCTGACAAGGTAAGCAAGCTTTATTAATCCGAATGAATATTTGGGTAAACACTAGTTGATTTAGTTTGCTGGCGGATGTCTTCCCTGGAATAGACTATGTGCCTGTTGATCTCGACGCTCTTCGTGAGCATATACGGACTGTATGCGCTGAACGAAACTTGGTTACCGGCGAAAAATGGATTGCCAAGATTCTTCAATTGTATCAAATCCAGAAGATCCAACACGGTCTGATGATGGTTGGTCCCTCGGGAAGTGGAAAGACGAACGCCTGGAAAGTTTTGCTCTCCGCTCTCGAGCGCTTCGATGGTATTGAAGGAGTCGCCTACGTTATCGATCCTAAAGCTATCCACAAGGATGCTCTTTATGGAACCCTGGATCCTACCACTCGCGAATGGAATGATGGATTGTTCACACACATTTTGCGCAAGATTGTAGATGATGTGCGTGGAGAGAGCGGGAAACGGCATTGGATTATCTTCGACGGCGATGTGGATCCCGAGTGGGTTGAAAATTTGAATAGGTCAGTGTATTTCGGAGGTTAAAGCTCTTGGATAATAGCTCATCACTCGAAACAGCGTTCTCGATGACAATAAGCTCCTTACATTACCCAATGGCGAGCGTTTGAATCTCCCACCCAACGTCCGCATCATGTTTGAAGTCGAACACCTGAAGTATGCTACCCTCGCAACAGTCAGTCGTTGCGGTATGATTTGGTTCAGCGAAGACACCGTCGATCCGCAGATGGTCTGCCGTCATTACCTCAACACACTCTCTTCTTCGGCCCTCGACGCTGATGACGAGGATTCAATCGAGACACCTGCACGTCGCTTGGATGTAACGTCCACCGATGATTCAACACCGCCTTCAGTCGCGGTCCAGAGATCGATTGTCAAGATTCTTGAGCCATTCTTTGTACCTGAAGGCCTTGTCGAGCTCTCCCTCCAATTCGCCGAATCGGTCGATCACATTATGGACTTTACTGCGACCCGGGCGCTGAATACGCTTTTCTCTCTCATCAACAAAACCGTCCGCAACGTGGTTGAGTACAACAACCAACATCCCGATTTCCCCCTCACCCACGAGCGTGTTGAACAATACGTCTCAAAGCGGTTGTTAGCTAACATCATTTGGGCGTTCACTGGTGATGCCAAACTCGATCTACGTGCACAGATGGGCGACTTCCTACGTGGTCAAACCGGTGTCGACCTTCCTCCCTTGCTCCCTGGAAGCTCTCTTATCGACTACGATGTCCAAGTCGCGACGGGCGAATGGGTTGCTTGGCAAGGCCGTGTGCCGTCTATTGAAATCGACGCCCAGGCCGTCACCGCTTCGGACGTCGTTGTACCAACGATGGACACGGTCCGTCACGAAGAGGTGCTCTACTCCTGGTTGTCGGAGCACAAGCCATTGATGCTTTGTGGCCCTCCTGGCTCCGGAAAGACGATGACACTATTTAGCGCTCTGCGCAAACTCCCAGACCTTGAGGTTGTTGGTCTTAACTTCTCGAGTGCCACAACACCCGAGCTTATCCTCAAGACGTTTGAGCAGTATTGCGAATTCCGAAAGACCCCCAACGGCGTGATTCTTGCGCCAGTGCAGATCGGTCGCTGGCTTGTCCTGTTCTGCGATGAAATCAACCTGCCTGCGACTGATAAGTACGGAACTCAACGTGTTATTTCTTTCCTACGCCAGCTTGTCGAATGTGGAGGATTCTATCGCACTTCAGATATGGCTTGGGTTAAACTTGAGCGGATCCAGTTCGTTGGCGCTTGCAACCCTCCCACCGACCCCGGTCGTGTCCCACTTAGCCATCGCTTCCTGCGACATGCCCCCCTTGTCATGGTCGACTATCCAGGCGAGGTATCGCTCAAACAAATCTATGGAACTTATTCCCGTGGCTTGCTCAAAGTGCTTCCGAATTTGCGCCAATACGCCGAGCCTCTCACAGACGCCATGGTCGAATTTTATTTGGCCTCTCAAAAGCGTTTCACTACCGATGCCCAAGCCCATTATGTATACAGTCCCCGTGAACTTACTCGCTGGGTCCGTGGTATTTACGAGGCTATCCGGCCGTTGGAGATGCTTTCCGCGGAAGGCCTCGTTCGAGTATGGGCACACGAGGCTCTTCGGTTATTCCAAGATAGGCTTGTTACAGAAGAGGAGCGAACTTGGACTGACGAGAACATTGATGCGTGTGCGTTGCAGCACTTCCCTACTTTGAACAAGGAAGAAGCGTTGTCGCGCCCTATTCTCTTCTCGAACTGGACCTCTCGGTTCTACGTCCCCGTCGAGCGAGAACAATTGCGGGAGTACACTAAAGCGCGCCTACGTGTTTTCCATGAAGAGGAGCTGGACGTTCAACTTGTTTTGTTCAACGATGTGCTTGATCACGTCCTTCGGATCGACCGTGTCTTCCGCCAAGTTCAGGGCCACTTGCTATTGATTGGTGTCAGCGGTAGTGGAAAAGTATGTCCATTTCTTGCTTTATCATTGTTCATTTTCTGATTGGAATGGTTAGACAACATTATCGCGATTCGTCGCGTGGATGAATGGACTCAGCGTATTCCAGATTAAAGTATCTAACAAATACACTGGCGATGATTTCGACGAAGATCTGCGCACCGTTCTGCGGCGGGCTGGGTGCAAGGGTGAAAAGATCTGCTTCATTATGGATGAATCGAACGTGCTCGACTCAGGATTCCTCGAACGTATGAATACGCTTCTGGCCAACGCCGAAGTGCCGGGTCTCTTCGAGGGCGACGAGCACGCCGCGTTAATGACTGCTTGCAAGGAAGGATCGCAACGAGACGGTCTTATGCTAGATTCGCACGAAGAACTTTATCGCTGGTTTACGCAACAAGTCGCGAAAAACCTGCATGTTGTCTTCACGATGAACCCTCCTGAAAACGGCCTTGCGTCTCGCGCTGCTACTTCGCCTGCGCTTTTCAATCGATGTGTACTCGACTGGTTCGGCGACTGGCCAGACCAGGCGTTCTACCAAGTCGGCCAAGAATTCACCAACACGCTGGATCTCGACCTTCCATCGTATGCCGCTCCTCTTAACTTCCCCATCGCTTATCGGCATCTAGAGCTCCCACCAACACATCGAGCCGCTATCGTCAACGCTCTGGTTCATGTTCACCTTTCGTTACACGAAGTTAACCAGCGACTCAGTCGGAGGCAAGGACGATACAATCACGTTACACCAAGGCATTACCTCGACTTGTGAGTTCCAATGACTTCCTGTTCTCATCCCGTATTAAATATTCCGCAGCCTGCACCACTACGTTCGCCTTTACAATGAAAAGCGTGACGAGCTCGAAGAACAACAACGTCATCTTCATGTTGGGCTCGATAAGCTCCGGGATACAGTTACACAGGTTGAGGACCTCCGCAAAAGCCTTGCGATCAAGCGAACACAGCTGCAAGCCAAGGACGAGGAGGCCAACGAGAAACTCAAACGCATGGTCACTGATCAACAAGAAGCTGAAGCGAAGAAAGCGTCATCAATCCAGATCCAGGCTGCGTTGGTTGAGCAGGATAAACAAATTGAAGAACGCAGACGAGTTGTCATGGCCGACCTTGCAGACGCAGAACCCGCTGTTGTCGAAGCTCAGGCAGCGGTCAGCAACATCAAGCGACAGCACTTGACGGAAGTCCGTGCAATGGCTAATCCTCCAGCCGCAGTAAAGATGGCCATGGAGTCAGTATGCACAATCCTAGGGAACAAAATTGATAGCTGGCGAACCGTGCAGGGTATCATTCGTCGGGAGGACTTCATTCTCAACATCGTCAACTTCGACACAAACCGTCAGATGACGGGATCACTCCGCGAGCAGATGAAAAGGGATTACCTATCGAAGCCAGAATTCAATTTCGAGACCGTGAATCGCGCTTCGAGAGCATGTGGACCACTCGTCAAATGGGTCGTTGCTCAAGTGCGGTTCTCGGAAATCTTGGACAAAGTCGAGCCCTTGCGGAACGAAGTCGAGGAACTCGAACGGAAAGCTGAAAATACCAAGCAGTCGGCCACCACAATCATCAAGATGATCGAAGAACTCGAAGCTAGCATTGATCGCTACAAACGAGAATATGCCGTCCTAATCAGCGAAGTACAGGCTATCAAGGCCGAGATGGAGCGTGTTCAAACCAAGGTTGACCGCAGTATGACGTTGCTGGGAAGTCTGTCGTCTGAGAAATCGCGCTGGGAGGAAGGGAGTCGCACATTTGATACCGAGATGAGCACTATCGTCGGCGACGTCCTACTTTCTGCGGCTTTCCTCGCATATGGCGGCTTTTTCGACCAACATTACCGCGAAGTTATGTGGCAAGAGTGGTGTGCTCACTTGTCTGACGCAGGGATCAAGTACAAGGCCGAACTTGCGTTACCCGAATATCTCTCAACAGCCGACGACCGCCTCAGCTGGCAGTCGAAAGGCCTACCTTCAGATAACTTATGCACCGAGAATGCGATCATGCTCAAACGATTCAATCGGTACCCTCTCATCATCGATCCTACCGGGCAAGCAACCAATTTCTTGCTGAACGAGTATAAGGAGAAGAAAATCGCAGTGACGAGCTTCCTTGACGAAGCATTCCTGAAAGTTCTTGAGAGTGCGCTGCGCTTCGGCAACCCAATTCTTATTCAGGACGTCGAGCGGCTTGACCCAATCCTGAATGCTGTCCTAAACAAGGAAATACGGCGCACTGGTGGACGAGTATTGATTCGACTCGGCAGCCAGGATATCGATTTTTCCCCTGCTTTTACCATGTTCCTCTCAACCCGAGACCCTTCGGTTGAATTTTCCCCCGATATCTGCAGCCGAGTCACGTTCGTCAACTTCACAATGACTAGGAGCAGTCTTCAAAGCCAATCCTTGGATCAAGTACTCCGGACAGAGCGGCCTGATACCGATCGCAAGCGCAAAGACTTGATGAAGGTTCAAGGCGAGTTTAGACTCCGTCTTCGAACGCTAGAAAAGCTCTTGCTGCAAGCTCTTAACGAATCGACCGGTAATATATTGGACGACGATAAGGTCATTGACACTCTGGAAACGCTCAAAAAGGAAGCAGCAGAGATCACACGCAAAGTCGAGGAAACGGATGTTGTTATGAGAGAAGTCGAACAAGTCACAGCTGAATATCTTCCTTTGGCTCAAGCCTGCAGTGCTGTCTTCTTTGTTCTCGAACAGCTCAACTTGGTCAACTATTTCTACCAATTCTCCTTGCGATTCTTCCTCGACATTTTCGACCATGTCCTCCACAACAACCCTAATCTGACAAAAGTAACGGATCACCAACGCCGGCTGGAAATTTTGACAGAGGACCTATTTTTAATGGTCTACAAAAGGACCTCCCGCGCACTCTTGCACAAGGACCACATCGTGCTTGCTGTCCTCCTTGCTCAAATCAAACTTCGAGGTGAAGATAACCAGGCAATTTCGGACGACCTGGAGCTGCTGCTTGAAAGCGCGGATGTATCAAGTTCGAAAACGACCTCAATTGGCGGTGGACTGCTTTCAGAAGATCAGCAAGCACGACTGGCAATATTTTCGAAGCAAGGTGTCTTCCAGGGTGTAGAGAACCATATCGCAGAAAACGGTGAGGAATGGGCTACATTCCTCACTGCTAGCGCTCCAGAAAAGTCTATTCCTTGGCCTTGGCCAGATACTCTCTCTCGTAAGTTCTACCCTGATTTTTAACCAGTATTTACTTAGTTTATCCCCCGCACAGCCGTAGCAAAAGCTGTCCGCCATATGCTGCTTATCAAGTGCTTCCGTCCGGACCGCCTGCTTCAAGCAACCGCCCTGTTCACCGGGCTCATCTTCGAGAAGGACCTCGCCGCTCAAGCAACATACGACCTAGGCACAGTTACCAGCGACGAAGTTCAGC
Source organism: Ceratorhiza oryzae-sativae (assembly GCA_030998015.1). NCBI lineage: Eukaryota > Fungi > Basidiomycota > Agaricomycetes > Cantharellales > Ceratobasidiaceae > Ceratorhiza > Ceratorhiza oryzae-sativae. The sequence goes on along the minus strand of JARWMV010000234.1, from coordinate 464,778 downwards.
CCTCTACGCCCCTCGCACTAGTTTCCGTTGCAGGCTATGACGCAAGCTATCGAGTTGAGAACCTTGTTCAGGCAAAAGGGGTTCGTCACAAGTCAGTAGCTATGGGCTCTCAGGAAGGCTTCTCGCAGGCGGATGAGGCTATTGCATTCGCCGCTCGCCAAGGCACCTGGGTGCTCCTCAAGAATGTACATCTCGCTCCCTCATGGTTGAGTGCTCTCGAAAAGCGGCTTCAGAATCTCAATCCCCACCGCAACTTCCGCCTCTTCTTGACCATGGAGGCTAATCCTGCTATTCCCGTCAATATCCTGCGTCAATCTAGGATTTTCATGAACGAGCCACCCCCAGGTATCAAGGCTAATCTTCTTGATTCGTTTAAGAACATCTCGCCAGCCCGCCTGTCGCAAGGCCCCGCAGAGAAAGCCCGTCTGTATTTCCTCCTGTCATGGTTCCATGCTGTGGTGCAAGAGCGCCTTCGTTATGTGCCGCTGGGATGGAGTAAAACGTACGATTTTAACGACTCTGACCTTGCCTCAGCCTTCCTCACCATCGACACTTGGCTTGGCTCCACTGCTCGAGGCAAGACAAATATCGACCCTGCCACTATTCCTTGGGAAGCGGTTCGAACCCTGGTTAAGCAATCCGTATATGGCGGTCGCGTCGACAGTGACTTCGACCAACGTGTCCTGGACTCGTTTGTGGATGGACTCTTTACCCCAAAATCATATGATGTTGATTTCGACCTTGTCCCTCGGACTAGTGCTGATCAGGTTTTGAGTGTTCCAGAAGGAACGAAGCTTGAGCACTTTGCGTCTTGGGTCGATGCGCTCCCAGAACGAGAGCCAACATCATGGCTTAGCTTGCCACCGACTGCGGAGACCGTCATCGCGATCACCCAAGGTAGCTAATTTATTGATTTATTGCTATGCCTATTCAGCTTGATCTAACCACTTTCTCTTCCAGGGAATGCCATGCTTGGAAAACTCCGCAAGATGCGTACTCTTGCCGACGACGACGACGAAGCTACCCCCGGGAACCGATCGTCAACGAAGAGCGCGAGTCAGCAACCAGCATGGATGCGCACGCTGCATCAGCACTGCCAGGAGTGGCTGAAAGAACTGCCTGAGGTTTGCACACACTTAAGTTTGAATCAACGCATGTGTTGATCCATACGACTTTCTACTAGAACTTGTCCAACATGGCCACTGGGGGAGCAGAAGACCCTCTATACCGCTTCTTCTCGCGTGAAACAGCTGTCGGTCGCAAGCTACTTGCACAAGTCCGGAAAGACTTGTCAGACGTCATTAAGGTCTGCGAGGGTTCACTGAAACAGACGAACCATCTGCGAAATTTGTTGAATCATCTGACGAAAGGTGTGTGGAGCTAGTGTGCACAATAGCAACGCGCTAACCCCGAGTATAGCTACTGTGCCCGATCACTGGCGCCGATACAAAGTGAAGCGTGGTATTGCTGTTTCCCAGTGGATTTCGAATTTAGCCCAGCGATTGGTACAGCTAGAAGACATCACAAAGACCCAGACTTATGACCACATCAGCGTTTGGCTTGGTGGTCTTTTCTTCCCAGAGGCCTATGTTACAGCAACGCGACAAGCAGTGGCCCATCACAACTCTTGGTCCCTTGAGACTCTGACACTAAAACTCGATGTCGGCCAAGAGGCGAGCAGAGGGGCATTTGCAGTTCAAGGTCAGTCGCCTTCCTAACGTATATATACCTACCTAATCCATATTGTAGGTTTGTTGTTGGAAGGGGCCTCGTGGATCGACGGTCGACTTGCGATCAATTCTGGCGAGACAATCAAGCTCGAATCTACATCTTTACGCTGGGTGCAAGTAGAGCAGTCCAATAACTCCCTCGACTCCCATATCAACTTACCAGTCTATTTGAATGAAGATCGCAGTGACGTGTTGTTCACGGTCAATTTGCCATTTGCGGATTCGAGCCACATCTTTTCCTTGCGGGCAGTATGCCTGACTGCTGGAGGTTAGACGAGCCAGAGCTTCATTCACCAACGGCCGTTCATGATCCCACGATCTACTGTTGATATACCATACCCATGTACACGTTGACTATACACAATATTATCAATTAAACTAGATATCAGAAGAAAGCAGATTAGTTGTAGAAATCGCTTTATGAAGTGCTATTCCGCTTTCATCTGCCGACTGTAAGAACCTCAAAATATCCTTGCATAAGTTCCATTCCTTAGCATCGACAGCCTTTTGTAAAAGCCGTATGACATCCTCGTGGCTCTCGTCGAGCTCGTCCAACGTATGAAGAACTAATAGATAAGAAGCTGCAACTTTCAGAGAATTCTTCCTCAAACAAAGCTGAAATACCGAGGTATAGTTATAAGCCCAGCGGTCCAACAGAAACGCATATACGCACCTCGAAGAGATCTCTAGGGTTTCCGACGACGTTGAACAAATGACTCCACCGGGCCATTTCAGTTTTTCTAGCACACCCAACAACTACTTCCAAGGAAGTGTCAAAATGATCCAAAAATTCTACCACCGAAGGTAGTACGGGCACCATATCCGAGGGAGTAGGTTCTGCAACCAAGCGATCACACTCGGACTCAAGAACATTGTGCAATAAGACCTCTTGTGCGTGGGCAAAGAACACCAGGTGCTTGTAGTGTGTTGCAAATTGGACGGCTTCTTGGATGTGGCCGCGGGTGAGGTGGTATTCAAGCACATGATGCAAGAACAGGTGGGTCTATCAGTCGATTAGCTGAAATACACGATACCATCTCGAGGTTTGTTGGCATACCGTTGGAGCTAGTCTGAACATAACAAATGGAAGTGACCCTCTAGTGGCTATTTCGTGTTCAACGCCGATGATAATGCCTTTGTCCATCAACACAGCTACACTCCCTAAGGATGAGATGGTCGGGGACTTATAAGCAAACACCAACTCACACAGCGGATAGAATGAAAGCGGGATGTTCACACTCTCTTGTACACTCTCAGCAACCTGGACCATGTCAACAGCTGGCGCACTGCTAGGAGTCTCTAGCGTAAGTGTATCGAGCCACAGTCGGATACCTCGGCCGTCATAGCCCCACAACGAATTCTCCAAGGTACCGATGCCCTCTAGGTGAACCCAGCAAAATTCGATTCGGTCCGCTAGAATCTGCATGTCATATCGAACCTCGTCTGATGCAGTCTGCGAACCGTCTTGTAAGATGGGATGCAGTTGTACTTGGACAAATCGAATAAAACCTTTTGTGGTTTCAAAAGCACAAGTCGCCCACCGACCAGGAGTAGCACGGTCGCAACTGTTAGGTCGTTGGCGGGGTCGCCCATCTCTTCAACCGATGGTTAAATCATGCCGATCGGCTGGTTGTTAGTAGCTCACCTCTATGCTCCTTTGGAACCATCCAGCTCATGCCCCGTACCACGCCGGGAACTGCTACTATGCCATCGAAGCTTATGCTGCCACATAGGTGCATTGATATTGAGTCGCGAGTAGGAAGTATGAGGAAATGGAATAGGGTGTTGTCCGCGGTGTATACCAATAAAGAGTTGCTATCGATAAGTGACAGCAATATGATCGGGGCAACGAAAACCTCGCGGTGCAAGATGTTTTGTGCCGTCAGTTCTAGATCGCGCGAAAATAGTCTAACCTAAACTCGTCTCAGCTAGAGGTATAAGTAGCTTGAATTTCAACGATGCACACCTGGTACGACTTGCCAACGGCACATGCGGCTACAAGAACGTGGTGAAACCAGACCATTCCCCCTTTGATGGCAAACGCCTGCTCTTGCTTTGGGTCCATGAACCGTTTCCAGCGGCCGGAAGCGGCGCTGTAGTGCACTAAACCTCGACGGCCAGCGACAGCAATCAGGCGCCCATCTGGTGCAATGGATGCGCTCTTAATCGGCCAGTTATATGCTAAGTATTCAGCAGGGACCTGATGTAAAATGTTAGCAACCAATGGATCCGGGGCTCGCGAAGACTTACACGAATGTGTTGCCATACATCTGACTCGGGATTTATCACACTCATATCCGGTTGGTCTGCCCCACGGTATACCAAGACGCGGTCATCCATTTGAAGAAACGCGTATCGCGTGTTATCCTGTATAGCATGCAGATACATGATACAACTTAGTAGCAGAAATAAGCTTACTGGCGAATGTTGACCCGTGATGGCGCTTTTCACAAACGGAATAGAGAACAATGAAGCTAACTCGGTGCGATCCTGGCCTTGATTGTCCCTGATATCGGAGGCTAGTACCCACAGGTCTGTGTTTCCAGGATTCCAGAACTGCCTCATACTTAGCATAGAAGTCAATGTTCAGCCAAATCACATACCAGGGTCTTGATACCAAACATGAATGCGTCTTGTCGCCTGTTGACGATTCCGTTATGGTACTATTCCACTTATTATGTGTTGACTGTACCCGCTATCGTCCATACCAATACCAGTCCCAACACTCTCCATACCAACTGCCCAGCAAAGACATCTCCCCCCAACACTCCACGCACTCCACCCCCGCTCCCAACCCACAGCACACGCGTACCTAGTTGCGCGTTAAGGTCAGGGCTCTGGAGAAAGCAAGATATAACGTACCCGTCAGATGTCCATTCCGTGCAGGTTACAGCTCCAGTCTGTACCAGAGATGGGATGCGGAGTTGGGGCGGCGGATGCTTTGGAATGACTCCTGGCAGAGGGAATGATGAAATTATTAATGCGCCACTACAAAATATCAGCCTAACTGTGAGTTCAATCCGTCCCGCCCTTACCTGTTTGTACCGACAGCAATGACAGAGAATTGAGTATTTATTGCCGCGGAGCATGCCTTGTCGCCTTCTGAAGGCTGGGCTCTTGGGAATCGTAACCATGTATGCATGTGCCAATCCATCGTAGTTTGTTCAAAATAGGTCTATCAGAGTCAGAGTGGCCCGGTAAACCCGCATCTGTGTCAATGGAAGCACCCTGCAGGAAGATATTTCTAAACGTGAGCATTATCCCGATGTTGGGCCATAGATTTACTTACCTCCTGGGCGTGTGCATTCTCTGAGGCTTCCTCTTGCGCCGATAGGTCTACGCTTGAAGTGTTACGGGGAGAAGAGACAAACGGTGCATCCATGTGTACGAAATACGCTCGTCCATCCGATGTTATCCATATCTCCATACCTCCCACGCGTGACGTGGCGATCCTATTAACATGGACTAATAAGGCCATATTAGTCCACCTTGAACTGGCTAAAGAGAGCGAAAGCCGCACCATCCGCTCTGACGAGCCAAGGAAGCTCCCTGTGTCCAACGAGCGTTGTGTCGTGTCCTAACCAGGTCTTGTCGGGGTCTGATTCAGAGTTCGCGGCCTCGACGTGGGGCCAAGGGATAGTTTGAACGGCCGCAGGCTGTTCCGTTGAAAAGAGTATATGGGGCTCGCGCGGAGAAATGCTATACATTAACTTGATTTCAGTAGAAACCGTGCTCGGTGAGCAGGTTACTCACCATACTGCATTTCCATCAATCTGAACAACCCCTTCAAACCTCAACGATATTGCAGGCAGTGGGTATCCTTCCCCAGGCCCGAGCTGGATATTTGAAGCAAGCGGAGGTGACGCGTAAGGTACCTCGTTTGAGCTCAAGGTGTTCACATTTATTAAAACCAGATGAGAAGTGCTAGTCTGGTTGATGGCCACGTAAATGTATTATAACCGATGTTGTGGTTTCGAAACATACCAACACAACTAGACGCTGCGAATCAGGAGACCAGTGCACTACTTTGTTGAATCCGTGAGCGTCTAGTGATATTTTTGACCTCAATATATGTGCTAATAAAACAGCCGGCTGCCAACTATCAATGGGTTGTTTTACAAAACATGGGAGCGGGCATACCCGAACTCGCCAGATGGCGATTGTGTCTTGAGTTAGAACACAGAATAATAATCTCTTGTCGTTTGCAGAAATGTCTATCACCTCGTCGTGCGCATTGTTGATAGGATTGCGAGTGACGTAGCTCTGTGCAGTTGCAGTTGGAAAGTACATGGGAGTTGTTTGCAGGTTGTTTGTGGCAGGGCCAGATATGGGCAGCCAGGGCGCTTGGACCGAGCTCAAACGTCGATTGAACCGCCATAAGCCTCACATGGGCCCTCAGCTGGGAATGGCTATAACTACCGGGCTGGAGAGCCACTTGGCACTCACCAACTCCAGCGCTGTCCACTCCATCATGCCCGTCTCGATCCGCTCAGACGACGAGGACGTTACTCCCCACGCCTCTGTGTTTCCCGCCTCTACCAAGCACAACCAGCGGCTCCCCTTGTCAGACGCGTTCTTCTCGTCGGTCTATGCTCGTCAGAAGCGTAACCTCCCGCCTTCGCTGTCTGACACGGTTCGGATTGCTCCAGATTTTAAGCCATTTGAAGGGTGTGATCTTGTCCTGCGTTCAACGAAAGCGAGACCCCATACTGATTTCTACGTCGACCGACGGACGATCTACGACAAGTCTCCCTATCTCAAGCGAAAGCTTACAGAGCTTGGCCCCATCCCAGATGGTATTGATGTGATTTCGTGGGAAGATCATGCGGACACTCTGGAATCCATGCTATGCTTTATCTACACCAACCGAAGTAAGCCCGTCGTCCGGAGTGTCGAGCATCTGCGGGTATTACTCAAGGCCGCTCGTAAATGACATTGAAGCGGCTAGACACGCTCTTGGGACAGCTGTGCTCCTCGATTATGCCAAAAAGGAACCGCTCCGGGCGTTTGCTATTGCATGCGAGTTTGGGCTCGCGGACCAGGCAGTCTTGATCTCAAAGGAAACTCTCGAGATTGATATCATGATGTCGGATAAATACAACGACTTGGGACGCGTTAGCTTGGTGGGGTTTCATGTCACAAGACACTTTCAGACCGAAATCTAACCGCTTGACACAGAGCTATTACCATCGTCTCATTCAGCTGCACCGCCGTCGTGCAGCAGAAGCAATTGACATCCTTCACTTAGTCAACGCTGAACATCCCATGGAGGTCGACCCTCCCTTTTGCCGTGGTTGTGGAACGAGTGCAACATGGTGGCAGGTTTTTGTAGAGTATGGATCAGCCGAGTTGAAGCATCGTCCGGTAACTACAACTATATTCTCTCTCGATTTCCTGGCCAAATGCATTCGCACCTCGAAACAAGTTTGTGAGGACTGCGTAGAGAGCTATATGCATACCCGAAACCAGAAGCTTTTGGCGTGTCTGAAGGAAGAGATCGACGCACTCCCTGCTTATATTATGCCTGCGACATTTACCCTGGATTGATTGACGAATTCGTATTATTCTTTCATCTGTATACCGGCCTCATGCTTTATTTTTTGTAATTTAAACCACTGTTTGTAATCTAGGACAGTTCAGACTGAATTCCGTGCATCACCACCTTGTGACATCTACATCGACCTCTGCTTCGCCAAAGGTACTCGTTTTCTTAGCATTGAATGACTCAACCCCCTCGATTGGGGGTGTGATAGTTCCTGTGTAATATCCGGGAGTTTCTGCTTCAAAAAATCGAGTATATGCCGATTGATGGCTTCAAATTCGAGCAGAAACCCGTCATGCCCGTCGACGCTCGGTATAAGCACTAGCCGAGCATCGGGGATGTGGGACGCAATCTCCCGCTGCTCGCCCGTCATGAACAAGCCATCGCTCTCGATACCTATCACCAAAGCACCTCGAGGAAGTTGGCCCAGAGCTGCAGCAAGAGCCTCATCGTCCGAATCGGCGTCGTTCCCTAGCCCTCGCCCACGTCCTAAATCATGCGTGTCCATTTTCCGAGTGATATGGATATAACAATTTGCGTCGAACCTGGCGTTGAACTTGTCCCCCTGGTAGCGGAGGTAGGATTGGGCCGTGAAGATTTTGGGGGGTTCCTGGGCCGCAAGTGACCCGTTCACGGCGCCCAATAAGCTCCTGGTTGAGCGTGCACGCAATTGTGCGGCAGACTTGTTGCCATCGTTGTGCAGGGCCACAGCTTCGTCCGCAGGTGACTTTGGAGGCGTCACATCTTTTTGGATCGGATTCGTTCGTCCGAGCTGAGGCTTCCGTCCGAACCGGCCCTCAAACGAATCCCGAGACCGATACGTCAGGAGCGCAGCCATCCGTGCTGCTGCCAATCCACTCGTTGGTTTTTCGCCGTTTCGGCCATAGTACCCTCCTGCATACAGTGGGTCCGAGTAGATGCTTTGTCGTTGGGCTTCGCCCCAGGAAATACACCATGCACTGTGTCTGGCAGAAGTTGCGATGGGAACAATGTTGCGGATGTAACCGGGAGGCGTACAGAGCGGCCATTCGAGTACGGCCATTCCGCCCATGCTTCCACCAATGGCTACGGCGACTGAGCGTACACCCAATTTGTCAAGCACCAGCTTGTGGATTCTTCGGCCCCAAGTTAGCAAGACATCGGATATTCCCGGGTTTACAAGCTCACCGGACATCATCGCGGATGGTAGTGATAGGGAATTCCGGTCCATAGGGCTCGCCCGTGTTTGGGTCGATGGTGACTGGAGATGCCGAACCGTAGGGCGACCCCAGCACGTTTGCGCAGAAAATGAAAAAGCGGCTAGGATCAAAAACTCTACCATGGCCTAGCAGAGGTCCCCACCTGCGTATACCATGAATGTCAAAAAGTCGGGCATAACGAAGAGGTACACACCAGTCCTCGACATCTGCGCTTCCAGTAAATGCGTGACAAATGATCATGACATTATCGGCAGCTTCGTTGAGTTTTCCATAGGTTTTGTACGCGACTGGGACATTGTGCAAGACGCGGCCGCATTCCAGTTCAAACGAAGGTATTATCTCATAGCTCTGGTTGTTGACTAGGTGTGTAAAAGGGGTGCCGAGCTCTGGAAACGGGCGTCAGGAGGGCAGGTAGTTTGCGCGAGTGCAAGGGCTCACCAGCGGGCTTAGCCATGTGTTGCTCCTCGCGGTGGTCGTAATACGCGAGTAGTGCGATGGCGACATTGGACAAATGTGAGAGTCAAGAACCAAACGCGGACCACACAAACGCAAATTGGTTGAGTGCCGGCGTCTAGTTAGCCGCTGTGATTGGAGACCGACTCCTGTTCTCAGCCGGCTCAACGCAGCCTGTCTCTGTCATACTCGTCCCCCCACACGCCACCTGCACCACCCCATCGCCCGTCAGCGACACCTGATGGCCAACTCAAACTTTCTTGACGTGAGTTTGCTCTCCTATCCGTTCACACGACATCCCTGACCTATCCCAAACACCCTAGAGAGCCATCGAACTCGTCCAGAAGGCGATCGAGGAGGATGTCAACCAGAATTACCCAGAGGCGTACAAGCAATATCAAAATGCCCTCGACTACTTCATGATGGCTCTCAAGTGTAAGCCCCTCTGACGTATGACCGCAGGCGAGGCAGCAGTTGACGCCATTATTGGACAGATGAGAAGAATGACCGATTAAAATCCCTTATCCGAAACAAGGTGGACGAGTACTTGGAGAGGGCAGAGAAATTGAAGGAGCATATCTCCAAAGCTGAGGAGAAGCGCTCACGAGCTGTGGTGGGAGCCAATGGCAAGGAGACTGGGGGATCTGGAGGTGCTGGCAAGAAGTGAGCTCGTCCTTTCAATACTGCTTGCGCGCGGCCGACCGCTTTGCTTGTCCTAGGGGTGGCGACGACGACGAGGGTGACGCAGATGTGAAGAAATTGAGAGCTGGCTTGACTAGTACGTCTAGGCACTGCGCGAATCTCAACCCCAGCTAATCATTATTGGCAGGTGCGATTCTTACCGAGACCCCTAATGTCAAGTGGGACGACGTCGCTGGCCTCGAGGGCGCGAAAGAAGCATTGAAGGAGGCTGTCATTCTACCAATCAAGTTCCCTCACCTCTTTACTGGCAAGCGCACGCCGTGGAAGGGTATCCTCATGTATGGCCCTCCTGGGACAGGAAAATCCTACCTTGCCAAAGCGGTTGCCACGGAAGCCAAGAGCACGTTCTTCAGCGTTAGCTCGAGTGACTTGGTCAGCAAATGGATGGGAGAGTCTGAACGGTAGGCCCCGCTCGTTACTCACGCAAAGCAGCCCTAATATCCGCCTAGCTTGGTCAAACAATTATTCACTATGGCCCGCGAATCCAAACCCGCAATTATTTTCATTGACGAGGTTGACTCGTTGTGCGGCACACGTGGGGAGGGGGAATCTGAGGCATCGCGACGAATCAAGACCGAATTTCTGGTGCAAATGAATGGAGTTGGGCATGATGATACTGGGGTGCTTGTTTTGGGTGCGACCAACATCCCGTGGCAGCTTGACAATGCGATTAAGCGCAGGTAAGCCTCTGCATGCTCCGCCGATTCGTTTATTGACGCCAAGCAGGTTTGAAAAACGTATATATATCCCTCTGCCTGGTCCCGAAGCTCGTAAACGAATGTTCGAGCTCAACGTTGGAAACACGCCTTGCGAGCTTACAAACGCAGACTATCGTTCACTCGCAGACAAGACCCCAGGGTGAGCCTGTTTGAATGCCTGGGAATCGTCCGCCACCGCAGCTGACAAGTCGATAAAGCTATTCCGGATCCGATATCGCGGTTGTTGTTCGTGATGCTCTGATGCAACCCGTCCGCAAGGTCCTATCTGCTACCCACTTCAAGCCAGTAATTACTCACGACAAGGATACTGGCGAAGAAGTTCGGAAGCTCACACCATGTTCACCTGGCGATCCGGCCGCAATTGAAAAGTCGTGGACGGATGTTGGGACAGATGAGCTCCAAGAACCTGCTCTAACTCTAACCGACTTTATCCGAGCGGTACAAACTGTTCGACCGACCGTCACAGAGGCGGATATCAAGAAGCACGAAGATTGGACTCAGGATGCTGGTAAGCTCGGGCTATAATTTCATTGTAACAGCTGTATTGACCTTATGATGCCAGGTATGGATGGAGTGTAGACTCTTTGGCGTGATCTTTTTCTATGTTTCTACGGGGCACTCATAATATGAAAATTCTGGACTGTTTGTGTCACAACTCGTTGGCATATTGTAAATTCATCTCCGATCGATGTCATCATGTCCCGAAGAACCGGACCTAAGAATTACCACCACAATCTCATCGTTATGTTGTCATTAGCATCTCGGCCACCGAATAATCTGATGCCACGCTCTGATATATTTATTGATCCCAATACGAGGCAAGTTTTGAGGATTTACTTGGACACGACTCACATCAAAGACCATGTGTTCAATGCTCTACGTCATGCTATTGAGGTAAGTTATGCCACGGTATTCTATCCACCAAGCTTGACCACGTGTAGGGTGGCGGAGGCCATGTTGCTTCGAACAAAGAGGACGCGTCCATCTGGATAGTAGACCCCGAAGCCCCATACGCGTTGGGTGAATGGAAAGACAGTGTCACAGCAGTGTTATTCGCACCTTGGCTATTAGCCTGCGTGGCTAATGGTGCCCTATTGGGAGCTGAGGAGGGAAATTGGTGTGGTTTTAAGGTTACACCACAGGTAAGCCTTCAGTGCTGAAACCTCCACTTTGGTCGGCATACATGTTTGTTTGTCCTAGGTCAGATCAAAAATTGTCCCGAAACAAATCCAGAAAAAGGGAACCAAGCTTCAACTCGACCGGTGGCCGTCGCATCTCAAAAATTCTGTGTTGCGGATTCCTGTTCATTCGTTGCCATCCGTTGAGGCTGTCCCATTGGATGCTGCGCCTGCCCCCCCACCTGAGGAAGAGTGGGGGATTCCTTGGTCTAATGGCAAACGACCCATGTCCGTGCCCGAACGGGTCTGGATCTCGGAAACGATCGAATGGTGCATGGCTGAGTACCCGATGATGAACATCGCTGCGATGTGTGAAATTATGAGCATGCTCGTAAGTAGTATTTTTCAGGTGAGCTATATTTTGCTAAGCACACCACACACAGGGGTGGCACAGAAAGAAAGAGAGCTACCAAGTGTGGATTCTAAGAAACTTGGACGAGGTTGCGGAGAGAACACATTGCTTTACGGATTTCTTGGTCAAGATTCAATCTGAAAACGAATCGGAGCTCTGCCATAGCAACCCGCAACTATCAACGCCTATCTCCTCTCAGTTATCTAGAACCCCCCTGTCCGAGTCTCAGTCCACTCCAAATACTACGCCTGGCCCCAAACCTGCAAAGGCTCCGAAACCTGGTTGGTACTACGAAGTGCTGGAGTCGCCGGAGGTGGAAGACAGCTCGTGGTCCTCGGCTCGGACACCATTTACAGACCAGGACCGACTTAGTTTTATTCGGTACGCAGCGGCTCGTCCGACTGGGATGGAGCCTGGACCTGGAGAGAACGCAGTCGATGTTTGGAAAACCTTTGTGGCACAGGTAAATAGCTTGGCCTTGGCAGGAAGGCTCGTCTTCTTACTCGCTTCTAAACAGCACCCGAGCCATAGCCACCAAAGCTGGAGAGTAAGTGGCCAAATAATTCTGCCCAGCTTGCCCACGTTGCTAACCGCTCGTGTTTCATCCCTGGCAGGCTTGGCACCAACATCGGCGAGCCGAACTAAAGGCCGAGGTAGAAAGATATCGTGCTATGCACCTGTCGTGATCTGTCTGCTGCTGCTGTTTCGTGGGCCCGCGTAGCGTGTATTTATCCAACTTTTATATTTCTTCCACGATGCGTCGATGTAATGATGTTTGTATATCATCCGTGGGATTATCCCCTGAATGGAGTTGATGCCGCTGACGAAGACACGCGGTGTGCGCAAACGTGATTTCCGAATGATGGGGGATATGTCGTCCCCGCGCGATTAGGAAAGAATTTCCTGAGGCGAATCGAACGACTTGGACGAGATTTTTCCAAACACCGTATGGCCCGTACAAAAGGCACGCACCGGACACACCTCCCGCCCTCCGTTCAACCATCGCCATGGCGTCAGTGCTCCAGCACGTCAGAGACTACACCACGTCAGGCGCCTACCCGTCGACGACGTCCGGCTCGTTCGCTCGCTCCGATGTTCAGCCGGAAGCCGCTCCCTCGACCCGTTCCATGCTCGTGACAACCCTTGCTATCATCAGCGCACTCCTCGTCCTAGAGCAGAGCGTCTACAGGTACAAGAAACGGCACTTGCCTGGCGCCAAATGGACCATCCCCGTCATCGGCAAGTTCGCCGACAGCTTGAACCCTACGCTCGAGGGCTACAAGCGGCAGTGGAACTCGGGGGCACTCTCTGCTGTTAGCGTGTTCAACATGTAAGTTCGTATCGGACGTTTATGACCTGTTTCAGCTCACCTCGATGTCTGAAAAAGCTTTATCGTCATCGCTTCGTCCAACGAGTACACCAGGAAAATTCTGAACAGTCCAACATTTACCGAGCCATGCCTCGTTGCCTCAGCCAAGCAGGTGTTGTTAAAAGAAAATTGGTATGCAGCCTCTGACCGACAACCGCCGGGTTGCTGATTTCAGCCTTGATCAGGGTGTTTCTCACCGGGAAAGTCCACTCGGACTACCGTCGTGTCCTCAACCAGCTATTTACACGCAAAGCTCTGAGGTGACAAATCTGCTGCATCCATTTCACCACAATCTGACAGGGGTTCCAGTATTTACCTCGGGCACCAAGATGCGATTAGCCGCAAGTACTTCGCTGAATGGCTGAAAAATACGACTGCTGAGCACCAGTCCTCCATGACCCCGATGCGCAACCTCAACATGGAGGCCTCGCTTCGTGTGTTTTGCGGTAGCCATATCCCGGTCGAGGCCGCACGTGACATTAGCGACAAGTACTGGCTGATCACCAAGGCACTGGAGCTCGTCAATTTCCCGCTTGCTCTTCCCGGCACCAAGATTTGGAACGCTATCCAGGCTCGCAAGGTCGCCATGCGCTGGCTTACAGATGCTGCTCGTAAGAGCAAGCTTTCCATGGCTTCGGGCGCCGAGCCAGAGTGTTTGATCGACGAATGGGTCAAGGAAATGATGTCAGGTGACGAGAAAAAGAAAGAATATTCCGACCATGAAATGGCTATGGTTGTCCTTTCGTTCTTGTTTGCTTCTCAGGATGCTATGTCGAGCGCCATCATTTACCTCTTCCAACACCTGGCTGACCATCCCGACATTCTGGCCAAGATTCGCGAAGAGCAGTACCGAGTTCGCGGCGGTGATGTAAACAAACCTTTGACCCTCGAGATGCTGGACGAGATGCCATATATCAAGGCTGTCGTAAAAGAGAGCCTTCGCGTCAAGCCTCCTGTTACCATGGTATGTAATTCGAGCCTTTTCGCTATTACTCACTCAACGGGTGCCCTCAGGTTCCCTACAAGACTCTCAAGGACTTCCCAATTTCGCCCGACTATACCGTTCCTGCCGGCTCTATGATCATCCCTTCATTGTATCCATCACTTCAGGATCCCGAGATCTACCCCGAGCCCGAAAAACTGATTCCCGAACGATGGCTTGACCCAGATAGCTCTGCTAACCAGAGCCCACGCAACTACCTCGTTTTCGGTGCTGGCCCTCACCGCTGCATTGGAGTCGAGTATACTATGATGCACCTGTCGACCGTGATGGGTACTGCCGCCGTTCTGATGGACTGGGACCACAAGATTACTCCAGAGAGCGAGGAAGTCCAAATGATTGCGACGTGAGTGTTTCAAATATTTGATTCCCAATTGATGCTGACGCCGTATTCAGTATCTTCCCCAAGGATGGTTGCCTGCTGAAGTTCTCTCCTCGTACCAATTAATTATATATTTGTTTGAGATGTACCTGTAAACGGATTTATCTACGCTCGATTGCCCTGGAAATAGTCATTCAGTAAAGCCTCGTCATCCAAAATGAGAAACGATCGGATACCAACGTCACTGGTCCCCATGACTAACAGTGATGATGTCATGCCGGTTGGACTTAAAAACAGCTCCAATAAAGCGTACTATACCAATCCAACGACCACTACTGCTCATATTCGGCCATGATGTTCTCTCGCACAATCCCCGTAACTCGTACCGGTCTCCGCGCGTTCTCGACGAGTTTGCGTGCGCAAAAGACCGTGACCGAGACCGTAAAGGAAAAGGCCCAAGACGTATGTCCTTTTATGTACGGTAACGGTTTCAAGTGCTAATGGGATTCATTCCCGGCTAGCTAAACCTCAAGGCCGGGAAGACTCTGGCCGCCGGTCTCGAAAGC
The DNA here is from genome assembly GCA_030998015.1 of Ceratorhiza oryzae-sativae. NCBI lineage: Eukaryota > Fungi > Basidiomycota > Agaricomycetes > Cantharellales > Ceratobasidiaceae > Ceratorhiza > Ceratorhiza oryzae-sativae. Next base: position 449,646 of record JARWMV010000234.1, on the reverse strand, counting down.
GCTGAGAACGCAGCAAATGCGACCAAAGAGGCCGTTGGCAAGTAGAGTCTGGTGGTGGCTGATTGCTTTTGCTAATACCCCATGGCTTGGATGCAGGTATGGGAGCTAAAGATGTACAGAAGAAAGCTGAGCAGGCCTCTGAAGTCGGGTCTCAAAAGATGAACCAGGCGACGGCGGAAGCTCGAGGCAAAGCTGAGGACTTGAAGCAAAAGGGAAAGCAAGCTCTCGAGTAGAATTGTTGTGCGTGGCGTGTAGGATGTTGCGAGCTTCCAAGTGTATAGTGTACAATACCAATTACTATTGTGCCATCTGTGAATTGGATCCGATGTCGGCAGCCAAATAAGTAGTGTACAAGCTCCGCGGCGATTGTGCTACTGGCCGTTCGGTCTCTTGTGGAGGCCCAGAGACCGCTCTGGGGGACACCAAATACGGACTGGAGCGATGCGATTGCCAGTTGATCATCGAGCTCGAGCCACTGGTGAAAGACGAGGGCGCTTAACCCGCCTAGCCCTCATTTCCGCTTGCTTGGATCCCCGTGGAGGATGTTCACCGACCTTCGCTGTTGTTGTCCGCCAGTAGCAGACTATATGCGGTACGGCGACACCCGGATTACATAACCAGGCGCCTCGCGTTGTCGCTGCTCTGCACAAACGACCATGTCCCAAGACAAGCTATCTGTGCTCGTCGTCTGTCTCGGTGAGCACGGGCGCCCTCGCATCATGTCGCACGGCATACATGCTGTAAACTGATCGATCGCCTACATTCGACCGGATAGGCAACATCTGCAGAAGGTATGGGTCGATGTATCACCCCACTTGTGATTGACCGACCAATGGGCGTGTACCTCGCAAGTCCTATGGGGCACGCAGTCTTAGAACACGAAGCAAAGAAGCGAGGTCTGTCTGTTGTCGTTGATAGTGCGGTGAGTGGGGCATAGCTCGTTCATCTACCGCACCCGCTGAGTTTTCGGCGGTGATCGCGCAGGGCACTGGAGCATACCATGTTGGCAGCGAACCCGACGAGAGGTACGTATCCGTTGCCGCTTGTCGATCGCTTGGCTAATTGAGTGTGCCGCGCAAGAACGGTCGCAACCTGCAAGAAGGTGTGATGTCCCCCCTATTGAATCTATTCGGGTTCGATATTCTTTGCAATACAACTGACCCCGTTCACATTGGGGTAGCACGGTGTGCCCATCGATCATCGTGCTCGCGTAGTTGACCCGTCCGATTTCAAGACATTCAATTATATCCTGGCATCTGACTCGGCTGTAAGTCTCCGTTCTCCAAATCACATGCAACAGCAACCAGACGGCTGCTGCGCATGCTACAGAACTTGGCAAACCTGAAGAGCATGGCCCCGCGAAACTCCACCGCAACAATAGCACTTTTGGCTCATTTGACGATAACAAGCCGATCGCGGACCCGTATTATGGCGGAATTGTGTGTCGTGATCATCAAGCGGTGGAAAACGCGCGGAACTGAGCTTGATTTACAGGACGGGTTTGAAAAGGCCTACGATCAATGCATGAGGTATAGCACGAAATTCTTGGATCATGTATTTGGCAAAAAGGAGAGTCCGCCATAGGGTTTGTTTTGCGATTAAAGGGCGGAGTATGGGGAGCATCAGTGGAGATATTTTGGAAATGAGACTAAACCTGTCATGAATCACGGGTCTAAATGATTGTATGGGACTGCATATCGATTCTTTGGAGCAGCATCGTAGATTTAGCAAGGTTACATAAGACGACCAAGACAGCCCAGAGTCACAAAATCGAGCAGCGATGAGAGTAAAAGAACAATCAGCCACAATACACAGATTCACGTCGGCACTACAGTACACACAATACAAGTACAACTGAAAGATACAAACTCACGGCTAAAGATCTCGGCAGTGATTGGTTACTGAGGGCACCGCCGCGGCGGTCAAAAGCAGAGACAGAACAACAGGATGGAGCAGTTAGACAGAAAGGAGACAAGAAGAAACGCACAAGTGTCTGTATATGTGCGTTTGGGCTGCCGAGAGATTGAGCCATTTTGTAGAATCAAACTGAGAGAGAGAGAAAGAGAGGCGATGTAGAATGAGCCTAGGCGTTCATGCCATGTGCTACGGTCCGGATGCGTTTACCGTTACCCATCTGATGCATTAGCGCCTCGTCCCATGCACGTTTCACCCCGCGCTCGTCCGAGAGCGGGAGACCCGGCCAGCCACCCTTGGATTCCTCACCGAGCCCAATCGTGCTCCCTGGAGCAAGACTGCCAGTGCCGCCTACTCCAGTAGAGTCAAATCCAAAGTTAAGGTTACCCAGACCAAGGCTGTCCATGTCCTGGAGCATAAACACAGGCGACGCAGTTGAGCAAGGGGAGGAGCATGAAGCTGACAGGGGGGAACAGTTGTCGGATGGGAGCCCGTGGGGTGAGTGGAGTGGCGGCGAGCAGAGGAGTGAATACGCAGAAGTAGGCACGCCAATGTGAGGTGTCACAGGCGACTGGGTTACATCATCTGCGTCCGATGACGAGTCGGCACCGGGCGAAATGGTACTAAATGCGTCCAGGCTTGAATGTTTGCCTCGCAAGAATTGACTCGCGCCAGTTCGCTTCTTGACGTCGTCCACGATGGCGTCGAGGCCCTTGCCGGTAACGGATTCTTCTTCAATATCAGGTTCTCCTATGTGAGCATGAGGGTGGAGGCGCCTCTCGAGCGCGTTTGCAACGGCTCGTAGGCGCTCGTCATGGCCAGCGAGAACTGCGACAGCTTCGGCCCGCCGAGCCCAGTACGAAAACTGGGTGTTGGACCAGCCGGATAGCGAGAGAACCGTATTGCGTGTTAGAGTGACGGACCCCGTAGGCGAAGCGCTGTAAGGGTGAGAAAGCGACTTGATGGGGTTGTACGGATGGCTGGTTTGGCCACGGGATGAATATCGGTCGGGGACCAAATCATGGAATACTTACGGAACAAACGTCCTCAATACTTCTTTCACGACTTCGACCTTGACCAGGAAATCGACGGCGTTTGCGCCTGGCGACCTGGGCTCGATGTCATCCGATGTAGCCGATGCGCGTTTTGACCTCGAGGTTCGGGTGCGGTTGCGCGTCGTGCCGTTATTGCTGTTGCTGAGCCTGCGTTCAAACAGACGGGAGGAGAATGTCTGCCATTTCTCTTCTCCGAGGCGGTGCTTCAGGAAGGCTTCGGCGTATGGGTCGATTTGGTTGGGACACTGAGTCTTGGTTCGGCGGGGGAACGACTTGGACTGGGAGCGCAAAAGATTAGTTGGGGTAATTTCGTGATGTTGCGATAGCCGGTGCTTGCCTTTGTATCAAAGTTGACGATCACATCGTCCACGTTGGGGTGGACGACCTGGTAAAGAGAGGCGGCCGAAGGAATGTGCTGGTGGGCGTTGTCTGGTGCTTGGCACTCTGGGCCCATGATGAACTGGAGCTGCAAAGCAGGAGGCGAGACGTCCTGCGCTCGTGGCTGTGGGGGAGGCTGGGACCGCAGGGCGATCGAGGCTGATGGGTGAATGTGGTCGCTGCCTGCGCGGCTGCCTGTGCAGCGTCTTGTGCGGATGTTGTGTGGATCATGTCCCTGCGCGGGTCGAGCACGGGCTGGTGGAGGCCAAGGGCCGAATCGAGCGAGGCGAGGCTGGCATGTCCGAAGAGCGCCGCATCAAGCTCGTCGAGGCTGGACGCGTCCGAGTCATGCGAGCGGGAAGAGAAATGAAGGTCCATGTTGGGAGAGCCCATCGGGTTGACGACTGAGCTGTCGGACGTGAAGAAGTTAATGGGGTGACTGAGTCCAGCAGAGTCGGGGTGGGGGGTCGTCATTCTCCATGGGTGGTGTGCATGTAAGTACTACACGGCCAATGCAGCGTTTGCGATACCTACTTGTAGATGCTGTTGGTTGGTGTTCTGGTGCAGGCGTCGAGGGGCGTCGACGTTGGGACCAACCGCCTCGCGCTGACTTTAGAGGCCTGATGGCTGATGGCCCAGCCAGTGCTGACTCAGCGACTCGTGATCCGCCGGTTCGTCCCACGTCACGTGCCAGCCCCTCGATGATCGCCCGCCTTCCCCTCGCCGCCAGCATTCGGCGGGCTTCCTCGGCCACGGTCTCGACCGCTGCGACATCCGAGTCGGTTCCGGAAGTCACAGCCCCACTCGTTGTGTCGCAGGTGCCACGGGGGCAGCGTGAGCCATCATCTATCAGTCTGCGTTCCAATGTCCGTTGCTCACCTCCCTGCGGTTCTAGAATCACTCTGGGTTAGACTCAATGGGTTGCCGCGTGCACTCGCCCCTGCAGACCTCCATAGACATACCACTTCCCTGGGCCTTGTGGGCCTACAAAACGGTATGTCTTGTTGTCTTGCGATTGCACGATATCTTATTTGGCAATAGCCCATCTGGACTACAAAAATTTTACACCAACCGGCCTTGGTTGGCTTCGCTTCGAGCAACCAGACCAGGCCGAGAGGGCAGCCAAGACGCTCCAAAACTCGCGTTTGGCTGCGCATCCCCTGCGTGCACGAATCACGACCGAATTCGACATGATCAGAGCTGGTCAAGCATTCCGAGGCCGCGGCGAAAAGGGTCGGGCGGAAGCCACGGAGCGTGGCCTTCTGACCGGCAACGGGCCGGACGCAAGAGTCAAGGAGCGTGGAACTTGTGTCTATCTGTGGGGGCTGCCCGGGACAACACCTTCGTATGATCTTGCCCGAGTGCTAGGACCGTACGGCCTTAGAGTTACAGCCGAAGACGAGTATCCGGTTCGACAAATACATCGGTAGGCGCGTCCCGAACATTGGCGGCGACTTGCACTAACCGAAGGCAATGTCCAGTAAAACACCCACCGCTCATTTCCTCGTTCGCCTTAACACAACATCCGGTGCACACAGGCTCGTGCGTGAGTTTCATATGACGGAAAGATTCGGAGCGGGCTATCTCGTACGTGCACAAGTGATATATTAGACTTCCCATAGCTTGTTCCCGGCGCTTCCGCAGCGGGGCATAGCAGTCCAGGGGCTTGATGTACATACAGTTGTGCTCACAAGATACTCAATGTGGCCTCGAATCACCATCATTATCCCGTATGCGTTGATTTTGACGCTCAAACTCGTCATCTTCTTCTCGTTGACGTTTGAGCGGATTATCGTGGGCTTTACACAGAACATTAGGTGGCGCTCAAGGTTGATTCGAATAAACAACGTGCCTTGCTTCCAATCGCCACCACCACCGGCCGCAATCGCTTGTTGCTCGTATACAACTTCCTCGCGGCGCTCTCGCTGTGCTTGAGCCCCCCATCCGCCACGCCCAGCATCGTAGTCTTGCCGCAGTTCATCACGGACCTAAACTCCGCTCTGTTCGCGAAACGCATTCAGGAAATATGAGGTTACAGCACTGACTTGACCACCGCTTTTCCCTCGACCATACTGTCGACCGTCTTTGTAACCGAGATCCAAGTCGCAGCGTACGATTCGCTCGTCGAGCTTTGTCCCGGAAATGTAGCGAATAGCGGCGGCGGCTTCGGCGTGTGTATAATACTCTACAAAGCAAAATCCACAAGGCGTTCTGGGGTATTGCGTCAATCACGTTTCCTTAACAGGAAGAGGTAAACCATACCGTGTATTCCTATCTAGGCCCATGATAATTCGTTTGACTCCTCCACCATCCTCAGACGAGGCGCATTTTGAAAACAGGTCGTATATCTGTTCCTCGGTGGTATAAAATGAGAGATTACCCACCTGTAGCAACGAGAAAAAATTGTTAAACGCCATGGCCCCGTAGCTAGACGAAGAAAACAAGACCTACATAGAGCGTTGAGCTTTTGTCCAACAACTCTTGCGTTCGTTGAGCGTCGAGCTACCAAAATCACATTATGATATTTAGACATGTTTAAGATGCATGACACGATATGGTCACCTTGGACTGGGAGTCTCTGTAAGTCGAGGCCTGGTCGAGAGGGTTGATGACTTGAGCCATGGTGAATGTTGAGTTTCGAGCGTTTGATGGTGTGTGCTGAATGTGGGGAGGCGCCGGATGGTTTGTCATCCAGGGTCCTAGCTCGACGTGTCGTGTCTATTTCGATAACTGCGCACCCACGTCTGTTCTGTACGTTGCAAGCAGTCTTATCTTCGCCTTGGTATCGACCCCGTTTAATACACCGTGGCATACAAATAAAGTAATCGGCCATGTTAGTTCGCCTCCTCACGCTGCTCGCCCTTCCACTCGCATGTCTCGCCAACCCGACGCAGCAAAAGCTCGCCTCGCTGGCCGCAAAGAACGGAGGCGTTATCAAGCTCGACACTGCACTGTATGAAACTCTTACGGCCTCGGATAGAGAATGGAGTGCGGTGGTACAGCTGACGGCCATGGGAGACCAGTTCAAGTGTGCGCCTTGCAAGTGAGTCGTTGCTCATCTACCTCGCATTGACCCAGACAAGCGCCGCCCCAGCAACGAACCAGTTGCGTGAGGTAGATGCTGACAAAGTGGTTCTATAGGGAGTTTAATCCGAACTTCAATGCTGTTGCCAAAGCATGGCACGCTAAAGTCCCAGCCGACAAACGTGACACGCATTTCTTTGCGACTCTAGACTTTGCAGACGGAAGGGACGTGTTTCAAAGGGTGAGCATATGGATGATTCATCGCGGAATGCCACTGAACTAATGGCGCACATAGCTTGGTCTGAATTCTGCGCCATTTGTGAATTTCTTCCCTATCGAGAAAGGACCCAACAAAAAGCCAGGGAAGCAGAGCTCATGGACCTATGACTTCAATGCACTGTGCGTAGTTGGCTCTATAAGTTATCTGCGGTGCATTAACCCTGGTTTAGCTCGTTCGACCCACTTACTTTCTCTCGTGAACTCTCCAAACACACCATCGTCCCTGTTCCGTATACTGCCCCGCCAAACTATGCTCTTTGGATAAACGTTGCGTCCATTGTTGTCATTGGGGCCCTAGCTACTCGTTTCGCGTACAGCTATCTTGGAGACTTTATCTTCTCGCGCTGGACTTGGGCGCTTGGCGTCGTCCTCACGATGCTCACATTTACTTCTGGGTACATGTTTGTCAAGATTCGTGGGATGCCTCAGACCGCTCGAGGACAATGGATGGCCGGAGGATACCAAAACCAGTATGGAATGGAGACCAACGTAATTAGCGTTATATGTAAGTGTCTCGATATTTCGGGCTTGACATGAGACTGAAATAATTGTAGATGGCTCGCTTGCCTTTGCCCAGCTGATGCTCATTCTCGTCGTCCCTCGTGCCAAATCCCCGGCAAGCCAACGATTGTCAATCTATATCTTCTCCGCAATGTTGGTCGTTGTTTTCAGCATGCTCGTCTCGCTCTTCCGCCTCAAAAATCCAAGTGCGTACTATTGAATTACAATCAAAAGTATGGTTAACTAATTTTGTATCATTGTCTTACAGGCTATCCTTTCCGTATGCTTTTCTAGTGTACGCTTGTTTTAAAAATCTATAGTACCCAAATATACGGGTGTGCCTTCCGAAAGTCATTCGTAGCGCATAAGTATCACGAGTTCTATCGCTCCCAGATGAAAAGCACGCCTCTACATGGAGAGATTCGGAAATAATCGGCAGCACGGTATTCTTAGACCACTATTGATTCCGTTATGCTCCAATGCGGCACCACTTGACACACCAGCAAGTCAGGTGTCGTAAGTATCAAACAGGTGTCACTGCGGCCCCGCAGCAGTTTTCTTCGCAGAAATCTCGCCAAGCTGTGCAGGCAGCCTGGGTCTGTATGATGTCGACCGAAGACCGGGGTGGGGGCTACATGATTGAAAGCGCCAATTTTGCCAAGCGAGCAATTTGATTTTGGCTTGATCGGGTGCCTATATATCTTTCGGTTGAAAATGCCCCAAACATGAACGACATCCTTTCTACCTCCCGACGACCGGAATACATTCGGATTGACGAACCCTTCGAACTTGAATCATTCAGACCGTCTACAACACCCGTAGGGCAAACAGCCTGCGACTCTCTTCGCTCTCTATCGCCTAGCAGCACCATGGTTCCGCACTTGACAAAAGAACCAAAGAGCACTCTGGCCGAGTCAAGGCGTCTCGTACCAAAAAGACGGATGAAGCTTCTAATGACATATAGCGTCGACTGGTAAGAATACACAGTCTTTACCTGCTCAATGGTGGTTAATATCGATCGTGTGACCACTATTCAGGGTAGTGACCATCTTGATCATGTACGTCCCTGCCTGCGACACTCGTAGGCTTTACAATGGTTCCCCCCCTAATACACTTGGGTTTCCGACAGTGGTTTGTTCTACTTGCTTGATAGGATTGAGGCTTCAAGCGGCAGTTCTCGTTGACGGACACGAGTATCCAACATACGTGAGTGGCGGCCTCAGATCTTCAAGTTTCATGAAGTGAAACACCTTTGTTCAAACCTATAGTTTTGCGGTCCACGAAAGAGTTCCCCCATTTGCGTTGTATATGATTGCGCTGGTCGGTACGTTTGCCTGAGACCAAACTCGGTTTGACTTGTCCGCTAAATGTCATTTTAGCACCTGCTGTTATCATGCCCATTGTGAATCTGTTGACCGTACGCTCCTGGTGGGATTGGCACAACAGTACGCTCCATCTTTTTCTCTCCCAATGCGGTTGTTGAATACTTTTGTCTTGGCGCCCAGGCTGGCTTGGACGTAAGCACAAGTTTCGTGCTTGCTTCTGACATCGTGCCTCATTTTACGTTCTAGTACTCCTTGGATTGGCAACAACCGGCTCGCTTACCCAAGTTGTTAAAGTAACAGTTGGGCGTCCGCGTCCAGGTCTGTTGTTGCCACTGTTGTTTCGCGGACCAAAATGCTTAATGGTCCTTGTAGACTTGATCGACAGATGCCAACCTTCCACAAGCGCTGTGGACGGTTCCCCCTACGGCCTCGTTTCGGCAAACATTTGCACGTCAGACGACCATGCTAGGCTTAAGGATGGGTTCCGATCCTTTTTCAGTGGACATTCCAGCCGTACGTAATTCCTATTGCTTGTGTTTCGTAAATGACCTTATATGCGGCTCTTTTCGACACTTTCCGTTTTCTAGTGTCATTTGCCGGCTTGGGGTTCTTGTCTTTTTATCTGGCAGGAAAGATGCACTTATTTGACAAGCGTGGGCATACGGTGGGTGACATCATTGGTGTCACAAGTGTTGCATCTGAATACGTTGTCAGGGTAAAGCTTGGATTGCTTTGCTGCCCTTGACCGGAGCCTTGCTAGTTGCTATTTCGGTAAGTAGGCGCAATTCCGCACATTTGTTAACAAAGCCTAACGTATTGGGGTGACGTGCAGAGGACAATGGATTACAGACGTAGGTGACATTGCTAGAAATCGTGATAAATTCTACCTGAGCTTGGTGTTTGTAGATCATTGGCACGATGTTCTGGTTGGATCGATTGTCGGTATGCTTACAATGTTTTCCCTTGTGATTATGAAATTAATATTTCTCCAGGACTCGTTCTTTCCTATTTCAGCTATCGGCAATACTACCCTAGCTTGTCCTCTCCTTTCTCTCATCGCCCATATTCACCCCGTATAGCACGTTATGAACAAGAACAGGCAGGAATTCCAAGTCCGGATGCTAAAAATCAAAGTCCAGATCACCTTGAAGATGAGCCAACTCGAAACGGTGGAGAATCTATTGAGCTTTCGGGCACCGTCAAACGTGGTGGGGAGGATCTGTCAGAGGTGTGGAGAAAGGAACGAGAGCAAGAGCATGCGAACAGTCAAACAGCTCTTGCACGAGAAGACCCAGCGCAGAACGTTTAATTTTGGCAGCTCTACCCATACCGACTGTTTTATTTTCATACGTATGCATTCGCGGTTTTAGTCTCACGGTCATATTCTACTCAAGTCAAGGATGTATAATCGTATCTCAATTAAATTAAACGCTTCAGTCACATTTAACGCAAAGAGTCGATCCTGGTTGCCTCTTAACTCGGAATGCTCACTGGGAAATCTCCGCAAGCTCGATTCAATGAATTCAAGGTTATTATATTTTCTCAAGATATGCCCTCGGTAGTTGTGCCTTTTATCTAGATTACCGAAATAATCTGCGGATATTCCTTCTAACGCACGACTCAACTATTTCGCGTTGTGTATTCAGTCGAGAATTATGTGGTTGTATAGGGATGAGCATTGGTATATCCTAGATCTTTATACAAGAGTTTAGGATAAAGAAGCAAGACAGGGCGACAAATGAAACGAGAGAGAAGCCAGTAGTGAATAAATTAACCAATAATTCAGGACATGATGTTTGAAATAATGAAAAACGATGAGCCGCTCATCGAAAAACCCTTCGGCCCACTATACGATTTGGTCGCTCTGAAAACGGCGTGCTCACAAACGATGGGTATACTTTCGTTCCATCTTCGCTTGTAGGCCCGGGAGTTTCTCCATGTATCGATGTGGGGGCCGGGACATCTGAAGCGAACGGCCCTGTGCGTGCAGGTCTTGGTGTAACCCGGAAACCCGATAACAAACTGGATCGAGTCGGCGGCGCGGGAGTAAGTGCTGAAGTAGCCGCAGGCACAGGTTTAGGTGTCGAAGCGGCTTTAACAGGGCTGCGGGACCTAGGGCGAGCCATCGTGGTGGCAGGAGAGGGTGTGCGAGTTTCCGGGGTGATGGATGCACCGCGTTCGGAAACTGCTTTGCGACCGAGAAGGCTGACCGCAGTCGCACGAGGAAGACGTACAGGTGTCGGAGCAACGGATACCGGAGGTAATGTAGGTCGCAACGATTGGCCATTTCGAGAAGCGGCCGCCGAGCTTAGGACACTAGGTCGCGGAGCGGAGACTGCAGGTGGTAAGCGCAGATAACGAGCACGACTAAGCAGCGTGTTAGCATAGTCAGCTAGAATAACGTAGAAAAAGTACTCACGCTACTGCCTTAAGCCCCATTCTGGTCTGGTACCGTTCTTTCCAGTGAGTCAGCATTTTGCCTGAACAAAGATCAGTAAGATAAAATAGAGAGCCTTGAGCATGACATACGCAGCACAATCTCTCGTTCAAATTCTCGAGCTACACGCGCCAGCTTAGCTGACGGAAGCGACGCCCTCCATGTCTCAAATGCTCTCCGACGAACATTAGTTGCATAGAACCTAAGAGCGGGCAATGCCTATATGTTTGGTTAGCAAGAGTGAAAACAAACTGTTTGGTATCTAATCCGCTTACCTTGGATTTACTCTCCCATACCCTGAAAGTGCTAAAGAGTAAGCTGCGTTGGGCTTGTTCTCGCACTAGTTTTTCCTGGAATGAAGTATGTGAATCTATAACTGGGAGAGCAGAATGGCAAAAGGTAGCTTACCACTATTCGTAGATTTTCTTCTCTAAACTTATCGCGCCAAACATCCCACGCTTTTTCTAGGGCATACAAACGAATTTGCTGCTCTTTGCGCTCTAGACTTTCACGACGGCGCTGGGCATGCCTCCAAGCAATTATCCACTTTTGGAACGCGCGACGAACCATGTCTGAGAGCCAAGAAGATAAGAAAGGTTGAACAGGAATCCGCTATGTGTATACCTTCTCGCTTGACGTCCTGGAAACTTCGTAATAAACTCATATCTTCCTGTTTCCTGTTCTTCATATGTTTCCATTTTTCCCAAGCCAGCCTGGTTGGACTGGGTGAGCGACCCGTTATAAGTTAGCAATAATCAACCTCATACCGTTGGAGCCTTGAGTTCCTTTCGTCGACCGCTTGGAGCAGCTGGAGTTTATTGTCGACTACCGCCCCAATCCAAGTCTTAAGGGCATTGTATGCGATGCGCTATTAAAAGAATTTGGTGTCATCATCGGCATATCGGGCTGTCGACGCCAACCCACTTGTTTCACCATACCCTCCACCACATTGCCCATCCGCTCAAGCATAAGGTTTCTCTTGAACCGGTCTTTCCAAACTGCAACTTTCGTGAGCATGTGAAGACAGTGTATTGGTGACGACTAGCCTTGGAAAACCGACCGAAGCTTCTGCCGCTTTAACTGTATTTCCAGGCCGGTGAGGCGTCTCTCCGCCAACGCAGTTCGCCATATTCCGAAAGTCGATCGCTCGACAAAGAATCTCCTTGCAATTCTTGCTTGGCGAGCTTGTTTACGTCGAAGAGCCGTGGCATCTCTCCATGTGGAGAGCGCGCTGACTAGAAGTTGTTTTTGATAGTACTGAGCTGCAAAGGCATTGTCGTCCTTGGCAGCTTGGATGCGGCTACAAATCACATAGAAAGCTCGAGCCAACAACTCCTTTTCACCATGTCGTACGAGAGCAATTGCTTTTTCTGAACGTGGTTGGCCAAGGGTTAGCCGAGTAGAAAACGCAGCGAAGAGTAACGCACCTTCGAGTGACCGCACTTCAATGACCCGATTTCGCCACACCGAAAGGGCGTCTCGCAACAGTTGGGTACGGTTGACCCGCACTAGTTGTTCACCTCGGGCTTTTGCGACCCAGACGCGATGTATGGCTTGCAGAAGGATACGATTCTGACGCCGCACGTAATCATTCGCCCTACGTTCCAAAGTCTTCACGGGAGTCAGTGCAAAATAAAGCCAAACGTTACAACTACACTCACCCTCACTCGTTTGGTCTTAGTCCTCCAAATGGCAAACATTGAGCGAAGGATCTGACGGTCGTGCACCCCACGTATTGCATGGTATAAACGTCTGCAGCCACGAATAGTTTAAATAATGTCAACGCTACCAGTAGAATGACTCACGTATCCTTTCTCCATCTCGCTAAATATTCCTTCTTAATGCGATCGTCGCGCTTTTTTGAAGTGATACGTTCCATTACTCGTAGCTCCGCCCGACTTTTCCAAATATCGAACATGTCACTCAGTAGAGCTTTATGTCGAGCGGCTCTGAATTCAAGCGCACGCATCGGAAGCAGACGGACTGCTTGCAGTCGCTGTGACCAATGAACGATGCACCGATGCAAAAGGTTGGCGTCGTAAAAGCCTTCGGCTCGACTGAACGCCTCAGTTGATTGTCGCCAACGCTGTTTTCATACAAATCAGTAGGAATCGCGCAGAAAGATCCCGCCTAGACTTACATTCCAAAACTGACGCAATATCCTTTTATCAACCAGCGCCCTGGCCGACCGAAGCCTTCGCTTCATGTCAACCTGCCATTGTTGACGACGCCGTTTTAGCATGACTTGACGAAGGTGAGAAAAAGCACGACGTTGGGTGAAGTGAGCGTCCACTCGTGCCGCTCTTCGTGTCATATCCTGGTGGGCTCGGAGTTTATCCTGCCATCGAGCGAAATGCTCCCGAAGGGCCAACGCATGACGCGCTTCGCGAACCTGTATATTGGTGTCCTGATTGCGAGTTGTAGCTTCTAACATCAAAAACAACGCGAAAATGCTCACCCGAATCCAGTCAGCGTTCTGCTTCCAGAGCCGAAAGAACTTATCCAAAAGCCTATCGCGACGAAAATAATCGGCATCCTTTTCTAGTTTGATCAAGCGCCAGGTGTCCGTGTCGCCGGTACCATTCCGTCGCAGAGCCTCCTCACTCGTAGGTCGTATGCCTGGTTCTATGGACTCCTCCCGCTTAACTTGGACGATAGGCGTTTTGACCTTTTCGTGCGTAGGGGCGGGCGTAACGGGTGTAGTAAATCGGCTTCGGTATGCAAGAGATCGTCGAACAGGCGTTATGTCGTCAACGGAAGAAACAATCCGCACTGGAGGGGGAATCGGTTGAGGGGTGACTACCTCCTTTCCTTTGCTGTTGGCAGGACGTGCGGGCGCGAGATTGGAGGCTCGAGAGGATGGGGTTGCTATGCTTGAAGTTTCTGTCCGACCAGTAGTACTTGAGTTATCAGCAGTTGTGAGCTTGCGCAACAGCCTTTGCAGATTTGCACTGGCTTGGCTGGGTTCAGCAACATCGGAACGGTTAGAGGCGCTAGGTGTATCGTCGACAAAGCGAGCGCGGTAGCGAGGGGTATGCGAGGCCTGGCTATTAGACCCAGCTGCTTTGAGTGAGCTAAGAGGAGCAGGGGCAACAAACAGTGGCGGAGGGGAAGGTGGTGGAACAGACCCGTTCTCTGGCGCTGAGGCGTCGATGTTGCCAAGTTTGAGCTGAGCTTTTGCGATAGCCCACTTGTCCCCCCATTCCGTCCCTTTGACAAGCTGGAGCTTGAGCAAAACGTTGTAGTAGATCACGTCGTCGCTGGGAACGAGGCCCCGCGCGTCCAGTTCAGCGTTGTAGGCCTTGTAAACAGCCACAAAATTCTTGGCGGTTGCTGGGGCTCGTTCGATGATGGCATCGATGAGTTGAATGTCGTTTGGGGTAAGCTTTCGTAGTATTTCGAGGGCGCTAGATGGAATATCCTCAGAATGTTGAGGGGGTCGTGCGGGGGCTGGGGTTGAGACAGAGACCGTTTGCGCACGAGTGCGCACAAGAGGTGAGGATGTTCGTGTCGGATTAAAGCGAGACATTTTTTTCGTCTATGCACATAACTTCGGGATAGTTTATGTCAGCTATGAGGAGAACACACATCAAGCGGAAAACAAACCATGGTGGACTGGGGAGGTCACGCGTAGGTCGCAAACTCAAACATGTTCACGTTTAGTCACGTGATGCAGGATCTACTGCTTAGGGGCTATCGTAGGCTACACGAACACTTTGATGCCACGGCCATCGGGCAATACAGGGACACATTCAGAGGTTGCGAATCCTCCATCTTCAACCTCTATTATAACTCCATCAACGCACATATACGCAGCATCGGTTGATCCGCCCTCCTACCACTTAATAAGCGAAATTATACTTTGCCTGTGTCTGGAATAACTCACTGGAACCCAGTCCCAACCAGCACAACGATAATATTCAACGATGCTTGGTCCTTCTCCGTCTGCCGAAGGTGCCTCTTGAGAGTTCTTGTCGAGATGATATCGAACGTTCAAGTGGGCTGCACTTCTTGCAGCACCCATGCTATTCATAAGTGTTTGTGCGAACTGTTGCCTTGATCCCGGTGTGTCTCCGGCCATTTGAGGACTGCGCAGAGGTCTTATGACCACTACCTCCATGGTATTGTGATATGGTTTAATGCGTGCTGCCAATGGCGTGATCACAAACCCGGATTCGAGCCTATCCACATTCACCGTTGATAAAAAATATACGAATGGACCGTCAAGTGCGAGTTGCCCAGGAGTGCATTCGATGAACGAATCAGATGATGGTTCGTAGATTTGAACCGAAGAATCCTGAGAAATCGGCCTCAGATGGACTTTGGCGTGGGACCACCTATCGAGATTCCGCTTGGCGGCTTCAGTGAACCGCTCAACGCCAGGCATCGAGTCTCGTAGTTCCTCGGATGTGTGCAAGAGGTTCGCATGCAAGGCAGTCGAAGCAACCACCACAGAGAGCAAACATTCACCGACGGAGCCATCCGATTTGAACGTGGTATTACGAGCGAGAGTCAACGGACGCAAATTATTTGCACCACGAAGGTAAGCCACGACAGACTGTAGCTGGTTGACAGCCTCTAGGTCTGCGGCAGGAACCGTCGTGCGGACAAATTCTTGTGTATCTGGTCCAGCTACCAGAGGGTAAATCGAATGAAACAGGGCATTCGCTGTACCGGAATTCAACAAGATCAACTGCAACTCGGGACCGGATGGCGGGGTGGGATTACCCGATGCCAGACCCGCATATAGCGTGTTGACAATCTCGTGAATAGTGCCATCACCCCCGGAGACAAGTATTACAGCCTTTCCAGCGGTATCGACAGACGATGCGTATTCTCTTGCAAGTTCGCCGGCGTGCCCAGGTCCATTTGTAGTTTTCAACGTATAGATAACGCCGTGTTTGTTAAGAAGGGGTATGACGAACTCATCGATTATTTCGGGACCTTTCTTGTGGCCAGATGCTGGGTTGGATATGATCAACATTTGTACCGATATATGGGGTGCGTAATGGAGTTCGACGACTGAGGCCGCCCAAGATGTGACGCAAGTCAGACCCTGTAATCTCGTGATCTAAGCGCCAGAGTCTATCTGTTTGTGCAGCCCCTGAGGACTACCACTATCGTGCATCGTAACACAATCTCGAGACGAAATGTCTGGTCAAGGCGCTCGCGAGAATGTATTCCCAACAAGAATGACTCTAACTCTGACCAAGACTCGGCTTAAAGGCGCGCAAACTGGTCACTCGCTACTGGCTAAGAAACGTGATGCGCTCACGCTCCGTTTCCGTGCCATCTTAAAGAAGGTTGACGAAGTGAGTGAGTTGAACTTACGGATTGAGTTTATTTAACAGCTCCATATTTGAACAAAGGCCAAGAATCAGATGGGGCGTGTGATGCAACTCGCAGCATTCTCGATGGCGGAAGTCACATACAGCACAGGCGATATCTCATATCTCATCCAGAAGCAAGCAAAATCGCCAACATTCAAGGTGAAGGCCAAGCAAGAGAATGTATCTGGTGTGGTCATCCCCGCGTTTGAGGTGGAGCAGGTTAGCGGTACAGGTACGCCACTCCACCAATTTGGCAACCAATAATGAGGATATGAACAACTTGGTGTAGATTTTAACCTAACTGGCTTATCTCGGGGTGGCCAACAGATTCAGAAGACGCGACAGACTTACGCAAATGCAGTGAAGACCCTCGTCGAACTCGCGTCGCTGCAAACCGCGTTTACGATTCTCGACGAGGTTATCCGTGCAACAAATCGACGAGTGAATGCCATTGAACATGTTGTTATACCCAGACTCGAAAACACGATTGCGTATATCATTTCCGAGCTGGATGAAGCAGATCGTGAAGAGTTCTTTAGGCAAGTTGGCATCGGGTAATTCTGGTGATTCTGGGTTTAATGGCGGATCTAGGTTGAAGAAAGTTCAGGGGAAAAAGAAACGAGACGCAGCTATCGCTGAGGAAGAGCGATTGGCTTTGGCAGAGCAGGCCGAGAAGGCAGGAACGGAAATACCAACTCCAGCTCCAGCAGTTGACGACACCCCAACTAATCTGTTGGGAGACAAGGATGAAGACGTCATTTTCTAGGTACTTTGTTGCATATTCACGTTTCATATGGTATAAATCGACAGCACAAAGCTGGTTGTTCTTAATTCATCACGATATTTTTGACGCAAAACGACTGGCATGAGAGGCATCTTACGGATGTGGGGTGCATAGTTACATGTAATTTTGACGCACATGAAAGCAGAACGAGTACAAGTGATCCAGAAGAAAAGTATCAACTGGATGGGAGGAAATATGTGAGGGTAGTCGCGGTTACGATTGCGGTGGGTGTACCTCACGCCGCCTCGGCAGCTCCCTTTTCTGCACGCTTTCTGTCCTTGCGTTCAAGGATTGCCCGGCTAATTACCATTCGGGAGTGAGTAAAGTAATATGATAGCCATTCAATCGATTAAACCCACCGATCCTTGTCGAGTTTGAGCGTCTGGATGACCACATTGCTTGGGTGAATGCCAACGGGAGGAGTGGAGCCATTGGATTTGTCACGGTGGACACGGTCGACGTGAATGACCCACTTCTTCCTGTAAACCTGGGTAACCTTGCCCTCTCGCCCCTTGTACTTGCCCCGCACAATCAAAACCTCGTCATCCTTGCGGACAGGTAACGAGCGAACCTGTGGGTAGTTGCTTTTAGATGGGGTCCCGAGCTCCGGAATGCTTTCCGCTCACATTGTGCTTGCCACGCAAGTCCTTGGAGAGCGGGGCAGACATGATCTTCCGACGAATGGAAGAAGGTGCATCGAAATGAGCCTTGCGGCTTTTGCGGCGGGACGAGGAGACGTCTGGAATATGATTCGAGGTTAACTGGGTTATCTTCATAATCCATCCATCCAAGAATGATCCACCCATCCATCCTGCCGCTCAAAATGCTCATAATTTGGGCAGCAAACAGAGATTAGCCCCCTGTTTTACATCACATACTTACCGGGGTTAAATTTGGCCATTATAATAGCTCGAGGAGTGCCAGCGACACGGGGGAATAGCGTTTGTGAGTATCAACGAAGGTCCCGCCGGGTGCAAATATAGCCGCCCGGCGCTTGGTCTCCACCAACTTGTGTGACGAGCGCCGCGTTTGTAACCATTTATCTCTTGTAGCCACCCAGCCTCTGGCACGTTCGCCC
Organism: Ceratorhiza oryzae-sativae; assembly: GCA_030998015.1. Lineage (NCBI taxonomy): Eukaryota > Fungi > Basidiomycota > Agaricomycetes > Cantharellales > Ceratobasidiaceae > Ceratorhiza > Ceratorhiza oryzae-sativae. The sequence goes on along the minus strand of JARWMV010000234.1, from coordinate 431,541 downwards.
CGATATTCCGATCTTACAAGCTATCCAAAACAACAAAAATCGATGTCGGATAAACCAAAATCCAAAAAGCTGATTTTTAAAGGGGAGAAAAAGTCAAAGAAACGCAAGAGAAGAGAGGGTGAGGAGGGGGACAAAGAAGATAACATTGATCCCGGCAGTAAGTGATTGTTTGATTTAAATATATCGCGATTATCCTAACCTGCAGCTGTAGCATGGGTCCAGCCTGAAACTCCCGAGCAAATACTTGGCCCAACGTTCATTATGCACCAGGCTGCTATAACTACTTGTGTTGCTTTTGACTCAACTCGCAATCGTGTCAATATCCAAGCGATTAGCTCGGCCTCCTCTTCTACAGGAGACTCAAAACCCCTCTCATTTACTCCAACCGAAGTCAACCAAGTATGGGTGACGACACGAGTCGCTGGCTCTCCAACAATCAACCTTCGTACTCCAGAGGGAAGGTTCCTTTCTTGCGACGCGTACGGGCTGGTGTCTGCAGACAGAGAAGCAAGAGGGCCGCAAGAGGAGTTCACCCCGGTCATTTTGCCCGAAACAGATGAAGAGGGAAATCACATGGTCGCGTTTATGAACATTTACAACAAATACCTCTCAGTTGACGAGGTTGCGGGAGGTCAAACTACGTTGCGTGGTGATAGCGACACAGTTGGATTCAACGAGCGGTTCTGGGTGCGCGTACAGCATGAATACAAGCAAAAAGCTGGGGAGGAGGACCGGAAAAAGACAGGCAAGACGCGAGTGCCAGAGATTGATGAAGTTGGAACCAAGTGAGTGTTGTCAACCGTCGCTCTCCCCAATCCACAACTCAACTCAAATGGCCAGCCATAAATTCCAGGCTTGGGGGGCTGGCAAGTCTATAATTTCTTCCGAGGAGAAGAAGGCGGTGGGTCCGAGATTGGTTTAGCGTGGCCTCGGTTTGAACTCATCGTACTCCTATAGCTCAAGAAGGCCCGGAAGGAGGGAGCCTTGGCAGAAGCGTTATTAGATCGCCGGTCTAAGCTAAAAAGGTGTGCATTTGTATCAAGTCACTACGCTACGTCTCACCTTGTGTATAGTGATCGGTTTTGTTAGCAGCCGCAGTTCTTACCCAACAGACAAACGGTGGCGGGGTATCGAAACTGTATTGGTCAAGCGCCACCGGACTCGGCGATGCGGTTTAGACTACAACGATTATGCGGAATTTGATGCCTTGATTGGTGTGCTACTACAATACAGAGCTACTTCAAATTTCTTCACAATTGCCAATCATGGCGTTCCCCGAAATGCCACATCATGTATTCGTTTTGGGAGTATCTTCACGGTCCCATGGTGCGACGCTGGCGCCCAACCACTTTGAAAGTACCATTGCTTTGTACTAGCGCGCGTTCGTTCGTTGGTAACCAACCCTCTGGGTACGGTACGCTCGATTCGGAAAGCGGGGTGCCGACTGACGTTCCACGTATCAACATCTGGAACAATCTTTTAGCAAAAGCGGATTTCTTTAGCTCAAACACTCACCTCGCCTCTTGGATCGTTCCTGCCTCTACATCACTCTCGCTAACACCAATTAATTTCACTTCTACGCTGGGGGCCGGAGGACCGACATGAAGTGGGTCCTAGGTTCTGTTAAGCTGGATCCAGAGGAATGCGAATTGAATTAAGCCACTTACTTTAGACACACGGCTGCCTCCGATTGACGGAAAGTGCCGCTGTAAATCCAGGGGATGAGACGCTAGAATTGGCGAAGCAGATAGAGGATGAATATGAGCACGAGCAATCGGAACCGAAGTCGCGATTGAGCAGATTGCTTGAGTGCTGGGATCGCTTGGTTCTGGTTTTTCGTCAAATACAGGTGAGCTAGCAAAGCATGCTTACTTACCTCCGGCGGTGACGACTCCTTTCAGTTCGCCAAGGCTACAGCGAATTCTCGCTTCGTCAAACACGACTCTATCCCAAGGAGTTGTTCGGCTAATGCTACCCTCGAGCAATGCTCCCATTTTGCGCTTCCAAGCAAGCGTATACAAGAAGGAGCCCTTTGCTATTTCTAGAATTTGATTTGAGAGCGTTACGAGCTCCGATGGTGTGATGAACAGCAGCGTCGGTTTGACTGAGGCAACCACGGATTTAAGATTATCCTCGACGCTCTCCGATTCTAGAGTAACACAGGGTAAACTTTGGATAACCCTAGGACTTGGGGGAGCTCACCAGTCTTGAATAGGCCAACGTTTGGTTTGATAGTAAAGCTTGTACCTTTTGTGTACAGTCAGCTCTGAACCAGGATATCGTCTTTGAAACGCACCCTCCCATAATGCTTGAAAGGCGACTGCCATCCCGAACGGAGTATTCATTGAAAAAGACGACAGGATACGATCTTCGGCTGACACCGGAGAAGATACTGCAAAGAGTCCGCGGCCCGATACAACAGCGGCAGTTATATTCTATTTAGTCGTGTGATCAGGTGGCTGTATCAACGAATAAAGGCAACCCCATACCTGGTGGGTTAGCTGGACAGCCTTGGGTTGCTGCGGGAAAATAATTAGGTTTTATCGAAGGAAGTTCGAAATACTACCCACTCCCGCCTCATCCCCATAGTACGATATCATAAATACGTCGTTGGCAGCTAGAAGTTTCAGTTTGAGCAACATTCAGCGTCAAGATTGTGTACTTGACCTACTTGGAAGGTCAGCCTGTTCTAGATTTACAATCTCCGAGTTGTCATTCAAAACGTCCGTCCAGCGTGTGAGGATTAACCCGGTTCTACGGGCATGAGACTCGGCTAGGGCGTCAATTTCACCGACCTATAACAAAGGCATCGTGACACCGAGGGATTCATCAAACTGAGCGCATTGAGACTTACAACGATCAAGTGGAGACCATCCTCTTTTTCGTCGGCCAGCTGCTCGAGCAATGTGTGCAAGAACCGAGATTGAACAATAATTGCCGAAGGCGGATGGACAGAAAGAACCGGGTTCAGAGTTGGAGATGATTTATAATGATAGGGTGACCGAGTATGAACTTAGCGCCAACACGGAGAGAAGACACTCTGAAAACGAATCAATAACCGAACTCTCTGACTTAAGAGTTGAAACGTGCCAAAGTTATCCTCTAAAAGTAAAAGAACACTCGAGTCCCGGGGGGCAAGATTCAACTTGCGGACGAGTCCTGAGCCCAGAGCAGATATTTTATTCCGCAATTCGGAGTTGGTGATCTGGAAACGTGGGACGCTTAGGCAGTGATTCGTTGTGCCATTATGAACTGACCTTGGTTTCAAAAAAAATCCGTGGAATTTTCATATCCGCTTGTATCAAGTTATTTACGGTAAGAACGTCGCGCTTGGGGCGCGTTGGAAGCTACAGACGACTATATCTACACCATGCACGAGACGTGATCCACTGAGAGCTTACAGGCATATACATCCCAACACCGTAGTTCCGGTAGACTGCGCTCTCGGTTGGACGCCTTACTTTAGAAGGTTCACTCTGTTGACCAAGTACAAGAGGATGGGCGAGTGGCTCTGACCGAGAGACGATGCCGGCCGTCACTGTCAGAATCAAACCAGAAAGCAAAACAAGAGTAACGTCATCATAACTAGTCAAGCCGCTCAGCAGAGACATTCTAGGTATATTCAAAATAATCTTGTTCTATTTGAAGTTTTTGGGTCAGCTTTTGAGGTATAGACTGTCGTTGTCTGGTGGAGGAATGTACTTGATAGAAGCCAAAACTCCATGACCCCTCATCAACCCCCGAGACCCTGTCATAGCCACTGAGCGCCATGTAAACAAGCCACAGCGTATCCAATCCTCGCTGCTGCCCTTTCCAACGCGAGCAATCACAATGAATGTTTCAGACGATATTTTACGCAAAGCTCTTCGGCGTACAGAATGTCGCTGGGTAGACTGTGAGGCGATTTTGTCGAGTTATGAACTGTTGGAAAAGGTATAACACACGCTCTCGGCCAGCATGCCTGTTTGGCTGACCTCGGTAATGGATAGCACTACGCGAAAGTTCACACAATTGGTACCGCTGCAAAGAATCGGAGCCGCATGGTGCTTTAACATTCATTAGTTATTTCTATAATATTAAAGACCTAGTTGCAGATATATGAGTGTCAAGTCCGACCAACCAAAACGAAGCTTTGCAACTCGACTTTTGATACTCCGGAAGAACTAGTAGAACATATTGTGAAATCCCATCACCTGGTTCAGATGTGGATTTGTCCGTCACAAGGTATATATTCTCATTGATGTGAACAATCTGCATTCACGAATTTGTAGATTGCAGAACCAATCTCCGGCGCTTCAAGACTGACGATGATCTCACAGATCACCTTGACACACATGCTACCCCAGGGGGCCCGCTACCCCAGGCTATCCTTACTCCTATAATCTCCAGTCGCCTTCCTCCTATACCAAACTCAAATCAGCCTCCTTACAAATTCTTGAGCTCATATTGCTCTCCAGCGACTTTCACACACGGGAAACTGGTCAAAGCAAAGCGGGATGCACTCAACATAACTGCTATTGATCCGACGCGAGCCGTTTCATATGTTCTGGAGACATGGATTGCTGCGGAAGAGGATGACTCCCTGGCAGAGAGCAAACGGCGGCAGATTAGACTGTCAAGGGGCACAACCATTCGGCCAAAGCAGAAATATGAACATCCATTCATGCCACCTCGGTTCTCGGGTGTAGTCCCGAGAGCCCCACAGGTTTCCGTAGGGTTTGACTCTCCTGGGTTTCACAAGCTTGCTCAAGAGGCGTTTGCCATAGTGCAGGCAGAAGGCTCGGATGAAGAGATAGAGCTAGGTTCCCCTATCGCCAAACCTGAACCTATTTCGGACGTCGAGTTGGATTCAGAGTAAACTTTGGTTATTCTAATATTTGATGTATTCCTTCAGTTTTCCGGGATCATGCCGTGTAGCCCTAACCGACCACCATCTGACATGTCTTGGACAACACTGACGCCTTTGCTCTCAATTACCGTTCATTTCTGACGCTGTTTCATTTTTACTCATTTTATCACTACAACTTCTATTTGATTCTTACTTGGCTGGGTCGCAAGACTTAATAACACATGTCTCCTAAACATCAAACACGACCAATGCCTTAGCTTTACAGTCATAACGAAGATGGAGCAGGGTTGGTTCATGAACAAATATACAGTGCGGACAACGAGAATATTTGATCGACAAGTGAAACAGATACCGACATAAGAAAAGTAATGTGCGTACAAAAAGAAGAGCGCGTGCACGCCGAGAGCTGGCCGAAAAGCGAAAACATAGATCATAAGTATTTATAGCATACACCTCTCGCCGGCGTGCACGGTTTCATAAAAAATGGGGAGAGGCAGGGGGTAAGTTTACAGTCTATTCGCACTCTGGCGAGAACACGGGTATCATCTACTCTACGCCCGAGTCCTCGTCCTTACCACGCGCGCCGGTCGTGCCCTAAGCACTCGGCGTTGCACGGCACACGGTACTGTTGCGGGTGAAGACGGTCGAACGTAAACGGTCACATCGTCCTCGGATGCCGCGAGTACCTTTTCGGAGATCGCCATCGCCATTGGCGTCCCGCCGCTTTTCTCATTTTTGAGTTCAGATGTTACTCCTGCTTCGCATTCGGGTTCGACCTTGGGCCCTTCGACGTCGGGAGTAATCTCTTTCAGCGGCAGGACATCAGCTAGGAACGACTGTCGCACGTCTTCGGGGAGATACGGCTTGAGGCGTTCCTCGACAACCGTACGTGCGTCCCCAAGCGGGCACCACATGCCAGATATATCTGCTGCCTCGATGCCTGTGCCAAAGTCGATAGAAGCACCATGCGGCATGCTCGAAGGGTGAATTTCCGAGGATAGAGTGCTGGTATGGAGAACTTCTGAGGATGTGGTTTCGGACGCAGTCGAGGTGATAGACGCGGACGATTGAGTGGAAGATGGAGTCGAGGAAGCTGGGGATGAATTATCTGTCGAATCAGCTCTGGGTACTTCTGGCACTGGGGCAGCTACGTCGACAGTCCCAGGCGTCCTAAATTGTGCATGACACGATCCGGGCACCCGGCAGGCACGCAAAAGCGCTGTCAAGCTCACGTATGAGCCTTCAATTCGACGAAGCAGTACGCATCCGCGTACGACGCATGATCCGTACTCGACACCTGATCCAATCCGGAAGATACGCGTCAATCAATCGAACCTAGGGTGGCCAAACTCGAGACGTACCGTGTAGGACAATTCGTTCAATCGGCAGTTCCTTGTCCTTTCGCAAAACGACACCCCGCGTGGGGCCTTCTGTGCTTGGTCGAGGCTTCACGCCACCAATTGATACACGCATGCCGGATGGAGCAGGACAGCCCCACGAGACCGAGTCACGGCGCTTCGAGGATGCATTCCTAGCATGCGTAATGTTCTTTCCTAGTGCGGAATCTCTTCGGCTGGCGCGTGTATGCGGTCTTTTGTCGACCAGCTCGGTCCACAGTACATCCACCTCATCCGCACAGAGACTTTCTGGACCATCCACGTCTTCTGGATCCCACATATATGATGTAGGAAGAATAATGGGCGAATGGACGCCGAGAAGTGCAAACTCGGCCTCGAACCTCTCGAACGATGAGCTCAACTCAAACCCGAGGCTTGTATTGCATGGTTCGGGTTCAAGAGCAACATCGGTCATGGTCACGTCCTCCTGGTCCTCAATCTTAACCGCCCAAACGTCGTCTTCGGGAAGTGAAGAGGCCGCTAGAGAAGACGCTCGGGACGACAACGAAGGCGGCGACATAGACGATTCGTGCTCCTCTTTGACTTTGATTCTTCGACCTTCTCCAAGCACTAGACCACATCCTATCCCAACCAAAGGCGCATCATCCGTCGATTTCTGGGGGCTCGGAGGGCCGGAGTCGAGGTTACACATCATTCGTACGTGAAAGTCGCCGTCCTCGACGTCGCTGTCCTCGGCGTCCGCAAACGTAAGCGCATGAGGCGTGGGTGGCTCTATGGAACTTGGATAAGAAAGCGAGCGGCGGAAGTGCGTAAACTGGGAGCTCGGGGCCGGAGCCACACGATTCCCTGTCAATGGTAGGTTTCGGCGGGAATGGCGGCGTGTTACGGAAGGTCCACTAGATACCGGCTCAGGATCGGACTCGTCCTGTTCAGGCTCAGCGTCGGGTTCCAGCTGGGGCTGAGGGTCCTCCGGTCTCACAGAAGGCGAACGAGAATCGGAGCGAGAGCCTAGACGCAGGCGTATGCGCACTTTGGATTTGCGTTCTCGGTGTGCTTCAACCTCGCTCTCATCGTCTTCGTCTGGGAGCGGAGACATACCGTCCATGCCGAGCTCGCGGGCGGCGGCACTCCAGCTCTTGGTCCGTGTGCGCTTGCGCGAGCTGACGCGCGTCGCGTCCATAGGCTTGGAGACCGGGGCAAGAGGCTCGGCAACAGAGACAGCCGGCGACGGCGGGACCGGGACGTCGGCCGGCTCACAGGCTGGCTCCTTGGGCGTAGGGATACCCAATCGGTCCCACGGGCTCGCGAACCCCGCGGCCTCGGAGAGGTACCATGAGGTGCCCTTCTTGCGCTCGGCGGAGCCGTCTGGACTGGGCCCGATCGCACGATCCTCGAGCGTCGGGGTGTCTGTGGGGTGGCGCGGGCGGGGCTGCAACGAGTGGCGCAAGAGCAGCGGAGGGGTACCGCGCGCCAGGTGCGTTCGAATGTGCGTCGAGACGGTGGATGCTGGGGTGTTGCCGCTGCAGACGCGCATCGCACGCGGACAAGGGGAGGAACCATCGGAATTAACTCGTGTCTACCCACACAGTGCGTCAGGGGCTCACCCAAGTTTGATAATGCCGGTCTGATGCACAACGTCAACAATTTGGCGGGGGGTCAGCGCGCGGTTCTCCTAATCGGGATCGTCAACACTCGTCACCGCCGTGCACGGACCATCACTCACCACACGGGCGAGGGCGGCACAGATAGCCATGAGAATCTTGTCACGTGCATCTTCGGGCGAGATACGGTGGACGCAGCCAGGCGGGGGGAAGTCGGCGGGAAAGTCGGGCCCACCGAACAGCAGGTGCGGCGCGGGTGGGGCCACGGGCGTCGCGGGCGTCGATGGCGCCGATGCCGACGGTGGTGCGCGGGTGGCGGGTTGGGGCGGAGGGAGCGGCGGGGTCGTGCGGATGCGGGCAGGAGGACGCATGGGAACGTCGCGGCGCAGCAGTCGGGGACGCGGTCAACGCAGCGGTCAACGTGGGCGATGTTGGTGCGTCTGGGATGTATGTGGACGTGTAGAGTGAAGACCGCGTGGCTGTGCTGCCCCCTTGTTAGCAAATCAATTCGCAGAAAATTGCACGGAACCGAAGCTCGTGTGTCGGTTGCCAGCCGGCGTCGTTGCGCTCGCACCTCGTCCGACGCAGGCTCTGTCGGCCGCACCTTGTCGTTGTCTGATCGCCGTCGATGGGTTATCGGTCGGCAGTGTCAACCACGCGAACGTGGTAAGCCACCCCGAAAATCTCAGATCGTCTACAGCGATAAACACCCATCAATATTCTGCGTCACTCCAGAGAAGCAATTATGACATCCCAAAATGAAATTGGTCATATCGGCACAGCTATAATACAGACACAAAAAGCATGCAGGATCCAAGAATACACATACCTAGTTCACTCTAAAGTACTCGTTGCCCTTGCCCCGCGACTCAATCCGCACCGGGTCGTCCAGCTCCTCACGTCCGGCAAAGTTGCTGATTTTAGGTGCGTCCGCAGCGAACGCGTCTCGCGTTAACCATGCCATCCGGTCTTCTCTATCTGCGACCCTACCGCTGGCAGGCATCGCATTTCCAAGCACAGGCTTCATCCCAGAACTGCCAGGGATACTGCCTTCAGTCGGGTTTGGTGCCCAGAGCCAAGACCGCATATCTTGGGCATGTCCCTGTAGTGGCGGAGGCTGTTGCGGTATATGCGCAACCTGTTCAAATGGCGTCACCGGTTGGGAAGACCCAGTAGTAGTAACCTGGCTATGCTGTGTGCGAAACTCGAGTTGGCTGTCGTCCACGGGAGGAATAGCCACACTCAGATCGGGTTTCGACCGATTGCGGTGTTCCGACTCGGGGACCGCCATCGTCGTATCGCCGTTGCCATCTGTGCTCGACTCGTCCTCGTCATCGTCTTGGGGCATCCCGTTCACCGTGATGCTGGCAGATATCGCATCATGTTTCGCCTGCTCGCCTGTCAAGTCCACATGCTTGATCCTCGAATACCCAGCCTCCCCAGGTGGGACAACCTTTACATCATGCACCACCATCAAGGCCACATTCACGTCACCGTGGGGATTCCCGCCCGCCAAACTTCGCACATACTTTTGCACCAGCCGCATTCCGTGCGCGCTCCGAGGGTTCTGCGTCAACACCCGCCTCCAGATCTCGGTCGCATACGGGATCTCGTACGTCCACGAATACTTTTCTCGTTCCTCGCGGCCGGTTGGGAAGACTGTTGTATGCGTCGACATGAACCGACCCTCCTCGCAGCTAAACGCGTCGGTGAGGCAGTAGCCGTCAAACTCCCTCATCGCCTCAACGACCAGTGTTGCTCGGATTTTGCCCACGTTCAGGCCGGCAGGCGGAAGCGCAATCCCGATCTCGGCGTGCATGCAGGTTCCAGGGCCGATCGTTCGTACAATATCCTCCATGTCCACCGGTAGCTTTTCGAGTGGACACCTCGCCGAGTGCATTTGGGCAAACACATGCGTTGTCGTAGGACGAGAGCGCACCCCGGCTCCTTCGAGCGTGCGCTCGGCCCAGATCGTAATCGCAGTTATGTACGCCAGTCGTTCGCCACGCCAAGCGCCAGGATGTGGATTGACGCCGTTCAATTCTGCGACCAGCGGCTCGCTGAGGGCACGAGGAACAGCCGGCGGAGGGTTGGCACTTCTGGGGAGCAATTCTGCGAGCTGGAGAGGTTCGTTTTTCGAAGTGGCATTCGAAGTGGAGGAGCTCGGGGGTGTGGTGGGTAGACTTTCGCTGTTGGATTGACCCGAACGCGATCGGATTATAGATATGAACGATGTCGAACCCTCGACAAGCTCTTGAATGGGATTGGCTGGAAGGGCAGGAGGCGGGCTTGCCGAGCTGCCAGTATCTTCTGTTTTAATCACCGGGGGCGAGGCAGAGCTGGAGGCGGACCCGGAGAAGCCCATTGACTTGGCTGGGTCAGCAGAGTTCGGCAAGTCATCGAGTTGACCATTGAGTACACGCATCACTGGGAAGAAATATTATGTGCGATCCCAAGAAAGCAGTTAAAATAATACAAACTTTCAGGGTCGTCGGCGTGCACCTTTTTGAGGACTTGAATATGACTTGAGATTTGTTGTCGTGTGCGATGCTGGCCGGTCAGGCGGTAGATTTCCTCTGCGATAAGCGCGTTGCGGCCGTACTGCTTGCCGTCGCGCATGATCCAGTTTTTCCCGTTGTTGGGGATGGTGCGCGCAGCTACGCAAGTAAAACATGAGCATTGGATGGGGAGCTGCAGGGCGAGGCGCACCTTGCAAGAATGCGTCTTGAACCTCTGGTGACCAGATCGCATCATGTTTTTCCCCGACGTAGGGGCGCCGACCCCGTTTTGCACCAGTGCCTGCGCCTGTGCTCGAGCCCTGGACGACTGCAGCTGGGTGAGCGTGAGCAGGGAGCTGGTTTGTCACAAGCGCGCCAGCGCCATTGGGCCGGTGTGGGACGGCGGGGACGGCAAACTCTGGTCGACGTGCAGGCGGTGTTCGGGACTGGGGCGGAGCGTAGGGGAAGAGCTGCTGGGGATACGCATAGGGCGAGTAATGGTGGTTGGGAGACCAGGTTTGCGGGAGTGTGCCCTTGTTATTATCGCTCGGCAGCTCGGCCATAGTTGCGATGCAATGCGCGTGAGCAGATGGGGAACACAAAGACCCAATTTGGTGTCTAGGGACGAGCAAGAGCGCACGCGCGACAGCTCTGGACGTAGTCGAGAGCGTGGTCAGGACGGGACGGCCCAAATACGCCCAAAGCCGGCTGGGCCCCAGTCGCTCGCGCCGGCCTATTACAATTTCGCCTTGGCTTCTGCCGGCAACACTCGACAATTGTCTCCTGTCCGCCCCCGCCGATGATCACCCCCAAGTTCGCCTGCAGCCAGGACGACACCTCCGTCGTCGTCGAGATGTATGTGCCCGCGGTCAGGGTGAGCGCATGTCCGCTCCACCCGCTCCACCCGCCTCACCGCTTTCATCCCAGGCCGCAGACGTCGAGATCCATGTCGAGCACACTCTGTTTTCCGCACACATAAATCCCTACTTTCTGCGCCTCAATTTCCCATACCCTGTGCTTGAAGACGACGACTCGTCGGCGTCGTACGACCCAGCATCTGGCACCCTCATCGTGCGACTGACAAAAGAGAACAAGGGTACACACTTTCCCGACCTGGATCTTCTCGCCAAACTTCTCGCCCCGCGCTCAGCTGCCGCACTCAATCAAGAGGGTCGGACCCGCCAGCCACTCATCGAGGTTCTGGCAAGCGCTGGGCCCGACGATCTCGCCCAGCATCTAGACGATAAGCTTCAGCTAGACCAAGACGTGTTTGCCCAAGGAAAGTCGCAGTCTATCATGCCGTCACATCTGACCCATAAATAACTCCCTGACAGCTGCGGAAAACGATTGGCAAATTGAGCAATATGTGCCCACGAAAATTTAGACTCGACAACGATTCAGCCACGAGGACAGCATACGGGTTTCTAGACTTGCACACCAAATACTTTATTCATGTCACAAACACTGAGAACGAGGTCAATGAGTTGGGCGCAGAAGCAGAGAATTCGACCATCGCCCGAAGGCGGGAACTCCGCGAGTCAAACGAAGACCACAAATGGGATGAAGAACACTACCTGTGCGTTTTGATCGAATCCTGCGTACATGCACTTGAACTCACCAGGCCATCAGCGCCGATTTTGCGGATGATCATATGATCCGTGAACTTATTCGGTGGGATCTGAAATTGGGAGAAGCCAACCAGTCATTCACGTTCACAGAAGAAGAAAATATGATGATGCTCCGTCTCCCACGAAGAGAGTGTAGGCAATACCTTTATCCGATCCGATCCTGTTTCTCATGCTTTACTAGACCTGCTTTCACCTTCTCGGACTGGTGAACTTTACATCACGCTCTGCACCATTCTATTTGCTGCCCTGTACGACATCAGAACAACCCAAAACGACCCCACCCCCGAATCGGCTTGGACAGTGTGCTCGCTTGCCCCTGCATTTTCCGCCCTCGACCCTTGTCCAGCCCCAGTATCCCTCCACTCGGCGCTGCGAACATGCTATCGGCGTGCGCTTGCCTTTCCCTTGTATCGATCCTTTGCACTTTGTCAGCGTATCCAACGAGATGTCTCTGATGTCCTCTCGCAAGGAACCCGGATTGTGACTCACATCATGCTCAAGACGAAAAAGATCCTTGATAATCATGATGTATATTACGTCTATTCGAAAATATGGGTCGACGACTTTTGTGCATGGCTCGCCACCCACACCAACGACGATCAACTCAAAACCCTGAGCGTAGAAGTCGCCTCTACCACCATATCCAAGCACGACATCGGATGGGATCTAGAAGAACTGGAAAGGGCAACCCAGGAAGTTTTTCCAGACAGTGACGATGAGGACGAGATGAGGAGATGATACCAGCGACTTGATAGAATCACACCTGATATATTTCAGAAATGAGTTGTACATATGAATACCCGAGTCTATACTATCATTTAATGTACATGTGAATCAAAGTTAGCCATGGTGGCTCATAGTCCGAAGACACCGGTCACCAATAAAAATAACACATAATGGACAGCAAAGCGATCAACAAAGACATGGAAATCTACCAACGTGTCTAGGCCTTGGCAGATGCAGGAACCTTTGCTTTCGTAGATGTCGTTTCGTCTTTGTGGAGGCGGGCTTTGCGGATGCTGGCTTGGTTGTATTAGATTTGGAGTAGCTGTGGTGGATGAGGGTGCAGCGGATTTTGCAGAGGCAGCCTTAGACGAGGCAGTCTTTGTCGTCTTAGACTTCGTGCTAGCAGCCTTGTCGTCTTGGCAGCCGCAGTCTTTGCCTTTTCAATCTTCTTCGCGTCACCAGAGACAGGCTTCTAATAGGGCCGCAATCAACAATGTTTCCAAGGCCATCATTTTCAAAAACAAAAGCGCACCTTTGAGGTCGTTGTCGCTTTCTTGGACGCGGCTTTAGTTGCAGGTGCCTTTTTGGACACAGCAACACCCGCCTTGGCTGGCACTTTCTTAACCACTGCCGATTTCTTCGCGGCTGCGGGCTGCGGGTTTGGCCGCCTTGAGACCCTTGGGAGGGGCAGCGGACGCAATGTTCTTCTTGGGCTTGAGTGCGTTGGAAGCAGTAGCTTTCGACTTGGTGCTAACAGTTTCGGAGCAGCTTTGGTGACAGTCACCTTCTTGGGGGCAGGCGCCACATTCTTGGGACAGTCAGTCAGATGATGCGCATATTGGTATAAAATAACATCTCACCTCCTTGGAATCAGCCTTGGCTGTCTTAGGCGCGAGTTTCACCTTGCCACTAGGACCTTTAAGGGGGGGGAGGCTCAGATGTATTGGATACAAGAACACAGATATAACATACCTTTGGGAAGAACGAAAATATTGCCTTCAGCGCCCTTCTGAATCGCGCGGTTGAGGTTGGAAAGCTGGAGTCCGGTCATCTCAATCTTGTACTTCTCTTCGATGTACCTGAAACACAATAAGCCCGAGGCCAAATTGTGGACATGTTGAACAGGTGGCTTACTTTTTGATAGTTGGACGGGAGACTCCAGTGCGGGCGTCTTCCTTGTTCTCGACAATGCATTCCTGTAGTGCAGAGTGGTTATTTACCACTGACTGACGATGTAAGAGTGTAGCTTACTGTAATCATATCGATAAAGCTGGGGTGGCCAACCGCAGCGGGCTTGGCTTTGGCTTTCGTATCAGTCTTGCCCTTGGTAACCTTCGAAGTCTTGGTGACGGTCTTGGTGAATGGCATAATTGGTTGAGTATTTGAGAAGCGGAAGAGTTGAAAGTCGAGGAGTCGAGAACTGGCCAGAGTTGAGAAGCGATCAAAGCCTTGCACAGAGGGTCTTTATTTATATCAATTCAGGTCCCAAAACAAACGATCGATTGTCACGTGATGGTACCTTCACATCACGTGGTTGACCAACGAGTTTGTTTTGATTGAACATTGACGCATTGGCGACGGGACGAACAGAAGTGATCAGCATGACCGCAGAGCATATTGGCTGCCTGGGACATAATTTAGGCTCTAATAGAATAAGCCAAACACGATATGGGGTTTGAACACAGAACGGCTCTAAACTGGTTCGAGTGAGATCATTGCATATGTTCAATTGTGAATACCCTGCCTCACTTCGAAAATCATATTTCCCAAGATTGTTCAACGATGGTGGGTACGCGTTAGAGGGGTAGGCCTCTATTAATCAGCAGCGTCATACCTCTAAAAGTAATACGCAGGCATCTTACAGACTAGCCTTACATCGCAAAGCTGGTATCCCACGGAATATTGCTCCGGGCCTCGGTGAATAATGCACCGAGATGAATTTCAGAGGGGCGTTGATCGGATTCGTGCCCGCTCGCACACACGTAAGCATGCCAACGCACTTTCGCTCAGCGTTTTCAGACACAAGAACACAAGACGTTCTATTCCTTGGCCTATTCTTAGCCCAGCCTGGTAATATTAGTGAGGCTTGGGCGGCAATAGTTTTAAGCATGCCCCCGATACATTCGGATTAGCGTAAAGATGGCTCAAATTATGGTAGCTTGCTGGTCTCATTCCTGGCTCGCTGGTAACCTGTGTCCCTTGGGAACAGGATTCTAACCTCCGAGGAGTTGGTCATATCGCTCGTGAGTGTACCACTCGATACGCGGGAATCGACTAAGGGTTTCAGCAAACTTCAAGCCCGGTACCATGCGCATATGCCGCAACAATTTGGTTCGCCGGAGTTCGTCCAGGTTGAACCCCTCATCTCTAAATCTTACTGGGCTTGAAAGGCAACCCACCTGTTTAGATGCGCACATGTCGTGCTCGACATGGGCCACGCATCCTATGCGCCGTGTCCTATGTTGCTCTTATCTTAACATTTTAGAAAGCGGTTAGCCAGGTTTATTTTTAGGATAGAACAAATCAGTGTGATATTGGATGAGCTCTTTAGTTGTTTGTCTCCGCAACGTGTGACAGGCAGGTGGCTACCAATCAGAATGCCTCCCTGTCAGCACCAGACCTAGAAGTGCGCATTCGGGTCTCCTCCAGATCCCAAATTCAAATAGCGATCCGACTCGATCGACTATTATGAACTTGGTCGAACCGCCTAAGAGGGTTCCCACTACCGGCGATTCGGGAGGTATCCTACCGTTTATCGAAAGGGAGAAAACTGTGTTTGCTCAGGCTCGGCTGAATAAACATCCCCGAAAGCTCCAGAGTACACATACTCGTGTCAAACACCTATTTCGTCAACTTCCGCCGGTCAACGGTTGCTGCAATACTCGCCGGGTAGAAACACCACGGTCTCCGACTACCCACAACTCACTAAATCGCCGCGGCGAGAAAGAGCTCCGCGGACATTTCTCGACATAGGTGGTATGAGTCATTGGTGACAACTTCATGCACGGGGATACATTATTCCTTGTGTCATTGTGTTCTCTGAAGTGCACAACCTATTTGCAAGTTAGTGGTACCCGGGTTCTGGTGAAGATGGGTGACATGATTGTGCATATACAATCACGGGCCGATTCGATGAAACTAGAAGGATCTGAGGAATATCTTGCATAGAGGTTACTCACAGACCTGGAGGCATGACCCTATCACGGCTTCAGGGAATTAGCAGAAACTATCTAAACATGTTCGACTGGATTGCGGCAGAGGCATCGTATTCCGAAACTTATGTCCTAACTGATATACATTGCGTAGTACCACGTCATTGTTGCGCGAATAGATGGTAGCCCCTAATATTAAGTCTTTGAAATTCCTATATTATAATCATATAAATGTTTCTAGGTTTTGGGTACAAAAGAGTCGTTTAGAAGGAGGAAGGGAAGGAAACCTGGGCATAGGCATCTCCCGAGAGAAAAGGCTAGTTTCCTTGCGTTCAAATCCATTTGGTGAGCTTGTGAATCCCGGGCATAGTGTTTTGCTCTAGCACAAGAAGATATTCATGGAGCTGGTCTAATCCAGCAAACCCGAGGACTGTAACCTTTGCTGGTGGGGGCTAAATTGTACCTAAGTTTCTACAAACGCGCAACGGCGTGGCGCCTATACATACCTTACGTCATCGTTACCGTGTTACTCGGTCTTGCACAGGTCCGAGTCCTTCTCACCCACCGTGGGCAGCCAAGAGTCTGCATCGTGTTTTACGATAGAAACTTGCTTTTCTGGCATTGGAACTCGTCAAAACATTCTTGGTTCTTACTATGGGCAACACCGCGTCATCTTCCGGCAAACACTCGCAGGGCCACAACATTCGCGATGAGACTGTGGATTTCGGCCACCTGTCGCCCCAGGGAATCTACACCGGCCCTCAGGATTGGAATCAGCAGATCGTTGGCAAGCTCATTATAGATAGGAAGCTTGCCCCATTTTATCGCCCTCTTGAGGATTATGAACCTGATTGGGATGACGAAACTATCTTGAGAAATCGAAAGATTAAACCGGGCGAGGAAGTATTGCCACAGCCAGTAACTATGCAAGTATTCGGACCGACCCCTGCTTCAGCAAAGAATAGTCTCAAAGGCAAAGGCGTCGCCGACAGGCGTGAATCTACGAGGATGTCGGAGGCAGAGGTTTATCACGGCGCAACAGAATGTCCTATTTGTTTCTTGGTTCGTTGGCTCTTTGCATTTTATTCTGTCATCGCTAAGACATTTGGCTTGTGATATAATTATAGTACTATCCACCCAACATAAATCGATCTCGATGTTGCGACCAAGCCATCTGCACAGAATGTTTTGTACAGATTAAGCGCAGCGAACCCACCACCACTCATATAGTTAGCGAGCCAGCCGCATGTCCATACTGCGTTCAGGATAATTTTGGAGTTACCTATGAATCACCCAGCTGGAGATCTGGCCTTTTCATGAATACCTCGGTAAGCCTCCTTTTGTCATTTGCTCGCACTTGCGTTCCTTGAATAGTACTGACGTTGGGCGCCTCTTCTAGGGCTCCTCCCGCCCAGAGCTTTCTCGTTTGACTGGCTCTGCCGTGTCGAACTCTTCGGCGGACTCGCAAGCGCCGCTGACATCGGAGCGCACACGACGCAAGTCGGTACCCCACCAAGCAGGCGAAGTTGTTACAATTGACACAATTCGCCCTGACTGGGAGGCCAAACTTGAAGCCGTTCGAGCCGCGGTCGCAAGGCGTGCCAATCGACGTATTGTCATGCGACAGGTCGGCGACCGGCTAATCCCCGTTGGCATTACGAGTGGGCGGGTTGTGCCGATGGCCGGTGTTGAAGGCACAGATCCTAGCAGTGGCAGTGGGAGGCGGAGCCGTCGCCCACGAAACGCCCCTCCTGGGGAACTACCTATGGGCATGACGGGACATGATCTAGAGGAGGTACGATATGCCTTGTATCCAGTCAACTCGCTGAGCTAATGTCATTATGTTAGTTGATGATGATGGAGGCTATGCGATTGTCACTACTTGAACACGAGGCCCAGCAACAGCGCGAGCGTGAGGCGGCCGCTCGAAATCCGGCTTCAAATCCTGACCCCGCCTCTCCACCCCAAGGAGCTTCGAATTCGTCGCCCGACCCTGCTTCGCAATTGCTACAGGATGACTTGGAACAATCAAGGCATACCGAAGCACTCGATCCACCATCCGTTATAGCTTCTCGTTCTGGTTCGAATACCCCCTTGCGTTCCCATAGGTCTCGTGTGTCCGAACCTGGCTCTGACCGCTCTTCTGTGGTCTCGCCCCGCCCGTCTTTTGACGTCTCACAGTCAACATCGTCGCATCACCGTACTGGGACCGCCGCCACCCATATTGCGTCTTCTCCGCTGAATAGTGCTGCAGCCCTAGCTATGGCTGTTGGTTTTCCCACTCCCTCCAACCAATCAGGTACTCCGCCCGGGCCGGCGGAAGTGACACCTGGGTTCCCTCCACGCACCCTGAACACATTATCCGCTGCAATTAGTACTTCTAGTATCCCCGCGGCGATCCTTGCAGCCGGGTCGAGCGATCAATCAGTTACTGATGTTGGCGAGTCTACCCAGATGAGTCAAGACGGACCGGCGGATGATGCTTCAAGCGCTGTAGAGCCAAGCATCGAGCGCCAAGGAGAAAGTGCGGCTGCGGTCACTTCTCCGCCTTCCAGTGAGGACACCGCCCAACTATGCATTCAGCCATCTGCTCGGCCCACAGCTCCTGCATCAAGAGCGACCGCCGATTCTACCAGCTCGCTACCCAATCCATTCGAATCGCCTGTCGTCAAATTTACTGTGGACGATGCTTCCGCAAACTCTCCCGTGGTCGCCCGAGGGCCCGATACGGAGGCTCAATCATCGGTGGCTTTCCTTGCTCCCGATGCTCGTACCACAACATCCGAATCTGTTATGTCGACGGACAGCCAGCAGCACAAGGGCGATAGGTATGATGTGTTACTATCGTCTCCCGAAACGGAGACAGATGAACCGCTGATGAGTGGGCCACCTAATCTCGCGCGACTCGACACAGCCGATTCGTTCAGCCCAGCATAAAGGGCCAATAGCTTGATGGCAAACGCACGATGAAGTACATGGTTGAAACATTTCCCGATTCGATGTCGAAATATGCATCAGCGGAATATTTTTGGCTCTTATATGATGTAGCGGTGCGGGCATACAAACCGCACCTTTTTTTAGAGCTAAATCCCTCGCCTCTGGCGTTGGTGCTTTTGTATATCTATTAGACGTGGTTGTGGCCCTTTGAAATCCAATATGCTCCACTATTCTTTCAGGTAAATCAACCCCCCACGAGTTCGGGGTTCCGCCCATGAGCAAGGATAATAGACGACAGTGGCGTCTGAGTCAGGAGTTGGAATCTAGTGTTTGATTCTGATCTAGTGGATCACTTCCGGGGTTGTGTTTGAATATGCGGATGAGTCAAAGGGTGCAGGATGGTTACGCTTCTGTTTGGGAACTCACATGGTGTCCAAAGTGTCCGAACTGAAAATAGGTCGTCAAGGCCATCGAGTCGCTATCGGCGGAATCTACGCCACGAGAGCTCGATTGCCGCGCAGGAAAGTGGCCGATAGCAGCAGATTTGAGCTGGCACGGTTGCCTGATTGCTTGTTCGGGATCCCGGGAATCTGGCGAAACTCAATTATCCACGATCACAGTCTCGCCCATGATCTTCCCTTGGTTGTTTAAGAAGTCGATGGATAGGCCGATCGGTGTCCTGTCTATTTTCAAAGCGGCCAGTGGTTTGTTTCTCTGGGCGAGTGCGGGCCCCAGATGTGTGTGTGTGGGCTGTGGTGTGCTGTGCTGCTTGGGGCAGGCCGGTGCTGGGTGTGTGAGTTGTGTTTACGCGGAAAGTGGAGGATAGATGAGTGCTGCGGACTTGGCACCGGGAGATTGTTTATGCCAGTAGTGCCCGCGCGTATAGCGCTGTTCCCACGTGAGTGATTTGCCTCGATCATAGCGCGGTGTCAGCAAGAAGCGTCATTCGGGTGGCTGGATTAAGGATTCGCAACCCGCGCAGTTGCTGGGGACAGGTTCCTCTGGTCTGGGTCCCAGTGTTGCCGCCGACGCGAATCGCCCGGATTGGACGCGGTCGGCGAGTGTGATTGGCCCGCCAAGTTCGTGGCTCTGGTGACATACCACTCGTGTGTCAGCGTCTGGGGCCTCCTGGTTAGAATTGTCTCGGGACTCCGTGTAACACAGCTGATCGCCAGTCATTTGTGCGTACTAAGAGCACCCAAGTCCCTGTCTGAGCCGTCTACAAAAGCCTGTGTGCCCGAGCTGCCCACCCACCATTCTCCGCAGATCACCCTCCAGCCGGTGTCGATATCCCGATGGTACGCCGCCATGTGATGCACATTAGACAGCGATTAATAACCCCCCTTGCCCCCCTCCAGTCTTTCATCCCGTACCACGTCGATCCCGGTTTCCCGCACGTCGAGAACACTCCGTGTGTCGAGAGCCATCCGCCCCTCCAGTCCACCCAGCTCATCCCGGCCTTTGACGACTTGCCTTGCGACCCCATCCTCTTTCAGAACCCCCTCCAGGCCACGCTCTCTCCAGGACCATGGGCCGCTCCAGGTACTTCTATCGAGGGTTCATGCGCATACAATCCCGCTTACCCAGCTATTTTCAGTTCACTCATCGTGGGACTATCAGCTAAATATGGTCCCCACATGGGATGCCTTTTCGCAGTCGTTTACGAGCCCGTCTTCCTCGACTCCTAGCTGTGATCCCTTTGGACAAATGCCGCTTCTTCCGTACGGCGCGGACCCAGACTACGAAGCCTACTCTCCCCCTAGCACTGCTGCCTCTGACCTGGAACGTTCGCCTGCCATCGATTCAACGCCCTCCGCCATCCGCAGCAGTCTGCTCTCGACACCCGTAGTCCCTAGCTCGGACCGAGAAGTCCCCCTCGTGCATGCCCGTTTGCGAACCCGCAAGTCGAACAAGGAGTCTTCCAAGGTGCGAAAAATGTGGCGTCCTGTCGCAAACCCTACCCAACTGACCGCGCTCCCAACTCGACAGGCAGCCGCTGACGACCGCAAGTACACATGTGACTTTTGCCCGGTCCAGATGGCACGCTTGCACGATATCAACCGACACATGCGTATACACAGTGAGTCTTCTAGCACAGCGTCGTTTGAAGAAGCCCGGTCTAACCGTCGGAATAGCGGGTGTTCACCCTTATGCATGTGCTGGATGCGGTGAGACCTTCCGTCGCACCGATGCGAGAACAAGGCATTGGTGCAAGCAGCCCGAGTGCTTCAGGATACACAGCGTCAAAGCACCTGCATCCAAGGTCAGTCGGTGTTTGCCACGTCTTTGCGACTATTTGCTCACAGCTCGCGTGTTCAGGCCCGACGAAGAATCCCCACTTCGTGATTTGATTTCCCTTGAGATTTGGAACAAGTGGGACTGTTTATAGAATGCTTTCCAAGGACCATGTTAATTTTTGGGCTCTCTAGTAGATTGTAGTTTAGCATATGCTTTGTTTTATACTTTCCGCTCCTCGAATACTACTTCGACATGTATTGTTATCGCCATTTATGCATTTATATTCTGCCACACCACACGAAACGTTGCCAAGGTGAAACACCATATGATTTAGGGTGTTCACAGACAGATTCCGACAAAGCGCTCGCTCACTTTAGACTGATGCTACCTTGGCGTCGCACGGGTCACTCAGCATCCTCATGTATTTGTCAGAGGGTTTTACACAGTCAAGACACATTAGGTGAATCAGGTTACGATCTAAGGGGTGGGAGCTCCGTGTGCGGTGGGATCAGTCTATTTTGATTTTCGAAGGAGGATCTGTAACGCTCAGAGATCAGTCGAGGCATTGTGTGTTGTCATGAAACAGCAACGTACCAACAAACGTGCCCTGCATGTGTCAAACCCACCCATTCGTCAGTTGGTGTGGAAAACGAGCTACGAATTTGTACTGACCGAAATGTACTTCAATACTTCGTCTATCAGGATAACCGGGAAGCTAATCAGCAAGACGGCCTTCCACTCCGGCCAATTGAGTGGTGCGATGGAAAAGAGTGTCTGGGATACAGTCAGTCAACCCAAATCAAAGGGATCCGTGGAAAAGCGCACCGTAAAGAAGGGAATGTACAATATCGCGAAGTGAAGAACCATGCTAAGCGTGATAGCCCCGACTAGGAACGGATTCTTCCAAATCGGTAGAGCCAATAGGCTTTCGTTTTCAGAAAGAGAGTTGGCGGCATTAAACATTTCGACGGTGACAAGAATCGAAAGACTCATGGTAGTTGCCCGTTTAGCCATCTCGTTGGTAAACATAGCACACCCTATCTCTGGAAATAGGGAAGAGCATTGATGGAAGTGTGTCTAGAGAACGCGTGGATTAATGCGGGCTATTCAAGAAAAATTCGAGCATCTTACCAGCTGATAGAACGAGATCTGTGGACCGCCTTCGTAGAAAATGAACCACCAAGCATAGCCAAACACGGTAGCGACCCCCACATATGTTCCGATGATCAGATAGCGTATGAACAACCACTTCCCGACTAGAGGTTCCCGAGCATTGCGCGGAGGCATTCGCATAATCGTGTGATCCGGCGGGTTGAAGCCAAGAGCTGTTGCCGGAAGGCTATCTGTGACAAGGTTGACCCAGAGAAGTTGAACAGGAATCAATGCCTCCGGCATCCCAAGAAGAACAGTCAAAAAGATGCTATGTGCTACGGTTAACAGTTGAACTTTGGGTGAACAATAGATATGTACCTGACAACTTCGCCGATATTCGAGGAAACTAACCATACTGATCAGTGTTCCGAAACACGTGTTAATTGAACAAGGGCGTACTGAGATAGCGGATGAACTGCTTCGTGTTGTTGTAAATGAGTCGTCCTTCTTCGACAGCTTGCTCGATTGTGGCAAAGTTAGAATCCGCCAGGACCATATCGGCAGCGAGCTTTGCCACGTCAGTTCCGCTCCCCATCGCAACGCCAATGTCGGCTTTCTTCAGAGCGGGGGCGTCGTTGACTGAGACAGATGCAATGTCAAGAGACCATCTTGATGTGGAATGACTCAAACTTACCACCATCACCAGTCATTGCAACCACAAGTCCCAACTCTTGCAACAAATCAACCAGCTGGCTCTTGTGACCAGGCTCTGTCCGAGAAAAGACACTTGCTCGTTGAACCGCCAAAATCTTTTCCTCGTGGCTGAGTGCATCTAGTTCTCGCCCAGTATAGCTTTTACCTGTCAGATCCTCATTGGGCCCGAAAATTCCAATCTGGCGACAGATGGCCTCGGCGGTTTTCTTGTTATCCCCAGTGATACATATGACCCGGATTCCGGCCGCCCGGCAGGTGGCGATGGCTGCACGAACCTCAGGCCGCGGAGGATCCAACATACCCACTAAGCCGACGAATACGAGATCGCGCTCGAACTGCGCATAATCTGCAGTGGAGGATGCTTGATAGTGCGAAGCCCCGGCATCTTCCTTGTCGGCATATGCGAGCGCCAATGTACGGAGGCCTTGGCTTCCAACCTCGGACACCTTTGCAAGGAGCTCGTTTCTGAGCATGGGGGTGATGGGTTTGAGCTGCCCACCGACGCGGATGGAGGTGCATCGCTCAAGAACAGACTCAGGGGCACCTTTGACGAATAGCACAGCGTTGGGGCCAGACGAAACTTTTGGGCGGACCAGAACAGACATCATCTTCCTGTCGCGCGAGAAATCGAATGTGGTCAACCGTTGGTACTGGGCCTCGTAGTAGTCGTTAACGGCCGTTGAGCGCGGACGGGGGGTGAGCGAACCCAGTGTTTTAGTAAGTTCGGGGTTGGGGGATCCGATTTTCTCGACCAAAACTTTCAAAGCAGCCTCGGTGGGCTCGCCGACGTTGGTATAGCTCGATTTTTCCTACCGAAATAATCAGCGACTGGTATAATGCTATCGCTGTCTACCTACCTCACTATACACAACCTTTGCATCATTACACAACGCGCTAATTTCCGCCAGGCGAATCACAGACTCGCTCTGAAGCTCCGGCCCACTAACAACTTGCCCCTTGGAGGTGGATATCGTGCCGGTTGGAGCAAATGTTGTCCCTTCGACATTATATTCGACTGGCGATCCGGTGGCATCAATTACAAGGAACTGGTGCAGCGTGTTAGGTCGAATACTCTGTAAAATGTGAACGATACTCACTCGAGCCACGCTCATCTGGTTTGTGGTCAAGGTGCCAGTCTTGTCAGAGCAGATCACATTCGTGCACCCCAAAGTCTCGACACTAGGTAGATTGCGCACGATGGCGTTCTTTTGGGCCATCTTCTTCGTTCCTAAAGCAAGGCAAGCAGTGATTACGGCGGCAAGGCCTTCGGGAATAGCTGCAACGGCTAGAGCGACGGCGATCTTGAAATAATAGACGGCTCCTTGCAAAACCCATGGTGTGCGGGGTCCCAAAAGTGCCTAATGTTTACAATCCAAACCAGGACGCATATAACGGTAATAACTTTTGCGAGCATATCACCGAAGTCGTCCAATTTGCGTTTAAGGGGCGTCTTTTCCGAAATTTGGGAGGAAATGGAGCGGTGGATATCCCCAATTGCTGTCTGCTGGCCGATTTGAACCACGACGGCCTGCGCAGTTCCGTTGACCACCGTGGTGCCCTATAAAAAGAACCATACGTGGGTTGGGACAATGGGGTATGGTATTATATGCTTACCGAAAAGACCATGTTGGTCATGTCTTGCTTAACTGCACCAGGGTCATTAACTGGGTTGGTAGATTTGCCTACGCTCTCGCTCTCGCCGGTGAGGATCGCCTGGTCGACGCGGAAGCTATTTGAAGTGACGGAAATGATGCGGCAGTCGGCAGGAATTTTGTCGCCCACGGCGATTGAGATGATGTCTCCAGGCACTAGTTCAGAAGCATGAATTTTCGACAACCGTCCGTCGCGCAAGACTTTGGCTTCATCTGGAGAATACTCCTTCAAGGCCTAAAATAGAGTGTTGATTAGTGACATTACACCAAGACTCGAAATCAGTCAACTGACGTCAATGGCCCTCTCGGCTTTGGTTTCTTGGATGACTCCGACAGCGGCGTTGGCCACCAGAATAAGTAGAATCACGGCTGGTTCCACAAAAGCCATGAATGGCCCAGAGTCAGAGTCCTCGAATAGCGCCAAAACAAAAGAAACAACCGCAGAGCCAAGCAAGATGAGCACAAGCTGGTCCTTGAATTGTTCGAGAATTAATTCCCAGAGCGGGGTCGGTGGCTCTTCGGGAAGTTCTAGCGCACGGAGCACTGGTTAGATGGCCCAAATCAAGCAATTGGTTGCGGCCTACCGTTCTTTCCATAGCGTTCGGCGTGCGCAATGGCCTGTTTTGAGGAGAGGCCTGCGATGTGGCTAACGGAGAAGTGGCTAAGCACCTGCTCAGAGGTTTTAGTCCAAGCATGGTCCATGTTCTGAGCATGTCGTGATTAGTGGTGGCGGAAGCGCGATTGAACAGAGACCTACTATGGAGACGACAGATGTGGGGGCCAGGTACAGCCTCGCGATTATTTAACGACCCGGCCGATGGAGCGTGTCCCAATCAGGCACAGACACGTCGCCCAGATCGGAGCTGACAAAGACTCTCCCACGGGCGCCGAAATCGCAGGCCAAACAAATGCCGCCCAACCATAATTCGATACAATCAGAGGTACAGGTAGGAATACAGCGCACACGACCGCATACAACATCAAATTTTTTCGAAAAGCCCAGCAGAGCTCCAGTAACGCATCCAACTGGCCACATCTTCCTCGCCTAAAGGCTGTATCGAGTCCATCGTCGGG
Source organism: Ceratorhiza oryzae-sativae (assembly GCA_030998015.1). Taxonomy (NCBI): domain Eukaryota; kingdom Fungi; phylum Basidiomycota; class Agaricomycetes; order Cantharellales; family Ceratobasidiaceae; genus Ceratorhiza; species Ceratorhiza oryzae-sativae. The sequence goes on along the minus strand of JARWMV010000234.1, from coordinate 406,022 downwards.
CTTTGGCTCGTACAAATACAGGTTTCGAGGCGCGGGACGCCCAACGCTTGGATTTCCTCGAAATCGATGCCAGATCGATTACGGGCCAACGTATCCGACCGCGCTATAGTATCAAATATCGTCTGCATCATGGTCGATGGGAACTGCCGACGTGCGGAGACGTGATCGAGAGACGAGGCAGCCTGTACAACCATTCGATTCCAATCGCTGAAAGGAACAAGAGACAACTCTTTGCCGCTGAGAAGCCTGACTACCTTACCAAAACCCTCCATGAGGGCGGACCACCGAATCGGCCGGGGATGCACTATGTGTACAACTGGCGGGAGGTGTTTTGCAGAACAGACTTCAAGTAGAGTCTTCGCCGCGGCATCAAGCGGTATCCACGATGACATCTAAGGTAAAATTGGGTCAACATGTGAAGAAATACGCATTGTAGGACTAACCCCAATAGCCTCAGGAAGGTGGCCCACCCCAATTGATGATGCGACCATCGCAGGAACCCAGTCGGTTTTAGTCCATGCGCCACTTCTGCTGTCGCCCGTCAGTTGGCCAATACGTGCAATACAAGTCTCATAGCCCATCGATCTAGCCATCTCCAAAATCTGTGCATTTGACATCAGAATAACTCAAGCTCACGTCGGACTGTTGAATTACCTTTTCAGCGACGTATTTACTTTCGCCATAACCAAATTCCCCACGCTCTGCAGAATCTTTGATATACTCTTCTGAACAGGTACGACCTGGAAGGCCGAGGCCAAGAGAAGAGATGGACGAGGTAAACATAAACCGGGGAGCATGTTTCGACGCAAGATCAAGCAAATTGCGTGTACCACGGATGCTAGGCTCAAACGACTGAAGGTTCAAATTGAAATCGACCTGCCACGCGTTCTAGGGAAAGGAAAGTTAGAGTGCGTTGGTATTGTAGGGGAAAACAACTGCGTGGCGTACATGAATAATGGTGGTTACGGCGTTTTGTATCTGCATTGCATCCCACATATAAGTCATTCAGTCGAGGGGTCAAGTTGCAAACACCTACATCGCCATACTGCTGGTCCGAGAGACCTAATCTGCCATCAGAAAAATCACATTCCAGCATAGTGAGCTTCGGGTGGCCCAAGAGCTGTGTATCAAACATTCTCTCCTCGAACGATCGGCGTTGGCGCTGTATTGTAGACGGCGCTCCGCTTTTGGGGAGTCGATTAAGAGCCCACACGCGTTTGACCTTGTCGTCACCAAGCATCAGTGCTAGCAGATGCGATCCAAGTGCGCCTGTAGTTCCAGTAAGTAGAACGCATTCCAATGGCAAGGCGTCGATGCGAGAAGCGGGGCAAGCGCATAGAGTCTCAGAGTACCTCTCAACCATTGATTGGCCGGTTGTTTGTGAGGTCTCAGCTGATGATTCAGTGAACCCGCTGCCTTCTGAATTTGAATCCCTTTCAACTAGTCCGAGGAGGTAGCCTCCCAGCTGGCGGGCGGTTGGGTGAGCAAAGATCGCTTGTTGGGTAAGGCATTCCGCTGCCCTTCGGACTTCGTCGTCAGAAGAAGCAATCATCGCCCCTTTAATTTTTCCCAGCAGAAGAGTAACCGTTAAACTACAAAGAGCTTGCTATTAGTCACTGCAAAGGTAGTGGGCCCAACATAGACGAACCTGTCGAGCCCGTGCTGAAACAAGTCCTGACAAGCGTCTGGCTTCCTGTGCAACAGGTTCTCCACACAAAGAATCAGCCAGGATTCGAGAGAACCAAAGTCTCGCCAAGAGCTGAATCCTTGAGATGAAGGCGAAGAATATTGTGCAAGCCTTGAGTACATGCTTGATATATCTTCGCTGTAAAGGCTAAGAGATGCCGCTCGGGCAACGTTTCCTTTTGGTGTTCGTGGCAGCGGTCGGTCTGTACTTGCAAATATTATGGCTTCCTTGGCAATTCGCGAGTGTGTTGATGCCCCCTGGTTGGCTCTTTCGACGAACGACCTACGAAACATTGGTTATTCACGAATCACTTCACGACTTGGTACGTCTACTCACCAGATTTTGCTGATTACATCCTCAAAATTCAAATCAAGAGTGGGGTCTAGCTGGGAATCCTCCAGTTCTATCAGCACTCCTGTTTGGGTTCGTTCTCTACCAAATATGACAACGGCCCGAACTAGGGGACATTTGATGATTTCCGATTCTTTAGATAGAAAAGTAAGCCACTTTTGCACAATAGTATATCTGTAGGACCTTACCCATTGGCACGGGGTTGGTCTTTTCCCCGTTGGATAGCACAATTTGATCATCTACGCGGCCGACACTGTAATTGGGTCCGGATTAATTGTGAGAACAAACGAATGAAAAGACAGCCCCTGACAATTTTATGAGTTCAGGTTTTGTAGGATGCAAGAGGACGAGGTCTTTCGTCGAGTAACCCGACTGACCATCCGCATGATAGTTAATCATGAATGGCACATGTCGCGGTGTACACTGTCACCTGCAAGTAAGATACTAGCGTCTGTGAGTAAAAAAATTCAAATCGTACCAACATAACGAGCTCAAAGGTTCCATCCTCATCGTCTTGAGGGATGAGTTTCAGACATGTGTAATCGGGAAACTCCACATATACCCAATCCTCTGGCGCTCTCTTCACAAGATCGAAAACCACAGGCGCACCCAACTCTGTGGATCCATAAGCCGCTCGTAGAGGTACCCCTGAGGTTCTGAATGAGAAAAGGACGGGATCAACTCAATACGAAAGGCTTGCCTTGCTTGACCAGTGAGTCGCCAATCCATGGGGTAAGAGGGCCGCCGGCATATACCTAGCGTTGGGTAACTTTATTTAGCCAGTAGGAAGGACATCTGCAACTACGTACCACGCCTCGTAACTCTTTTAGGACCCTGACAGCGTATTCGTCGTTTGACCAAGCCTAAGCTCCAGTAAGTAAGTTTGTTATGTACAAATTACATAAACGTGCCTCAAGGAAAGCCGGAACTGTAAGAAGAAATTCACACTGCGATCTGACTATTGTCTGCAACGAGATATGGGGGCTAGGGATAACCGGAGTAGCCTTAGGAGCAAAAAGCACCGCAGTATAGCCTGCACATTGAGGAAAGAAACACTGGGTCATGAACCCCTGAGGATATAGGATCAGCCTAAGCGTGCATAGAGCGTTTCAACTACTTACCATCACGTGGAAAGTTGGGAGTGCCATCAATCCTACGCGCACTTCTGGACCTCCCATTTGCCAGCAAGGAGCTGAGTCGATAGTTAGTTGAGTCTACCAAGCTGACCCTAGGGTACTTACGCTGATTGATGAAGTTTGTCAGCACTCCAGCCTGAGTGTAAGATATCGCACGGGGAAGTCCAGTTGATCCTGAACTATGCAAGATAGACACCACTGTGTTGTCAGCTCCAAGTCCAGCATAGGGATATGCTTCATGGCTGGGCTCCGAGTCGACGTAGGCGAGCTCGGGGAACACCTCCGCGAAGGAGGGGACAGTAATAATATGAAGTGAGTGCGTTTGCTCGAGTGTGATCGAGATGCTCTCGACAAGATGGGAAATTGCAGGGCTGCCGCCGGCGACCAAGTGGTGAGTATTTGTAGAAACCAATAGATGGGAAATCCCAGCAACTGAAGCGCGAGGGGATATTGGAAATGCCTACTCAGGCCGCGTGAATAGGTTGTTTGAAATCTCAAACATTAACAACGTACCACGAGGCCAGCTCTCATTACACCCAGGACGAGAGCGATGTTCACAATAGTGTCAGTAGACGTAAGGATCCCAACGTTGGTTCCTCGGGGAACCACACCTTGGGGATTGACTAGGTGTGCCACACGATGCACTGCAAGTCCGAGGTGCCTATAGTTTACATGAACAGGTGGTGCGCAACCGTCCTCGGAGCTGTCGACAAGGACGGCGAAATCACGTGTCGTGTTGTTTTTCATGTTATAGTCGACTAGCTCACCAAGAGCCAACGACCCATCCGTGGGAGGATGGGAAAAAGCGTCCACCAAGGCGACAGTCATTGCAAGCTTGAAGGTAGTCTAAAGGTAATGCGGAGAGGATGGAGTCGCTTAAGTATGACCGGGCCGCCCTCCAGACTCAGTTGAGCGTTTTTATAGTCAATACGACGGTTTCAGCGCGACCGAGTGAAAGGAGCCCCAGCCTCTGGCTCCCGCCTATAAGCCAGACCACATATGATATGCTCAGGGAGAAGAGAACATGCCAGCCTGAAATTGTATAAACGAGTTGTTCGCGATGTTTGGCGGCCGCGGATTGGTCCAGGGTCTGCTCTACCCAGGCTGGTTAAGCTAATTCAACAATCGTTTTGCTGAACCCAAAGATTGGCTCGAGATGGATCAGTATTCATCGTGTATTTTCCTCAATCCGGTATTCGTCGCCAGAAGGTGCGTAGAGCTGGCTTCGCCAGAGCCTTACCGTATTTGGCTCGGACGCACATAATACGCGGGGACTACCAAGAGCCATGGGTAACGTTGTATGGTCTGCCCATTCCCTTCTAATGGGCCTCGAGCAGAGCGGTTGGGGGAAGACCATGGTTCGGCTGCTGAGAATCAGAACAAGTGAGTCGAGCAAGGATCTGATTATCTGTCACATGATCATCACATCAGCCAATCATGATCTGTTCAAGTCGCTTGATTGTTGGCACTTCAATTCAACGAATACACTACAGCGCCGGTACGAAGGATATTTTGAGGTACAGAATCAAGACGGAGAAATAAAATGAACAATCCAAAATGCAAACATCATAATCACCGCATCCCTGCAGTTGCCTTTTGGAGGGCACGCTTGATTCCAAGTTGTGCCTTCTTGAGCTCATCGGCCGTCGAACCCTCCAACTCAAGCTTTTCCATGGCTTTGGCGAGCTCAGCCTCCACCTGTCCCTTCGCACCGCGTTTGAGCTTCATCCCGATCTCTGGGCTAGTAATAGTCCCCTCGACTTGGTGAATGTAAGCCTCAAGGTCGGCCTTGGCCTCATGTCTTGCAGAGAAATCTTTGTCAGCTTGCTTGAATTGCTCGGCGTCCTTGATCATCTGGTCAATCTCGGCTGATGATAGACGGCCAACAGAGTTGGTAATGCCTTTGCATAAAATATTAATATATGTGTTACTGAGACAAGTGAATTGCGGCGTACTGATAGATGCCTTGCGACCAGAGGCACGGTCTTGCGCCGAGACCTTCAACAAGCCATCTGCGTCAACCTCGAAAGTCGTCACAAGCTCTGCCTGTCCGCGAGGCATGGGAGGAATGCCGGTCAACTCAAATTCTCCTAGTAGCCGGTTGTCGCGGCACTGGGTGCGCTCTCCCTCGTATCTGTTCAATATGTTAGTTCGTACTTGGTTCTCTGAGGACTTAATCGGCCTACACAGGGAATGTGACGGTCGTCTGGTTGTCCTCGACAGTAGTAAATGTCCTGGACTTGTTGGTAGGGATTGGGGTATTACGAGGGACGACGACACCGAAGACATCTCCTTGCATAGCAACACCGAGCGAGAGAGGAGCGACATCAAGGAGGAGCATGTTCTGCGTCTTTTCGCTGGTCTGGCCGGTGAGAACAGCGGCTTGGACGGCGGCGCCATACGCAACAGCTTCGTCAGGATTGATTGACTTGTTGAGTTGCCGACCGCCGAAGAACTCGCTGACAAGAGACTGGATCTTAGGGATACGAGTAGATCCACCAACAAGCACGATATCGTCGACCTGGGATATCGAAGCTTAAGGACAAAAGCGGCCTTAAAGACCTGATCAAGAGTAGCGTACCTTCTCACGCGGGATCTTGGAATCCTTCAAAACCTTTTCGACGGGGTCAAGAGTTGATTTGAACATTGTCGCGTTGATCTCTTCAAAGCGAGCTCGAGAGATATTGGCAGAGAAATCCTCTCCCTTAGAACACATGTTACTATGAAAATCTAGGGATATTCAAACGCATCACTAACCTGGTAGAGGGAATCCACCTCGACAGTGGTCTGAGCAACACTAGACAGAGTACGCTTAGCGCGTTCGCATGCACTTCGGAGACGGCGTAGCGCACGAGCATCGTCGGAGATATCGTGCTTAGTCTTGCGCTTGAACTCGGCCTTGAAATGCTCAAGGAGCGCGTTATCGAAGTCCTCGCCTCCAAGGTGGGTATCACCAGCGGTAGCTTTGACAGCGAAGACACCCCCAGTAATGTTAAGGAGCGATACGTCGAAGGTTCCTCCGCCCAAGTCGAAGATCAAGACGTTCTTCTCAGTCTTGGATTGTTGGTCGAGTCCATAAGCGATGGCGGCAGCAGTCGGCTCGTTGATGATACGGAGAACATCTAGGCCAGCAATGGCACCCGCATCTTTGGTGGCAAGCCGTTGTGAATCGTTGAAGTAAGCCGGGACACTGAGTATTGTTGTTATTGGAGTTTCTATGCTGGAAATTTTATAAATGGTACGCACGTGACAACGGCCTTCTTGACGGTCTTGCCTAACTTGGCCTCGGAAATTTCCTTCATTTTGCCAAGAACCATAGACGAGATTTCCTGTGGGCTAAACGTCTTCTCTTCACCAAGGTACTCAACCTTTACATATGGAGAGCCATCCTTATCAACGACGGTAAACGGCCAGTGGGTCATGTCCTGAAGCACAATAAGATGACCAAACAAATGTATGCCACAGTGAAACAAACCTTTTTAACATCTGGATCACTTTATGCCAAGTTTCAGCTCGCGCAACCGAAAAAGGCGGATATATGCTTACTCAAACCGGCGGCCTATAAGACGTTTCACATCGAAGACAGTATTCTTGGGGTTCATAGCAGCTTGGTTCTTAGCAGCGTCGCCAATGAGACGTTCCTCCGCGGAGAAAGCGACATAGGAAGGGGTGGTACGGTTGCCCTCTACAGATAAATTAGCTCAAATTAACAGGGCTAAGGGTGGATATATTTGCGTACGGTCGTTCGCAATGATCTCAACGCGGTCGTTTTGCCAGACACCAACACACCTGTGCGCATGTGCCATGTAGAATTCTGGTAGAGAATAGATGTATTTCTAAATCGACTCACGAGTAAGTTGTGCCAAGATCTAAAGGTTCGAGGCCGTCAGGAAACAGAGATTTCCGAGTTGACTGGGTGTATACAACACTTACCAATGCCAACGGCACCATCGAAGATATCTTCACTGGCCATTTGTATAAGAAAAAGCCGAAGGAGGAGAGCGAAATGTGGTGGATGAGATGAAGCCGCGATGAATGCGAGGAAATTTTGAATCACGTGTGGACCCTGAAGAATCCGGATGCAAACGGCAGACATGCGCACGCACTAACCATGTCCTATTCACTCAAGCGCGCCGCTGGATGGATCTCACCATTGAAGAAGGTTGGAAACAGAAGGTCTACAAACTGTGAGTACACAATTTTCTCGATTATAACATTGAATTGATCGAATTTCTCCCCCAGTCGAGCACATGCGTTTTGTGCAAACGAGTCCAGAGGCAGACAAATCGACGTGGACAGATATGGCTAAAGAAAGAGCAAGCAGGAAAGCCCTAAGTGAGTATTCGAATTATACTATGCCCCTTGGGTGTAGACTAAGCCATCACCTCAAGTCGACTACTTCTCTAATCTGGGTTCAACTCAAACTCGCGATACATCCTTCCAGCCTCATCATACTCTTCACAAACCTGTTGCCCCTTCTGAGCTTACGATGTCAGAATTAGTCGCTGCTGGTGCTCACCTTGGGAGCTCACCAGCATCTACTCGACCAACATTTCTTCCCTATGCCTACGGACATCGTGCAGGCATTACCATTATCGACTTGGATATCACACTACCTCTGCTAAGACGGGCATCCAACGTCGTCCGCGAAGTAGCCAAGAACAAGGGACTTGTTCTATTTGTAGGAACCAACGAAAACCTCGCTCCCTGCGTTCGCAAAGCAGCTCAGCGGCTAGGCCCTCAAGGTTTTCATGTTGGAACAACTTGGAAACCGGGGACCTTGACAAACGCTTGGGAGCTGTTCGGCTCGGAGACGATGATGAAGCTCAACACCGTACCTGATCTTGTTGTATTTTTGAACCCACTGCAAAACCTGCATGCGATTCGAGAATGCGCAATATCTCGTGTGCCAACCATCGGAATAATCGACTCTGATGTCGACCCACGTGTGTCATGTATCCGATCCCAGCAAACGATGATAGCATTCGAACAGCGGAGCTTATTGCGGGGATGTTGAGTATGGCTGGAGTAGAGGGGATCAAGGACGCACAGGCTGAGAAGGCGTTTGCCGACAGTCAGAGTCGGAGGGCACGGCCGTCTCAGTCTGAAAATGATATATAATTCAAAAACAATGCATTTATCTTCGACCCACACCCAGACCCAATTGGCCTGTAAGATTTATCCTCTATTTTCCATTGAGGCGTTGCTGCATGTCATAATGATACTCTGAATGTCGCACAAGGTTAGATGTGCGCACAGATCAAAGTGGAAATACACACCCTCGGCTAGATCGATGGTTCTCATGTTTGCGCTGAGCTTATTCAACGTTTCGACGTATTCATCCTCTTCGATCGAGTCGAATACGATTCCACCTCCGGCCTGCAAGTATGCGACCCCGTCCTTAATCGTCATCGTCCTGATTGCGATACAAGTGTCCATCTCATCGTCTGCGAAATCGAATCGACCAACAGCACCCGCATACACGCCCCTTCGTTCGCCTTCAAGTCCGGAAACAAGCTCGACTGCCTTGATTTTCGGAGCACCCGAGACAGTACCGGCAGGAAAAATTGAGCGGAATGCATCAAACCTAGTGAAACAACAGAAGTTGTTACAAGCAAGAAACGCACCAAACAGGAAATCGGCTTACCTATTCTTTCCTTCACGCAAAATTCCAGATACTTGACTTGTCAGGTGAATGACGTGACTGAACTTTTCCAGCCGCATGAGCTCGTCAACTTTGACTGTTTTCGGCTCGCAAACACGGTTGACGTCGTTTCGAGCAAGATCTACCAGCATAATGTGCTCTGCTCGGTCCTTTGCAGAAGCCAAAAGTTGGGCGCCCAGCTCAGCGTCCTCTGAGAAGGGATGAGGTGATATTCTCATCCATTGGAATGTAGTTACGTACCTTCTGGAGTCTTTCCTCGTTTCACTGTCCCGGCGATTGCATGGTTATAAACTTTGTTCCTTTCGACGCGGCATAATGTCTCGGGGCTAGCTCCAACGACTTGAAGATCACCACAGTCGACATAGAACATATAGGGACTCGGATTAACTTGGCGTAGTTGGCGATATATATTGAACGGATGGAGATTAGTCTTGCGAGCCAACCGCTGAGAAGGAACAGCCTGAATAATATCGCCTGCGACGATGTGTTTCTTCAATTGCGTCACAAAGCCCTCGTAGCCCACTTTTCCAACGTTGGATACTGCGGTATTACCTTGCTGAATGGCAGGTTGGGGGACAATTGGGGTATGACTCGCAAGCACCACTTTGGCAGCTCGGCGAGCCTTCTGCACCGCGGTTGCATAAATAAATGAAAGATTCGCGCTCGCCTCGGATGTAACTGCGGTAGTCGCGCTGGAGGACAAGGTGGGTACAAACACGTGCGAGACGACCTTGACGTTTTGATATAGGTGGTCATAAACAAGAATAGTGTCGCAAAGCATAAAGACAGACTCGGGTATATGCAGAGGGTCGCTCAATTCTCGTTTAGTCTTGGGCTCAAAGTATTGGATGCAGTCATACGACACGTATCCGATGGCGCCCCCTGTGGGTTCGAGTCAGGGCGATGCACCGATTCTGTACGTCGATGCTATTACTCACCCGTAAAGGTGGGTATTTCTGGTATCTTGACATATTTGTATGCTCGCAATTCGCGCTGCAGAGCAACCATGGGATCACCCTCCACGTCATACCCTGGTCCAGAACGAATAACCTTGAAGGGATCTACAATCATATGTCAGTGTAGATCATTCGATAAAACACGTTAGCAAACCTGATCCAACAAAGCTATAACGTGCAATGTTCTCTCCCGCAATGACACTTTCCAACAGAAAGCTATACTTGGAATCCTTGGCAAGTCGGAGGTATGCCATGCATGGCGTCAAGAGGTCCGACGGAAATTCAACATACACGGGCACACAGTTGCCGACTTTTTTCTTAATAATCAATTCCTCGACGACGTTGAGAGGTGGGTATGGAACAAGAGCCTTGGTCAACTGTAGTTAGTGCCCACATCCACCGGCGGAAAATATTGTCACAAAATAAACACCTGGGGATCCATGACATGAAATTTCAGGCTTCGTACTCAGGTTCTTGCACAAAAGGACGGGCGCGGACTATACACTGGTTGAACCAGGTCGTCGTCGATTTATAGTGATTGGGCGAGTCATTATTTCTTTTGTCGCAAAAAAAGTAGCACAGCCACCGACTGGAGTCTTATTGTTTGCGACGACCATCGCATGTTAGGTTAAACTGTCTCGGGTGCTAGTCAAGAGGCCACCTCAACGTTCCATACCTGGTATAACCGAATAAAAGAGACCTGCATTTCTAGTCATGAATATCCAAGCGAAATTCGGAGAGCTATGCTCTGATCGATCTCAGCCTGTCCTACCGGAACGGCGCCCGTCTCACACGGCAAGAGGTGCACTTTTTCTTCGTTCCCTTTTGTCACTTCTCATATCCCAAAACCCTGCTCTTCGGACAAAATTAAACGCATCTCGGCTCTCCGGCGGTTTAAATGCCCGTACCGCACAACTCGGATAATCTCACACACAGGACCCCGAGACTAGCCTTATGAAAAACGCAATCAGTTTCCTCTTTTGACCGTCGCAGTGTCTGTTCCTCGGGATAGCAGAAATGTGTCCGCGCCGGGGGTGGGTGCTGTTAGTTCTATCCATCCGCAATCTTCCTTCGGGCTCCCTGGTGGCCAAGCGTAAACAATTCCTGCACATCATTCACCTGATTTGAATCTGCACGCGCGCAGGACAAACCAAATGACCATGTGGTGATTGACAGATATTCCGCTCAGCTCGAAGGGACAGAACGTGCAATCGAGTAAATCGCAGACTCTCTTTCTCTCAACCACATCTCTTCTCTTCCTCGAGCCTGGCCGCGGCGTTACGGGGAGGTGTACGAGGTGGAGGGTTGTAGCAGAATGTCAACTGATTGGCTCAGACTCATGCTACTACGCGTGGGACAAAAGGACTGACATGCTTTAATTTCGTAAAAAAAACGCAACTTGGATGCAAGCCCACAAAGCCTCGCTGTGCACATACACGCGTCTTTTTCATCTCGGCTGTTCATCTACCCGAGACTTCTCGAGTATCGCCGCGCGAACCTAATAGAACCTCCACACACATGGCTAAAGACGCTTACACATTGAAGTGTCTATCCGCGCTGCTAACTCGAGTTTGTGCGGAAACCACCACACTTGCACATCATGAACAACAAAGTTACAACGTTGCGTTTTTTTTTTTGCCTAAACAAAACAGCGATCATTCATCTGTATGGCCTCGAGGCAGGGATATGGATTTGACGTTTAGTGGCACACCTCGTTGCCACAATCGATCGGCTCATACCGAAGAGTTAAACCTTTTAGGGTATCGGCCGTGGGTGTTGCTTCGAAAGCTGAAAGCTGCGATTGGCTTCGGAGTTGGCGTCTGGGGCATTCTAGACTTGTCCGCAAAGGATACACCTCGTCGTCAGGTTCGCTCAAGTGACAAAAAAGGGTTCGCCCTGCAGTTGCAACGCAACACGAATATTCATACATATATAGCGACATGTGTGAATCATACAGTAAAACTCGGTGCGGTAGAGCAGAGCGGACGTAACGGAATAGAAATAAGGAATGAGACGGAGAACAATGATGCATGCGAATGATATTTATGGAGCAGTTGATTTGACAGAGCGAGGAGAGGAATAGAGAGATGATTGAGGACACGAGCTCAAATGCAGTAGATGCTAGACAGAAACTGAACAACAAAAAAGAAAGCTAATAACATGAAAGGTCATGAGGGATGTCCACCTAGACACTCAATGGCATACGATTGGCATGGTTCTTGAGGACCGCCTCTCGTGCGCTTGCAGAACTAAACCGCTCGACCTCAGCCTCCCATTCCAACACGTCTGCTGTCCGGACGCTAGGCAAGGCGACCGGCCTTGCAACACCGATACTCGACGTGACGGTAATCTCCGGTCTGGGCTCAGGCTCGGGGGCGGGCGAGCGTTGCTTTCTGGACGAAAAGATGCGAAGTGCAGAACTCGAGCGTGGACGCTGGGGGACCGGTGCGATCTTGTCGAGCTCACGCCCCCAGGCGCGAACCTGATCCGGTCCAAACACGGGCGCCCCTATCGGTTGTTCGTTTCCCCGCGAGCGGGGTCGGAGCGGGAGGGCACGGCGTTGGGATGATTCTCGTGCGCCAGAGGCTGTATGCGGCCTTCGACCGGCTTTTCCCAAACGAGAGGGGACTGCAAGGCTGGGGCTTGGAGGTGGGGAGGGGAGATGGGGTATAGGTCGTCTGGGTTCTTGCTGGTCCTCGGTCGTAGAAGGGGATGTAGCTGGACGTTTCATGCTGTACTTGGAATGCACGCGCAGTCGCTCCGCGTCATCTACCGCAACGACATTGATCTCCTGCTCACAAACTTCGACGGCGTCTAAACCTGCTAGTTGAACCTGTGAACGCCACATTAGCGGGGGGGAAGTGAGTCGAGCGATCGGGCTAAAACACACCTTGGCTGTGACGAAGAAACGAACGCGGGCCAAGCCTCCGTGCATGGTCTCACCGATGCCCCAGTGCGCGCTCGACTTGGGCAGGGGGACCTGTAGGACCGAGTTGAGGGTGCATAGCCCAGATTGCGAAGCCGGAACTTCGACAATGTCGACGGTTGCGAGCACCGCCTCGATCGTCTTTGCAGCAAGGAGTTGCGAAGCGGGGGACGGCGAGCGCTTGCGAGACGGAGCGGGACGCTCCTGTTGGGGGGAAGGGAGAAGGGGAGTGGTGGAGGAAAAGGACTGGAGCGTGACAGAGGACTCGCAAGCGGGTGACAGGTAGCAATCGGGTGAGGATTTGCGGGTGAGGGTCGCAGGGGGTGACGGGAGTTGTGTCATCTGTGTGGACGAGGTGGCGTCGAACATGTCAATACGGCGCTCGAGTGCAAGGGTGACCCGTTGAACTGAGGTGCCGGGGCGTGAATGTATGCGCAGGGAAACAGGGATGGGATCGAGCGGGGCGACCGACTGGCGAGGAAAAGCGAGGTCGCAGCGGAGGAGATGAGTGGGGAGTGGATATACGTCCGATGATGGGCCGGGGCGCGGGAGAGCGCTGGTCGACGGCTTGCTGTAGCGCACGAGGTTCAAGTCGAGGCATTTGAGCTGCTTGGTGCCGACGCCTGGGACATGGGGGTGGTGGATGGCTAACGGAACGGTCAGACAGAGGCGGATATGCGAGCTGAGCGACGTACTAGCCTCGAGACGCCAGTAGACGCGGTACTCCTGGAGGTTGAATGTGCTGTTCCCAGCGGCGTTTGCAGGAAGCACGAGCTTGAAGGGCAGCTCGAGTGCGCCCAGCGGGCCATATTCCGAGCCGCTAGGAGGCGACCACAGGGTCTGGGACTGCTCAAAGATGATATTTGACTTGACAACGGCGACACGGCCGATGCGAGACTCGTAGCAGCGCAGCGCGACGGTGAGTGCCGACGCCGCGAGCGGCTTGCCGTCCTCGTCGAGGCGGGTGCGGACGACGCCTTCGACCTTGACGGGGGTGAGCCCTGGACGAGGTCAGCGGGGCGCGGGGGGCAGCGACGGTGGCGACATACCGAGATGGCCCGAGTGGGGGAAGTAGCGGCCGCCTGCGTTGCCGCGGGCGGGGACGAGAGTGAGGGCGACCATGGGTGCAGCGGGCGTGGGCTGCGACGTCGGCGGTGGTGGGGGCGGCTTGGCGGAGGGGGGGAGATGGCGTTAGGGGCGCAGACCAGCGTGCTTTAGGTGCGGTGAGCTGGCGCGCCGCTCGTAACATCGGGCGGTCTTCCGCGGGGAGACATGATCTTCTGAATTTCTTGACCATGCGAACGATGCGAACCACCGTCTTCGACGGCCTCTGCTTCTCGGGCCCCCGGACACCGCCCCACCGCCCCGGGTCTGCACCGCCACACGGCTCGCTCTCCCACCGCGTCCAGACCACCACAATGGCCGGCTCGTCGCTCGTCCCGCTGCTCATCGCCGGCATGCTCGTCACAGGCAAGTCGCGATCCCGTCTGCTCGCTGCCCGACTCACCGTGCTCGCCGCCAGGGTGCGCCAACTCGCTGCTCACAAAGGCAGGTCCGCTTTTCCGGCTCTGGTTCGTTTTCTAATAATGTGACTCCAGTGGCAAGACCGCATGTGCGTCGAGAATTGCGAGCCCGTCGCCACCCAGCCGCCTGTGCACTTTGAACAGCCCGGTAAGCACCACCCCGGTTGCCCATATCGTGTCTCACCCGCTCCGCAGTATGGCAGTCACTCAACATGTTCATCGGAGAAGCTCTCTGTATGTCGCTCGGCCCTCGCACCCGAGCTCTTCTAATTCCATTCCAGGCTTCCTTCCTGTCCTCTGGCAATGGATTGCCACCCGCAATTCCCCGCCCCAGCTTCCGCTCGCAGACGATGAGGAAGCACCCGCTGCGGGTTCCAAGGCCCAGGCGCTCCCCCCGCTCTCCGGCTGGCAGTTCCTCTACTTCTGGTTCCCCGCATTCTGCGACCTCACCGGCACCACCGTACGTCTCCATGCCACACTCGCGCCCGCCCACTGACACGTCACCCTCGAAGCTCATGAATGTTGGCCTTCTGTACGTCAACAGTCAATTCATGCCGTGTCCGCAACTAACGCTGCTTTTATAGTTACACTCCCGTTTCGATCTACCAGATGACCCGTGGAGCCCTAGTTCTCTGGGTCGGCCTTCTTTCGGTCATATTCCTCCGCTGGCACCTCTATCTCTACCAATGGACCGCCCTATTCGTTGTCATGGCCGGTGTTTCCCTCGTTGGGTTAAGCGGATCGCTCATCAAGAATGTGGTCGGTGACAAAGCTGGCGAAGCCATTCATGCCTTCATGACTTCGATCGCGCGCTCAATTGCTCCCGAAGAGCCCGAACCTACGACAGTGTTCGTGGGCGTATTGTTTGTGCTCTTTGCCCAGTTCTTGTGAGTTTATCACCTGGTCCGGCGTTCGTCTCATAAACTCTATCTTTAGCACCGCAACCCAGTTTGTCGTCGAAGAAAAGATCATGAAAAGCCACAAGATTGAACCTCTCGTGGCCGTGGGCTTGGAAGGCGTCTTTGGGGCGTTGTCCGTGCTTGCATGCATGCCCATCCTTGCTCCCTTTGCCTCTCGCTCTCCGTTCTTCGATTTCCCCCGTGGATGGCACCAAATCACGGGTCACACCAGCGTGATCCTTGCCTCGGTTTTGATCATGTTCTCGATCGCCTCGTTCAACTTTTTTGGTTTGAGTGTCACACACCGCGTGAGCGCCAACGCTCGGAGCACAACCGACACTTGCCGCACGCTCGGAATCTGGATCGTAAGCCTGGGGTTGGGCTGGGAACGCCTTGCCTGGCCATATTCGGTCTTGCAAGTCCTTGGGTTCGCTCTGCTTGTGTAAGTGGCGACTCTTTCCGTGATTCGAAGCGGTCGGACTTATGTTTGCTGGTTGTGCTTCCGACATTCAGTTATGGAACGGTAAGTTGCTAGATGACTCTACTCGGTCTGTTCAATCACTGACGAGCGGGCCCAGTTCCTATTCAACGGCTTGGTCGAGCCTCCGGCATTCATCCGACCGGCGCACGTGGATCTGACGCGGGTGCCACTGCGGATGACGAGACCCGTGCGCTGCTGGCCGAGCAGCATCTCGAAGAGACTGCGGTTCTCCCGGCTGACATCGGCCAGAGCGGTTTCGACGTTGTACCCCCGACCCCGCCTACGCGTGAATAGGCACAAGGTAAGTGCGTGTGCATAGTTGCCACAAGAATGGACTCGGCCACATGTAATCTATTTTCGATCTGAATGATCCACCTTTGCTTGGCGTTTAATCTTGGGTGAGCGGCGAGCCAAAAGCCGGACACGGAAACCTGGGTCATTCAATGCTGTTCTGACCGAGTTGCGGTCGGTCGACATTTGCTACGAGCCGATCATGTCAATCACTCCGCACAACGCGGTTCTGATGAGCCCGCACATTTTTGTTAATTAACTCGATCGTGCTGTGCGAGGCAAAACCCGTGATTTTTGCCTAGAGGCAAAAAAAAAAAAAAAAGAGTCTGGTTGACGGTTGCACATGACCACGCGAGTTGATGCTTTGATAGATGGACGAGCACCCCGGACACCACCTGCGCAAAGCGCATCAAGCGCCACAACTCGCTGATACCGCGGCACTATAAATCGCCCCATGCGGACATTCAGGGTGGATTATGTGCGTCGTTGCTCTCGCCTAGGGGCAACGGTTCGAGTCTATGCATATAGCTTCTTTCCCTGCTGTCACTTCTCTGCTTCGCCTTCTTCGGGCGGCGAGCATGCCCAGCTATATAGCAATTTTCGACAAGGACGTTCCCCCAGCGAGCGAGAGCCATGCGTACTCGGCTTCCATAGCCGTCTTCACAGACATTGGTCGCTCTGGGGATTGACGCTCAAGAAGGTTCTAGTCACGAATGTGATTCGGAGGATGAGAGGGAGTCATCGTGATGGGAGCTTGTTTCTCGCCGGATCGCTGTCCCGAACTTCTCGGGGAGAAGTCAACGCGCGAAGGCATAACGCTTTTCGCTTGTCCAACAGATAACTTTTTGCAAGAAACATTATCCGCAACGCCTACAACAAGACGAATTGTTCGATCGTACTGCAATAATAATTTACACTTGGGCCAGGCCAAACATAGCCCAAAAAAACGCCATGGGTTCGTCCACGCCCCAGTTTGAGGCGTCCTTCTCCCGGACTCGTCGGACATTATATCGCGGTTGTGACGCAGTGATATTCCACAGCTGGACATTTCGAGCACAGAAACGTGTGTGTGTGCGCGGATTTCTTGCTTGGGCACTGTGCGAACCCGCCGGACTGCGCACTTATCACTAAGCCGTCCACATTTGTTATTCCTCGCGACTTCGAAAATTGAGAGACCAGTTCGTTTTCCTTGCCGACCACCATTCACGGCCGCCGTGCGTATCGCTCTCACGCTAACACTCAGCCTCTCTCGGGCAGGCACTGGAGGGGATCGGCGAAATTCGACAGATAGAACGAGAGCCACACAAATCGGAATTGAATTAGCCCTATTTACCATCAATGGATTTTGAAACCCGACATGATAGATTAAGCGTACTATCTCGACATGGAAGAACGGACGCACTTGCTGTCCCACTTGGATCGAACCTCGGTCGGAGGCTTAGGCTTACCCAGATAGTTGCCAGACTAGAACAAAACGATTCCGTGAACTGAGCGCGAGCCGGATCGGCAAAGACTCATTCAAACATCGCACGCAATTGCTCCCGCTCTACGCCTAGAGAAGGCTTCTTTTGCCGCTCTTCTCGATAACTTGGGGCGAGGAAGACAGGTCTGTTCGGGGGCCACCCCGCCGTAGTTGTGTTCATGATGGCCACCGAGAAGACTCCTTGGTGGAGTTTTATGTCAACTTGTCGGATTGGATTGAGACTAGAAGTGCCGAGAATGAAGATTAGTTTGCGCCGAGAGAGAGTGAGGAGCGCGGGAGTAGGATCAGCCGATCCGTTCATAGATCGGTATGAGGTCATCGCGATCTTTGCCTCTGATCACGTGCCGGCGCTTCCGCTAGAGTCCATTTGTGATCTTCGCCCGCTGTCTGCAATCCATCAACATGAGTGGACAGATTGCTTGGGGTAGATTTATGGTCATGTCTGCGGGGCGTGGGTTTGGCTCGTTACATCATGCGTTCCCGCACTGACGTTTCAGCAGTCATCTTCTCGGGATGGGCCATTATGCGTGGTGAGCACGTTTATCCAGCTGAGTTAACCTTGGCCTAGAGCCACATTGTGCAGCGACCACCCCAAGCGAGAAGGAGTTTTATGACGTTTGTTTTATCCGGTCATCCCATTTACCTAAACCCTGAGTTTCTGCACCCTAGTCGCTCGCACCGGACCACAAGCGTCGTGTTGACGCGGCACGAGCTCAAGGCCTTGGGGTTTCGCAACCAACCGAACCGATTCGACGACAACAGCTGGTGAGCACCTTGACTTCCCTAGGGTGACCCTATTCACACGTTATATCATCATTTAGGACCCAGAAGCCCCTATTTGGGGAAACCAACCTCCACCCAGGCGTCCATCTTGAACATAAAAAAAATCACCCGGTTCGCTCTTTACATATACATCGATTTATGTATAGATAAGGAACATCATGCAAAAAGCCCATAATCCACCACTTTGAACGAAGACACGGCTGTCTCGTACGCATCTACCCACTTTTTGAGCCCTGATGCACTTGTGACCGCACTACCGGCTTTCTCCGTTTGAATCGGAACGTTGAACGTAAGAACCACATCGATCCCCTTGTCCACCACTCTGTACACCGCAAGCAGGATCTTCACCGTATCTGGGTTCGTACGGTTGAACTTTGGTACCAGCTGGGTACCCTGTAAAACACTCAGCACAAGCGGGCTGGGTTGCGCAGCGGGGGTGCTGATTGCCTCGACGCTCGAACTTGTTGCTTCGTTATCGTGTGCGAGCGAATCAAAGTGAAATCTAAACAAGCGATTTCGCAGGGTCGCCACTAGTGGGAACTGCCTCCGTGCACTAGCACTCACTTGGCAACTTGGTCCGGCTCGTCTGGGGCGACACGTTCTAGAATTTCAACTACAATGCTCACCCCAGAGTCAGTCGCAAGGAAGACCTCCTGTGTATCTGGTATTTGGCGCAGATCACTGACAGCGGACTCAGCAGAGGTGTGTTGTACATCTAGGGGCCCAACGAAACTCACGAAGCGTCAGCAAGATCGATTGGTAGGTCGATAGTGATCGCTCCTATGCTATTCGTGAGTACAAAACTAAATTCGATGGATCCGAATTTAAACGTAGGCGCACCACCAAAAAGGTTGTAGGTTTGAGTCGAGGGCATTCTGGATCAGTGGTAGCTCAAGTCAATCACGCGTGCAGGGTTAGAGGAAACACACCCCCAGTGATCATCGATAGTACAAGTTTGGACAAGCCCTACTACTACTATACAGAACCAAATCTCACAAGACATCAACGAGAATAGTATCCAAACAATAAGCATAGATCAGATAGAAATATTCCAGCGAGAAACGATCCAAGAACCCGCTTATTGTTCCAGTGCAGATAGGCGAAGCTCTTCCAGCTTGCCCATAACTTGTTCGCGAAAGTCGAGCATGAGTGCGGTCTGTTTGGTAATCTCGTCATGTGTTTGTCGTTTGAGCTGCTCGGCTTTGAATTGTATATCCTTGAATCTATAAATTTTCGCTAATCAGCATAGTGGAGGGCTGTGTTCGGGTTTGAACGCACTCATTCTCAACCGCACTAAGCCTTGCCTGGGCATTGACTAGCGCACTTTGTGCCCCAGCCCCCATACTAGCCACTTCTCGCTCTAGTCGCTCAATTTCTTCACGTAATTCCCCTGTCACAAGTGCGGAGCTCTTCCGAATGTCAACAAATTACTGGGGTTAGCGCCACAGATGAGCCACCACGATCTGAAACAACCTACGCTCTTCATCTCTTCAGCTTTGTCTTGGGCAACCTCGATTTTCCGCCTGAGGAGATCTGCTTCATCGCCAATGTGTTCGATATCTTCTTTGACCCGATCTACTTCGCTCTCCTTGGCCAATTGTTCGCTCTCAATCTCCGCCCTGGCTTCGCGCGCTTCAGCGGCGAAAGCATTCAACGAAGGTTGGACGCGGTGCTTCAAGCCCCCGTCCAAGGTCCCTCCGCCACGTAGCATATCTCCCACCACGCTCGCAGCAGGATTCAGCTCGATCTCGAACTCTCCGTCTGCATCATCTACATCCTCTTTGCTATGATCCATAGGATCATCGCCCGACCTTCGGCGATATAGGCCCAGCCTCCAAAGTATCTCATTGTACTCAGTCACTGCACCATCGAGTTGGTGTAGTCGATGAGAGAGCGAGACTTCGCTCGAGTTGTTGGCACGCGTTGCTTCCCGGATACGCGCCTGAGTGTCGCGAAGATTGCGTTGAAGTTTTTCCGTTTCTGCTGCCATCCGTTGCATTTCTTCCGCTGTGATGGGTTGGGCAGCAATGGCTCCTTGTAGCGCCTCTTCTTCCTTCTCGAGGTTTTGCATCTTTTGGTCTGGCGAGGCCGTGTGAGCTGAAAGCAAGGAATCGGAGTCGGTCCTACTTACTTGCTTCCTCGATTGTTAATTTGAGTTGTTCCATATTCTTGATGAGCCTGACGTCTTTACGTTGGGTCGTTTCGATACCAGAGGTGTACTGTTCCTTCTGGTGTTCCGCTTCCTCCAGTGCCCTTTGAGTTTGCACTAGTTCCGTCTATGTGGATGTTCAGTATAGCGCAATTAACAGGTGTATGTATTCATCCCTACCGGTTTCGACAAGAGCATCTGCAGTTCGCTAGCCGCCTTGTCCGCTGCTACCGAGTCTGCTTCGGCTTGAGCATCCGCCGAATCTCTTCGCCGGTCTAATGACGATGGTCAGTACAAAACATGTTTTGTAGGGGTAAGATACAGACAAAAAAAGTCCTCCAAGGCTTGGACTTGATCCGGAAACTGGTCCTCGCCGCTGAGATATAGACGGTAGGTCCCAGCAATGTAATCGTCCACCACGGTATCCGGGTTGCTGTCCGCTCGCGGTTTCCCATCACCTTCGATTTGAGCTGGTAGCCATGGATCATTGTCTGCCATGTCTTCCTCCAGCCGCAGTTTGAGCTGTGGAAGAATGAGAACAGCGTTGTAATTATAGCATAGACATAACCCACCAGGCTCAGATTAACAAGCCAGTGTAACATCGCAAGTACGGCTGGCCAAGCGTGTATAGTTGCAACAGCAGCCAAGCTTGATTTGCTAATCGAATCAACACCACGGTATTTGTGGTCCCTCAGCAGCAGCATAATGTCGTCTTCTATCTTGCGTCCCGCGCGGCCCCATTGAAAGTGAGGATCGATAACATCGTTTATCAGAAATATGAATATATCCCGAAAATCCTTGTTGGAGGGGGAGTGGAGTGTCCTCGGAGCCAAGGGATTCTTGTACCCTCGTTGCTGAAGGTATTCGTAGATATCACGCTGGCATGTCATCTGGAAAGACTTGTCTCTTATTGGACGGGTATCCTTGATGGACATTGAGGGGGGTGCGAAGGTAGGGGCCATTGATATGCGGGTACTTCCAAGGTGAGCTTGCTGCTTGCGAACACTAGAGTCATATGATGTTAGTGGCTGGTAGCCAGGGCAAGTGGCACTCATACCTGGCTGTAGGATTGCGCAGCGGGGTTTGTCCAAAGGGGTTGCGATTAGTTCCTCGGCTACCACCTAGTGGATTTCCCTGAGGTGCAGGAGGTTGAGAACGAAGCATAGACATTCGAAGATTATTGCTAGGACCCGCTTGAGTTTGAGACGATGGCTGGGAAAGAGACTGTCCAAGTGGTGCTCGTGCGCCTCCTGCTACAGGGGCTATTGAGACGCGGCCCGGTCGACTAGGGGGAGGAGGAGCGAAATATTCTGGCATGGGACGCTTCTTGAGCGCGGAAGAGGGCTGAGGAATACCAGAGTAGACATCTTGGACAGCAGTGAGTCGTCTGGCGTTGCCTTGGGACATCTCGACGTTGAGTGTTGAAGCCAACCTGGCCCGATTGTTTGGAGCTGTGGACGTGTAGGAGCCCGGCGCTCATTCGGAAATCGACTTTCCCAAGCCTTTTCCAGCCCACCATCGCTATCTCAGTGTCTGTGTAGATTAGGTCCATTCTTCATAGATGAGCATAGAAAATGGGACTCCGGACGCGCCCAGAAATAGTTCTATAATATGGACTGCGATAGCTTGTGCCGGCTTGGGGTGGTTCACAATTTTGTGGAGCATAGTGTTGACCGGTTGGGCTAGTGTGTAAGCGGCTCGTCAGACTTCCCTTATGCCTACTCATGTAAATTTGCTAGGCGAAAACGGTACACCATTAGACCCCGCTCTCCACTTTCCTCACCTCCACCCCCCGATAACCTTGAGAGCCTACCCGGTGTTTCTATCCTTCGGCCACTCAAAGGCTTGGACCCAAATCTTTACGAGAATCTTGAATCGACATTTCAACAAGAATATCCACTTGAAAGATTCGAAATCTTGTTCTGCGTTGCCGACCCAGAAGACCAAGCGCTGCAGGTCGTGAACGAGCTGCTCGCCAAATATCCTCATGTTAATGCCAAGGCCGTTGTTGGTATGTCGTCTTTACCCGCCGAAGGCATTTTCTCATTGATTGCAGGTGAACGTGTGGTTGGCGTCAACCCCAAAGTCAACAACCTAATGGAGGCCTACGATCGTGCGGAGCACGATATTCTCTGGGTTCTGGACTCTAATATCTGGTCCGCTCCCGGAACACTAGCTCGTTCGGTCGATGCTCTCACTGAGGATTGCACACCTCGCGTCGGGCTAGTTCACCATGTCCCTTTCGTTCCCCCTTCTGCACCTTTGATGGCCTGGGGTGCCCGAGTCGAGGCTGCATTTCTCAACACGACCCACGCCAAGATGTACGTTGCAATCAACACTGTCGCCGTTGAATCATGTGTCATGGGCAAATCAAACATGTATCGTCGCTCCGACGTAGCGCGTGTTGATGCATCGTTGAAGCCTCACCCACCGATTACACCCGCCCCCAAATTCGGACCTCCGAGCGATAATCAGACTGGACTCGCAGCCTTTGGGAAGTTTCTGGCGGAAGATGCTATGCTTGGCTCTGCATTATGGCACGAGCTTGGTGTAAGGCATTCACTGTCGTGTGACGTGGCCTTGAATACTCTTCCACCGAACATGCCCCTCTCGGCATACATCGCTCGTCGGGTTCGATGGATTCGTGTGCGAAAAGCAATGGTTTTGGTTGCCACTCTCCTTGAACCGCTTACCGAGGGCCTAACAGCTGGTATCCTTGCCGCGTGGTCTGTACGCCACCTTGGTCTATCCGTCCCTTGGCCCATCTTTATGGCCCTGCATCTCTCAGCCTGGTTTCTGCTCGATTTGCAGGTTTACTCGGTTCTAGCTACGCATCCCGTTCCCAGCGACCAGTTCATCTCGTTTTGTATTGCGTGGGTACTCCGAGAAATGCTGACCTTCCCAATTTGGCTCCGTGCGGTTGTTGGGAGTGAGGTTGAATGGAGAGGTACCAAATATCAAATGCGCAAAAACGGAGAGGTTGATCGTGTGGACTCTGACCTGCTCGAAAAACCGCGCTGGAAACGGTCGTGGGCAAGGTTTCGGAGAAGCCTTGGCTTGGGAGGGTCAAGCCCAAAGGGTGGTTATGAGATTCTGCCTTCTCAATGATTGTATTTTCTTGATTTATAAGGCTGAACCTGTGCCATTTATGTTTTATAGACGTACTAACATCATGCTAATGACAACGCGCTCGCGCATACGGGTTACGACTCATGCTTGACTGGTTTGGCGATTAAAACTAGAGGAGGCGCATATATGTCCAAAGGAGTATAAAGGCTGTGCTTCACCACAGCCTCATCACCCTCCACAAAGCTCACAGCGACTGCCCCGTGACAGCATTGACAGATCTCGAAGACAGACTCCCACTTTAAATGCCATCTAGCGTCCCCGATTCTGCTGCTGCCACCGTAGCTTCATCTGTCACTGGAGGTGATATTCCTACTCCTCACACCGTTGAACAAATGGAGCCCGATCCAAAATGGATTCCTCTAGAAAGCAATCCAGAGGTTCGCACAAAAGTACTTTCATTGTCAAAATGATGTTTATGTGGATGTTGAGAACAGGTCTTCAACGAGGTTGGTTCTAACTGATTACTCAACTGATATAAATAAACATTCTAGTAGTGGGCAGGCAAGGTAGGCTTGAGCACTGGAGTGCACGGCTTCTCAGACGTCTACGGACTAGACCCAGAGGTTGGTGTTTACTCTTTGTCCTACGAGTTCTCCCTCTGATAAAGTACTATGTGTTATTCTAGCTTCTTGCAATGGTCCCCGGTCCCAGCAAGGCTATTATTCTCATTTTCCCCATCACCGATGCTACAGAGCAGAGGCGCAAGGAAGAAGATACGAAACTCGAAAAGGAAAAACAGCCCGATGTGGATCCAACCTTGATCTACATTAAACAGACGGTGAGCCAAGGGGCTAGCCACTGTTCTGCCCTAACTCCAACCGCACTTAGATATCGAACGCTTGTGGTACCATTGGCCTATTGCATGCACTTGGAAATGCAAGTCAGACTGTCTGCAGTAGCTCGGACGAGACTAAACCGTTTATAGAGCGATGTAACTCTGCGACCAGAAAGCCCTCTTTCCAAGTTCTTCATGCAATGTCAAAGTGCCTACCCACTTCCCTCTCGTTTCTATGCGACTAATATATGTGCCTACAGAACTCAGTCCGGAAGAACGAGGGAAACTTCTAGAAGAAACCACGCTATTTGCCAAAGCTCACGTTGAGGCAGCTACGACAGGCCAATCCCGCGTCCCAGCGCCAGATGGACTCGATACTGACCTACATTTTACGTGTTTCGTCATTGCCCCATCACCGGTAACGAAGGAAAAGCGGCTCATTGAGCTTGACGGACGAAGGGCTGGTCCTGTCGACTTGGGACCGTGCGACGAAGAGCGGCTGCTTGGGGTGAGTTTACTGATCTCGATCTGAAGGTGAAGATTCTAAATCTGCACACAGGACGTGGCCAAGATAGTCAAAGACAAGTATATGACAATTTCTTCAAGCATCAACTTCGGCATGATTTCATTGGGACCAGCTTCGGACATGTAAAGTGAAGGTCTTGGGTTTCAATTAGACCATCCAGGCGTGCATCCAAGTAGTATTAGAGCAACAGAGAATGTTGAAATTTTCTCGATTCGAGCGAGGCAATCAGGTTACTACAATTTGCTAGGATTCATATTCATGTATGTTTTACGCGCTCGCGCTCTTCCGCCAGTCGGCCAACCAATGTGCGACATCATCCTTCGACCTATTGAGCCACTTGGCACTGGCGCGGATCGAGTCGAGGGTCTGAAACGCGCTATCAATACCGATCGGGAACTAACCAAGTGGCATCTTACCTGAGCAAGTGCGAGATTGAACTTGGAAGTATCTTTGCCTTTGAAAAAGTTCTCTACGGCCTTTGCGTCTTCCTCACTGGAGAAGCTGTCGAATCCGTATTTAACCAGATAGGAAAGAGAGAAATTGCCCTCGAAGCGTTTGAAGAGCTGTTATGCCGTATCAGAACATTCCTGCAGTTGAACCAGCTTGGTTGATTACCTTGTCATAATTCTCCATGAGGAAATCGGCGAGACGTCGACGGCTGTGGCGATTAGTAGAAAGGCCCTGTTGAGTAGTGGTCAGTTACCAACTAGTTCAACAGGTGTATCGCAAACTCACCGCAAAATAATACATCATGTCTTGATCTTTGACCTATGCAGTTGGAGAACTTTAAAAAGCAACCTTGCCTCAGTAGTTGAGTAAGACATACATCGGTCATCATATACTGCAGTGTCTTCTGTGTCAATGCCTCGTCTTTTGCGTGAGTCATGCCGAGCCTGAGTCGAAAGGGGACGTGAATATTCATCGACAAGTAAAACGAGCTCTCTTACATTGCCGCAATCTTCGAGGACGGAGTGGGCGGGTTCTCGGCAATCTGCTCGCGCCATTGTGACAGTCGTTAAAGCCTTCACAAGAGTTTCAAGGGCTGTACCAACCTTCTTAACAGCCTCATACTCCTTTTCACCCCGTGACTAACTGCAATGCGGTAGGTGACACGCTGCAAGTCGGCTGGAATTTTGGAGTCGTCGCCAGTTTCGTGGAAATGAGCAAACCGCGAACGCAACTCGTTTACGACACTAGGCAAGATCGGTTACGGCGAGCAGTGCTACGAACATTTGCACTCACTCCTTGTCATCAGCGGTGGCGCATTGAGTGATACTTTTGTTAGTTAAATCAGCGTTTGCACCTTGTTTATGACATGCATTAAACTTACGCGAGAGTCCTCAGCTGACGAGTATCGGGAGAATCGGACTCCTCAAATTCATATCCAAGCCTCTTGACGAGAGGACCAAATAGATACTGTACAATCGCTGGTGTATCAGAGCTTGCGCTCGAAGATTTGAGGTTCACCCACCCGTCGGAATGCCTTGAGGGTATCGAGAACCTCCTGTGGTTGCTCCCACCAAACCTGAGCACGGAATGAGTACTAGGGGATCATTTCAAAAACCAAGTACACACCTTCTCGAGTGTGTTCAAATGAGAAGCAACACCCTCCCACACAAGGTCTATCCAAACGGTTCACAGTTAATAAAGCACCCAGCACCAAATATTATACACCACGCTCAGTCTCGCCATGCATCCTCGAAATAACGCTCAAGCCTCCACTCGTCTTTCCATATCCAGCTCGGGCCAACACCATAGCATCCGAAACGAGCCCAACTCGATCCTCAAGTCCGAACGCGCTATTCTCTTTGGCAGCTTCCTCACCAAGTTTCGCCAAACGCTCGGGAGTGTATGCAGTGCGGAAAACGCCAACCGTTCCAGCATTGAGCTTCCAAGGTTTGCTTGTGTCGAGTTTGATATCAGTCTCACGCGACGTGAGGACAATGCTGTGATCAACAACCGTCTTGCCGTTTGCGTCAGTCGACAAAAGCGAGAGCGGGATCTGCCAAATGGTTTGATTCTCCGCGTCCGAGGCATCACCGGTAGAGAGGAAGCGATCTTGGCGGACGTGGATCCCGTCAGCGTTTTCGGTCACTGTCAGGAAGGGGAATCCAATCTCAAACACCCAATTCTTCATCATTGTACCGACATCGACACCAGCAGCCTCGCTAATGCCGTCCCACAAGTCCTTGGGATCGCTGTTTCCGTAGAGGCGCTTCTTGAGATAGATCGAAACACCTTTGAGAACACATCTTCCCCAACATACCGGGCAAGCATACGTAGCATTGAGGCTGCCTTGGAGTAAGAGAGCGCGTCAAAGATCTGGTTGATCTGATTGGCATCGGGGCAATCAACTGTGGATGTATGCTAAGCTAGACGGGCAAATGAACCTATTACAGTTATTACTTGCCTTCAATCGGATGCGAAGACCTCTGAGCATCGAGTTCCAGAGCGCGCTCAAGATGGTGCGTGATAAACTCGCTATGAACGCGCCATTCGGGGAAAACCTTGTCGATGATAATGACCTCGCCGGCAATGGTAGCGAAACCTTCGTTGAGCCAGAGCGAGTTCCACCAATTCATGGTTACAATGTCACCGAACCACATATGTGCGCACTCGTGGCTTTGGACCGTCGCCACACGCTTCTTGGCCATAAGGTCGGACTTTTTTTCGTCAAACAGGAAAACGGAAGTACGGCCGGTGATCAGACCCCAGTTTTCCATTGCGCCGGCGTCAAAGTCGTTGGCAACCAGAGTATCCAGTTTTGGCAGCGGGTACTCGACGTCAAAGACCTTTTCGTAGATAGGGAGGACTTTGGCCTTGACGTCGAGGGCAAACTGGACGTGCACGTTAGCCTGATCGAGAGTGCTGGCTCTATGCGCCTACCTGAGCCTGATGGATGATGTCTTTGGTAGCTAGAAATGGGATTGAGTACAACCCCCAACAACAACAGAGCAGGTAGCTTACCATAGATCCGCAGCGGGCGAGTCTTTCCACTAAGCGGGGAGGTGTACGATGATTCGAGGTGTTCAAAGTGACCGTTGGCAAACGCAACCAAATACGAGGACATCTATACAAAATTCGTTGAATCGATGGCTCGAAGAATGCCACTAATGGGCCGCTTACTGGGGGGGTTTTCTCAAAAGAAGTGACTTTCCATCCTTTCTTGTCGATCGTGCTACCTTCGACTTTGGTCTTCATCTTCATCTTTACGAGTTTGCCAACGCCGCCCTTTTCGCTTTCGGTGATTTCGCTCTCTACGAATGGCTTCTCGTTGATTGCAGGCATGTTGGACAACGAGACAGTATCATCACGCGAGATCATGGTAACGGAATAAGTGGCCTTGAGAGCGGGTTCGTCCCAGCATGGATATGCGCGACGGGCAGCCGTTGGCTCGAACTGGGTAAGAGTATAGTTCCTGCGTTGAAAATCAGTTTTCTGATCTCGTGGCTTGACAGCATACACCGACCTCGGCTTGCCTTCATGTGGGGCAGAAGAATAGTAGTATCCTGCAAGCGACTCTCAACGACTTGAATCAACATTGTGCAGCTCCACCGCGTACCCATCATGCTTCCAGTAAGTTTGCCTTCATATCCGATCCTGAGCTTCGCCTTGCTGCCTTGCGGCAGCTTTGTCGTAAGCTGTACCGACGCCCGCTCCGTCTTTTGGTCTACGTTTGCAAGTTTGGCCGCCTGTGTCTGCTCGGTCTTGAGCGCGTCGGATGTGACGACCAGGCCTTCTTCATGCAGCACCAAGTCGGACGAATTGAACGTGATGGTTGAGGTCTCCTCAAGGATATCAAGGCTATCACGATCAGTTTCATTTCGGATGTGCAATTCGAACCGGAACGTACTCGACGATCACGAATCCCTTGAAAGTGAGAGCCTCGAGATCGGTCTGGATGGTGAGATCATAGTGGGTCGGGCGAACGTTTCGCGGGAGACGATACTCCTCAGCGGGCTTTGCGGCGGCAGACATGGCAATCGGATGGTGGTCGGATGTGAAGCACAGTGCGCGGCGCTGCAGAACAGATGTCAGCTGATTGTCTTATCGCATAGAGAGATTTGGGGTCACCTGTGCGAGAGGGCAACCAATTAGGCGCTTGGGGAACGGCAAGCGAGGGGGGTTCAGCAGCCTCGCCGCGCCCAGACGGGCCGCCGCTCTTATAGGCCGTACATGGCAAATAGCCCGCACCACGCCGACCGGATGGAACATCCAACTGACAAAATCAATTCAACCCAGTGACCTTGTGGTTCGTTCGCTGGTGGTCGCTCGCCATATGGGCACCCGATCTTCAAATTTCACATCATATACGGATCACAACTCAGTACACGACGCGCCAATAAACAGCGCTACAACCCCATCCAGCGACCGCCGTCTCCTCGACGTGCCCGGTGCCACGCTTGTGCCCTTGAAGATCCACTAGGCGCACGCCGTCACGTTCTCGCAGCATCATCCGTCCGACTACTCCCCCGAGCGCTGGAATATGGATCGGGATACACAAATTGGACCGTTTGCCGTTCCCGAGCTGCCCTCTGCGTTGTACCCCAGTACAACACATCGTGACCGGCGGGGTGTGCCCCATGCTTCTCTGGAGCTTCGGCTAGTGTACCAGTGCCCAGTGTGAGGATTGTATGCGAGCTTTGTGGAGCAGGAGACACCGAAATTGAACGCGTGCGGAGCGGCTGCAGCGAGTGCGTGGTTTCGTTGTCTGTACATAATGGTGTGATTTAGAAGCCACGGGGTCGAATTGTACGTGAGCACCCACATTCGATCACCCCGCTGACTTTTTTGACTTTGACGGGAACACCTTGCGCCTGTGAATAGAGGCCGTTACCGAGGCCGCCCCATTGTCCCATTCCGCATGCAAGCACATCGACAGAAGGCACGCCGCCGGCTGGGGGAATGACGTCCACGATAAAGTATGCAATATCACCACCTGAACAATGGTTTGAGCGTTTTCAACCTGTGTTTTTTTTTTTGATCTTGTGATACCAAAACATACCAGTGGCCATCCCAGTGCATTGCACGCTAGCACCTCCAGGATACTTCCGGGACAGAACTACCTCGGTTGGTATTGTCACCGTTTCGGTCGCCGCACTGACGCCCAATCCTAATTGTCTAGAGAATAAACGTTCATAAACCTGAACAACACGCTTCTGGCATCCAACTTGCCCGTAAGAATTCGCACCCCAAGCCAGCACCCGCCCTTCACTAGTCCTGACGTAGCTACACCGATCCCCGGCGAGCGCTTGAACTACCTTTAGCCCCTTCAGCGAAGGAACCTCGAAAAGCCCGTCACAAAAGCCTATTCCGGGGTCCACAAATGTTGATGCGTGGGTCTGGCCGGATCTTATGAATGGCGTGGCCAGTGCGTGCGGGTCTTCGAGCGCACGAGGTGTGAGTTCGATAGGGATGCGTGGCGCACTGGATGGCTTGGGAGCGGAGATGTCTGGAAGGGTGAATTTTCGATAGCCTAGTTGACCATAGGTGTTGGCAGAGAGAGATATTGGGAGGGTGAACGTCCGGCCTTCAGACGTGAGGGCAACTAGGTGATCTCGTCCGGCAGAGATAGACGTGAACCTGGGAACGTTTATTTATCATGGTATATGATCCACGCTGAGTCTGACTTACTTTTCGCCCCGATTTAATTTTGAATCGGTCGATAATTCGAGATAATCGACCGAGGGGGCTCCGCCAAACCAATACCCTAAACTCCACCAAGAGCTGTGCCGTCTAGACCCACCAGAGTTCTGCCTTTCCGCAGATTGGGACAGAACATAAATCTTGCCTGTCTTTTCGGACAGAGCAAAGACTCTAGCGGCGGAAAGTGCGAGCTTTGATATGTTCTAAAAACAAATGAGACACATGTTCGTATACCAGGATATATGCAAACGTACTTTGCCAGTAAGCGTCCTCTGGGGTTGACCAACCTGTTCGGGCGGCAGCTCTCCGTGGTAAGCAGTCCCCCACTGGTAGACATCTCCAGCAACATCAACGCAAGCGGCATGTTTTTCGTGCAAAACCAAATCTCTCAGTGGTACGTCTTTCCAGGCGGATACTTCTTGAGGTGTTTTAATGTCGTCTTTTGCAAGTCCAGGCGCCAGGAGCTTGTGTCTTCCCAGTTGTTAGACCATATACACTTAATTAATAAAGCCGAAAACACCTACTTGTTGGATCCCCAAACGTACGTGTGCAGCTTGCCATCATCACTCAGCTTTGGAGGGGCCGTGTCCGTGGCAAGTATAGGCACATCTTCGGCCGATACCACAAGTCCATCGTTGTAAATGCGTTCCCGGTTGTTCAGCAGATAGGTCGTTGCAGCGACACCAGCCAAAACAGCACCAGCAGCCAAAGCCTTGGAGCGACCCGCTCTTCCAGTTCCAGCACCTGTAAAAGTGCTACTGGCTCTTTGCCTTCCAGCAGTACCCAAACGCACAGCAACCCTCGTCGAGCGAACCCAGCCTGATCATCGTCACAGATCGTTGTCGTCTGTCATGAATGCAAGTCGAGGATCGGCGATTCCAGACTTTCAGGGTCCAAAGGGGAGGTGTAACGGGTAACTAATCGCCCACTGGCAATTGGACACACAATTCCCGACCACATCTAGCCATGGCTTTTGCGTTGCGTGCAGCTGCAAGGAGGATCCAGCCAGTGAGCGCTGTGAGGTCTTTCTCGGGTGCACTACCAAGAAGATCCGATGCGCTGTTCAACGTGAGTAGATCACTATCAAGTATGAGAGAGGGGTGATCTGACTAGCTTGAAGCATCGTGATACACCTTACAATAACCCCAGCGTATGGGCTTCCAACTTTTCACTATCATACTCAACTGTCCATTTTGCTCGATAGATTAAATTCGAGTTTACCCCCGAGAACCTAAAGGTCGCCGAGAGCACCATCGCCAAATACCCGCCCCAATACAAAAAGGCCGCAGTCATCCCGCTCCTTGACCTTGCTCAACGCCAGAACAAGGGATGGACCAGCATCAGCGTCATGAACTACGTCGCAAAGCTCTTGGAAATGCCACCTATGCGTGTATACGAGGTTGCGACCTTTTACACCATGTTCAATCGGTGCGTTCTTCTGGTCCTCGATGCGTCAATGGTATACCCTCATACGACTGGCGTTCAAGCGAGCCCATCGGCACCAACTTTGTCCAGGTCTGCACGACAACTCCTTGTATGCTGCGTGGAGCCTACGACATTCTCGAGACCGTCCAATCCCATCTCGGCGGGATCAAGGTTGGCGATACGACCAAAGATGGCAAGTTTACACTCGTCGAAGTCGAGTGCTTGGGCGCGTGCAGCAATGCACCCATGTTGGCCATGAACGATGATTTCTACGTGAGTAGTATTTTGAATATTTCATGGAACATACATAAACCCGATTGCAGGAGGACCTCACTCCCGAGACCACGAAGAAGATCTTGGATGCATTTGCCAGGGGCGAGAAGCCGAAGCCTGGCCCCCAGAGTGGACGACAGACGAGCGAGAACTCGGCTGGCCTCACAGCGCTCACAAGCAAAGTAGGCGGCTTCACGTGCAAGACCATTCGTTTGAACTTGATTACTAACCTTTCTTGTAGCCATATGGTCCTGGAGAGCATTGCTTGCCAGAGTTTGCATAGGCAGATTTGTAAAATATATCGGTCAAACAGGCTACCCTCAGAGTGGACTCGGAACGGTCACGAGAAACGAATCAATTGTGATAAAAAGAATAAACTCCAACAGGCTATACACTGAAAGGTGTGTGATGTACAATCGCTGAAACCAGAGAAAAGAACGGGATAAGGAAATCGCAAAGATGTTACAGTGGTCAACAAAGAAAGGACAGAATTACTATATCTTCACTGGAATTAAATCAATAGGAGATGGGTGGAAATTGACTATTTAATGCCTGTGAACGAGGAGCGAATGCAAGCCCAAAGACTTGACTTGCTTCACTGGCATCTTGCGCTTCTGGATATCTTTACGTAAGGCCTTTGCGTTCTCGAGCATGACGCTGCGCAGGCCACCGAATCCTTCCTTGCGCTTTGCAACATAGTCGAGAACGTTGATGTGGATGTTCGATTTGACCATGGCGATGGCGGCACCGTGGGATGTGGGGAGGGTGTCCGGAGTGCAAATTCGGAACTCGAGGAGCAGTGCCCGATTCAAGATGTAGCGATAGGTCGCGGTCGGATGCTCGGGAGGACTTGACATGTGGCTGAAGGGAGCAACAAGGTGAGTTACCAGTCATGACAGATGGGGACAAACGGCTCAACTCGTTGATTTGCTGGATGGCCGCATCGTACGCCGCCTCGTCGTCAGGGCTCTGACTCCGCGCGGGAGTGCCATTGGACGAGAACATGGAAGCTCGCATCCGAGGAGCCTCGTCTTCGGACGTAACGGGCGAGCCTCCGACAGTTGCCCGGGGAGCCACCACAGCCTTTGCAGCCTTGGTCGCCTTGGGCTTTTTCGGCTTGGGTTGGGCTTTGTTCTTCTGTTTCTTGTTGGCGTTTAGCTCCGCGTTTCGCTGCTTGCGCAGAGCATGCTCGAGAGGCTTGAACCCCAACTTCAGGCGTTGAATGTTCATGGCTGCCCATACTTTTCGAGTAACCTTTCCGGTAGGAATAGCGGGTTCGGAGATTGGCTTCTGGGCTGGGGGTAAGGATTGAGGTGCAGCGGGCGCTTTGGGAGTGAATGCTGGGACAGTGACCGGAATGGTGACTGCCGTGGGAGCTGCCGTGAAGGGCACGTAAGGGATCTCACCGCCATCCGAAGGCGTGGGGGGAGACAAGGGGGCGGCAGAAACAATTGCAACGATAGTGTTGGTGGTGATCGCCGGAGCGTGCATCCCGGCTGGTGTCCCACGCCGGATCGACGCCGGACGAGACAGCCCTGTTGGACGAATAGTCGCTGCGCTCGCGTTCGGGTGGGCCATCAGTGTGGCGGTCGATGCGGAGGCGGCGACGGGAGCCTCGAGCCGGGCATGGGTGATCGTCACAGTGCGAGCGCGAGCATGGACGGGGCTGTCATCGTCGGAATCGTCGGAGGAGTCGTTGAGCGACGAGTCTTCTTCACGGTCCGATGCGTCGGATTCATGGCCGGATTCGATCACGGGGCGTGCGACCGCTGTGGTGGCTGGTCGAGGGGTGGTGGTGGTGAACAGTCTAGGTACAAGCGAAGGTGGGCGGGGAGTGTTTGGCGCGGGCTGGGCGGTGTTTGGAACAAAGATGTGCTCGTCGTCGCTCGATTCGATAAAGTCGGTTGGAGCGGAAACAAGACTGCCGGAGTCAGAGTCGGATGTGATCGAGGCTGCTGCGGTTTGGGCGACGAGAACGACCTCGTAGTCGCTGTCGCTTTGGGAGGCGGTGTCCGAGGCTGAAACGACGCCAAGGTTGGACGAGGCCATCGAGGGCGAAGACAGGGCTGAGTCGGACATGTTGCGGGTGGCCATCGGGGCAGGATATGCAGACAAGCCACTCGGGCGGTGGCAAACGAGGGGGATCGGCAGCTGGGTGGCCTGGCTGGAGCGGGGGATGAGCAGCGCTGGAACGCAAGGGTTGTGCGATACGCACTTTATATGTATCGAGCGAACGTGGACAACAGAGATCTCCTCGCGAGACGCGGAGGTGTGGTGGGCCTGGCTGAGGGCTCTCCCCACGAGGCGCCTCTTAAACCAGCCTCAGCGCTCCCGAGAACGGCTCGCCGGCACCAACACACTGGCGACTGTCTCCGGCGCTCCAGGGTTCGCCCGTAATTCATTTTGCTCGAGAGTTTCCCCAGCCTTCAAGCCGGCTGTTGCTAGTCTCTCGCATCGCCCGCAGCAATGGACTGTTGCTCAAATTAATGCCCGACATGACGCGATGGCCCCAAACAGCCCCGGTAAATTAATGTGTTTCGCACCGTGCTTCCAAACAAGACACCCCGACCACCAAATGAACCCCGCTCACACATCCGCCCCCGGAAGCAAATTAGCCACCCCGCGCGCGCCACCATCATGTCCAGCCTCCAGAGTGCGTTTGCCGTATTCCGCGAATCGTTTGGTCGCCGGCGCAAGCAATCGCCCTTGATAAATCAGATACAATCCGCCTTTGATGCACTGGCAAGTTGCGCAGTTTGCTTTCCACGCGTGGAATGGCTCTCGATGCGAGCTGACATGAATATTACTCTTCGCGCACAGGAGGAAGGCGCGTTGCCTCTCGCAGAACTGGTGGAGCGTGCCTCGCGTCTTGCACAAGTACTCGCCACGAATCTGTCTCAGCTGCACAAGGCGCGTGCCCGGCCAACCCTTGCCTTCTGCGGCTCGACTATTGCGTGGTTGTACGAGACCAAGCTTAAGCCTGCAATCAAGTCGGATGACGGCAAGGCGATCTCTCTTTGGGAAGATACCATGCTTAACGGGATGATTTTGCCGATTCTCGTAAGTCGTTGCATATGCTGTCCTCGCCTGGTGGCTAAGAACACCTGCTAGGATATCTGCGACTCGGGAGACCAAGGTAAACTGCTATCACAAACGATTCCCAACGCTGAACTCGACCTAAAGACGCCGGGATCCTCGGTGATACCGTGTATCCGGCGATATGTAGGGTCATGCGGTCCTCGCATAACGCGGCGTTTGGCGGACGTTTTGCGCGTTCGGTGCGTGACAGCCGTCATCACTATTGTATGATATCCAATGCTTGCTACTTTTAGCTGGCCGTTGTTCTTCTCGAAACATGCACGTCTTCATCCGCAACGAACAAGCTGGCGCTCCATGACCAGAGTATATTTGGAGTGTCCGTCAAACTTGTCCTATCCTCGTCGGTGATGCTCACAGTTGCTATTTATCTCAGCTGTGCACTATCCAAACTCATAATCGACGCTAAAGGTGCGCATACATCCAGCTTTTACGTAGGTCGATGGCACACCATTGCTCTGTTAGATTACCACCACCTCGACACACTTCTGGAGCTTTCCTTCAAGATGTTCTCCACCCAAAAAGGAAATCTCACCCGCAGATCCTATGCAGAGGCCCTTTTCGACAACGAGTATGCAACTATCCACTTGCCCCAGGAAACGCGCGCAGAGATGTCCCAAATCCATCAAGTTACAAATGATACAAACTCGGAAAAGGTGAGTCTAAACCAAATCTACCGCACATGCTTTTTAGACTGATGTCATGTAAAGCAAGTCCTGGACATCATTCGAGCCATGTCATCTGCGCAGGTGCAGAGGTATCTGAATTCTTCTCCATATACGGAATTTGTAACGACATCGTATCTAGGCCTCAGGTTTTCACGACACAGGATTTGTGTTACTGCGGCGCGAAATACACACAACACCCACCGAGTAACGTCGCAATTCTTGATAACAGTAGCCTGTGTGTGATTATTTGCGACAAGGTGAGTTGGGTCCCCCCAAACGAACCTAATCGTGTTGACAGACTCTCTTTATGGAAGGACAATGAAGCGGACGTGTTGGTCCTATCGTTTGAATCTATCGTAAAAATTGACCTGCGTGTTCAGGACGGTAAGCCTCGCGTGCGCTCGATCAATGCCAGCTAAGTTTGCATATCGTCCAAGCACTTCACACTGCGGTCGAATTAATCGTCTCGGAGGCGCCAATGGTTTCCTCAATTCGAGAGCCAGCACAGATCCCGAACAGCCACACAGCTGGGGCGCCATTGTATCTGCGTATCTCTGTTGCGTCGTCCGATGTGGCGCGTTTTGAGGCTGCACTTGCTGCGCGTAATTTGGTATGTTTGAGCTCAGACTCGTGTGGCTTTTTTGACTCGTAGTCGTCGAACTAGGCGAGCAAGGTTTCTGGCAGCGATATAGTCTCGAGACGACCAGCCGCCATAAGCACGAAGCTATCGCAGGCTGCGTCAGGGGTCGAGTTTGCCAAGAACGGCACTGTGAGTGCGACTGGATGATGCACCAAGAACTAGACCAATACATGTGCCATCAGCCAAACGTTTCCCAGGACAAGGTGAACGAAATGATGAACAAATGTAGGTTCTTGACGGTACTTCACATGCTAGCTCTAAATGCAACCACCATTCCAAGACGTAAACATGCCATCGAGTCCAGAACCCATCAATACACATGCCATCTCAGCGCCTGGGAATTCTGAAAGACCTGCCAATATTCATGCTCGTTCGACTAAAACCATTCCAAATCCTTCCAATGCTCTTAGAGCTCAGACAACGAAGAAATCTACGAGGACTCCCACACCTCAACAGAAGATCCCACGAGGACGACCTCAACGCGCCTGCGCTGCTAGAGCATCTGAGATCATCCAAAAGCAAGTTTTGGACACTACTGACCCCGCACACGATCATGACGCCACGCCCGAGCAGCCACGGCGTACCGTGTCTTCGGAAGCGCCGACTGGCACGAATGAAGCCCTCCCCACACCTCCCGACACTCGGCGCACTAAACTAATTGGCAAGGTATCAACGCAGGGGTCGCTTCAAGTTGTCAAAGCTCTGTTGGAATCACCCTCTTCTCCTATATCTCTGGTCCCTTCGCCGACCTCAAAGATCGCCTCCAAGCGAAAGCGAGCGGAGATTGAGGATGATCCTATTGAGCCTTCGCTTGATCCTCAAGAGTCTCCTAACATCGCCGCCTCAAACTCTCGGTATATCGTTCCCCAGAACACTGCTGCAACCCGGGTCAAGGCCGGGTATACCGCCAATGCGAAGAAGATGCGAGTTTCTTCCCCAGTCCTTGAGTTGGATGAGCCTCTCTCGCCCGCTCGAACGAGTGTAGGTACGATGCCTACAGCCCCTGCCGATGCTGTTGAGGAGAACATCCAGCCTGCTCGTGCTACTTTGGCGACCACGAGATCTGCCATCGTCCTTATCCCTGTTCCTGCTGCGATATCACCTGAACGAGATATTGGGGCCCAGGATGATAGCTCAACTCAGCAAGAGGATAGTGTAGGACTCAAACTCCGGAGTGTAAGCACATAGTTGCGTTTTTCGGTTAGCCATTTTTGATCGATTCCCAGACTGAAATTAAGCGTGGTCCTTTGGATATCGTGCGCCACGAGAGCGAGCCAGAGGAAGCCGAAGTCTTGACCCATCTCATCAAACCCCAAGAGCCACCGGAATCCCCGGCTCCTAGTTCTGATACCACTGTTCCGGAGGGAAGGGTTTTGCAGTCGGTTGATGATACAGAACCTATAGATGTTGAGGCAGTAGATGATCAAGATATTGTGGTCCTCGGGGCAGATGAACAAAAAGGTTCATCACAAGGTGAATTTATCCGGTCTTCACACACCGTTGCTATATATTATTGACATTCTGATTGACAAAAGACGAATTGCTTGCCGCACTTGCCAAAGCCGCTCAGAAAGCGACTCGTGTTCCGGTACTGACGAAACACCAATCGCGCCCCACGGTCTGTATGGAGGAACGCTCTAATCGCGAAGAGGGCGAACAAGTCGGTAGAGCGGGTTTTGTGGAATCAGACCCCCCTAAACCGCGTGTGCATATGAATCAACATCCAGGTGCCAAACCACTCGAAGACTCTGGACCACTTGTAGGAAACGAAAAGCCGGCACCCCAACTCCATGCAGCCACCTCCCAAGGAAACGTATCAGCATCTGGACTTTGGAAAGTGGGTGCCAGCGCGACACTGGCCTCGGAGACCAACGATATCCATGCCGCAGAACGGCCAGCGGACTTTGCGGAAGAGGATACTCGAACCGAGGACTTAGGTCGTTCCGGGAGCCCAGGAACGGAGGAGAGCGAGCCGAGCGCCAAGTTGACCCGGAGGCTAGGCAATGCCATCCATGGAGGTACTTCGCCAGAGGAACATAAGCTGGAGCTGGACGCGACGAATATACCAACGCACACTCCTGGATCATCTCGGCTTGGTTCGAACAAAACCGCAGAGTCCATACAGCCACCACCAGTCCTCGAAACCGCTTCGGATACTCGACTGTTCTCGGCTCAGTCTCTGCCAAACAGCCCCCTTGCATCGCCATCCGGCTCTTACCATGTAGATGATGGAGTCGAAAACACACCCAGGATGAATCATCGGCAACCCATCACGAAATCGATATTTCGTCCAAGTCTGAATAAAAGGGTTACCTCAACCCCATCTGGCCTTGAGTCATGGCGTAAAACCATTCTCGAGGAACCCGCTACGTTCAAGCCCAAGTATGGTACATTCACGCGCCTTCTTCGATCTCCTCAGTCAACTCCAAAGTCTTCTTTTGCATCTCCTAAAAAGCGTGTACTTCGTGGGGGTGGGCGGCCTAGTGTGTCATTTGTGGATACACCAATTTCTCATCGCAAATCCCCAGGGCTACCTTCCCATGACGCGTCAAAAGATGAACGAGAGAAAAGAACCAACATATCAACTGACATGTCTACACGGACTAGCGGTGCTATGATACAGATTGTCGAGGTTCTGGATGCGATTCAAACGGTAATGAACCGGGCTATTCGAACGTACTAGACTATTGATTGGACTTTGTAGACGCTTGTCGAAAATCTTGGAGAGAAAGTGAACGCATTGACTGCTGAAGCGCGAAATGCACAAAAGGAAATTGCACAGGCAGCCGTCGGGAAACTCGAGGCAGCTCAAGCTCGAGCGTAAGTTTGGTCCGTTTAGGCTCATGACTCGTGGCTCATGACTCGTGGCTCAAACGCTTTAAAGCGAGCATCATTACAGTGCCGTCCATGAGTCCGAGTCGACATTTGCCACGCAGACGCAGACGCTTTTAACTTGCTGCAGCGAGGTAGTAAAATGCAGTGTTGCAATCGACAAGGTGATGCGAGAGGTATCGGACAAAAATGCACGAACTGGGCAACGCGTTGCAAGAGTTGCTGTCGACTTTGAGCTGCCCAACACAATTCTTGCGTGCATTCCGCCTAACTAGTCTTTACATGTCACGTTTTCTTCTCTAGCAAACGATTATTGTTCATACCAGGGTGTTTGCGAGTCTCTCGGAATGTGTGCCCGCTTGGGATTTTCGACCAAGCCATAGGCGGTTGAACAATCAATCGGCTGGCCCAGCCCATCCAAACCAAGAAACGTCTCTCATTAAAACGGGTATGGACGTCACACACCTCGACAATCACAACAAGGCTGTAATACTCGAAGAAAACGACGTAAAGAATGACTATGAATCCCAGAAACTAAAAATCAGCTCAAACAGGGTGATTAATGTATGACTACAAGTGCTCTCAGACACCAAACGTCATATAAGAGGCAACGCAGGCCGATTATGGCGAATGAGCAACGTGAGCGAGTCGTCCCATGGCGAGGACTACTTGAGCCATGTCCACCCAGTTTGAACCGCTGGGCCCAGAGCTTGAGCTCGTCCCAGCACTCGGTGAAGGCGAGGCAGATGTGGTGCTGGTTGCGCTAGCGACCGATGTGGTTTTGACCTGGGATGTGCTTGTAGTGGTAGGTACGGAGCTGGTCGAAGTAGAGGTGGAGGTCGAAGTCGTGGGCTCGGGCGTCGAGGTTGTCTCGGGCGTCGTTGTGGTAGTAGTGCGCTGTTTGGTGCTGGTAGTACGCGGCTTGGAAGTGGTTGTTGGCTCCGGCTCTGGCTCCGGCTGCTTGGTGGTCTTCGGGGGATCGGGCTTCTCGGTAGTCTTTGGGGGATCCGGTTTCTTGGTGGTGGTAGGTTGGTCGTCACCACCATTGCCAAAGGCTAATGGTACAAGTTGAGAGGGAGCTAGTCACAATTAACGCTGGCACGTACTCCACGTCATCTGGAAAACACCATCGTCGGTGCTAGCGAATTGCTTGAAGAGGCCCTCAGACAAATCGAGAGACCCATAGTCACACGTAGGGCACTGAACAAGCCAGTTATACCTTCAATCAGCGCGATCAAATAAGAAATCATACCTCGTCGGTAATCGTGGCACCAACACATTTGCCTTTCGCACAGATAGTGATTCCTTTGAAGCAGTTGGGTCCGGGGTAGCCGCCTCCGTATTGCTACTCATAACAAAGTTGTAAACCAACGCATTCCGCATATTACACATGATGAAACCCACTGCAGAGTTCAGTGCCACGATCTAAATAAAGGTTAGTGAATAATCACAGCAAAAAAAACAAATGGAAACTTACAAAGTCACCAGGGCCGTTAGTGATTCCGCAACTAGATAGAGACGTCAGCGCAAGTTCAGGGTTGAGAAAACTAGTACATACGCGCCCAGTCCCACTGCGTAATATGTGGCCTGTCCACTGAACCGCTTTTGAAGGTGAGCTTCGGAACGTTCAACGAGAGGGTTATGGTGGTGAGCCCGGGAGACTTGGTGGTTGGCGGCAGCAACGGCAAACAAAGAAGCCGCACCGACGGCGAGAGTATTGAGCGCAATCATTGAAAAGAATGTGCAGAAAGCGAGTGTGGGCGATGAAGCCAGAAAAGGTGAACAGAAAAAGCAGGTGGTGGTCGAGCAGGGCAACCGACGTGGGGACCTGAAACAACTTTGATGACCTGAAGGAACCTGGTCCCTGGAAACCCGAATGACATCGCCAAGCAAGGGACATCACATGACATGCTTAGAAAAGAGCGGCTGGTCACGTGCGTGCCCCATCCTCGCCGATGGACATCATCTCCCCGCCACGTTTCGGGAGCAGAAAGCGCTCGTGGGGCGACGAGCAGCTCGACCGCCCGTGTGTGAGTTGCCACCCGATGACTGCCCGAGCCCATACTCACCGCCGCAGAAACGGCTCGCCTGTGGCCGCCCACGCGAACGGCCACCATACACAGCGCTGGTCCAACAGGTTATCAATACCCCCCTCAACATCAGTGTCCAATTAGAAGATGTGATCATGGTGAGGTGTTCATCGCCTGCTATTATCGTGGTCATCCAACCACCTGCAGACTAGTGTGCCTGAACCGCCCAGACAAGATCGTATGCAGGAAGTCTCTACTTGCCCCACCCTCGATCCCGTATTCGCGCCGTCTCGAGCAGACATAGACGCTGAGCCTCATGTTCTTAATACCGCAATCTTCCTCTCGAATACTTGGGCAGGTACAACACCCATAGCGCACGTGCCAACAAATCCTGCTCCAAATTCCAACGTCAAAAGGCGTTTTGCGATAGGGCCTCGGAACAATTGCGAGCGATGCTTGTCAAAAGAGCCTGGACATTATGGACACTGGTTATAAGCCCCTTTTCCCACGGCTATTCATGGCTTCGTGCACCTCTGAATGTACTCTCGTTCTCTAGCATGCTACTCGGTATTTGCTCTGTTGCTCATGTTGGCTCTTTAGACTGTTTGTAATCTATATCACTTTTTTTTTTCTTTTCCTGTGACTCTCATGGACTCTATATCTTACTCGTCGGCGCTTCCCTCATGGTCAGCTTTCGCCTTGGCCTTTTTTCTCGCTTTTTTCGCTCTTTGCCTTTTCCTTTGCCTCTCCTTTTCCTGCTGTACTTGCGCCTTTGATAGACCGGGATTTGCCATCTGATCCAACTTGAAAAAAGTGTATTTAAACAATAAGTGACAGCATCGACAAGATATGCACATGCCTTTTCGAGTAGAATCTTTCGTGCAATCCTCCTATTATCTTCCCTTGAGCGAGTTGCTTGACACTGTATGCGGATACCAGTTGGCCGATGAATAAGAGAGACGCTACTTGAGGTTTTATTTATCGCTTGGCCTCCGGGACCACTTCCTAAACTCGTATCTGCGGGCAAGATCCAAGCCATTCATCCAAAATCAACTCGCCTCGAACAAAAGTTTCCTCAAGATCTTCTTCCTTGAGTTCCGGTACTACTCGGGCGTGATGTGCGGCAAGCAGCTTGCTTCGGGACATATACTTGGGCATGCCACCCCTGTCCACACGATTCTCGTCAGGCTCCAGACTATCATCCGATTCATCGCGCTCCTCGCGTTGATTATTTGTCGGCGAAATGGAATACATCTTGCAAAGGTGCACATTGTGTTCTAGTCTTTTCTCCACAGTGGCGAGTCTGGTGGCTGGTTGATTATAGTGATCGTTTTGCTCGTTTTGATGGCGCCGACTCACTAGGTGTGTACCATAGCCGCATATTCACAAAGTAGGATAAGCGAGGTATCGTAGCTTTGAACATGACTAGCAGAGCAAACCAAATGACAGTTGGTTGTGATTGAAAGCAACCAAGCAGGGCGCTTAACACGCCAAGGAGCTGTCTACATATAACTATACAAGATTAGCCACATAAGCCCTCGCACCTGCGTATCGTATCGAACCGCCTCCACAATTCAGCACATTTACATCACAAGAGGATTTGAGAAGTCTATAAGTTGGGCTGATTCAATTACTAAATATGTTATGGGGTTTGAACAGGATGCAATGCAACTGAAGAAAAATCAAATGTAAGACGCAACAAGCATGAGCCCTATTCCGCCGACTCCTTCAATTGCCCTCGAGATCCCTTTTCATCAACGATCAACCCCTGTATAATGTGCGATAGGGGGGTCGCCCCTTCGGAGCCTAGCACGCCGTTTTTGCTGGCGAACCTAGGTGTTGGTGGAACTGGGGACGCACTCTTATTGAGAGGCTTGTATTTGTATCTGCCCTTCACCTCAGATACTGCCATCGGGCCTCCACTCGACGACCCGGTTTCCGATTCCGCCCCTTTTACGGGCCCCGGCTTTGGAGTCCTCCGCTCTAGTCCCCTCGCGGTGCTGAGCACCACCAGCTTGTCCTGCTTCAATCGCCTGTTTACCCTCCAGACGCAGTCAAACACGATCGTCATCTCTGAGCACAAGTCCACAAACAGCCTTTGTGCCGCCTTGTTCGCCAATAATTCCTCCACCGGTTGGTTCCTAAAGAAATGTCGAATAATTGGATCGACCGTACGCAGTTGGGTCTCGATCACCCTGGTCTGCATTCGAATGGAACCTAGGACCCTAGCCCAGTCCACTACTGTCCCCTGGCGGGCCACGTCGCGCTGAGGTAGCTCCACTTCCTTGAGTTGGAGGAAAATCTCAGGCTGAAACGTGCTTTTGGCGGTTTGGAGAGGTGCGATTTTCTCGGGATCCTTGGAGGTTTCGGAGAACAGGACGATGAGCTCGTCGAGTATGGTAGTGATCAGATTTATCTTTTGGCCAACCCTGGCAACGATACCATGAGTTCGGTCGAGTTGCCCTAAACGCCATGCAGTATGCTCAGGTGTGCCAGCCGGCGGAGGTGTAGCTTGCTCCTCTTCGAGAAACCTCAGGTAGTGATATGGCTGCCGAAGCCTTGGTCTAGCTGCCATAAGATGTCAGTAATTGAGCCAGAGGACCAAGGCAGACTCACAGTTGCGTTCCACCCCGTCATCCATTACTCTAACAGTCCGACATCTTTCTCTCTCATTGTCTACCAACTTCCAGACCGTTTCTTGCTCCAATCGTTCCTGGACTGCCCTCATCATCTCGAACATCGGCGACCCCATCGAATGATCCACCGCACGCTCCATCTCATCCATAACCGCCTTAGCATCTTCGTTCCTAGGGCCGTTCTCCTCAAGGTCTTGCAGGCAATCTTGCGCATACGCCAGCCGAGTCAACGTACGCCGTACTGCGCCAACCATGCCACCAAGCCCGTTTACATTGTCCCCATTTCCAGCGGCAACACGCTGCATGCCTCGTTTGACCATAAGCATGCGCCAGGTAAGGAAGCGTAGTTCGTCGGCGGGTGTGTGTGGTCCTGGGATCTTGGTCCCCGGTGCAGGTGTTTCCATTTCTTCTCCAATCGCCAAGCGTATTTCGGGCGAGAGGTTTACAGCTGCGTTCCGGGCGTTGGTTGCTTCTTTGCCTGCTTTTTGCAGATATCGCACAAACTGTCGCATCTGAACCGGGGGGTCTGACCGCTTGCCGATCTTGGCAACGTCATCTTGGTTAAGCCATACAACGTCCAAAAGTGCATCAATCGCTGGTTGGAGACCTTCGGCGGGGGTGTGCGTTTGTGCGAGGTAGTCGATTCGTGCGGCGAGTGCTCCTAACTTGTCTTCAAGCAACACGCGTTCGACCACGACATCTTTGCCTTTGCCTGTCATGGAAGCCGAGACTCGCCGGTTTACTTGTGAGAGCTTGTCGACAAGGGACTGTACGCGAGCTTTGTTGTGTTCGACTTCTATCTCGGGTTCAAGATCGACAGTCGGAG
Organism: Ceratorhiza oryzae-sativae; assembly: GCA_030998015.1. Lineage (NCBI taxonomy): Eukaryota > Fungi > Basidiomycota > Agaricomycetes > Cantharellales > Ceratobasidiaceae > Ceratorhiza > Ceratorhiza oryzae-sativae. The sequence goes on along the minus strand of JARWMV010000234.1, from coordinate 361,190 downwards.
CCTGAGTCGAGTACGATCTTCATGTAGAACAAACAATTTCATTAGACACATGGGATGAACATCAGATCCGGCATAGAGGCTCACCGAGCGGAGCCAACACCAAGCGAGCCACGTAAGGATTTGGGCGGAAGAGGTGCCACGGCGTTTGGATCCTCTCCACATTTCGGCCGAGGCGTGCCCTTTGCAGGGCGGGAATACGGGGCTTTAACGGCATCGTTTGAGCCGAGCTCGGTGTCGGGCGTTATTCGGAGGCCTTTGTACAAGACGAGGTGAGCTTTTGGAAGAGATTATAGGTTTGCAGAGACATACGATATGTGTCTCCTTCTTTGGTGCCTTGAACAAAGTTTTTCCTGAGTACATTGGCAACTTCGAATGCATGCTGCACCCGGGCTTCATACTCGACAGGATCAAGCTCTTGACGACCGGCTATAGTCTCTGTACGGACTTTGTCTCGGAATGCTATCCCGCTCTTCCATGAGTATTCATCACCAGCTCACTCGAGCCAAGCATACCATGAAGCACCCTATCATCACCTATTCAAACAGTCAGCCGGACGCCTCAACGTGACACAAATTACTTGCCAGCAAAGGTGGCACCCGAAGCCCTAAACAGCGCCCGGTATGCCGAACGAGCTGAGTTCTTGAGCGCAGGGCTGATTGGGCTCGTCATCCAGACGACAGTTTGGTGGGAAGACTTGGCCAAGCGCCGGGCTCTTGTAATTTGGAGAAGATCACGTTTGTGTCTCACACCGGATCGCCGATGTGAGCGACCTACCTGTGGCATCGGCGCTGACGTCGAAGGCACCGATAGCGCCCAGCCCTGACGCAACCAACAGAATGAGAGGAGTCGATCTGCAGGTATAAAGGCTCAGGTATGGACGCCAGGTCGAGTTTTCTCTGTCTTGATCCGATTGTATTATTGAAGGGACGATCATGAGTGTTGCAATCGTCCAAGGATGCTCAAAGGGTTTGCCAGCACATGCCCAGGTCTCTAAATATACCCCGCTCACACCACCTCTATTCAATTAGGTCTCGGGCGGGCCCTCGTCCAGAACCTACTCTCCACAACAAAACTGAATGTAGTAGGCACGACTGCGTCAGGTGCCAAGCACGCGCGTGAGCGTATCCTTTCCGAATTATCTGCGGGTTCTGGTGTTGGTACGTGGCGTCTGGGGACAACCGTGTTCTTTAATAGCGAAAACTGAAATAATATCGGGAAAACGCAAACAGAGGATCGGCTGACCACGCTCGATATGGACGTCCGTGATGAAGATGCGATTCATCGCGCGAGCGAAGATATACAGAGTAGATTTGGAGAGAAGCCTTTGAGGATACTGGTGAATGTTTCTGGCATGGTGAGTTTCCAGTGTTGGTGTGGTTGATATGCCTCACCTTGTAGATCTGCAGCTGCACGCCGAGAAGAGCGTGAAGCAGATATTACAGACAGAGGCCCTGCGGACGTTTGAAATTAATACGATCGGACATATGCTGGCGTTTAAGCATTTTGTGCCGCTTGTTGCGCGCGCGCCGAAGAAGGCGAAGAAGATCTTGCGCAGGGTTTGCTGCCCGAGGGAAAGAGCGTGCTTGCGAGCATCAGCGCACGCGTTGCATCTATCCAAGACAACGAGTTGGGAGGGTAAGTGGTTTATACTAGGAGATAGCGGGTTCCAAAAGTGCACAGGTGGTATTCGTACCGAGCATCCAAGGCAGCACTGAACCAGGTGATCAAGACGCTATCTCTCGAACTGAAATATCGCAACATACCTGCAGTTGCGCTGGCATACCATCCCGGTACTGTCCGCACAAGCTTATCGAAAGACTTTGTTGGGCCGGATTTCAAGGCGCCAGGCAAGGAGAGCAACAAGGGACGGGATTATGGGGTGTTCGACCCGCCCGAAGCGGCAGAGAGGCTGATGGGCGTGGTAAGGGGCTTGGATGCGAGTGCATCGGGGTCGTTGGTGGACTGGACTGGGTCGCGTGTGCCATGGTAGACGCACGCATACAAGTGATGTCACGTGCAGTGGGTGACGCGACGAGCGTCAGAAGCCGATTGATAATGCAATCTGATTGGCCGGCGAAGCACCACGTATCCCTGGACACTGACCGGGGGACCGCACCCGGACCACTATAAGAGCCAGCCGACGGGACACACACACCGCAAGCCCTCGAAACCACGTGACCCACAAACAAACAAATCCCGCCTGCTGGCGCGATGCCCAAGTTCGACCCCGTCAAGGACGCCATAGAAAACTCTCCGGTGGCCAAGTCCCAGCCGTTGCCGCCGACGCCCACGTTCCGCCACGACATTCTCGCACCGTCTCCGCCCTCCAACCTGCCGTACACCCCACCGATGGCTGGCGAACCCCCGAGCCCCAGCCCACGCGGCCCGAGTCTGTCGATGCTGCTCAACAGCGACGCCCAGCCCCCGCCAGCCAAGCGACAGCGCACCTCGTCGCTCGCCCATCTCCTCTCGCCCACCGACAATCGCCCTGGCAGCAGCGGCAGCGGCAGCGTCCAGCTCGACACCGACTCGCCGTCAGCCCGCCTCGTCCGTCGCCCGAGCGATCCCGCGGCAGCGATGCCCCCACCGCCCGTCCCGCAGGCGCGCGGTCCGTCTGCGCCACCTCCCGTCCCGTACGCACCCAGGCGCACATCTGCGCCCGTCCGCGTGAACCAGCCGATAACGGCCGAGGAGCGTGCCAAGCTCGAGAACTCGTCACGCAACCGCCTGCGCACAGGCCCTCCCCGCCCCCGCAGCAGCAGCAGCGGCAGCAGTGGGTTGACTCGCCCGACCGAGCCCATCATCTCACCCTCACCTAGTTCACGACCCAGCTCGAGCAGCGGACCCCGAGCAGAGGAACCGGCCAATGACCGAGGTAATAGTCGCAAGCGTCGCAGAATGAGTGACGACGAGCCAGAGCGTCCGCGCTTGGCCCCCGGCGCCGGTCACCAGAACGGGTCAAACGGTGCAGGCGACTCCCGGCTTGTTGCACAGCACTGTGAGCTTCGTTCTTTTGCTCGTCCTACCCCGCTGAGGCCCGTGCAGACAACCAACGCAAAGAGGTCGGCATCCACGCACGCCGCGAGTCGGCCATCATCGGCCTTCGTAACTTTAACAATTGGATCAAGTCTGTTCTCATCGCCAAATTTGGACGCAGACCATTGCACGAGAGTCGCACGCGTGGTCCAGGCAGCAAGTTTGGTCGTATGATGTCTGGCAAGGTCCTGGACATTGGGTGTGGCAAGGGCGGTGACTTGCGCAAATGGAGCAAAGCCAACATCAAGGAATATGTTGGACTGGGTGTGTTCGTTTGTACAGCAGCTTGGTGCCCGCCCCTTACGTCCATCTAGACATCGCCGACATCAGCATATCCCAGGCCCGGGATCGCTACATGGAGCTCCCGCCTTCACAACGCTTCGACGCAGAATTCCATGCGTTTGATTGCTTTAGCGTGAGTCGTTCGAATCGTTCCCAAGCCCATTGCTCATCTCCTATCAGTCCTCCATCAGCACGGTCGTGTCCTCGCAACGCCTCAGCACACCGTTCGATGTTGTCTCGATGCAGTTTTGCATGCACTACGCCTTTGAATCCCTTGAAAAAGTGCGCACCATGCTACACAATGTATCACACTACCTGCGTCCAGGTGGCATCTTCCTGGGCACTATACCCAACTCGGACTTGCTCTTGTAAGCCGCACAGCAACTCGTGTGCCATGGTCAGCGCTGACATCGTTCTCTAAAGAACCAAGCTGAACCAACTCGGGCCAGACGAGCTTTCGTTTGGAAACTCGGTCTATCGGGTCCGGTTCGATTCCAAAACAGAGCAACCTGTCTATGGACATAGATATTCATTCTACCTACGCGACGCTGTTGAAGACGTACCCGAATATGTTGTTCGTTGGGATGAATTTAAAGCGTACGTCTCGGCATTACTCTCACTCAAGCCATTTGCTAAACTTTGTACAGTCTTTCACTCGAGTTTGGGTTGAGAGCAGTCTATCGTTCCGAATTTCACGACCTGTTTAATGACGAGCGGCGAGATTCAGAGTTTGGTCCGCTCCTGCAAAAGATGAAGGTCGTCAACTCACGTGGGGACAGCGAGATGACCGAAGATCAATGGCATGCAGCGAGTGAGTTGATGCCGCTCTCTCAAATACCCGATGTGCTAATCCACCCAACACAGATATCTACATTGCATTTGCGTTTGAAAAGATTTGATTACAACGCATCCTTGTACTGGCCGACCAATTCCTGCCACTTCCTTTTTCGTTCTCGCAAGACAAGGATTACCTTTTCCTGTCAACATTTACTTCTTCGAGCGCACCTCGATCCATGATTAACCGCTTATATTTTCCCCCCGACCTCCGCTCCGCTCCATGCTCTATGTGCACCCGTTTGAGCTCAACACCGCCGGTCCTTGTACGATTCGCCCGTATACCGTTCGATGTATCAGTTAATTCTCTGCACGCTTTGCTCTTGTCCGATTTCTATCCTTTACTATTTTTGTATGTTATCCGACTCGCAGGGTATGCGTCGTTTTTTGGGATTAGAAAGATATTTGTTGTTTTTATTTTTCCGCGCACATCGAGAGAGAAATTTAATTTGCCAACCGGCAGGCGAGATGTACTTCACACACTCAAGAGGAACAAACAGGTAAATCACAAGAAAGAATAGGACGCACAGGCAATTGGGGGGGAGCATATGGTACTAGATCTGGGCACAAACAACGACGAGAAAAATACAAGTCCGAACGGGCGGTAACGGGGTTGTGCGGGTTTGGCAAGTTTATTCTTGACTGTAGCAGGGGTGAGCAAAACGACCACGTAGCAGAGAGCGATGTCACATACCCGAAACCGACAGTCTCTTCTACAGCCAACGTCAGCTTCTGTTCTAAACTCTTGTAATCCTTGTATGGCGGCAAGTCAATCTGCGCAAGTGTCAGCCGACTGGGATCATCTACCTAGATGGCGAACTTACGCGGTTGAAGCATGTGTGACTCTTTGGCAACTGCGATGGGTCGCCTGCCTTTTCGATCGTGAACCGACGCGGACCGTCTGAGCCTTGGAGATCCTTGAAGCCGTTGACAGGGATACGAGACGTGCCGGTCGCAAACTGTAGCAGGCGAGACTTGCGCTCAGGCGGCCAGCTGCGGATGCACTGCCAGAACCATTGGATAACCTCATCATTGAGCTCATAGCCGCGATAGTCGGTGTACTTGGTCCAATCGTCAACGTCGATCTCGGACATACCACCAATGAGCAACTATCCAAGGTGTTAGACTATTGTCATGTCCTGAATGTGTTTTGCCTACCTCTAGTTCGCGTTCGTCAAACACGTTGATGAGTTCTTGTGGGATAAGCTCGCTGAACCCAGACATGAATGCATCAAACTGCTCCTTGACACGCTTCTGAATGCGGTACTCGATCACAGCTCTAAGCCCGCAGTCAGCCGTGCCCGCGCAGAATGATCCAAAACAACCACTCACTCGACATATTCCTTCTTGTTATCCTCGGTTACCTCGACATCCGCACCACCTGGCCGAAGTTCGACCGTAACCATCTCACCGAAGCGCTCCTCAACTGTCGTAAACGTCTCGTCAATCACGCCAGTAATGTCGTTTTCCCTACAAACGCGGATATCGTCAGCCCACGTCACACTAAACGGAGATATCTACGCACAGCATCCAGGTCATACCCCTGTGCAGCTCCGCATCCACGCTCTCCAAATCCGCCAGCGTAATCTTCTTCTTGAGAATCATCTTGTAGAAACTAACGATGAAGTACGCGTCCAAGAACCGACGATGGAAGATTCCAAGTCCAACGCAGCGCCCAATGAACTTGAAGTAATTCAAGTGCTCCGGGTTTACTCCACTAGCCGGGTTGATCTGGAGGGTATAGTTGTCGTGTGCCGAGTACTCAAACAAACAATAGAATGGGTTGAACATCTCGTGTGAGAGTAGGAAGAAGAACTCGCGAGACAGTCCACCGTAATCCAAGCCATCCTCGCCGTCGAATTTGATCATCAGCCGTTTCTTCAGATCGTTTGGAGTCTGGCGCATAATTTCTGCATAACTGTCCTCGAAGATATGGTTGCGTCGAACTTTGATCTGGCAGTTGCCGGGTTGGGCGCGCAGCGCAGGCTGAGATCGGAAATAGATGAGCTTGCGACGGAAGTCCCGCTTGTACTGCGGCACGCCCGCATCGAGTGTGCTCGGCAGGCGAGGATCGTCCCACGTAGTGGTCTTGGTGTTGTGGTCCACAAAGTACACGCGAGCCGTGGACGTGAGACGCATCTCCCACCCCGATGGCAACGGGCCGAGTTGCGAAACGGTGGTGTTTTGCAGGGTGAGGTTGTTTCCATTGGGACCGAGCACGCGGACAAGCGTCTGGCGGCGCGGGTCGACCCAAGTAGTCGTACGAGTGTTATGATCCACATAATACGGGCGGCCCTCGGGTGTGTGGCGCTCTTCCCATCCTGATGGCAGCTGACCAGTGCCAGCGGTTGTCTGAGCACTTGTATTCAATACCTGGGGGCTGGCTTGGGCAGGGGCGTTGGCACCCGAGCCTGCGTTGAGTGCACCCGGGGGAGTCTGGGCCTCGAGCAAGTCGTCTGCTAGAATACGACGGTTGTGGCGATCGCGTGCCGTGTCTGTCTCTTGACGAGCCTCGGTGTTCCTGGCCTCGGGGTTGTGTGAAGGGCGATTCCACGTGGTGGAACGCGTGTTGTGATCAACATAATATGTGCGACCGAGGTGGTCTTGGCGACGCTCCCATCCAGGCGGCAGTGGTCCCATGTTATCCTCAGTAGGATTGAAGTTAGGTTGTGCTGGGGTAACAGGGTTGAGCGGATTCACGGTTGCTTGAGGCGAGGCAAGGTTATTTGGTCGGGCGGATTCAGGTGCTGGAGCGGGATTGGGAGTCGGCATTGCAATTGGCGTGTTACTCTCCTGAGCAAGGTTGGTCGAAGGGCTAGAGCTATGTGCGATGGACGGGTTGGAAGGACCGGGATGAAGGGTCAAGGCCGAAAGTTGACTCGTGACACCAGGTACGTGGGTAGGACCGGGGTTGGTGATAGGAGAGGATGTATTGGTGGAGATATAGACAATGAGCTTTCCATGAACTACGAGGTTATCGTTTGACTTCTTGAGCTCCAAGGTGAGCATTTCTAGAAAACTCTGTCAGCCCACCAAGGCAATCACCGCGATCACACCACTCGATTGCCACATACCATGACCGCCGAGCTCAAGGTCAATAATCTCGCTGACCCGAATGTTGACCACCCCGAGGAAGCCCTGGTCACGGCGTTTGAACTTGCGCTGATCAAAGACCTGGATTGCCACGACCGACGAGTCCTTGACCGTGCTGCGGATACGTGACGTGAGTACGGGCAAAAAATTGAGCTGAAATAGAACATGACATACACATCAAAGTTCTCATTCCAGTACGGGTTGAGTGTCTTTTTAATAACACTAGTCGTGTGGGTCTGCTCGGTATCTACCGTGATGACCGCAAACGGATCTGGGAGTCTAAAGACCTCGCGCTTGGCCAATCCATCGGCAGCAACGACTATAACACAGGGTCAGCGACGTCCAATATTCCAGGATGATAATGCAGACCTGTAATACGGATCTTTTTTGTACTGCGTGGGATGGAGTATCAGCGGGTATCCGCATGGAGGGGATGAGGAGGCGGTGTACACTTACAGGCCACCTGGGTTGTTCGACATGGGGATGGACGAGTGTTCGCGCTGCAGTGCCTGAGATGGACTCTGCGATAAGGCGGGATGGTGGTGGTGCGGTGCGAGATTCGGGTGGGCTCTTGTCTCACCGCTCTGCTGACCAAACAGGCGCTCGGCTTGAAGCCTTTGTAATAAAAATTAATAACGGGGGCTAGCTTCAGGGGATACCAGCTCGTAAGCGATAAATGTGATATATAGGTGGAATTGTGATGCGAGTGGAGCTCTGAGTGTAGAGGGGAGAAGAGAAACGATTGGGCTGCGTATAAATAGATAAAGCAATTCAGGGCCTCATCTTGTCATCATCGTGTCGGCGCCTGCCATCGCCGAGTTGCTTCGACCTTCGCCACGATCTCCGGCCGAGTATTGGACCATGTCTGCACTCACATCGGTCGCCAAGATTATCAAAGGCGGCCCCGACCTAGAGCGTCACCGCCGACGCATGCGGTATGTCTGCCTTCTCTCTACACCGCGTCTTCTAGGAAGCTTAGCGCGACCTCCCCTACGCGTAGGTACTACACATGGCTAGTTGATGTATTCAGGTACGCTTCATTTGAAAACGTGCGTTGCGCAAACCGGTCATTATATTCCGGCCGATAGACTAGATGGAAGCGTTACCGCTCGAATCATTGGTCCAGGTAAGGTCTTTTTGTTGCGGCTTCCAAGGAAGGCGATCTCACTATTATGGCAGTCCTCACTGTTACGCTCTGGGCCACTTTTGTAGCAGTCATGGTAATGGTGTAAGCTCGGTCCTTGTATTCAAAGCCCGGGCTTCTGACTGTCGTTGCTTGCACAGCTACGGGCACCAGTGGAGACTTACCAACAACGTTAGTGATCTCGCCGCCACATAGTGCTCAGCTATTAAGACCATGTCCTTAGGTTGTACCATTACTCTCGGTTGTCGTTGGTCTTATTCTCGTGTTCCGGTAAGCTTTTTTGTCTATGTTGTCAAGGCCAATACTGACTGATGTTACCAGCAATGGGTCAGTGCCATCCCCTTCTAGAAAAGACGATTACCTAATAGTTCTCGGCCGAGTAGAACCAGCTACGACAGATACTACGAAGGCCGCAAGGACTTTGGTACGGTCATGAGCAACGTCCGAAACCTGTCCCGGCTTGTTTGGGTCAACGCCAACCTCCCTCTACCGTCCGAAGACAAGAGTGTGAAGCAACCAAGCGCATTCATGAGGATCCGAGGCAAAACGTACGAGCCCAGCAACAGTATCAAGAACCCGGTCATTACTGCAGCCTCACTGAGGATCGAAAAGGAACGTGCACTCAAGTTGATGATCGCTTTTGCGGTTGCCGTGAAGCACCATTTGAGGGGGTACGCCCCGCCTTCATCTTGATTCGACCCGCCCGGTCTGAGTTTTGTTTCAGTGAGGATGGGTGTGATTGGGACGACTTTATAGGCCTCCTTCCACCCGACTTTTCGCGTTTCGATAATCGTGGGTTCGACAAACGAGGTACACACGGAGTGAGGGACTATGGCACCACCTCGACAATAGTGTCCGGAGCCGATGTAGAGCAGGCTACCGACGAGACCTCGACTGATATGAGTGCTACGCTCGTTCCAGGCAGAAACAATCGACGTCGCCGAATTTCATTTTACGGTAATAAGGGGGCAGCGCCCGAGCCCGAGCGTGATCCACTGTTGGGAGATAGCCACCAGACTGTGATTTTTAGGCCGTATGATACAAGGAAGCCATTGCCATTGCCGTTGATGTAAGTAGAGTCCATCTTTTTGCGCAAAGCCAGAAGGTTTACAATGAGTAGCATTGCACATGAATTGACTCGGCTCATACACAAGTTCCAGCGGTCTGGAATTTTGGCTTCGATTGGTCCGGCAGGTAAATACTTCATCTGGTAAGAAATATGTTACTTCTCACTGAACTTGAATAGGTGTAAATGCGATGAATGCGCTGTACGTGAGCACATCAATCTCTAGTACTGTCCTTGGCTATATTTTGTAGGGTTCAGAGCATGATTGACCAAGTGACTGCAATGGAGCGTGTGTCTAACACTCCCATTCCGGTGTCATGTAGGTTCCTTGGATAGCTGCGCGCAGAAAGAACTAACATAGCTACAGATAGTATTCATTTGAAGCAATCAGTAAGCTTGTACTTGTTTTCGCTGCCGTTCACGCTTATTGGCGATCTTGGCTGGGTGAGCCATTCCCCAACCCTAATTTACACGAGGCTAACGAAAAGGACAGCGGATGATTCCGATTGTTACGCTGGTCGCATATACTCTGATGGGAATTGAAGGAATTGCCAATGAGGTGCGTGTGCTCATCCACCTTTGGGTTATCCGTCCTTACTTCTACCCTAGATCGAAATGCCGTTTGGGCGTGACCCGAGTGACTTGCCTCTTGGTACGCCAACACGCTGTATGGCGTCACTTTTACTGATCAGTTGCTTCTGGTAGATCGCTACTGCGAGGAGCTGAGGAACGAGGTGGAATATATCATTGAGAATTTGCCGGAAGGAGACGACGATCTTGACCCAGAGGATTAAATGGCGTTTTTACGAGACGTGAACCCTGTTTGTTGTTGTGCGGAACGGCGAAGTGGTGGGGAAACGGGAAATTGTTTTGTTTTGTTGTGTAACGTGGATAGGCGTGTCGAGCCTCGTGTGTGCAACGAGTTGACCTTGCCTCCCTCGTTTTTGGCAACTGAGCTTTCTGTGCTGCGAGTCCTGTCGTTACCACCGTCACTCGCCACGCCCGCAGCAAGTGAAGCAGGCGTGCATAATTTGTTGTTTGGATCCCGGGCTGTCCAGGGACGGCAACCCGTCTTTCTTGGTTGTGATTGTCGCCGTGAATAGAACAGACGGAAGCCCTGACCGTCCACGATACGATGCACCGCTTTCGTGTTCGGTGAGCTCGATCTGACGACCACCGGCAATAATCTCGAGTTCTGACCTGGTGTTTGCAGGACCAAGTCGGACGCATCCAAGCGCACCGAGCCCAGCACTGCGCCCCCTGCCATGCCGCCAACACCTGCGCTCCCTTCTCCGACGCCCGCTCCGCTCATCGACCTTCCACCGGCGTCCGACTTCCGAACTTCGCTCATCCTGCCCGAGTATGTGTTCACATTTAGTATATGTCTTTTGCTAAGTGTTACACAGTCTCTCCCGCCGGTTCACGCTGCTCCGGGGTCAAAACGGCGAGCCACTGTCTATTGAGGACGTCCGCTCGCGTCTGGCCCAGCAGCGCGCCAACGGCCATGAAAACCACGTCACAGAAGAGGAGGAAGAGATCATGATCGACGCTCTCATCCGCGCCCACAGCATCGACCCAACTGCGAGCGCGAGCGACAGTGACCAGGGATATGTGACCGCCAATGGCAACGATTCTACATTCGGCGGTCGTTACGATTCCTCCGAGCTTCCATCCCCGGTCTCACCTTCGTCGAACAAGCGCCACAGTAATAACATGTTTGGCTCAGGCCGCGTCCGGGATCAGCAGAGCTACATTCGCGGTGCTACCAAGAGCAATGCATCTGCAAGCCGAGCACCCCGCAAGATGGCGCTTTCGACCACAAGCACGACCGCTTCGTCCTTTCGGAGACGTAACGACCCACCGACGCTTGAGCTTCCGACCGACGACGATGAGGGCGACCAGACGGACGCGTCTAACTCACATACGGTGTCTAGCCCCGGCCAGGGAAGCGTTACGTTCGACACTTACCTCTCGACCTCGTTTTCCCCGGCCCAGATACGCCGTGCTTCACTCGCGCTCCAAGATGCGATTCAAGAGTCTCAAGAAGGCGAGGAGGATGAGGATGATGAAAAGATTCTAGCGCCACGTTCGGGGCCGCTCAACGGGGGAAACCAGAGCGAGCTTTCGCAAGGCCAGGAATCGGTGAGCGCTCCATTTATACTTGCCGGATTTTCACAGAAACAGGAAACTAATCACCATTCATTCCAGCACGCGCATCATACCGAGGGCCCGATTGGCTATGGCGAGGCCATCGCGTGGCCAAATGACCAATCCAGCCAGCAGGACAATGCGTCTGTTGTACCCTATAACCGCACTGTGACCGCATCTCCGACGCAGAGGATGGACACGGTCAACCGTTTGCCTGGTTACGTCCCAGGCATGCATCGCCCGATTACTCCACGCGACTCTGCTGTCGACACAGACGCGACCGGCAGATCCTCGACCCCACAGCCTGCGTCTAGTACTTCAAGCATTCCTGGTCACGGCTACAGCTCCTCTAGCCTATCTTCTCCGACGCCCACCGAGCGTGCGCTCCCTCAGAGCATCCTCGTGAATAAACGCGGCTCGATTACCAACTCACCGCTGCGAACACGTCCTCGTCAGCTGAGCATCGAGGACCAGTATGGTGATACAGGTGGCTCATCGAGTGACTCCACCCAGACTCCGCTCAAGTCGGCTTTGTCGGACAGACGACGCCCCGTCTCGCCTCTCGTGGACTCGGCCTATGCTTCAAGTGGCCGGTCGGCCACACCGTCCAATAACCCGATGGACGCATGGTCTCCCACGACCGTTTCTTTTGCCACCTCTAGCCCTTCATCTCGAGCAATGGGGGTCACCGCCTCTCTGCTGTCAAGGGACAACCACGCCCGTCAGGCTAGTTCGGCAAGTAGCGGGATAGAAACGTCGGATAGTCATTACTCGAACTCATCTCCTAGTAAGGCGAACGGCACCCGGGTGGTCTCGCCATCCCTCCCTGACTCTCCTCGTCTCAACGGAAGCTCTGGGCTTGCGAATATAGTTAGCTCTTGGAATGGTGCGACGACAAATGTGATTGTGGACGAGCCCATTCATCACACGCCTACCCCCTCTCGCATTGTCTCAACCGTAGAAATCGGCCAAACCATGATGCCGCCCCATCCTTTCCGTTCTCCGACCCCCTCTCGTTCTCCTGTGCGAGTGACATCAGGTGGTCCTCCTAGTCGAACAACTACGCCCCTTCCTCGCTCGACCACCCCAAATCCTCACAAACGGGGCCATTCCCGCAATGGGTCGCTCGCCACAGAACCCGTGTCCGGTGGGCGTTCATCGCGCATGACACATGCTCATTCTCCTTCTACCTCGTCGGGTCTACGCCAAAACCCACTCATGATTTCGCCCATGCTCAATTCGTCTCGGTCCTCATTTGCTTCAACAGGGTCGAGCTACCATTCATGGGATGAGGACCAGCTGGGTGGCAAGCCATCGCACAAACGTGGCGTGAGCGTGTTTATTGATAACGATGCCTCTTGGAAGAAGCTTCGGAGCGGGTTTGATATAAACCTAGGCATGGAGAACGCGCCTGATCCAGACGACATTAAAGATGTACTCGCAGGTCTGACTAGGCAGGATATGGCCGCGGTTCAAGAAAAGCTTGTGCTTGCAGCGGTCAAAAAGAGAGCCGCAACACCAGGTGCGAGGCCGTTATCCGGGCAAAAGAAGAGGCGGCCATCTGCTTCACAATCGGTTACTTCCCTCCCAAGTCCAACTGTTTTAAGTCCGAGTGAGCAAGAGGTAAGGGATTAAATGTACTGGCGTTGCATTGAGCTTGCTTATATCATTTTATAGATCCCACAGCCGCTCCGCGCGACTAGCCCAACAACACCTATCCAAGCACCACCTTCTCCGCCATGCGACCCCAGCCCGCCTACGCCTGCCCCCCTTCAAAGCAAAAATGCTGCGGAACACGCAATGAAAACCAATGCGCTTTTGCACGCTATGATGGACAGCATAGAATCCTCTCCCGCTCACAACGCATTCACCACACCTGCGCCTCCTCAAGCGCTAGTAACCCAATCGAGTTTTTCATCAGAGGAACAGCAATCCACGCCTCTGACCGCAACACCGCCCTCGCCCACAATTGAACCTAGTCGAGATACGTCAGATGCCGAACCTCCAACGCCTGATACACCCATGCCAGAGCAAGACCCAAGGCACAAGGCCCTGGCAGACGCGCTTTTTGGAAGTGACTCGGATGCGACCGTCAAGGAGTCGAAACTTGGATTTGGGCGAAGCCAGAGCTTACGTGCGTTTGCCATGCCGCCCGTGGACGGAACCCCTTCTCCCAAAGATGAGGATAACAGGCTGTTGGCAGAGGAAGTCGAGAGGCGGGCGATGGCTGCTACCGCCGCTCTCAAGAGCCCATCGACGACTCGGTTTGCCGACGCTGGAACTAATGGACGCAAAACTCCTAAGAGGCTCAACACGAGTCAGATCTCGAGTCCTCAGCTGGTATCAGCTACAACAAGTATGGATATGGCTGCGCTTGGGGCTTCCAGTCAGCCCAATCTCACTCATCTGCCACTTGTTGGAGCCGCCTCTGCGATTGATCGGCCTCCCCAACCGTTCAAGCTCAGTCAACGGATCAAAAAGTTTACCGGAAATCTGCGCACCAAAACGTCTAACCCAAACGGAGAGGAAATATCGCCTTATATCATTGAGTCCCCGACCCCTCCCGCCCCAGAAACTCCACCTCAAGCGCGCCAGATCCCTTCGTTTGATCCACCTACACCGCCTAGACCTACAGTTGTGACAACCCCGGTTACTACGGAGGATTCAAACTCGCCCTCCACGCCAGGAACACCAAATTCCACTCAACCCCGTTTGCGTGGTTTCATGGCCAGACTTCGCAAAGGACGCAAAGACTCGACCGACTCGCGTGATAATACCAAGGTTCGCGCGCCCTCCCCCCTTGGTCCAAACGTCAAATCAGCAGCAAATCCCCAACAAGCGGCCATCCCTCCACCGCCACACATTCCTGCTGCGATGCTTCGTACGGAGCCGATTCCGCCCCCTGACAACTTTAGCTCAAGTTCATTGGGTGGTTCTCGCGCTGAAAGTCCACAAAATGCACCCCCTCCACCTCCCCCACCTCCCCCAGCCGTGGGTATTAGTGCTGAAAAAATTGGGACGTCCCAAGCGCCCGCTCACAGTCCTTCCCAAGCTGAGGAAGACGCGATTCGGCAATTGTACGACGCGGCTTCACACCTTGGGTTGGACAGAGCTGCCATCAATGATATTCTCGTTCGATCCCAATCCACGTCTTCCAGATCTACCGGATGGACACATACTCAATCAACTCCAACCACGAGCGATACCCCTGTCCCATCCGCACCACCACTTCCCGTGTCCAGCCTCGAGCGAGCCCTGTCGGTGACCACACCCAAACCTCCACGAAACTATGGAGCACTTGGGCGCCAGCTCTCGCTCAAGCCATTTGGGACACAGCCGAACCGTGCTGTCTCGCCGACTGTCACCTCTCAGCCACAAATTAGTGAGGAAAGCACGCCGAAAGCGAGCGTGGTGCGGCGGACGATTATCTTCCCGTCTACCCCCGGTCGATCGTCTTCCGATATGGCTCGGCGACCCTCGACTTCCAAACATAGACGCACCCGCTCTGGATCGATCCACTCGAACAAGTCGGTACAGGATCGGGCTCCAACCCCTCCACCATCCAGAGCACCAGTAAATAAGCGCTTCTCCAAAGACCAGTCGCCCCCCGTTCCGCAATTGCCATCTGGTCTCGATGGCAGTGTTTCAGCAACACTGCAATTACCGAGCTCAACTTCTAGGCTAGGGAGTGGATCAAATTATGATTCATTGTAAGCTGTGCATCATATATGGAACTAATTTATTTAACCTAATTTCATTTTAAAGGTATGACATGTACACAGAAGGCCCTGGCCAGCAAGATTCAGAAACGCAGGGTGAATCCGCTCCGACTGGATCAGCTATTGAGGTTTTGGAGTTATCAGATGGACAGATCATATGGTTAGCTATACGCTCCATTCGGTAAACCCGTGACTGAAAAGATCTTCAGGTCTGTTGTAGATGGACTGCGGGCTGCGGGTGAGGATGATGATACAGATGACGGCTCGCCATTTCCATATCGTATGAGCCGAAATTCGGAGTATTCCGCGCACGAAACCCACGAACTTAGGTTCAAGGAACATCAGCGCTCGCTGTCAAAAGGGAGCACATATTCCGTCTCAAAACCCAAGCTGCAAACCAACCGGCCCGAAACCCGAGTCTATTTCAGCAACGCAGGCGACATCGTGCAGCTAATTGACAACCTAGCTAAAACTGTCGAGGCTGGCCAATTTAACATCGTACCCGGAGTTCCTGGAACTCCAAGCAACAACTATCTCCGCCCACAATCTGGGGCTCAGTCTGCACACTCATTCAACTCATCTTTCAATTCTTCTCTGCCCGATGGCGACTGGACGCTGGAAGAGCGTCTTGATCATATGATCGCTGCCGCTAATCGCAAACGTGCTGGTCTTTAATTTTGATTATTCTAATAGCTTCCAATCGTTTCAACTTTTTGCATCCCTTGCTCCCATTTAGTTTGGCCGTGATTGAAGGGGTTTGAGTTACATTTAGCTTGTACAGAAGGCATTTATGATAGATATCATATTGATAATTACGGACGTATCCCTTTAGTCTTGCCCTGAAAGTCCGGCATATGTTACTTGATAGTTCTATAGTCGTGAGTTTACGGACCGTGCAGCGCAATCCAGCGAATGAGCGAAAGCGAAATGATTGAGGTAAGTTGGAGCTAAAATGCGAATGAGTTTATATTGTGATGTTTCAGATATAATTCTGAGCTTACAACATCGTCATTCTTATACCAATACCTCATTACGCCGTGAAGCTCGCCAATACTGGAACTTTGAGGCATATCATACTGCTCGAAGCTCGCCATGAGCGTCCCCTCGGAGCTGTAAAGCTGTTTCCCAAGGTTTGTTAACTTTCAGCCTTGTGGCGGCTATCACGACTATACTCACTTCGTACATAGTCGAAAAGATTTCATCGCGTCGCCATTCAAACACCCTCCCGTCGAATGGAATGACGAACCTCCTAGACCTTGACGACATAGATTTCAGCCCGCGCTGACGTGCAGAATAAAGAAAGCTATAATCACCTGAAACTTGCCCCTCTCTGTACAAGATCGGACATTGGAAGCTCCATATCACCAATGGTTGCTCGCCCAAGGTGATTCACGGACGTCCAATCCAACCTAATCAACGGCTGTAGTTGCGTGCACGCACAGATTCGAAATGAACATACCAGGCAACTTCATCCTCACGATTTGCTTGTTCTGTCCCCTTGAAGATGATAGTTCGCGTCGCGTTATGATATGCCATAGTTGTAGCCTATAACATACATGAATCTGACTCTACCCCAGTTCACAAAAACACGACAAACACACCAGCCGCCAAAACACTGGCCGAGCCCCCTCATAGCCAATTATCCCAGTATCACGAGGATCATGACACGTCCAGTAAAGGTCATTGGAAGCAGGGCTCGAGGTCGGAGAGGGGCTTGAGATTGTCGTAGCTGCCGAGTCCATCGGAGTTAAGTAAAACAAGCTCAACTTAATCAATCGAAAGAAGAGGTGTGAGTGCATCAAAAGGTGCGTATCTCTCATGTCTTAAATAGGTACCCAGTTGGTTGTACAATCCAGATGCCTCCGACCCTTCGCGGAGACATCTTGATCCTTCAGCTAACTCAAGCGGTCATGTTAGGGCAGTGTACACTTCAGAACCGGTTCCTGAGTTACTGAATAGTCACCGCAGGGTGCCAAAATCGTTATAGTCGATTGACCAGAATAAGTGTCCGGCGAGTTGGAACATCCGCGAATTGCGAATGAAAAAGGGGTGGCTCACCATCAACGACAAATGAAGTCAGTCTGATTGAGCGCTCGTGGCACCTAGCCCCTTGCAGAAATAAGGATGACCCAACCGCCATTTAAATCATGTACATACAGGTCAATAATACTATTTACAGAAACTCAACGTCCGCCAACCTTCCACAGTTGCTTTTTTTTGGTCTTGCGAGTAACATGAACAGCACTACCACTCTCAGATCCCCCGAAAGCTAAGACGACACTTTCCTCGGTGCCTGCGGCAACTTGCTTGCGTTGTGCAATTACAGCCTTTGCGAAACGGAACCGCACCTGATCGGAGCCTGCCAAAATACCAAGCGATCAGCTGTCAAAAGAGCGATCGATGCAAATCCCTCCACTTGCCTGCAGGAAAAGCAGGGGACTCGATAGCGTGCTTGAGCGTGTCAAAAGGTAACTGGGTGTAGACGCCTAGTAATTCATCCCACCCAGCACCTTGTTCTGCACCGATAAATGCGTGGAGCACGTTCGGAAGGGTCACAATCAAGTAAGTGTAAACCAAATCGCGGAATTGCGCCAGGTACGGTCCAAAGACCGACGTCTGCCCCTGGGGATAAGCCACCGTGGCATCCGGCGGTAGGCCGGGGGGCATTGACTCGACGAAATTGACCCAGTCAACAATAGTAGTCGAAGAGATTGACGCCTTGCAATATTCAAAGGCAATGTCTTCCAATTCAGGCATCCCACCCAGCAAACGGGCAGCTGCAACAACGGAACGCGCATTGCCAGGGTTGACGAGACCAACCTGGTAAGGCGAGTACAGATAACCTAGTGCCACTGCGATCGCCTGGGACGAAGTTAATTTAGAACAGCGAATAGTAACGCCAAATTCATGGTCGCTCACTTCCTCAGTAATATGAGGCTCATCCTCTAGTCTAATGAATATGACGTTGTTCTGAGACGTTGCGAGCTAGGTAGCAAATCAAGTCAATAAATTTTACTTGACAGATGATCCGGCGGTATGCGCACCAGATGAGCCAGGTACGGGGAGCGAGAGAGTATCAGGGCATGCAATCGATATTGCCTGTTATGAACGTGCTTTGCAGCCGAATAGATCATTAGTTCTTCCACGTACGGGACGTGTTCACGACTCTCTCACCAATGAAACGTCTGCATACTGGCCTAATTGAAATCCGGTGTGATATATGTGCGCAGATATCTCTGCATGCCTGGAACAAAGGATACACCCTCAGCGGATCTAACCAAGGATTGAGCCAGTGAGCGAGCGACAAACCTTTGGTTGATTTGCTCAGGCGTGAACTCCGGAGCGGGGTAAACTGCAGGTGCTCGGGGTGCATCAGTCGGCGAGGATGGCGCCGGAGAAGCGTAGATATTGCTGGGCCCAGCCTGGTTGGAGATGCCGTTGGCACCGTGGCCGTTGGCAGGTGCGTGCGAAATGTCTTGTGCGCCGTTCATTTTGGGAGAGTCTTGGAAAAAGGCAGATGGGTGGCTACAAGGGCTTTGGTTGGGTCAAGCAGGCCGTGTGGCAGAATTGTCGGGTGCGGGGGTTGATCACGTAAAGCGTCACATGACCGTCACAAGGCTACTGTGCATTCATCGGGCTGGCGAAAACAAGTATAAATCCAAAGGGAAAGCATACAGATAGAATACAATAAATATAACAAACAAACAAGGTGCACGCCTAGTCCTCGACTGCATCGACGTTCTCTGCCTCCATTTCTTGCAAGGCACGTAATCGAACACCCTTCCAGATACCCTTGCGGATCGCCCGTTCGGTCCCTAGCCCTTCTCGGATTTCCTCGAGCCTTTCGGTGAACTCGATACCATCGTCCATCAGCTCGCGCAGAAAAGCTAGGCTCTTTTCAAAAGTCTCAATTTGAGTCTCCTGGTTTATGAGCATATTGGACTCGTAGATGGGAGGGAGCGGGACGGGATGAGGGGTAATAAACCGGCGGTGAATAGGCAACATTAACGCTCGCGCAGACGCCTCGGCATCTTCAATGTCCCCGTTTGGCTCTGGTTTGGGCACACCGTTTTGAATGGGAACTCCGTTTGCTGCCAGTGGTTTTCCAGGCAGCGCGAACCGTTGTTTGTCTTCGTCGGCTTCAACATCCATAGCTCGAAACAGTGAACCAAGCGCGCGTCGCAAAGCGCTCTCTCCCTCGATGAGCTCAGTTGCTGTTCGCTCGAGCTCGCTGATCGTCGTGGAGTGGAAAGAGTGTTGCACAGACGGATCCAGAACAAAGGAAGTAAAAGACGAATGGATAGCAATTGGTGGTGCGTAGGGAGCCGCAGAGGGAGGGGTTGGCGAGCGCCGATGTGGAAGCCGAGGCGATGGCGGTGACGAGCTCTCGATGTCAGGGATTAGGAGCTTGAGCCGCTTGCGAGCCCTCTCTTCCATCTGCCGTTGTCCGCTGAGCCTTTTGGTGCAAAGCCTTGGGTGATGATCGCACGTACCTCCCAATCTGCATAGCCGGCTCCCCAGTTTGAACCTTTACCCTGTCGTTTCCAGCGAGCGCCTGGCTGGAGCTTGTTCCCCCAGTTTCCACGACTAGTGCCACTAGGGTGGTGGTGATAATCAAAGTCGCCCGTTTGGATATCGGGACGAGCCATGGGGTAGTACCATTCGTTTCGGTCTCGGGATGGTGCAACACTAGCAGACACGTCGCTCAGCTCGAGCAGGCTATTCGAAAGCAGACGGCGCACTCACTCCAAGCCTTCTGACACAGTATAATTCCGGGTAGGCCGAGAGGAAAACTCCGTCTCGTGGCTGCGTGGTAGAACATTGGACATGGACGGCAGGGACTGGGACAGTGAACCACTGGGCTCGTGTCGATGCTGGGATGGGGCTCGTGAGTGGTTATGTGAGGAAGCAGGGCGCTCGTTCGACGCCATGGGCTGGTTCGGGGGCGACTGGTTCTGAGAAAGCAGAGTATAGCGGTGGGGGCGCTCCATCCGGTCGTGGTTCAAGCAAACTCGTTCAGTCCAATGAGCCCTGATGACAAATCGTTCAGATAACTCTGGCTATCGTTTTGCGCTGCCATTGTCTGGCTCACACAAAAATACAGTAAAGCACAGATTGATTGCTCTGAAGGACCAGATTTGACATAGGTATGTTGGCACATAATGCACGAAAATGATGTCACAACTGGATAAACAAGAAAACATCATGGTATGATGCATAATCAGATCAGAACAGAAAAATGTCCCAGAGAAGAATGACGAAGGTACAGAAAACGAAAACAACAGACAGCAGAATAATAGAGTTACGATACGATAATGAGAAAGCCTTGAGGGCTACTACAAGTCGCTAGGACAGCCGAATCAAATACCAAACGTCGCCTGGATCAAGCGGTGGTTCGTGTCGAATGAAAACAAGAGAACGTGGGTTTTTTAAAAACAGCCAGAGGCAAAACGAGTGGGGATTAAAGTGCACCAAGGCGTGTGGTATGATAATAGTTAAACGCGGAATAGCGAATGTTGGGTGGTTATCGTTTCGAGCGTACCGCAGCGTCGTTGATTGGAAATAGAAGAAAAAATTCAGTCGGCGTTAAATTTCGTTCAGTGATAGAGGTAAGAAGATTAGTGGTCCGCTCAGGCGCGAACAGCAGGGCGGCTGCGGCGGCCACCGCGGACCTTGGGCTTGATGCCACCGCGGGCATTCCGAGCATAACGGCACCACCCAGGACACCAACCTTGCCGGACTCGTAGATCGTAACCTCCTTGCGCGAGGTGTCGATGTAGTAGGCATCAAGTCCGTGATCGGAATCCGATGGCGAGGGCGGAACGGTCAACGCCGGAGAAGGCAAGGGTGCATCGTGATCCTGGATTGCGAGTGTGCGAAGGACCACCTCGAGGTCGACGTCGGACTCGGTGCCGTCATCCGAGTAGGTCGAGGGGGCGGTAGATCCGGTGGTCATCGAAAGCATCGAATCAACCGACTTGGTCGACGAGCGGGACGAGGTGCGCGAGTGCGTGCTGAGCCGAGGAATGACGCGAGCGATGGGCGAAGGGGTCGGGTAGCGGGGACCACCGAGTGAGCCTTGTCCCCGGCAACGGGCGGGGGAGGAGGGAACTGATCGAGCAACCACGGGGTGATGGGAGAAGGAGGGGGAGGGGAGAAAGGCCGGAAAGCTCCGTCGTAAAGCGTGAACTCGGACTTGATGGGGGCTGGCACGCCACGGGCAAGCTTGGCCTTTGCGCCAACGGCTTCGAAGATCACCTTGGGACCGAGTGGGCCAGAGACCTCGACCTTGCCGGGATCGACGCGCAGCTCGATCTCGTCGTTGGATGCGAGTTCGCCGTAGCTTCGGACGAGCGCCGGGCCCCAGCAGCCCCACAAGAGCCCCACGTCTTCGCAAGCCGCCTTGAGGACACGTGGTGGGCAGCGGGCGGAGATGAAAAGGACTCGGGAGAGGGAGCCCTTGGATGGGTTCAGGACGTCCCACGTGGGCTGGAGGTGCGCCGCCAGGTGGACCATGAGGCGGATGTGGAGGGCGTCGACGATGCGGGCCTCGACATGGGCGGCAACGAGCGGGCGCAGCAGAAAGGCGATGGCGTGGTTGAGCGCGGTGGTAAGCTGCAACGAGGACATGGTCAAAGGACGAGAGAGAGCTACAAGCCAGCAATTTGAGCGTCAGCACTGGTGGCTTGTTTTGGCGCGAGGCGCTAGTGGCAACCCGGAGAGCAACTCACCTGTGTTAATTGCGGTGAGAAGGAAACTAGCAGGCGAAGAGGCTGTCCGTGCGGTGCTGCGAGTCGAGTCGATGAAGTAGCCAAAGTCAGAGAGTGATTCGCGGGTCAGGCACGAGGGTATGGATCGTTGCACAGTCTCAAGTGTTCAGGCGTCCGGGAACAGCGAGATGGACAACAATGTAGATCTAGGGAGGGCAACGGCGCGTCAGTAGCTGAAGATGGCCGGGCCCGACCGCAGCGACGACGGCGGCGGTGACGGAGACGGCACTCACTGGAAAAATGATATCTGGGATCGTGAGGTTGGCGTGAGGGGGGGGGGACAGAGAGTCGTGTACAGGAGGACCACAAGAGATGGTGGGCGGGATGAAGGACACCGAGGAGCGAGGTGTGGGTTAATGATGGGAACAGGAACGTGCCGAGTCGGGACCTACCAAACAGGGACTTGCCGAATGGAAATTTGCAGGTTGGAGTGACAATTAGAAAAACGTGTAACAAATCAACAAGTCTGTGCGCTGCGGTCGTGTCGTAGGAGTCTGAAGGGCTAGCCGTCAGGAGATGGAGAATGCTCTCCCCGCCCGTGCGCCTTAAGTACGCGCCACGGCAAAGGAGCAATGGTGTGGTGTTGGACAGTGCTAACGCGTTCAATTGTCGGCCAACAACAATGGAACTCATAAAAGCAATGTACGGGCACGGACACTGTTTGTGTGTGCTGTTGGACTGTGTTTGCTGCTCCCTTTGTTGACGATTCCCCCGCCCTCCGCCGGATGCCAGCGCCTTGACGACGGCAACACACAGAGCTCGCCCTAAGGTTTACATCGGCTTCCCGCTATCATCACCCGATGTGCAGCCCTGTCTCGCTTTGTATGTGCCTGCCCTCGCGCAATCAGACCACCTGTCAGATCGATCTTCCTGCATACATGCATCGCAGAGGCACCCCAGACGAAATCCTATCGGCTAGCAGACACATGCCTGCCTCGCGGACCCTGTCAGGCAGCCCATCGTGTGCTGACAGCCCGCACGGCAATGAGGTGCAACATCCACTAGAAGCCAGCAAGCGCACAGGCTGACACCGACTTCGGCGCACCGTGTCAGGTCAACCCGATAGCATTGAACACAGTATCAACAATCGGTGTGCGCGAATGCAAGCAAATAGAGAAAGTACAGAATGCACATAATACACGATAGTGAGGAGGATGCCGGGCCCACGATGCGAGTCGACCGAAACGCTCATGCCTTTCGGCGGAAGGAGCATCCTAAACGGGTAAATGTAAATAAATGCCCGATCCAGCATACTTGACCAAACATACCCTCCGTCAGTCTCGCCTTGCCACCAGTCGGCTGGCACAATACCGTCGCGCATGAGCTGCACATTACTACAGTCTGGGCGTGCGAGAACACGGTGGTGATAGCGAAGCAACCTGTTGGGGGCTGGTGAATCAATGCGCTCCAAATGCACGAGACAGACGCCTACCAGGGCACTTGACGTCCATAAAATAGGAGTTGGGCGACTGAACAAGTCGCTTGAGCTTGTGTTGCTTCTTCTCGTGCTCGTGAGAGGGGTTGAGGAGATCAACTGCGAGAGTCTAATGAAACGTCGATGAGGGTCGCGTGAAACGGTGGCATGGAGCGGGGCTCCCTCCATAGATAAAAACACTCACCATTTTTGTTTAGATTTTGATGTTTGCTTGTAGCTTTTTCTTGAGAGTGCAGGGAACGGCAGAACGAGCCTCAGTGGCGACGATGGTCACGGTGGGATCCACAGAATTTCTGTTGATGATGGTCCGTGCCCTCGTTGTGTAGGGCCGGCTCTTGCTGTACGCGGCGCTTAGTCATGACTCACGTGGGCACCTTCCTCTCCTGGGCAGGGCATTGAGCGAATCTCACGGCCGGCATATAGATCGATTAGAGACGCGTTATCGGGGCTGGCAGCTGTCTCTGACACCCGACGCGAACCTACTGCAGCTATAAGACGCCTGCATACACCCTTGTGCGACCTGGATTCGACTCTCACGAGCCCAGATCTATATATCCAATCTCCTTTTCAATTGATCACCCCGCTCATCACCCGGTATGCTCTCCTCGTTTGTACGTTCCTCGACTCGCTCCTTGATCTCCCGCGGGACGATCATCAGGCGACACGCGACCGCAATCCCGCACGAGCTTTCTGCAAGCGCGTCCTCTGAAACGGTACCCTCGGTCCGCTGGACCAGGGATGAGATCAGCAAGATCTATCATGGTCCCCTTTTAGACACTATATTCCGAGCCGCAATGGTTCACCGCCAACATTTTGACCCCAACAAAGTGCAGCTCTGCACTCTAATGAACATCAAAAGTCAGTGACTGGGTAATGAACCGAATTTGGAATATGCTCATTTCAACTCTATCTGATTGGTTAGCTGGAGGATGCACGGAGGATTGCTCATACTGCTCCCAGTCGTCCCGCTATTCGACTCCAACTACTGCCTCGCGATTGCTCGAGCATGAGCCGGTAATCCAAGCTGCGCGCAAAGCTAAGGAAAACGGGAGCACGCGGTTTTGCATGGGTGCCGCATGGCGAGACTTGCAAGGTCGAAAGTCTGGATTTAAGCGTATTTTAGAGATGGTCACCGAGATTCGGTAAGCGGTCGAGACTAAAAGGCATATGGGGGTATATTAAATCCCTTGTCGTTAGCGGCATGGGAATGGAGGTCTGCACAACTTTGGGAATGCTGACTCCTGACCAGGCGCGGCAGCTCAAAGAAGCTGGCCTTACTGCGTACAACCACAATCTCGATACGTCCCGGGAATATTACCCCAAGGTTCGCCGCTGGCTCACCGTTTGTTATCGAAAATTGATCTCTTGCAATAGGTAATCACCACCCGCTCTTATGACGATCGCTTGTCAACCATTGAAGCCGTGAGAGACGCGGGCATCAACGTCTGCTCCGGGGGTATCCTTGGGCTCGGGGAATCAGATGGCGATCGCATTGGGTTAATCTACGAGGTGGCTAAGTACGAGCCGGTTGGTGCATCCGGATTTTACCGAAGTACTTACTCTGAATGGACAGCATGCCCGAGGCACCTGAATCGTTCCCCGTCAACGCGCTCGTGCCAATTCCCGGTACCCCATTGGAGAAGAATGAATTCGTTCAGCACCAAACTATCCTTCGAACTATTGCGACTGCGCGTATAGCCATGCCCTCGACTATCATTCGACTGTCCGCAGGTCGAGAAAGGTTCACCGAAGCCGAGCAAGCCATGTGCTTCATGGCTGGCGCCAACGCTGTCTTTACCGGAGAGAAGATGTTGACTACGCCCTGTAAGTTCATAATATGACGCTTGAATAATCTATACTCAATATTTGTTCGTAGGCGCTTCGTGGGACGAGGTGGGTTACTTACCGTTTTATGCAAATGATTTTGGTTAGATTAAATGATGCTCTTCAGGATAAGTCAATGTTTTCTCGGTGGGGTTTAGAAGGAATGAAAAGCTTTGAGCAATCAGCGGTTCGTGAGAAGGAGCTTCCCCGCTATGCGGAGAGCCGTTCTAGCACAGAGTCGACCGTTAATGTGTAAATACACCTAAGCAGGAGAGGATTGACATACGTGAAATCGATAATTTCTATTCCCCACACGCTCCTCAGTTTTGTTTGCAGTTGCCACGAGATCAAAAGCAACCGCTTTTGCTCAGTGGGGCGCATATATATGGCACACGTTGGGATCTCTGCTCTCATTCACTCCCCCTTCTATCCCACACTTAGTTTATTGTATTCCAGTGATGTCCAAGTTTTATCCCGCCGAAAAGTGTGTTCGCTCATTGCTCTCTTGACTCTACTTGCTGACACGTTCGACTGGTAATAGATATGTTGGACTGTGAGTCATCCGCAGTGCGTTTGAAACGCACCGATGCGCTTATCAGCACCTCACTAGTTCGTGCCTCTCCGTCGGCACTGGAGCAGGAGGTGAGGGTTAATCATGTCCATTACGTATACACCTTTCACCATCTTTGTGAGAATTAGGTACCGTCAACATGGTGAGTAAACGTCGCGTCACCATATTAGCTATTTCGGCTGATTCCGGTCACGCCTTTAGCTCGCTCGAGCAACCGTTATAGTAGGCTCCACTTTTGCGCACCATATTCCGATAGACCCCATTCATCCGTTGGTCCAGGATTATTCGGGCAAAGTTCTGTTTGATTCGTTTGTCAGGCCAACAGAGCCGGTCATAAAGTAAGTTGCCTCTAATGATTGATGCCAGAGTGGCTCATAAACACACCAATCCAGCTACAAAAGCACCTCGACTGGCATTGAAGAATGCCACTTGAGTGGGTCGAGTTTGTTCTTCAATTAAACGCTCTGACTCTTCGCGTAGGTGGTCCATATGCAAAGCCTTTCGAGCAAGCCCAATCCGAAGTGTTGAATCTGATCAAAGACAAAATTATTATCGGGTATTGCCTATGGAATGACCTTGCGGTAAGAATATCCGACTGCACGGAGCCGCATGCGACTCATATAACCATTTAGGTACTGGGGATCACGTAAATTATGCAGTTGTGTTGAGTGCCGTGCCTAACTCATATTCGTTCAGCCATCGTGCCATTGAAACCCGAGACGTTGCGTTATATCTTCCTTTCAGAGAGGCACTAGGCCAAAAGGACCAGGTTTGTCTATCCCTTTTCAGGCTCACCCCGCACACCGTGCTAATGCTATACTTACCCTAGGTGCCTGGGCTCTTGACTCTGGGTATGTGTAGCCAGTTTATATGGGCTGTCATACTTACCTCGTTCTATTTAGTTTGGAACTTGATGAATAGGCGATTCCGCGCTGGATATGAGAATTCGGTAAGTTATACCCACTAATTATCCATCGCCCCTAGCATACAATTGCTTCGTTCAAATCTATTTCAGGCTGAAGACGCTCGGGCGTGTGTCGACTTGTTTCGTTCTGCCAAGGACAGCGTATGTCTCTGTCTGGTTATTTTTTTTCGATTAAACTGAACCTTATTGATTAGTGGGAGTCCTACATTTGCAATGATGACTGGCCATGTGCTCTGCCCCCGGTTGCATATGCTCAATATATCCGATAGATGATATGCGGTTACATCTAGAAGATAGCTACCTTCCCATGTACCCGTAGTCTTGTAGCGACGCCAGAACTCACCAGTAATTGTGCACTATCACTCTTGCGATGCTCCTAGGAGAGTGCGGCCCTGGTGAATATCCGAAATGGCGTGTGGCGTGGGTCTCGAGCCCTGGACTCAAATTTCAGCCCTTCAGCACCGAAAACACCTTGGGTTAGCTAATAAATGCGTCATGTGATAATTCAAATATTCAGTTCATAATGTATCCGAATACTGTTTTCATTTGCCGACTTCAGCCAACGCCGTCGCGGTGCACGGTGCCGAGATGTATGCACAGGGAGGCCGCACGTGACGTCATACATAGACCCTGGATCGACCAACCGCCCCCCATGATTTAGCTTCGCTGCGCCACGCCCACCACAACTCATGGCGTCGAATCAAGTGCCAAAGATTGCAGTCGACCTGGCGGACCTCTGCTCATCCAAGGATAAATTCATTGACAAGACTTCACAGAATGCTAATATTACACGGGAGACCGCTCAGGCTATCGGCAACACGATGTATGTTTACCTCGATCTAATCGCTTGCCGCTTGTTCACGTCGGTCTAGCCGAGTTGTGACGGCGGGATGCGGCTCTCCTGGAGCCTGGCCGTATTTTGCCATCCCTGCTCTCACACTTGTTCCCCCCAAGGGCCCTCTACCGGATTCGGGTGCCTTTAAACAAACCTACGATTTCGCCTGCTCCTCTAATATATTTGCGGAGCGCCAGCTATGTGGTAGCTTGTTGGCGGGGCCGGGGAGCGAAAGCGACGAGTTTGCCGACGTGGGTTTCTGGTGTGGAGAAATTGACGAGAGCAATGTGGAAGCATCCATTGTCAATTCGCTCTCGCTAAGTTCTTGGATAGAAAAGGGCACGGTGAGACTCTGAATCGCTTACACATGAGTTCAGAGCAAGTCCTAACCAGGCGGGTTGTAGATCGTTCGGTTGGACAACGCACCGTTGACCACGTTGAGGACGTCCGAAAATTGGGAGCTGTTTGAGAATCTCAGCGGCCTCATAGAGTTTCGAGTCGAACGACCGGATTCTGGGGGATACGTAATGCACGTCGTTGCAGGCAGAGGCGTAGAGGGTTGGTGCGGAATGATGGGCATCGGGGTATGGACGTGATTTACTGCCGTCAGAGGATCCTGGGGGGAGGGGGGTTGCGTGTTGTTATCCCACTGCAAAAAGCTGCTAAAAGGCTCTCACTCGCGCATGACCGCATCGTTTCGCGATTCCATCCGATTTGTCCAAAAACGTCGGTATGGGACTCGCGCCGACAAGTTCCGAACTAGCATGGGGCTGAGGTATGATCGCTTCTTGATGCTTCTTGGGTCTTCGCTCGGCATGTCTGCGCTTTGTACCATTGCGGGTATGTGATCGCTCCGCATCATTACCGAAGTCTAAATACGTATCGCCCCTATTGACGAATTATGAAAATGTAATGCGCTGGCGTCGCCAAGTTGCCCATGCTTACAAGAGCATGCCGACGAGATGCAGTTCTCAGCAAATCTTCCCGCTCCTCAGTTTGATAACTGGGCTCACGCCAGGCTCCACCTACTTCCCAACCGACGCTCGCCATCACCCTGTCTATAAATTCGCACGACCTGTGTAGGAGAGTACTCACAGGCGACCATAGCATCTGCCATCGAAGGGCTGGGAACAGGAAAGCTAGAATTCATTGGCAGAACGTGTCTTGGCTCCACACCACTTGCTTCGGTATACGATCGTGCAGGGTTTGTTTCTTGTTCGCCGTTCGGACGCTCGGTTTCTTCAATATCACTCCCGTTTCAGGCTCCCTGCAAAAAAGAACCCCTGCCTCTAGCGACGACTAGCTCCTAGGTTGCATGAGTCCTCTCGGCTGGCCAAGCTATGGACACACCAGAGCTACGCGCGAGACTGCGCCACTACTCGAAACAGGTGGCTGTGAGTGTTCGCCGAGTTGGCTGGGAAATAAACTTACGAGGCAATCCAAGGAACATACATTCAACCAGTGGATTCTGTCGCTCCAGCAGGCGCAGGCTCGCACGGTACCAGACCCGCCCCCGCCGCCCCAGGTCCAACACCCACCGTGGTTTCCACCCACGATGCCACTGAACGCCCATTCGCCCGAAATTTCACTCTGACAGTGGCGCCGTGAGTAATTGTGCCTCGCATCGCCGCATACGGCTAACTCGCGTGTGCAGATGTCATGTTTATTTTACACTGTGATATGTATATCTGTAATTATGATGTTCTGGGCTTAATTTACAGAGTCTCTTTACGTGCATTCCGTGTCCGCTGGGCCGTTATGTAACTCGGGCGGCCAGAAGCGCCGTCGCGATGTACGGTGCCGAGTCATGCTTGTTGTCTGGGCCGACGCGGGGTGTGTGTTATGCTATTTGGCAGATCGCCGCGAACACCCACAGCCCCGCCTTGGAAGTTCGGTCATGACGTGAGTCCAAGCGTTTCAGTCTTGTCTGACAACCGAGCTTGAGCTGGCTTGCAGCACCACCCGTCGGTCGCTCATCCTACGACGATCTCGAGCTCATGTACGGTGACCAGGACCATGACAATAGCGCATATATGTGCACTGCGCCGCAATTCAAGTTGCCAGGCACCTCCGTGGGCGGGACCGAATGCCAAGCGGGATATAAATGGCCAAGAGAACACAGGGTCTCCCTGTCAAACCGAAGTCGTTTCGTTTAGTCCTTTTCGATTTTCATGCTTTTATAGCCTCCTACACCTCCACCACACTCACTCCCATCCCCAATCGGTCTCGGTACTTCTTCCGGTCTCTTGGTCTCATTGCAGTCTCATTGTCTTTCATTTTAAACACGCACTCCCTATGGCTTCACGAGCCGTGACTTTCCTTTCCTTTACCTTGCTGCAGCTATGCAAGGCTCAGTCTTTGCGCAAGGGCGTCAAGCCCGGCACCTTTGAGATGGTGGGCAACTCGGGTGTATCAGCTCAGCAGTTGTTCTTGGGCAACAACGGGGACAAGGTATGTTCGATCGAGTTGATCCATTATGTGACTAATCATGTGGCGTGCAGGTTTATATCATCGACAAGGTCGAAAACAACCCAATCTCTGTCAACGGGGTAAGCACTGTTCTCTACTCTCTCTGGTACTGTTCGCTCATTCGAACTTCTAGCACCCCGCGTGGGCCACTGGTATGTCAGAGGTGACGCGTCGGTAGCATCATGACTGAACTGTTGAGTAGAATATGATGTGGAGAAGAACACGTTCCGACCGATGGACATTGTGACAAACACTTTTTGTGCGGGCGGTAGTGTGATGGGTGACGGGTCTTGGGTTAATGTTGGCGGCAACCAGCCTGTTAAGGTACGTCAACTCAGCAGCACGTGTCTTACAGCATTGCTCAACCGTGGATAAAGAGCGGAGGCCTGACTCATGTTACGGGTGACCCAGATGATCCTTACAAGGTATGATGGTTCTAGCGTAATGTTTGAGCGTCAAATACTGAGTGTTATTTCAGAACGGGGATGGCGGACAATCCGTTCGGTAGCAAAGGCTTTCGCAGTCATTTGATCGAGAAACTAACTTAACTTGTTAGCATTCTACCTCCTTGCAATGACGGTTCGTGCGAGTGGACCATGGACCCAAAGCCTATGACGACTCGTCGATGGTACCCAACCGTCGAGGTAGGTATTACGTTAGGCCTGACTTACTGTATTTTGACATACCTGCTAGGGATTGGAAGACGGCTCTGTGATGATTATTGGTGGTAACCAGTATGGTGGATTTGTAAACTCTGGTATGTAGCTATATTGTTATTTTGAGTTAGCCTAATTCGCACTGCAGAGGGGAACAACAATCCTACATTCGAATATTACCCTCCACGTGGTGATCCCATCCAGCTCCCGATGCTCACCCGGACCTTGCCAGCAAATCTCTATACGCTGACATGGATGATGCCTAGTGGTAAGCAATTGACATGTTCCGTTTTTATAAACGAACCTTTACAAACACAATATAGGTTTGCTTTTCATGCAAACCAACTTGGGTACCCAGATGTTCGACAAAGTCGGTGTATTCCTATTCACGCCCTGACGAAAGCTGAACCTTGTGTAGAACACGAATACGGAGTATCCGCTGAAAGATATGCCCCTCGCTGTTCGCACCTACCCAGCGTCCGGTGCAACGGTGATGTTGCCCATGACCCTTCCAACAACTGGGTCTGTTAAATAAGCAGCTCGAGGCGATTTCTACTAACATTTACCGACAGACCGCTACCATCTTGTTTTGTGGAGGCTCTGACTTGCAACCTGACCAGTGGCGTGCTAGTGACCCGCTAGTGACGTCAGTGACACCTCTGTGCCCATGAATGCGCGCATATATCTAACCGATTTTGACAGATACCCTGCTGATGCCACCTGTGTGTCCATGACCCCCGATGTCAGCGCAGAATGGAAAGTCGAGGATTCCATGCCGTTCGGGCGTTCTATGGGCAACTTCATCCTTCTTCCCAACGGCAAGGTTTTCTTGGTCAACGGAGCTAACACTGGTGTAGCTGGTTATGGCAATGAATCATGGGGTAAGAAGTCCCAAATTGCTGGTTCAGTCCTGGTCTAACTAGTCTCGCAGTCATTGGTCAATCCTATGCCGACGGTCCCACCACTCAGCCTCTCATCTACGATCCTGAACTTCCAGCCGGAGCCCGATGGGTATCTAAAGGATTGTCTCAGTCGCCGATTCCACGTATGTATCATTCTGCCGCCACGCTCCTGCCAGACGGATCGGTCTTCGTTAGCGGCAGTAACCCAAATGCTGGTATGTGAACTCAATTATCGGTGACTCTGGGTTAACTGGTAGTAGATTTTGTTGGCCCTGACATGGGTTACAAGTATCCCACCGAGTATCGGGTCGAGGTGAGCCCACTGAATAGATCATGAAGCCTACTCCTAACATGCTGTTCAGCGTTTTTACCCTGAATACTATAACGAGCACCGTCCGGAACCCACTGGCATGCCTGCTAAGCTTTCTTACGGTGGCAATTACTTTAACCTCAGCATGTCCTCTGATGACGTTGGTGCGAAAGCTGATACAATCAAAGTGGTCGTGATTCGCACTGGCTTCTCTACACACGCTATGGTTAGTTCAGTCCCTTGAATTGTTTGCAAATTGTATCTTAGAGTTCTTCGCAGAACATGGGTCAGCGCATGGTCGAGTTAGAAAGCACCCATGCCGTCGCCAAGGATGGGAGCGTGACCGTTCATGTGTCTCAGATGCCCCGAACCCATACATTATGCCTCCTGGCCCCGCCTTTATGTACGTGGTGGTCAATGGAGTCCCATCTATCGGCAAGCCCGTTATGGTTGGCTCCGGCAAAATCGAGAAGCAGCCGATTCTGCCTGTCCAGGAGCTCCCACCGTCGATTATCGACTCAGCGGCGGGCACGCATGCTGCTGAAGGCTCTGGAAGCGGCAACGGAACTAAGAACTCTGGCTCACGCCTTGGTGCGACCATGGAGCTTGTTCTTGGTGCTACTCTTTTCGGTCTCCTGTTCTGGTAATAGGGTGGTTGTCAGACTTTTCTTGGGGATTTGGGATTTGTGCGGGCGCTATTTTGGAGTGACTTGGACATTTGTTGCGGTCAATCATTTCTTAGACAATCATCGTCGTAGCTTTCGTTATAATACATTACTTTGTTAAAGATAACCAGATTAGCCTTTCTGTGCGAGGAAATGGAAATTACACAGCTCGTTTGGGTGTTATTGATTTGTAGGGGTCTGTTGTGGTACTACTGGCGCTTGTTAACCACGATCCCTCGCGCACCCTGCCTCGACCCCTCCAACGTTGTCTTATCTCAGTTCTAAAAGCACGCTACAATGTCGGGATTGCTAACTCCT
Organism: Ceratorhiza oryzae-sativae; assembly: GCA_030998015.1. NCBI lineage: Eukaryota > Fungi > Basidiomycota > Agaricomycetes > Cantharellales > Ceratobasidiaceae > Ceratorhiza > Ceratorhiza oryzae-sativae. The sequence continues at coordinate 328,188 of JARWMV010000234.1, read as the reverse complement.
ATTGCAGGAGAGTCAAAAAAGCGCGTGGTATGTTCTTCGGGAATCTAAGTTTTTACATGGTACAGATTAATGAACTAGCCACCAACCCTCTTGCCTCCGACAGTGCTATTTCTTTGATTCTGATGTTGGGGGATTTCATTATGGCCCGGGTCATCCGTATGTATCTCCCTACTTGACTATGAAAACTACTGATTGCCTGTGCCTCAGAATGAAGCCCACGAGGATACGGATGTGCCATTCGTTGGTTATGAATTATGGATTGTACAAAAAGATGGAGATTTTTGTGAGTTAACCTGACCCATGTTTATTCCTGCGACCCCCTGACGATTTTTGTACCTCCAGCGAGCAAAACCAGCGAACAAGAGAGAGATGTCACAATTCCACACCGACGAATACGTCGAGTTTCTTAGCAAGATCTCCCCCAGCAATATGAACAACTTTGTTCGGGAGCAGCTAAAATGTCAGTAAGATGGCGCGCGTATTTTGGTCCTTGACTGACTGGTTTTTTTGTGCGATTCAGACAACGTCGGGGACGACTGTCCAGTCTTTGATGGGCTGTTCGAGTATTGTTCAATATCCGCTGGCGGCTCTATGGGTAGGTTGCCTGTGACCTATTGATGGTCTATCTAATCTTTATCTTGCTCATGCTTAGAGGGTGCCGCGCGTTTAAGCCGTAACAAATGCGATATCGCGATCAATTGGGCTGGTGGACTCCATCATGCTAAAAAGGGAGAAGCAAGCGGCTTCTGCTACGTGAACGGTGCAGAAAATTGACTTGCTGGTGTTTATCTTTAACTGAATTTTTTCGAAGACATCGTCCTTGGGATATTGGAGCTCTTACGGTGAGAGTTTTCCACCCTAGTACCATGGGGAGCGATGGTTGACCCTCTAGTAGATATCACAAAAGAGTGTTGTACATCGATATCGACTGTCATCACGGAGACGGAGTTGAAGAAGCTTTTTATACTACCGATCGGGTGATGACTGTCAGCTTCCACAAGTATGGCGAGTATTTCCCTGGTACAGGCGAACTCCGAGTATGGGATATGTTTTGTCCGATTCATAGGCTTTTGTTTCTAATGTTTGGATCCATAGGATATAGGAATCGGCAAAGGGAAATACTATTCGTGCAATTTCCCGCTTCGGGATGGGGTTACGGACGAAAACTACAAGAGCGTATTTGAGCCGGTGGGTTATGCCCTAGATCCACAACATTCGAATTGACAACAAGGTGCAGGTCATTACTCAAGTTATGCAGTCTTATGACCCCTCTGCTGTTGTTTTACAATGTGGCACGGACTCGCTTTCAGGTGATAAATTAGGGTGCTTAAATCTTTCTATGCGGGGTATGTCGGTTCTTCCCGAAAACTCAATAAAGTTAACGTCTGCGGCAGGGCATGCAAACTGCGTCAAGTTTGTCAAGTCCTTTGGTCTTCCATTGCTATTGCTTGGCGGCGGAGGCTATACTATGCGCAACGTCAGCAGGTGTTGGGCATACGAAACTGGTCTGGCAGCGGGTGTTGAACTTGGGAGTGGTATGTCCATTTGGCGGGCTTTTCGAACGGCTCATCAATGGTTTCGAGTAGAGATACCCGTCAACGAGTATTATGAGTACTTTGGACCCGACTATAAGCTTGATGTCCGTCAGAGTAATATGGAAGACATGAATACACGAGAATATCTCGAACGAGTTAAGGGCATTGTATTGGATAATGTCCGAAAGGTCGGAGGACCCCCAAGTGTCCAAATGACCGGTAAGTGTTTGACATACAATCCGACCTCAGTCACTCCAACCTTATTGCTAGATATTCCAAGAACCGCAGCAGACTACGCAGACGACAATGCCGACGAGGATATGGATGACCCCAATGAACGATTGCCAGGTGCGATATCCGTGGCTTTCTGTCTCCTGTGTTATTAATGCGCCTATTCAGCGAGGCAAAGGATGAGGATGGTTCAGCCAGATATGGAGCTTTCAGATTCGAGGACGAGGGAGAGGGAGGGCGAAGGAATCACCAGGAAAACAAATCAACAGAACAAGCTGCTGCTGAGACGGACAAGCCTGCGTCTTCTAGGAAGACTAAGAGTGCATCCCAAATCCTTCAGCTTCCACTGTCGCGCCTGAGGCAGCTAACTCAGCGACGCCTGCGCAAGAGCCAGAAAAGAATGAATCGGTGCCCATGGATGTCGATACCACAACCAATGCGAACTAGTTATATAGTTGTGTGTTATATTTTGGTCTACCTAGTGCAATAATCAGAAGGACCACTTGATCAAGATGTGAAAGACCCCTGTCCATCGTTAGATAAGCGCCAAACAATCGGCTGCAGCCAACTCCCTCATCATTATTGGATAGATATGGCGCTGCGAGTTGTGCGTCCCCTCCTAGGTCACTGCCAAAGTCTACGCGTGTTCAGACTCGTACGCTGTATGCGTCGGCGCTGAGGTTTCAAGGTACGGTTTCTTTCACCGATCTTCATGGTGTATCATGACACTTGGGGCAATTGTAGCAGCCTCTTCATCGCCGTTTACTGAACGGACAGGAGTCAACCTCTCTGAGACCAAATATCGTGAAATATCGGACTCATTGCACTCGTATGGATCCTATCTTATCCAATGTCTCCCAAAATTCGTACAGCAGTACAGCGTGCTCAAGGACGAGCTAACACTGTATACCGCTCCGTCCGGGGTTGCTCGAGTTATGACCTTCCTCCGTGACCACACACAGTGTCAGTTCAAGTCCGTTATGGACATCACCGCTGTCGATTTCCCGACTCGGGATCAGCGGTTTGAAGTGGTTTATCACCTGCTAAGCGTGCGACATAATGCAAGGATTCGGGTCAAGACGTACGCGGACGAGACGACGGCGGTTCCAAGCGTTGCAGGGCTCTTTAGAGGTGCTGATTGGTGCGCTCTCCCTATTTTTGGCCTTGAGTCGAGGTTGATGGGATGGCGAACAGGTATGAGCGTGAGGTGTGGGATATGTTTGGCGTATTCTTTAAAGATCATCCGGATCTGTGAGTCTCTAGCTCCGGTCGCTGAGCGGCCACTTACCGATTTGTACACAGGCGTCGCATCCTTACCGACTATGGTTTGTTGATGGTTATGGCTGATTAGAGGAGCCACTGTGCTAAGTTTATTTTGTCTATAGGTTTCGAGGGACACCCTATGCGCAAGGATTTCCGCTCACAGTGAGTGAAACGCGCTTCAGCCTTGACTGTGGCTCAACCGGCTATTACTAGGGCTACACTGAAGTGAGGTACGACGAGGAGAAGAAGCGTGTCGTGTATGAGCCCTTGCAATTGACACAGGCATTCCGGTGCGCTGAATTACGTCCAATGTCTCAAACTTGTTCCTGATCTTGCCCTGCAACAGCAACTTTGACGCGGCATCTCCCTGGGAGATGGTCGGGGATGGCAAGGATATGAAGCCTGATACGTTCAAGATACCCGTTGCTAAGCCGGCTGAGGAGCAGAAAAAATAAGACGCAATAGGGATTATCTTCTACGGCTCATTGTACTTCCCTTTTGTAAGATTTAGTCTTGGAAGTATTTTGAACAATAATTTTGGTCCTGTCGAGGTGGACAAACAACGACATACATACCGACCCAGGTAAGGTGGAGGCCGATTTGATCTTCGACAACAACTTCTCCACTTGGAGTGCCTACTGCTTACCACGGGTTGGTGCGCCAGTCGTTAAGCCTCCCAGAGTAATTATTAAAAACAAGCATGTGAGAGTAATGCTTTGCTGCATTATGGCTTTACTCACCTGTAATCGTCGCTAGCTCGCCTCCGAGCGTTCGATGGCCGATAATGATCCTGCAGTGCCGCACCCCGGGGTCGGCCCAGCGCTTGTTCACGACGGTGGGACCGAGGAGACCAAGCCAGAGTCAGAGGCTGCACTCGTAGGGGGAGAGCAGACGGTCATCACGGTTGAAGAGCCAAAGGTAGACGTGACTGGCCAAGTGACAATCCCAAATGATGAAACCAGCAGCTCAGGCGAGTCTGGACGTTGTACTGTTGTAGACAACATCATTCGCTGACCGAATCCTATGTCCTCCAGCTCAGCCCCCTAGCCCAGGGCTGCCGGGTGATAGCGCCCCGACTGCTGCTGAAGAACATACCTCGCCCTCTGAAACCGCCCCAGAGGCGAACCAGACGACTGCACCCGCGATCGTTGCCCCCACGCCGGCCAAACGCTTCACATCCATGAACATTAACAAAAAGTTTCTGGCCAAAACAGCAGCCGCGACAACACCAAGCGCTTCAAGCTCCGCCGCACCCAAGGCTCCTGCTTTAGCTTCCACGGGTAAGCCCTTGCTAGTTGTCTTGTATTTTATCAGATTGCTGAAGTCTCGCAACTAGCGCGCCTCGCGATGCCTAACCCTGCTGCACCATCCAAGCTAGTCACCAAGAAACTGACAACTACAGCGCCTGCACCACCCGTATCCGGCGGCTGGTCGCTTCGCGCCACCCCACCTGCGTCATTGTCTTCTTCCCCTGCTCCCGGAGATGTACCAATAGCTCAATCACAGTCTTCTGCCAAGTCACCAGGTCCTGTGGATACCCTGAAGCGACCCACTTTGGTTTCATCCACCTCTGGGCTGTCGACAGACTCGCGGCCGTCTCGCGATCAGAGCCCTGTCAAAGCCTGGGCTTCTGTTGTTGTTCGGGCAGGGGATCTTGGGCGCAATCTCCAAGACTTTCCTACTGCGGCCGAGGCGGCTGCGGACCACTCTGAAAGTAAGCGCGTTTATTCCATTTAATTGGTAATGTATTGACTAGGTGTCGTCATTGTGGCGAACAGCCAAACGACCCAACCCTTCGGCAGTCCAAACAGAAAATCATCCCGATTTACCAGCCTACACAAACGAGGAGGATGCTCGAGACTCGTTCCGTGGCGTTCATTTAGATCCTAAAGCTCACCATTGGGATGAGGTTAGTGAAGGTTGGCCGTCATTTGTTCACTGATTTGAGTGCTGCAAAACAGATGGAGGACGAAAGCAACGATTTTCTTGGAGACGTCATCGAATTTGGAGATGGAAAAACATACACTGTCCCTCCCGAAGAGGAGGGAAATGCCTCTGATGTCATAGTAAACAAGGAGAATCGCTTCGCAGACGACTATGACCGCAGCTGGCCGAAGACACGACCACTGGTTTCTGACTCTGATGGTGCACAGGCTGGCCATTCGGCCTCAAATCATCCAAGGTTTCTTCCAACACACGCACCTCCAGTCCGACAGCCTTCGGGAGATGGCCGGGTGCTGTTCAATGAACGTTCGAATCGACTAGAGCCAGCTAGGCCACCTCCTTCGTCCCATGGCTTTGCCTCAGCCGGGCCTTCCCATATACATGGTTCACCACACACTCATGTCCCTCTACGAACTTCTGCTCGACGCAACAGCGGAATGAGCGCTGAACACTCTAAACCGGGCAACCTGCGTGATCTGCCGCCTCATGCTCGCGACCCTCCACCGCACTCCGTGCCTGGTGGAACTTTGGATAACCGGGTGCGACGTCCGAGTGACGCACTATCTTCGCATTCTCCCGCTGAAAGGCGCTCGTCGTTTTTGCATGATGAGGAGAGACCATGGAATATCAGGAGCGATTCTGGCACTGGTTTCCATGGCATGAGACGCGAGACCTCCCGCGATTCGAGGCTTAGCACTGGAGAGCGTCAGCCTTGGGGTGTGGCTCTTCATCGGACAACTAGCCAGCGGACTGCCACGGATTCCATGGAGCCACCTCTGGCGTCCCCCGTGGCGAATGATAGTACCACCCGGCGATCTCTACTATCACCATCCCAACAGGTTACAACCTTACCCACGATTCCTTCCCCACAAGCTTCAACTACAGCTATTTCCGCGGCGACTGGATCGTCTGTTTCTGCCCTTCCTCCGGCGGTACTCAACGATGAGCGGGAGAAATTCATGAAGCAGGCAGCCGAAAGGGCGCGCAGGCGAAAGCAGGAGGAAGAAGCGGCACGCGAAGAAGCGAAGGAACGTGCACGGAAGAAAGCCGCCGAACTTGAGGCGCTCTCGAAAGCTAGTCTGGTTTCGGCCTCTCCATTGGTTGCGCTTAACAGGAAGTCTTCTGCAACTGGTCTATCATCTGGAGCCAAGTCGCCCGCTCCTAAATCTCCGTCTATTAGTCCAGCTGTCCTGCCAGCGCCTGATCTTCCAGCTACCAAATCGAAGGATGAGCCAGACCCTCCCAATGTTGCTGCTACAGCATCCTCATGGCGAGCTAAACCTAAGCTGGAGCCAGAGCCGCCTGTACCAGAAGTCTCTCTGCCGCCTCCTGCTACTTCAGTGCTTGAAGGGGTGAAATCGATTGAGGAGCTCGACCAGGCTGACGGTCCCGTCGAAGTGTTGGATTTTTCTGATATGGGTAAACTGACTGAGACCAGTGTTCCAGAGGTCTCGAGAAGAAAGCCTTCTGTGTCCGGCGGGTTTCACGGCGAGGCGCCACCTAGCAGGAGATCTACCATGACTCAGTCTCCGCCTGTGCATTGGGATCGGGGGGTTAGGTGGGCGATTGTTATTGTTAATTGTGCGTTATGGTTCTAATTAGAGATCGCACTAGGAACGAAAGAGCATCTGGGGACCACTCAGAAGGTCGGCCTCGAGCGCCTTCTGGGTCACTTAGCAGGCATCCAGGGGGGCCAAACAAGCCATCCTACGACAAGCCATCGACTGGTGGACCAAGCCACACAGGCGTGCCTCCGCGTTCCGGGTTCAAGGAAGCTCCTATGTCTGCCTTGGATGATGTCCTGTCTCGCATCAAGGGAGTCTTGACAGGGATGCATGCTGATAACGAAAAGCCTGCTGCGAGTACTGTTCAGTCAAATGCGACAGCACCGAATGACCCAAATGGGAGTGTTCAATCAACAGTTCGGGCTAACCCACGATGGAAAGGAGACGGTGTAGCAAACTGGCGCGACAACTCCAACAAGAGACAGCCTACCGTTCCTCCCGCTCCTGCTCAGCCGACGGAGCCTTTTGCAACAACCAGCGCCGAACGTCCCAGTTCTCCGCCCCCGGCTTGGAATACGTTTCACGTTCACTTGAACAAGAGCACTGTTGTTCGCCCGCCTATGCCCAAGAAGCAAGCACAACTGGCTAAGTTGCCTCCGATGCCTGTTCGCTGGGACATTTTAACATGGGAACCACCTGTCGAGCGGATGTCAACCAGAACTCTCTCCAGAGATGATACATTCTTCCCTAAGATTATGGTTCGTGGTGTAGTATCTGCGAGGGTACATTTACCTAGCACTGGCTCTAAGTCTGAGACCCAGTCTGCCAAGAACGAGTCTCCTGTTCAACGGCCTCGTATAACTCTTACAGCTGGCCCCGATACCAAGCCTTCTCGCTCCCCTACAATTCCTGCACGGATTGCACCCAAAGGGCCAGCATTTGCGGATGCTCAATGGCGAAAGCCACAAGCCGCTACACCTCCGAAAAATACTCTTGAGCTACAAACTAATGCAACCGAAGAAGTTCAGCTCGAGACGACTAGCCGGTCCCCTCCACCGTACCACATGAACCTCAACGAAACCGTCAACTCGAACACAGCTTTGGACTCTGTCCCATCGGTTCCCAAGCTACCAGACGTCTCTTTCCATCGTTCATTGCACGAGAAACGGCCATCTGCTATGCCCTCCGTGTCCTTTACTGTCTCTAGTGAACTGGACAATTTGGCGAACTCGGATACCAAAGACGACGGACCTGTCGCTGCCCCAGACACGATTGACACGGAATCAGGAGACCAGGCGGTCAAGTGCAAGATGGTCGAGCCGGAAGGGCTTGCTGGGGCTAATGCTGGTGTTACTCTTAAGGCCGAACCGGTAGCAGGAGATGTATCTGTGGACAAGGTATATGGGGATTCCGTTGTGCCTTGATTCATATCTGACCTCGTTGTAGGCAACGCAATCTCCCACCCCAAATAGCTCTGTTCTATTGACGCCGGTCAAGGCAACGCCTCCCTGGCAATCCTCCAATTCAAGATTGCCCGATCCCGACTTTATCAAATCCGTTTGGCAGCAAGCCTCCCCCAAGGATGGTGCGGCTACCGAGAACTCGCTCCGAGGGCTGGCGGACGACTTTCCTAGCTCTATTCCGCATTCGGTGCAAGACATGAAAACGGACCAAGAAGTCAAACCAAGTCGGGAATCTATCATCCCCCAATCCACTAGGACATCACACAATGCGCATCGTGGGTTCCAACAAGTACCGACCTCGCCGATTCCGACGCAGCTGCCATCCAGCTACCCGAATTCAAACCATCTATCTCCAGGTCAGGCTGGTCCTTCACGACAGATGCCAGTCAACTCGTTTTCATTGCCACCGCCTGCTCCTCCGCAAATAACTGCCCAGCCGTCACCATATGCACCTTATGTACACCCCACACCTCCAGCTTTGATGTATACCATGCCGCCGAGCCGAATAGCGCCATCCCCTGCTCCTGGTGGGCCTCCAATGTGGGTGCATAATCAAGGATACGGGCGCCCATCACCCCCTGGTGGGATGTACCCAACGCAACCTGCGCACAACATCTCGTTCATGGCCCCTGTTTCACAAATGCCACCACCTATGTCGAAACCACAGGTGGTCATCAACGGAAACCATGGCCATCATTCGATGAATCCCGCAATGTCGCACCCGATGCACATAGCAAGCCCAGCAATGGGACATGTCGCACACATGACCAGCCCACACCTCTCGCATGCCGCGCCTCATATGCCTGGCGGACCCCAGCACATGTATCCTGGGATGGGCTCTCCAGGCGGAATGGGAATGGGTGGAAGTATGCCCTATGGGGTTCAACGGCCAACGCCGACTATGATGCAACAGTCACCAATGCAGGGCCCAATTCCGAATAGCTATGGTATGCCGCCCAGCGGTTCGTTTGGTCCAAATGGCTATGGTCGTCCAAACGTTCGCAGCCCTGCAGACGGCATGCCGCATCATATGAGCGTACCCCATCCACAACACGCACCAATGAGTCCTGGCACGTATCATCCCGCCTTGAACGGATATGGACGAGTAAGTCTTTTCCAATAAGTCAAATATGCTTCTGGCTTAACCGTTTGCAGTCGTGGTAGTTTGTTCGAGCTTTTTATATTTTGGGCTTTTATCTCTGCTTTGTGTTCATGTGTGTTATTAGGTTTGAGTGCATGTGCATTTGTAATCTACGTCATCCGATCACCCCACGTCCATCAGCTGTGAGCCACAACAAGCTACTACTCAACCACCACCACCATGTCTCTCGAGGTGTCCTGTTCTTCTCACGATGCCGACCAACAAAAAGAGATAGAGATCAACAGGATAAAAGCCAAAGCCCGTATAAGAGCAGAAGCTGAGAGCAAAAACGCGCAAATTGTTAATGCTAATGGAAAACGACCGTTGGGGGTCACAACAGGAGACTCAGCTTCTCCTCCAAAGAAAACGGACCCAAAGGACCCGAATGCGCCTCTCAAACGAGACTCGAGGTTCATGGGCAAGTATCTCACAACTTCCCTGGGCAATTTCTAATCCATTTATTTATTCAGGACGGTATCTTGATTATGATCTCAGTAAAATGGTTAATTCAAAAGGTGGCTTCTTAGTGGAAGAGAAAACCAATTTTGACGAGGAGACGAGGAGAAAGGAGAAAGAACGTGAGCTACAGCGACTGAAGCAAGCCTTTGATCCCCGTAGGTATCCAAAATGCATGCCGCCGCTCCACTAATCCAAAGGACAGCTATCCACATTGAGAAGGACAAGAATCCTCGATGCGCTGACTGTGGATCTGTCGATATCGATCAACAATACAGAAAAACGTTTCGCGTTCTTGTGTGCAGCAACTGTCGCAATGACAAACCAGAGCGCTATAGCCTTCTAACCAAGACCGAGTGTAAACAGGCAAGTTGACTTGAGTCTGCTACTTCGAGACAAATCTGAAACTGAGTCAAATAGGACTATCTTTTGACCGATCGTAAGTGGACGTCGTTCTCGTGTCAGCCCCATCCAATAACATACAGCCCATAGCTGAGCTTCGCGATGAAGAAGTCATGCCCCATCTGCTGAAAGCCAACCCTCACAAGTCCACATGGAACAATATGATGCTCTTCGTCCGCTTTCAAGTCGAAGAGTTTGCTTATAAAAAGTGGGGAGGACCCGAAGGACTTGATGCTGAATGGGAGCGTCGAATGGCAGAAAAACGCTCCAAGCGCTCCAAAAAATTCGAGGATGGTCTAAAAGACTTGAGGAGGAAAACACGAGAGAGTGGGTGGGCAAAGCGTAAAGCCGACGAGCATGTCCATACTTTTGGTGTGACAGATAAGGACGCTGGGGTGCAAAGGTGTACAGAGTGTGGGTTCGAGGTTGAGGTTGAAGAGTTTTCTGCATTTTAGTTGTTCATATATATGCACGTATGCTTTGTTTACTTATAACCGGATAATATAAATGTGCTATACATATTGAGGTGCGTTAAGCCCAACCCAGGTCATTGTTCAACCAATCTCCATACCGTCCGGCGCAGGCGTACCGGGCTGAGAAGGCATCGGTGTTCCAAGTTCAATATCACCTTCACCCCTTGGTGTAGACATATCTCTCGAACCAGCACCTCCCAATGGCGCGAGCACGGCTGACATACCACCTACATCGAGCACTACCGCCTGCTCCTCTCCGTCTTCAGCCTCAGGTTCTTCCTCCTCGTCCTCGTCCTCATCTTCTTCCTCTGCAGCGGCCGCGGCGGCCGCTTCAGCTTTGTCTTTGGCCGACAATAGCCCAGCTCGTTGGGCAACCTTCGCTTCCAAGTCTGTCCGTAGCTTCTTTAGAGCATCCTCAAAGCGTCGCTGTAACGGTATTGGTTAACTCATAAGAGCGACTAAGAATAGCAGTTGCCCACCTTGATAAGAATGTTCTGTGTTCCAGCGATGTCTTGCTCCTTCTTCGCTACAGCAGCTTCCAAGTCTCTAATCTCCTCGTTCAAAAGTTTCCTCGTTCGCAAGAACTCTTCGTCCTGCTCCTCGTCACCTTCCTCTTCACTGTCACTCTCCTCTTCTTGGTCTTCGTCATCTTCCCCTTCGTCCTCGTCATCCGACTCTCCTTCGAGACCCTTCGCTAGCTCTGCTCTTAACTCTTGTTCGAATATGTCATCTTCCTGTTGAGCTGTTGCGCCAGGAGCATCATGGTCGTGATATGCATCATCGCCATCAAAACCATCCATCATACCGGAAGCACCTGGGGTTGGTGCTTCAGAACCACCCTGCTCTGGGGGCGGCTCAAATTCGGAGTCCGATAGATCTGGATTGACGTCCTCAAGAATCTCTGGAAAAGAAGCAATGAACGGACAAAGAAAATGAATATGAGAAAGCAGCGAACCATATTTGACTTTCCCAGCTTGCGCATCCAATTCTAGCAATCGCTCTACCTCCTTCTCGACGGTTTCGATAGTCTGACAGGCGGCTTTATTTAGGCTTAGCAACGTATCTATGCAACGCACTGTTCGGTTGACGCGTTTCCTAAACCTCCGCTTGCGTGCGTGTTGCATCGGCGGAGTGAGTCCATGTGGCCAAATATAATCATCAATATTAAACGTCCCTTTCGGTGGCTCATCGTTCGTTATCTTGTCCTCAACAACCAGCATCTATGTGCATGCGTTATATAATGCGACGATAGATCAAAACAGCATCAGAAACGTACTTGGCAGATATCTGCTACCTTGAACATCTGACGATTGTCCAGCGTTTTTTGAGCCTCCACAATGCTAGGTAAATCCACAAGCTTCGCGGAGTAAGTCGAGTCGCCTATGTGAAATATAGCCCTTCGGGAATCTACCCAATGTTGTAAGTGCTAAGTATACATATCTTCTAAGCTGGTCGTGCCTTTAAATTTGAACCAAACATCCTCCTTGATGTCCCTTGCCTGCACCATGGTACGTAGTCGCTCACAATCGTCACCGGGAGGCATCTTGAGTATGAATTGTTCCTCAAAAGTCAGATCTTCGTCATCATCCGAGTCTAATTCTCGATCATACGACCCCAGGAAGCTCAATCCACCACCGTTTGCGGTCGCAGACTTTTCGGTCAGTTTGAGCTTGACCTTGGGAGTTGCACCAGTCGCTTGGATATTCTTTATCTTCGCTTTAGCTGCACGGTTGGCTGCGCGAGATCGGTTGGGTTCCCATGCATCAGGGTCGTAACTCATTGAGGCGCGTCGAATTCCAGCAGACTCGCGTCGAGGGCGGCCAGAGAGAAGCGTAGTTGGAGTTTGAGCGGGCGAGGGCGCCGCATAAAAGCTGCTTGTATCAACGGTCAGAGGAACTGGTGCAGGGGCCGAGTCCATTTCAACAACGTCGATGATTTCGTCCTCGTCCATTATCCTTTGAAGTGGTTGATGAAAGCTGGTGTTTATTGTGTTCCAGCCACGACCACTGGGGTCACGTGGTATCTGGTGCCCATTAAACCAAACCAAACGAAGTAATGACAACTAGAATATACATGCGTGGTATACTTGCAAGCTTATTATATCTAACTGACTCAAAACCACACAAAAAATATTAAAGCTTCGATTCAATCTTTTTCGTTGCGTGCTCCCCTAGGTCGGCACGAACTACACCCTCTTGCGTCAGTATGGCAATAAGGTTACCCTGCTGAGTGTAAAGCTAGTGTTTTGAATTAGTTGCAGATACGTCATATATATGGCACATTGTACTTACCCGACCATGCACCACTCCCCTCCCCATCCCCGTTCGGGGCGATATCATCTAATGATAGTTAGTTGTGAGCGCAACTCAGGACGCAAAGACCAACGAGATACGCCTTACAACATAGAGCAACCATTCAGCACAGTCAAACTCATGGTCATAGAACCAGATTGAATGATCCAAGGAGGATATCATTCCAAGGCGGTGGGGAGGCTGACCTCCACTGTAGAGTTTCAACGCACGAGCCGCAGTTCCAATGCTACAATAGACCAATGAGCATAATCTACGCGAGTGCGTGGTACACACATACAAATTCAAATCCGAAAGATACGCGAGTATACACTGTGAATTCCGTATCAACACTGAAACTACAAATTCGATCAAACAAACTCACCTTTTGGAACGACGCATCAAATTTCGGTATGTTCTTTGCACGCATCCAGAACATGCTCTGCACAAGCCCGTCTGTGGTGGTGACAGTTGAGACCGGCTTAATTGCGATAGGGCTACGTTTTCGTTCCTACGTCCCATCCCGTAGATAAGACTCTGCTCGATAGGTGCATTGGTGATTACTCACTTGAACATATTGCAAAAACATCTGACGCGTGTCCTCGCTAATATCCGGCTTCTCAGATTGTTTTTTAAATACATCCTCTTGGAATGGACAGTCGTCGGGCACAGGTACATGTCTAGGCATTGGCCACGAATGTGATGGCTGGCCGTACTCAGGTCGCTGGAATGAGCATGTAAGCATGAAGATCCAGCGACCATTCTGTGCAGCTTTGACCGTCCGTGTGCAATAAGTCCTACCTATAAAAAAACAGTTAGCTTGAATAGCTGGTCACATAAAACACTAGACTCACCATCACGAATGTGCTCTACGTAGTATAGAATAGGGATCGAAGCATCCGCCGACAGTAAGAAATAACACTACCACCAAATCAACTTCTGAGCTCGCGCGCCGCTATGCGGTGACTCACATGAAGAGACTATTACACAGTCAGTTAGTTTCTGTTACTTATAAACTGGGGGAAAGCTTACATGTACCGCAAAACCCGTCTCTACACAACGCGTCGCAGCCAGTAGAGCCTGTGAGATTACCTGGCCACCAAATACCCCTCGAGCCCGAACGGGCGTCCACAAAGACTTGCTTCGAAAGCTGCGTACATGAATAAAACTCAGTTTTGTTCTTGTACTGGCTAGTGCAACCGTTTTACAGTTTAGCATCGAGTTGTTCGAGTTCCAGAGAAGCGGAGATGAGCTCGTGCTCATTGGCAGAGTCCTCAGTGAATTCAGCCATCCCAAGGAGGTTATACTAGTGAATATGAAAGTAAACTGGATGAAATTGGCACAGCAAGAACGAGGTTGTATAGTCGTAAATGGCTGTTGAGTCTGAGCCTTTTATTCTGACGGACGTCGTCGTGACGCGGATTTATGGGGCTCAGCCGCCGGCCCCCGGAAGCCATTAGTTCCCCGACCCGGACCAGCATGTGAATAAACGATAAGCACCCCCGACGCCGAATTCACGACTGTGCAAATATTCTAATCATATGTATGGTATTATAGATTCAGTCTGCTTATGCGCTCTCGATAGGTGCCGACCCTCCACCACGCCCGAGCTCAACAGCTTTTGCGGCGGCCTCGTCCAGCCCATCAAACGCGTAGATTTTTAGGCCAGACTGCCTAATCAATCTATTCAATCCTGGTGAGCTTGGACGCAGGGCTAGCAAAACCAAATGGACACGGACTCTTTGGCTTCTTTCTCCTTGGTGCCCTGGAGGCGAACCACCAGTGGGACGGTGAGTGAGAGCTCTTTAGTCGCCTTGATGACACCCTCAGCGATATAGTCGCAACGCATGATACCTATTGAAATCCTAGGTTCATGACTAATGTCGCTGCCTCCAAGCTACGATCATACCTCCGAAGATGTTCAAAAAGATCGACGTGACCTTCTTGTCAGATAAGAGCAGCTCGAAAGCCTTTTTGACGGTATCAGGGGTAGCTCCTCTAGAATAAAGCACTCATTTAAATATGTTCAGTCAGCCAAGCCAGAAATCACACACCCTCCGACATCCAAAAAGTTCGCAGGGTCGCCTGAAATTAAGCATTAACGACAGTCAAGCTCGCTAGATGTCTACTCGCCTCCATGAAGCTTCAGTACATCCATCGTAGCCATAGCAAGACCAGCTCCATTTACCAAACACCCAACATTTCCGTCGAGCTTGATAAAGTTGAGATTGTATTTTGCCGCCTCGACTTCAGTCGGATCCTCCTGGCTAACATCGCGCAGCGCAAAGATATCTTTTTGTCTGAAATCGGCGTTGTCGTCGAACCCAAACTTTGCATCCATGCTATGGCAAAACGCTTGCTTAGCCTCCCACTCTGACATTTGCAGGCTACGAGACGCACCACAGCACTGCACCATCAGCGGTCGTTGACATCGGGTTAATTTCGATCTGGGTTGCATCCTTTTCCCTGAATATCTTGCACAAGTTGATAAAGATATCTGCCGCGTCTTGTGCTTGCTTTTCCTTCAGGCCCAACTTGCCTGCTAGGTCAAGGGCAGCCTCCTTGCTCAATCCCTTTTGGAAGTCAACCGGTGTGGTGATAATGGCGCTCGGGTCCTTCGCAGCAACCTCCTCAATGTTCATCCCACCCTGCGCCGAAGCGACAATAACAGGGCTGCCGCTAGTCCTATCATTGAGCACGGCCACATAGTACTCGTGAGTCGGATCGCGGCGCTCGGCCAGCATGACGGCATTGCAAACCCGGCCGCCTGCGCCAGTTTGTTTCGTGATAAGTTTCGCGCCGATCATCTTGGACGCAAGGTCTTTTGCTTGTTCCGGGCTTTTTTTTAAAAAAAAAAATGAGCTAGTGAGCATTTAGTGACTTGTTTGTACGACCCGACCGACCTGTCGATCTTGTGCACACCACCCTGCAGGCCGTTGTCAAACTTGCCCTTCCCGCGACCACCAGCGAGCACCTGAGCTTTGATTACGAGCCCTTTCTTACCTGTAATCGGGATCATTAGTCTATACACCAGCTACGCTTCGAATGAATGCTCACCAAAGCCCTTCGCGACTTCATATGCCTCTTCAGTGTCTTGGCAGCTTTGCTCGCGGGCGTGGGGATTCCGTACTGCAGCGATCCAGACGTTGAAAATTAAATCACCAATAAACCGGGCTATCTCAGAGTTCAAAAGTTCCATCGATTGATACTCATGGATCGACAGGTTACGCGTCTGGCCGGCAAACGCTCGCAGGCTGTCGAACCAAAAGCACATCAAACTTCGAGCTCAAGCACACAGATCGCGAGTATATATGCATACCCTAATGGCATATCGTGCAGCACGGATGGAGTGCAACATTCTCAGAACGCCACGAGTCGGAAGTTAGGAGGAGGTTGGTGTCTGGGAAATCTCCTACGGTCCCCCCGAGTCGGGCAGATCCGGATTGGTGGCATCGCTTGTATTTGGTCGTGCTTGGCCAGCAGGCTGGTATATAAACTCGCAAACAAATTTGTTGCAATGTATGAACCAGCTCGAGACTCGACGGAGAGCACGCGTTTTGGACATCTTTCCTGTCTCTCATCCTACATATAGCATATATATGTACGCGAACTACGGCTGGCATACTCAATTGCCAAATCTCCGTTTTGAGTTCGGCTTTCCCAGATAAATGTGGAAGGCTGAAATTATGTGGAGATACAGCTCCTTGTTAGGTCCATCTTTTTAATAGCTATGCTTACGCCCGATCCTCCATATGTAGACTTGGCTGTTCAATTTAATCTGCTTGTTCGCACGAGGGGACCTTGCTGCTCGTTTCTTTGCCGAGACCCAGACTACGCCGAGGCTCGCCGCATTGTTAAAACGTGTGCTTGACCTTGACGATCGCCCAAGCCACCTACGTATTGAACCCTCCCATTTCCCTCTATCATCGATTTACGACCTAGTTATGACTCCTGTTGCTACTACTGGCCAGCCTGCAGCCGATACACGAAACGGATTAAGCTCCAAGCCCCAAGAGGGCTCGCTGGTCGTCGAACAGCTCACAGACGTGGCTCGATCGATCCTAGGCCAAGCAATCGACTTGTTGCAAAACACCCTTACAGACGATGCGCAACTTACATATCAGTCCAAGTACATTCCCGGTTCTACGATCGGTATGTCATGCACGCTTCCGGTCCGTTAGTACATGGATTAGCTTGATGTGGGGTTCATAGGTAAACACCTCCGACATGCTCGCGACCATTATGTATTACTGCCCAGGTACGTTGACCTATTCGCGTCATCTATGACGAAAAGCATCATCGCACATCCATCACAATTCGCAGTCTGTAGCGAATTCGGACCCATCAACGGCAAAAACTTCGGTGAACCTTTCGTATGATGTCAGGATTCGGATACACCCATGGAGACATCTATTGCTGCGGGCTTGCAGGCCTTCGAGGAGATCATAGAGACTCTGGACGGCATCTCCAAGTATGTCAGCGAAGACAAGCCTATCATGCTCACAGCGGACACCGGACCATATCATCAAATGACCGGAACCACGTTTGGGCGTGAAGTGCGTGTTCTCGGTGTACCAGCAGGCCGTGTGACTGATTAGGGTGTAGCTATGGTTCTGCTCATTGCACGCCATCCATCATTGGTCTATGGTTCGGGTCGTTGCAGGCGAACTTGTAAGTGGCCGGTTAGCCCTTGGTCTTGGCTGCTTGAAAATGCTGGGATTCTCTTGCAGGGGTGCACATTAAACTCGAACTTTGGGGTTGCACCTTCGACCATTAACTATCGCGAGGCCGGTAACAGGGCCAAGATATAGGTTGGGCACGGATAGAGATTATGGGTCGCGTGGACTTTGTATGGTGTACATCTGGCCGTCTGCATAATGCTCGACGCCTCCTTTTCTCCCCTCCGCGATATTAAACCACCAGCTCCGCGTCTTGTGACCGCAGGGCTTCGAGTTCTGCCTCTAGGGTCAGATTGGCCATGGTAATCTGGAGGTTTCGCGAGATGAGCTCGGTCCATTTGTTTTCGAGTGCCGTAAGCTGGGCGCCGGCAGAGAGCTGCGAAGAGCATGGTGAAAAAATATTCGAGCATAGCTCTGTTGGAATACGCACCTGGGCATTCTTACGAGCCCTGTTGACTTCGGTCGTCTGTTCTTTGAGGGCCTCTACAGACTTGTCAAGCGCTTTGGCGTCTTCTTCGAGCAAGAAGTTGTGAACCTTCCAAGCGTTGGCGCCGTACTGTTGCAGCAGCGAGAGGTTTGTTTGCCTTTACGCAACATCAGCCCGAGCTCGTCATGTGTCGGCAAAGAGTGTGAATCACCTTCGGCGCTGATGCTCCAGCTGAGCCTTGGCATTAGACAAGGCCCTTTTCCATTCTTCCTCGGTCGCGTTTGCCTGATCCTCGGGTGCAGGAAGTTGATATCGTTTGTTGTCAAGTGGAGGAAGCGGCTCGCCCCGCTCGACGCGCTCGAGCTCCGCGGCTAGCATGGGATTTTTCTAGGATAGGCGGAGATTAGCATAGCTGCCCTGGGCGAAAATTTCAATGCGCGCTTGGACATGGAGACGCAGGCAACGACTCACTGTAAAGAGCTGGGCCGGAGGCGGGAGACGGGGGTCGTCTCCCACGCGCTGGACGCTCTGGAGCTCGCGGGTGATCTCGGCATTGACGAGCTGGCGGAGTGCGCCGGTGGGCTCGTCGAGATCGTGGTCGTAGTAGGGGAGCGAATCGAGCAGGATGTCGGACATGGTGGTCGGGAGTAGGCGCCCACGGGCTTAGGTAAGCGAATTGAGCCACATGGGCGTGATCATCGCGGGTGTTGGGAGCGCGCAATTAGTTCTCCGCAATGGGTATGAATGGCGACGACCACGGGTCGTGCACATGGGGTGGACAGCCCTGGGGCTCGGCGGTGGAGTATTTCGGGCCGTCGACATGAGCGATGGCGGTGCAGTGGCGCTTGCTGGGCGAATTTGATTCGGCCTATGGTGTTAAGTGACGCTCGACTCGATCTCTTCCTCCCCACCACGATGGCGACGCCAACCAGCAACCCGTATGCACCAAAATCAGGATGCCCCATGTGCAGCATCGTCACCGCAACGCCCCTCCCCACCCCCTTGTCCTCGCCGCGCACCCCGACGTTCCAGGCCGGCTCCTCATTAGGAACAACGACTGCTGCGCAAACGCAAATCATATGGAAGGACGAGAACGTGACAGCCTATGTTGAGAAAAACAACCCAGTATCGAGCAAAGGCCATATCATCATCCTCTTCAAGTGAGTCCGTTGCGTTGTCGCGCTCGTCTGCGCTCACCGGCCGCTCTCGGCAGTCTGCATGTCCCGTCTCTCTACTCGCTCGTGAGTCTGCGCTTGCAGAAAGTCTTGTCCTGCCATACTCATCTCCAGTGCAGTCGTCCACAGACCTTCCCCTTTTGGTACACATCCAGCGTTTGGCCCACAGGCTCCTCAGTCAGCTGAACCCGTCCTCGGCCGGAAGCTCCTTTGCCCCCAGCTCAACCCCAATTCCCCCTCCTTCTCCAGGGCCAAACGCGTCTCCAAGCTTGCCCTTAACCGGAGGCCCCATCTTCCATGTTGGTTTCATCGCTCCGCCCTTCCGCGACAGCAAGATTCCTGTCACGGACCACCTGCACGCACATGCCTACGTCGGCACCTTGGATCGTGCAGGATGGTGGCGCGCAATGGCCTATAGTTCGGTCGCATGGTATAGTATCGAAGACTTGATCGCTGAAATTCGGTTCGTACTTTGGCTCCCTGTGATTTTGCTCCAGGAGTTTCCCTGACATGTGTTGTCTCATTGTTCTCCAGCGAACAGACGTCCAACAACCGAGTCCGTTCGACCGACCCAGAGCGGAAAAACTCCAGGCCCATTGACCGAGTCCCTAACGCTGGCGCGCGTGCCGGAATGCCTGACGGCCGGGAACTTACCGATCGGGGCCTTGTCACAGAGACACTTGACACTCCAGAAGAGGGCACATCTCGGTCTCGGCGTGCCAGCGCGGACAACGAGCCCGGCCCATCCAGACGTGACAGCCACATTCCGTTGATGAGGGTCAGCACCCCTGATATTGTTGTCGAACGCGAGGAAGAGAGTGCCGGCCGCTGGCGAGGAGACTCGAACAGTCGGGACAACGCAACTCCTGATATTGCTCTCGTATCCCCTAGTCCTTCAGGCTCGAACGCTCCTGCCATTGCTGTCTGAGAACTGATCTTTGTATTTTACCATAATATCCGCCTCTCTCGAGTTGTAGTTACGTCATTCGCAACATCCTTTGCCCAGCTTGAACCACTGCCATGTCATGTGTAGTGCCCACTTTTTTTTCGTCTGTGTTAATATATGTGTATGCAACTCGTTGATACCCTAAAATCCCATAGGAGCGTACACTCCAAATCTGCATATACACAACCAAGACACTACCAATTCGGTGTCAATTCTGGGCTGACTCAGCTGCAAGAACCACTGCCAGCCTCCCCGCCACCTCTCGATCCACGCTCGATTAGCCAAGTGATCTGCAAGAGCATTTTGACTTTGATTTAGCCTCGTCCACGATGAATGCCAATCAGGCCGCTTCCCGGCGTTCAGAAATCCTTACGGCATTTGAAGGGTATAGAGAGGTTTTAGACGAACACAATGATCGTCGTAGGTTTAACCCCTGTCAAACCTCCCCATTTTCTTTTGCGATTGACGCCCCTCATTTAGGTGAACGAATCATCAAGGCCAACCGAGACGTCACCAACTTGTCGAAGAAGCTTATCTTCCAGCTTCATCGAATCGCTCAGGAGGAGATCACTCCGGAAGGCAGGGCCAAGGCGATTTCAAAGTCGGAGGCCAAATTCGCAGACGTACGAGCACTCTATGCAAAGCTTCAGGGCGACCTGGTTGGAGAGCGCGGATGGAGGTACGCTCGTAGTGTGTAAGTGTCACTGTTGCCCCGCAAGAGGGGTCGCCTTGTTGAACCGACTAGGTCTGGAGGGCTCCAAGAACTTATCGAAGCATTGTCACTGCGACATTATCTCCTACACGGAGAGATGATATCTTTAGCCCAGGTTCAGCAGTTTGTAACTTCTGACTCCGGAACCAAGGTGCGCTCACACCGTTTGGCTTGTGATGAAATTTCCATTTGATTGATTACAGTATCTGGAACTATCGAATGCGGATTATCTATTAGGCGTCTCCGACCTGACTGGCGAGCTCATGCGGTTGGCCATATCAACCGTCACACGACCTGGTGGGCGTGATCGCGCTTTACATTCTTCTCAGTTTGTGCGTAAATGTGTATCAGGTATGCCCAGCCAGGACACTTGCAGTGACAACTTGTTCACAAAACACATTCGAGCAGATTTTGATACATTTACCCCGCATATACGAGACCTCGTCAAGAAACAGAGCGAGACAAATGCATCGTTGCGCAAAATTGAAGATGGCCAGTCGATTTTGTGTATAATTAGGGATTATGCTGAATTTAACGACTGCAGCGCTCTATGCCATTCGAGTCAGGGAGTACGAGCACGGCGAGCAAAGGGCATTCGACGAGGTTGTTGGTCGCTTTGCTTACCCATTTGAGAGGCCACAAATTTCATCAGACATGGACGTTGATCCTGTATAATAGATCAAGGGCACGATCATGTAGCATTGAACTAAACTTCTACGGCAAATTTAGCCATGCAAAGTCGGCTGTTTCTGTTGGTGAATCTTTGGGCTAGGTGGCAACCCACGTGACCACAGGGATTGGGGGTCAAGGAGCTTACTCCAACCCGCCACCAGGACATGTCTGACGATGAATATTTCGACAATGACGAGATCTTCAACTCTGCAGAGCTCGACAATATACCTGCATTGAATGAACCCTCTACTTCCCATGCGGCCGCGCCCCCCGCATCACCACCCGCCGCTCAACCCTCGAGTTCACACATACCGCCCCAGCCGACCGCAGGGCAACCCCAAAGCAGCAGGCTTTCCGCAATCATGAATGCCCTAAAAAAATCTGCCGAGTCTCAGCCTCAAGCGGGGCCGAGCAACGGTCAGTGTTTTAATATGCAATCGATCTGCCTCGTTGGGTCTGAATAATTCATTTACGTCAGTCTCTACAACTTCAAAGGTTCCTAAACGGGAATCACATTTTGGTCCTTATAGCGGTCTTTCTAGTGGGATGTTGTATGAGGCAGGAGGAAAGTCAGGCCGAAGAAAGCGTGAAGATTCGTCGAGTGGATCAGAGAGTCCCAACAGCTCCAGGAGTCCTCGAAAGCGAACTCGTCGAGGACGATTAGGGTTAAAACAACATCACTCGTCACCAAACGGAGCCGCTCTCAAGGAAATTGCTCAGCTGAGTAAAGCCGAAGGGGTGGTTCAGGGGGAGGGCAACGTGTGGGCTATAATCGAGGAGGAACTCCAGTGTGCAATGTACGTTTTTCGGGAGGCGATTAAAAACAAGACTAACTCTACTACAGTTGCTGTGATGTTCTTGTTGTGCCTCAAATTACACCTTGTGGTCATACTGCTTGTGCGGTAAGTAAAATACTTGGACCCAAAGGTACCACGTCGATTGACAATGCGGTGGTGTTTCCGAGTACAGGGCTGCCTGGTATGTCGAAAGACGCTATATATCCAAATCCCACTCATATATCCTTCAGGCAGCTTGGTTAAAAGCCAAGCCGAATTGTCCAATGTGTCGAACCCATCTCAGCTCTTCGCAAAAACCGACAGATAATTTGATTTGTGCCAATTTGATCGACCGAATGTTCAAGGAAAGCTCAGAATGGCATCCTGGACAACCTAAGCGTATTGAATGGACTAAACGAAAACAGTAAGCTTGATTTCCCCTGCGGATTCCCTTGGATTCTTATGATCTGTCTTAGGGATTGGGATAAAGAGGTTGCCAACTCTAGACCCCGCCGGTATGTTCCTGCACGCGCCCCTGCACCAGCGCCCCAACGACCTCAAAGGCCACTGTTCAATCCAGATCCAGACAGCGGAGACGATGATGGCGAATTTGATTCGGACTCGGGAAATGGACATGGTTCTGATATTGATGAGGCGGACGAGAATTTTCAGCTGGAATTACTGAACGAACTCGCGCGGCAGGGAGCACTTCGTTTTCGTATTTATGATTAAAGACAATTATGGGTAATAGTTATTATCGTGTACAATAGTATCGTCGGGTGGCGGTTGCCACTTTATATTCATGGATGATTGGCGCTTGCTTTGTATCTCTTGACTTTGTCTACCACACCTGGAATCAGGTTCAATGGCAACGCCGGCCGACGATCATAGCGAAAAGCTCCTAGTCTTTCACGAGTGGATCAACGTAGGCTCATAGTTGGATTTCTGACTGGCTAGAATCTTATGTAGCCATTAATAGGTTGTTGGTCCCCTTACTTCAGCCAATGTTCTCGAATACTTTGCCGCGTGCCAGCTTTTCTGGGATCCTGAGTGTAATAACAATATTCTGCGCATGCAAAGTCAGCACCTCGGTACATCTGTGAATTTGGATGAACTCAAGTACGTTGTTTATCTCCTTTTGCTACGACAGGTCGATCTAATGTTGCACGTTTACCGTAGGACTATGAAGGGCATAGAATATGCAGTGGTCCATGCAGAGCCCCCAACACTTTTTATCATTCACAAGAGGGAGAGGTTGAGTCCGACGGAAGGTAGGAGCGGTCAGACGCACTGTTAAATCCCACTCACACCTGTTAGTGCGACCCCTTGAGGCATACTACGTCTACCGAAACACGATTCACAAAGCGTTTGATCTTTATTCATTGGTGTCGAACAGGCTGGTATGCGTACAGGCTATATAATTATATTCATGATCTAACAATCGCTCAGTTGACCACAGTAAACTGCTTAAGCGACTCGTTGGATCTTATTCGCCCGTACAAACCAGAGTTTTCGCCTCGCACCGGGTATCAATGGTGAGCCACTGTTTTTTCCCGCCGAGCTTGCAACACTCAAGTTTCTTAGGAACATTATAGATGACTCTCCTGAAGATGGCGAAGACTCGACTGGATCCGCATCACGCAACCGGAATCAGCCCAAACGCCAAGTGACCAACGTCCCCGGCGTATTTGCCGCCCTACAAACGACCAGAGCCCATACAGAGCAGCAAAGGTTGCAGCAACAATTAAGACTGCAACAAGAGGCTACAGCTATTGCTCCTGGAGCTGGCGCTGCCACTCGCCCAATGAGCTTGGCGCCCACAACACCCGCTCCAGAAGCCGCCCCTCGTGCGCCAGAGAATGATACTGCTGCGGGCACAGGAACCGCCAAGACACCGGCCCCGAAAGGTCAGGGGAAAAAGAAACAAAAACGTAATTCCAGAGTCTCTTGCTTGGTTATGAATATTAATATACTACGCAGGCCTATCGATGGTTGCTGAGAGAGGGGCGTAACTTCAAATCAAAAGTCCTGTCGCAGGTGGAGGAGCGTTTGGGTAAGATTACTTTGTCGCATTATGTATATTAGAGCGGTAATTACAAGATCCAAGCACTCTGGAGTTGATCCGATAGCTCATAATCATTCTCCGAAGAGCTTGTGTACTCGCTTCAATATAGAGTCCTTCGAGGGATCTATGAACGCAATCATAAAACGCCGAAACGCTTGAGATTTGATTGCCACTTACCATATGGGTGATCCTTGGCCGGAATCTCGAGTAGAGCTGGAAAGGCTTGGTGGTACTTGTCTACCATCGGTCGTATCTGATCTGCCACCTATTTTTAAAAAAGTGAGTTTTAAACTCTCGCTTTAACATTAGAGTGAAACTCACATGCTGGTTAATGAGAAGAATCGCAACATCCTTGCGGTTGGTAAACGCCTGGAAGCTTTCTTCAATCTTCTCCACGGATGTCTCTGCGTGATACGGTTAAGCACAAACAGCATAGTTGAATGCCCACTCACTGGCGTCTACAATCACAAAATTCTTGCTTTGGTCGTCATTGACTTGTCCAATTCCAGCAAGGAGAAGGCCAGTTACAGAGTCCTAAGTTTGATCCTATAGGTTTAGACTACCACTTTGCTTCAAGGCAGCTCACCTCATCTCCTATGACAGCCAAAAGGTTCCGCTCTTTCGATGGCGCCGACGTTGCCATGTATCAGGGGTGGTTGGAGATGTGAATATAGGAGATCTCACGTGACGGAGAGGTCACCTTCAATGGTTGGTAATCTTCTGTGACTGCCCACCACACGCTAGAAACTTCCTTATTGACTATGGATGTATTCAAGATTGCTCCACAGGTTGCTGAGGATACTCTGGAGTATCGTTTGTATCCTCGAGGCATTACCCAGGAACCTACAACCCTACGAACTATTATCCTCGAATATGTGGCTGAGCTCTTGCCTCCAGCCTTCATATGGCACCGAGACACCTTTGAATTAAACATCCAACATGCTGATGGCTCGGCTTTTCGGAATTCTTTGGGTGACCGCGATACGAGCCTGTGGGCATTTGAAGGGCGAATGCGGGTTGGAGACTGTGTGGACGATGAGTGGTGCGCCGTGTGGCTTCTGAGACAAATAAGTGTCAAGTGGGACCTGGTTGTGAGGTATGCGCATTTAATTCTCATCCAGCCTATCGCTGTTTAGGCCCTCTATTTGGTAGTGTACACGATTCGGACGGGGAGTTTCTGCTTATCGAAGCTGCAGACGCCTTGCCGTCGTGGATTACCCCTGAGAACGCCGATAACAGAGTAAGATTGAAGCTCTCCGCAGGTTTTTGTTGCTCATGGACTGGGTCAGGTGTGGATACATAAAGGACAGCTCCATCTAGTCCCCCTTCAATACAGCTCGGATCCTAGCGTACGACCTATTCATCAAATCAAAGGCGATTTGGACGAGGAGTTTGAGGGAAAAGAAAACATGGAGCATTATATCAGTGTCGAAGATGCCCTCCGGCTTGTTTGGGACGAGGACACCCCTACTTTGGCCCAGGAAGCAATACAGAAAGCGGCTTGGAATCGTATTGATAAGTAAGTTGAACTGAATCTACCGGCGAGTACCAATTCATGCTTCGTTGTATAGATATCCAGCCGCGTTGTCTCAGCATATTCATCGAACAAAAGCGTACGTTCCCGTCGACGTCGCTCGGGCTCTATCCGCCAAACCCACGTTGGTTCAAAAAGCGACCGAAGCATTCTATACCCGTGACGTGTTGCAGCTTCGGGTTAGTTGTTGCAGCCCTTTTGTTGATGCTCTTCTAATGTTCCTATTTCAGGCTGCCCAGAAGATGGCTCGTTTCCCACCCAAGCCCGAAGTGCTCACGAGCATCTCTATGACAAGGCCTGCATATGCACAACTGGTTGGCCAGGTGTTCCACCCCCCTAAGGTATTTGGAGCATGGCAGGAGGGCGAGGGTAGCTCCGAGAGGAGGTGGAGAGATGTTGGGATGAAAATTGTGGGTATTCGTACCTCCTCCTGTGGTAGCTCTGCCCCTCACTCACGCTAATCGATCAGGCATGTGGTTTTGAGATGATGTACGCGGAGAGCAAAAGTGGGATCCAGTCACTTACGGGTGATGCAAATGAATCCGTAAGCTCCTTTACGTATCTGGCGAACCCAGATCGACTTTCATTTGTCCTATAGCGAGAGGCGCGTTTAGATGCTTTGCACCGCGATTCTGGTTACACCGCCTATATACAAGGGCTGGAGAAGGCCGGCTATTTCAAAGGAGAAATCCCCGGTTCTCAAAAATACAAAAAGTGTGAACAAGCCGCTGCCGACAAATATACTGAGCTTCGGATCAAGGAGTGAGCGTTGATCATGATATATGCTATCGGATAGCTAAGCAATCGCTTCAGCGACGCCGCACGTCCTTCTTTCGCCGCGCAGGTCGAGTTAGCTCTTCTCGCCGCTCCAGATACGATCCCAGCGGCCACAGATTTGGACGATGACTCGACGGAGTGGCTAAATGTTGACGAAAGCACATTCGACGCCATGCTTGAACAGCGATTCAATAGGACGCCGGTAAAGGCCGGTCTGACATGGACGCTGAAGACCAGCTTGCCCAAGAACAAGCTGTTAAGCTCCAAGAGCTTGCGAAAAAAGTAGAAGGATTCGTCGAAGGGAAGGGTGACTTTGAAGGGGCTCGCTTTGATGAGTGAGCAGCTCGTGCCGTACTAAGCATACTAACTGACGAGGTTGGTAGCGACATTCTTGAAGACGAGGATATGGGACCAGACAGCGACGACGAATCCGTTGTCTCACATCAGTCGGATGAAGGGGAGCGTCGCCAAAAGGCTATGGACAATCTTGTTCCTCCGCTAGAGCCAGGCGACTACGGCCAGATGCCGGCGTCTTTCAGCAACTCGCAATCTGTCAAAAAGTCCACGCTCGAGTCTGAGACACATATCCCAGAAGACACTGATATGCCTGGACTGGGCGATCCTTCAGAAGATAGTGGAAATCCGGGACCGCCTACCTCTACAACAGAAGCATACAAGACCTCGACTTCCACGCCATATGAATCCGGGCAACAGTCTACTCAAAAAAATCGAGAGCGGCCCATCCGGCGGCCAATTCTGCCTCGAGATAAATTTGATGGTGTGGATTCTGACGATGAAGATACCGACCCCGAAGACCTCGAGACAGCTGTGAAGAACGGCTTGCCTGATGATAGCGAAAGCGAAGAGGATCGACCAACCGTGGTTGGTGATGTCGAAATCGATATGGATGAGGAGCAGGAAGAGTTCATCCGATTTTCTCGAGAGGCTCTTGGCATAGATGATGCTCTATGGAATAAGATAATGGAGGAGCGATCCAACCGAGGAGGTGAGCTTCTTCATTTCGCCCTCGGGCATATTATTAAAAGAGTATATGCGTAGCCTTCATCCCTGGGGACAAGACCGAAAAGAAAATCCAGCATCCACCTGAAGCGACCGCGCCAAAGTCCGCTTCGGGTGGAAATGAAGTACACTGGTTCGATGCTCCACCAAAGCAGCATACACCTCGAACACCAACCTCAGGCCCCCGACCGAACGGCAATCCAAAACTAGACACTTTCGAAGCGGTTATGGAAGCTATGGAGGCTGAACTCCGTGCGTCTCGTCCGAGCTCAAAACCGAGCCCCCAGTCGTCAGCTTTGAAATCATCTGTTTCGAAGGGGAAGGGGAAGGAGATCCCTCGCACAATGGGAGACAAAGGCAAACGGGTAAGGATCGATGACGACACGGAAGATATTGAGGGTGCGATGGAGCGCGAACTACGAGCCGCGTTAGGCGAAAACGCTGATAGTGACGATGACGAGCGTGACGGCCGAGAAGTTTCGATGGACTACAATTTGATCAAGAACTTTTTGGAGAGCTGGAAAGGTCAGGCGGGATTGCCTGGCCCCGTGAGCGGCTTGACAGGCCGTCTCCAACAAGGGTGGATGCTGCCGCGCGACAACGAATCATGATAGGTCGCGCTCCCTGTGTTGGTTCAAAAACGTGTCCCTCGCATACGCGCGCTTTTTCGATATCTACAACCCGAATGCACTTTCTTATGTTTACGTGTGGGATAACACAATTACGCCTCTCCGCTGCCGTACTGCGCCGAAATTGCGACCCCCGTTTTCTAATCGACGATTGAGTAACGGCGGTCGGCAATTGCATTGGTCGCCCCCGCGCATACACTGGACAAAGTCACCACCCCAAATGGTTGCGAAGGCTAAATTGAAAATTATGACGCTGTTTCTCCACAACGCTCCAACAAGAGTCGCCACTCTGTTTTCAAATGTAACGGTGCGTGAGACACTTTCAATTGAAAAATCTGGTTAGCCACTGTTGGGGATATCGATCTGCGCATAGGTGAGACAAACCCTAGGCTCTTTCGGAGAACCCTCGAACTAATGAAAAAATAAAGACATGCCGAGAGTGACATCATGTGCTTATCGTGAAAATCCCGTTCGCGAAACAAGAGGTGTGGCCAAGGAGCTATATAAGTTGCACTCTCCCCCTTTTGAACCACTACGACCCGTCCTTTTCCCGTCTACCTCATAAACAGCATACTGTCCGTCATCCTTCTAGATTATTATCATATCCTGTAGAGTTATCTCACTTCCACATCATGTCACCTTCCGCAAAGTCGTTTATTGTGGATGCCGCCTTGTTCGATATGGTAAGCGCAGTCGGATGTCAATTAAACATGTAACCAACTTAGTGCTTTTTAGGACGGCACTCTTGTCGATAGCATTGCTGCCGTCGAGAAAGCTTGGGGCAAGGTAGCTGAGGAGATTGGGGAGGATCCCGAACACATCATCGCTGCGACCCATGGCAAGCGCGCAATCGACAACCTGCGTCAATTCAAGCCTCACATCAAGCCTGAACATATGGATGAAGAGGTCGCAGCCTTTGAGCGTACCATCCTCGACTTTGCTGACGAATACACCAAAAAGACGAGCTCATACCAGTCATCTCTTGCTTCTACACCTGGATCTCTCACTCCCGCTAGCACGGCTCCCTCGTCTGCGGCTTCGTCCCGCCGCTCGTCGCTCTTTGAGCAGGACTCTTACGATGCCAAGTTCCGTAATCAGCTTGCTGGCTTTGCCATCCCAGAGTCTGTACTTGAAGACGAGGCTGCCACTGACGGAATTACCGAGGATGCTTGTGTTGCTTGGAACGCCGAACATGAGTTCGTCGACCGCTCTGTGCGCATCCTACCAGGAGTCCGCCGTATGATCGATTCCATTCCCCAAGGCCGTTACGCTGTCGCTACTTCAGGGGCAAAGACCTACGGTGAGCCCTTATTTCAGACGCATACAGCCGACCTAACTCGGTCTAGCCTACGGCGCCATGTCTCGCGTTGGCATTGTGCCCCACATGTAACTATCACAGCTTGTGACAAACGTCTCAAGGCTGGCAAGCCTGCTCCCGATCCATTTATCCTGGCTGCCGAGTGCCTTGGCTTCGACCCGAAACGCTGCGTCGTTTGGGAAGACTCTCCCTCCGGTATCCGCGCTGGTGTCGCCAGTGGCGCGACTGTTATTGCAGTTTGCACCTCCCATACCCGCGATAAGATATCTAATTGCGGCGCTCACTATGTCGTCGACAATGGACAAGGTGCACTGCGAGGTCCTTGAAGATGGTCGCCTCAAGTTCACCATTGACGACTCGACCGCGTAATGCCCAACCTAGACATTCGTTTAAATAGATTCATGGACCGGATTGCTGTTTTGGAGCTTTACTGGAGGCCGAGCGCCCCCTCCTGTTGTATCCATAGCTGGGTGTTGTTCCCTGGTTCCCTGTTCTCTGCTTCGCCATGAACATTATCCTTTCGAAATAAAACTTTTTTTCGAATCCTCGTTTTCTAATTCGCCGCTCGAAGCTTGACGCATACATGTTGACCTGAGCGAGACTCAGGCCAAGGGGTTAGTAAAGGACAATTCTCCTGTCGTCTAACATAATATGAGACCTACTTTATCGCGGGAACAGGGGGTGAAAGTTTATATGTATGAAAACAAGGCGAATACCAGGGCATATTCGCTTGGTGCATGTACACTTTTGAAGTGTATATTTAATAGTACGTAATTGTATCAATTTTCTAATAGAAATTAAATGTATCCTTATGGAATGATAAACTTGCCCCACCGACGTAGGTTATGGCTGTCGCATCCTCCGATTGCGCAATGCTAGATGCAGAAAGCCAAAGAGCCAGGTGGCTGTTTCGTGTACCCTGAGCTATTCGCGTCATGCTCGAGCCCGTCCCAAGGGAATGGCGTTTGTTCATTCCTAATCACAGACTGTAGTCCTGGCGAGAAACTATGACACATTGAAAAGGCTTGGGTACAGCGTTTGTAGGAGTGTTGGCTATCACCAACTTAGATAATGGTATCTATGGCGGTATGATGGCCGCTCGCCGCCAAAACGCCGAGTTGTTCGGGTCAGCGTGCTTCGGTATCACAAATAGAGGGCAGCCGCACGACGCACCCCTGCCAAGCTATATCTTGGTTTGCCCCAAGTTCCGCGAGTGTCCGGTGCCACATGCACAGCCAGAAAACGAACCTAGCCCATGCAGAGACCAGCAAGCGTCGTGTTCCAAAACAATCGTGCTTGTTTGTGCCATAAGTAGCATCATGCATGTCGCGCAAGGGCCAAGGCCTTCGGTGGAGTAAACGTAAAAAAAGAAGAAACCAGCCAGAACTTCTTCCGCATAGGTATTGTTTCTATCAACAGGAAGAGCTGATAACCGACTCATTCACACCTCGTGATACATCAAACACCCCCAGTAGTGGAAGTCCTCCACAGCCGAACTGTTCTCAACGCTACGTTGACTGGAAATTTTCTCGAAGAAATGCCATTGATAGGATGTGATTGGACAAACCGACTGTGCTCCGGCCAAACTGCGGCACACCGGCTGGGACCGGCGTTGCTTGACGTGTCAGGACACAAAACAGATTTCATAAGAAGCCTTGGCGTTGAGACCATTCTGGTCCATTTTCCCGACGTAAAAATAGACTGGGGGCTATAGGGGCTTAAGCGCCGTTATAGCCGAGGAACACTGATTCATATCAAAGCTATCTCCTAGCTTAAATTTAGTATGCATGCCAAGAGGCGTGTTCCAAGTTATGCGTGGGTATTTTTACATATCCACTGCATCAGTCCATCATTTGCTAAATATAGTCCAGAGGGGATAGTTTATCTCACCAGAGCTCAATTCATGATGCTCTTGTGATGCCAAGGGGGCCCGGCGAGGGAGACCCAGACTTGGCAGTTCGCGAATCGCGAAGAGTCGACCCGAAGAACTGTGCACGTGGGCTCGAGTGCTGCTCCTTGGCCTGTTGTACGTGAAGCTAAAAATTCAGCCTCGGGAGAGCGTCGCTTAGGCTGGACAATCGATAAAAATATATGCCTTGATATAGGACTGTGAAATACCTGGTGCTGCGAAGATGCCGAAGATACCAAAAGGGGGCCGAGATTCATAGCCGGCTATTTCAACACCGAGATCTCATGGCGCGAGTTATTTCAATAGACTTGGCAGTCCCTATTCTCGCCCGCCAAGTCGTGCACAAGCCTTGGCTCGATCAAAGAGGGAATATAAGGCCGAGATCCCAACGATGGTGCCACACACCCCCAGCTGTCGCAGCTCACGCTACACACCTTGGCCTACCGTACCATGGCATACGCTTCGCCTCCGCGCTCCACCGGTGCCATGAGCCCGCCTACGTCATCCAAGTCCGTGCTCGACTCGACCTTCCAGGCCTTGTCTCAGGTGTGTGAGCCACTCGCTCTCACAACACCATGGTGCTAATTGTCTTACCCAGGCCCCGCCCCCGACGATCCGCGAGATCCTGGGGGCCTACTCTGCCAAGGGCGAAGGCGACCGTGACATGCTTGTCGCGCTGCTCAACGCCAAGAGCGCCGAAGACCAGCGCATCGCTGCCGTCGCCGCCCTTCAACAGACCGTGCTTCAGATGCAACATTCGCTTGCACTTGCCCAGGCTCAGGCACAGCTTGGCGGCCCTGTCCCGCCGCCGTCTCCGTTGCCATCACCGCGCGATGTGCCTGCTTCGTTGGCCACACAATCCAAGCGCCCGCGTGCGCCGGCGCCGTCCGCACCTGCCCGTCGTCGCTCGGCCTCGCGTTCGCCATCTGCATCGCCCCCACACCACTATGAGCCTGCGCACAGCGCATACACCCGGCC
Source organism: Ceratorhiza oryzae-sativae (assembly GCA_030998015.1). Taxonomy (NCBI): domain Eukaryota; kingdom Fungi; phylum Basidiomycota; class Agaricomycetes; order Cantharellales; family Ceratobasidiaceae; genus Ceratorhiza; species Ceratorhiza oryzae-sativae. The sequence continues at coordinate 295,870 of JARWMV010000234.1, read as the reverse complement.
GCATCCTTACACCCGCACACAAGAGCCGTATCCTGAGCGCCAGGGCCGCGAGTGGGCCCGTCGTACCTGGACGTCGATGAGCTCTGAACGAAGCACCAGTGAAGAGGGCAGTGAGCGCGAGTGATCTCTTGTTCCTGTTTCGGTCTGTTTGGTTTAGAGTATCATTATTCGCTGTACTATGTTGTATTATAGTATTCATTGAAGTGTATGTCATTACGGGAGTTGATTTGGAATAGGAAATGCATGCCAAGAATAGACTGCGTGGATCCTCCGGGTAACACGTATATGCCCCACGACGGACTGTCGGCCCTGGTTGATAGATAGCGCTCTGACCTGGTCCGTTTTCGTAACTGTACGACAGGGGCTGACGCTGCCAAGCCAGGAAGGAAACCGTTGATCGGCGATTTGGGCGCCTGTGGACCGAATTGGGTCGCCCAAGCAAACTCTGGTTCCAAGACGGTTGACATCGACCGGTGCAGCGCTTGGGACGGGGTGGAATATTCCTGAGCCACATGATTCGGTGGCCGGCTCTGGCGGGGCGAACGAAGCCTTTGCTTGGGAATCGAGCTGGACACGACTGGGCTCTGTGGGCGAGATGGCTTGGCTTTGATAATGTACGTACACACGATCCGACTGAGCACTTTTTTTTTTCTGTGGTCAAATTCCAGGCGGTTCTCGGCAAAAGGCACGGTCGATAGCGAGGTGACTTGGCCGGCTGGATCAGCATGTGGCAAAGGGCAGGTCATAGGGGCCGCCGGGCGGACGCCAAGGCCCAGGTTCGCACGGGCCAAGGTGTTCACGACGAAGGTGGAATGCTCTGAGTGGACTTGGGGACAGACGAGAGTGGACTAGCATGGGTCGCGGTGATGCGGCTGAGTGCGAGCACTTGGCAGGAACGCATATACGGATGAGTATCCTGATAGGGTGATTGGAGTTATTGCACGGATGATGTGATTACGCCGACAATGTGCTGCAAGACGCAGACGGCGTCGAGCAACGTCAAGTATACGAACCGGCGGCTTCGTGTGGAAGCGTCGACGAGTCAGCGACAGAATCGAATGTCGCATGAACTACGTAAACCACAGTTCCGGGCGCTGTTCCCCAAATTTAAACCCGAGTGCCAAGAGCCCAAGCCATCAACAAGCCATCCCAAGATTGTCTGTGCATATTGGCCAGTGTGTTATAAGCAGCGGCCGCCATCCGGGGAAACTCAACTATAGTCCCCGCACCATGGCATCTTCGAGCACGACTTCGCCGCCACCTGCTTCGCCCAAGGCGCCCGTCCCGGCGTCCCCAGCGGTCTCTGCTTCGGCAGGCCCGTCCAAGCCTTCAAGCGAGACACCTCGCCCGATCCTCGAGACGACGTGGCATGCGCTGTCACAGGTAAGCGCATATACCGACTCACCTCACCTCGCGCTCACACTTGCACCAAACAGGCCCCGCCGCCCGCCCTGCGCGAGATTCTATCCGCATACAACGCCAAAGGCGAGGGCGACCGAGAGATGCTCATCGCCCTCCTCAACGCAAAGAGCGCCGAGGACCAGCGGCTCGCTGCACTCGCGACCCTGCATCAGACCGTACTTCAAATGCAGCACGCCATCGCCATTGCCGCAGTCACTGCCCAATCGCCACAGGCCCGGCTCCCCCCGTCCAGGCGGCAGCTCCTCCTGCTCCCCCGACGCAGCAGCCAGCCCAGCTGCACCCCGCATCTGCTTCCCGTCGAAAGCGGTCGCACGCCGAGTATGCTCCAGACGCATATAGGCATGCATACGACGAGCGCGAGCCGACCCTGCCTCTGTCGCCCGAGTCTTCTGCCTCGTCGCCCCCACGCGCCGAGTTCCCACACCTCTCGAACCCGAGCACGATGTCGATTCGTACGCTGCTGCACCCGTCCAAGCGTCGTCGTGAAAGCGCCTATGATGAGCGGTATGACGACAGGCACGATGAGCGGGTTTATGAAGAGCGAGATCGTGAACATCGCGAACGCGAGTACCGGGTGCGAGATGCTCCCAGGCGACCCCATGTAGTGGTACACCCTCCGGCTATCGAGCGTGATTCCCACCGATATGCTGCGCACATCATCCGCGCGCGACGAGGCTGCTGATGTAGGCCGCTCGCCATGATTGTCTAGACTGCCCTTTGTTCGTGTCTGGTCTTGTACTTTTATACTGTACTTCTCATGGGTTTGTGGCGATTTATTCTTATATCCTGGTATGCTCTCCCAATCTATGCTTATTGAAAGTTCTATTATGCGCGTGTAAATTCCAACGAGAGAAGAAATTAGATGTCTAAGACCAATCTAGGAAACTGTAACGAAAGTGTAAAAATCTAGTAAACGAGCTCAAGAGGGCGATAGACAGGATCCCACATCCTCTTTTTGATGTACTCTTCGATGTCTGCATTGTCGCCGTCAATCTGAACGCGAGCGTGGCCCTCTTCGATGGCACGCTTCACGACGGCTGCCGCGATGTGTACGCTCACCTCACGCACGTTAGACAGGCTGGGCAGGAGCGAATGGCCATCGTCAGGAGCAAGCTCAGCTAGGGCCTGGACTCCGCCATGATCATTCCTGGCGATAGTGTACGCGAGCGAGAAGTGACGGTGCCAAGCCCCAAGGCAGGGTAGCAGATTGCGTTGTTCGCCTCGGAGATCTTGTACAAGTTGCCGTCGGGCATTGCGACTGGGGGGAATGGACTGCGACGAGTTAGTTGCCTGTCCGATGGTAGGATCGAATCACTCACGATCCAGTTGCGCACAACGCCTTGTAGTTTGACCATGCCATGGCGTCGCCTGTATCCCAGAGTCAATGCACACTCCATTATCTACTCGGAGCCAAACTCACTCGGATCGATCTCCGCCAGTGCTGTAGGGTTCGACAAGGGCATAATGACTGGGCGCTCACATCCGCAGCCATCTCCTTGACCACCTCCTCGGTGAAAGCCTTCGAGTGCGTACTCGTTCCAATCAGAATGGTCGGCTTGACCTCGCGCACCACATCGATCAGTCGGAGTGCCTCTGCTCGGGTGTCTCCCGCTTCCAATCGATGACCTCGGCCGGGTCTCGCGCGTATTCGACTTGGCCCGGACGCAAGTTCGGGTTGGATTTCAGCAATAGACCGTCGGCGTCGATGCACCAGAAACGTTTGTTGGCCTCTTCCCGAGTGAGGCCGTCGACGAACATCATGCCCTGTCGAATCTGGTTCACAATTCCGAGTCCGGCCGAGCCGGTACCATAGAGAATAATGCGAGAGTCGGAGAGTTTAGTGCCAGTGATGCGGGTGGCGGACATGAGCGCTGCAAGGGCGACGGCGCCAGTTCCTGCACTAGGTAGTTAGACTTTGCGCATCGAAAACAGGCATCCCACTTGCCTTGAATGTCATCGTTAAACACTGGCACATGGGGCTGATATTTGTCGAGGAGGCGCTGGGCATTCGCGTTCCCAAAGCTACATGCAATCAGCACATGTTCACCTCGACGCGGGACGCGACGCACTCTTCAAAGTGGATGAGCGCATCCGGGAACAAGGAAGACACGTGCTGAATGAATTTGTCGACAAAGCGATTGTATGGCTCTCCACGCACGCGCGTGTGCTTCCACCCCATGTACAGTGGGTCTTGAAACACGTTCAATGTATGCGCTGGGACAAAAATAGGCACCACATACCAGAGAAGAGCAGGTGATTATCCGTCCCCACATCCAACACTACCGGGAGAATTCTGGCATTTGGCTTAGCGCTGCATTGACACCAGCTGCCGAGCAAGCTCACCGGTTGGGGTTCAGGCCAGCGCCAAGCGTGTACAGCGCTGCTTTGCTGGTCGCAATGCTGGGCGCGAATGATATTAGCCAAAAAAGCCCGAGGATATATCATGAATGCACGAACGTGATGCCTCCTACACCTTGATCTCCAATTCCTGGGTCCGAGTTTCGTCCGTCAGAGCCACTTGAGGGTCCACACCAACGACAACTTACCGAGAATTGCCTCGGAATCGGTGACGACAACAAGATCAATCGGACCTGCAATGAAGCGTCTAGTTGAAAAGGTTAGAAAAGATGGGATTAATACATACCAGGATTCGGGTCAGAAACATCCGGTTGAATATTGAGAGCCTTGATATGAGCCTTGATTTGGGCACGCATGCCGTCGGTATTAGGGTAGCTCTGCACACACAAGGGTTGGTTTGAAATGCCACTATATTGGTGATAAACCCACAAGGAAGCACCCGGTCTACGATCAATGTTAACAATGCATCATGGCGTTTAAACTGGGCCATACATACCGGTCGCCGGAATAAATGAGAGAATTGTTGGATAGCTTCGCCTGCAGTGGGTGTGTAGATAACTAGAAATCGGGTCAGCAGTGGGCGCAACCCTGTTCAACATGCGTACTGCTCAAAAGTTCGCCCAAATGATCCTGCAATAAGCGATAGAACAAAATTTGGTTCTGGTCGCGCAAACTAGCGAGGAAGGCATGTTTCCTAGAAACAGAGATAAGAAAATGTGGCGCAGCGAGCGCGATCGGAAAAAGGGACGCATACAATAAGTTGGAAGGCTGTTTCTGCAGTTGCTTCCACGCGCGTTCGACCTGAATCTCGAGGGTGTGGATCTGGCAGACGGTGAGCCTAGGGTGCGCAAAAGATCGACAAGCTGGTGACGTACATCATACGGCAGGAAACCCTCGAGTCCGAAAATAGCCTTGGAGTTGTAGAGACAGACGTGAGTGTCGTGAAAAGGGATCATCAAATCAGACATACGCGTTCTTCCCTGGTGAACGCCGCGCCCTGACGAGAAAGAAGCAATGAGCCGAGGTGCAAAACGAGGCACCAAACGTATATACCTTGTTTAGGCGTGGGGTGTTTAGCAACGCGGCCGCGCGCAACGAGGTCGGGATTGGAACCAAGTGCTTCGTCTCGGACGTCGCTGCTGCGCTGGTGACCGACCTGCTTGCCAGGCGCTGAACTTGCGCCCGCCTGCCTGTCCGTTAGCAAGGCGGCGATCCGCACGCGCGACCCGACTCACAGGAGACCGTGGTGGGCAATGGCGCGCCTGAACATGTCTATGTGAGAAGAAGAAAAAGAGATGGCAGAAAACGAGAGCCAACGTTGGGGTTTTTATTGTCGGGCCCGAGTCACGCATCCGCCGCGATCCAGGGTCCGCACAGCCACTGCGGCGCTCCTGATTGCAGCCTCCATCGACCCGCGATGCTTGTCCGGCCGGCACTCGGCATACAGAGAGGCCCCGCACATGCCATTGCGAGCATGCGGGCCCGACATCTCGCAACCCACCACGAGCCCAACTCTTTCCCGTCGACGAGAGCCCGCTCGACGCAGTCAACAACGAGCTCGATACTCGCCCAAATCGAAGCCGAGATGGCGGCCAAACGCACCCAGCGCACCCAGACGTCCAACACAGGCATCGGCCCGTTTCAGCTGGGCATTTCCCCTGACGCTTTGCGCGGTCCCAAAGTCAAGCCATGGAGCGAACTCAGCGCGCGGGGTAAAGGTTCGGGCTTCATCTCGCCACCGCCACTCGTTCTAACAAGCACCCAGCCGCCCGCGCCGCCGCCCGTACGAGCAACCTAACGGTCATACTCCTCGGAGCCGGTCTGTCCGCCGTGCTTGTATATGCGCTAGCTACCGAGCTCTTTGCCAAAAACTCGCCGACCGTCATTATGGCGAGTCTTGCGATCGCATCCGTTCTTCGCCGACCTCGCACGCTATCTCGTTCCACCGTACAAGTTCCACAACAACCCGCCTTCTTCGTCTACCGCTCCGCCGCGGCACCGGAACCGGCACATTGCTTCACAAATCGCCGTCGACAGCGCAGGCAAAGAGCACCTTTTCTCCACTTTTACATCGACAGCGCTCCAGCCAACCCAGCTGCCAACACATCATCATGGCCAGACCTGAACCTCGACTTTTCCTACGAAGAGGCCGTGCATTGGATCAAAACACGGACGACTCATGCGCTTGATTCTGCCCGCCGGTCGTTTGCCTATATCACCGGAACGCCTCTTCCTCCTCCGCCTACTCCTCCGCGCGTACCCAGCCCGAGCTCCACCAGGACAGAGATAGGCAAGTCGTCGGCGCAAGGTGCATGGAGCTTTGCAGGCATATTCTCGTCACTAAAAGGCAAGACCGGAGGGACAACCGAAGAAGGGTCGGAGCGTGGCAAGTATGTAACCGGCGAGGTGCATGTAGACTTGGTCAAGGTGCGCTGCATAACACACGCAACCGCCCATTTATTGATTATATACCATAGGATGAACATGGCATCTATCAGTATCGCTATCTTCTAGTCGATGTTCCAAGTACGCTGCCTGTTGCACATTTCTCACACCTCTCTGATCATCCACCCAGGTTCACGAGCCTACCGACCAACCCGCGTGTTTGTCGAACGGGATGCGACAGTCCGCGACGGAGACTCAATTGTCATGTGGGAATGAAAATAAACCAAATTCAATCAACCTACCCTGCCTTTTGAACACCAGAGACATTGTATAACACTTTGCCGCAACCTCCCCTTGCATATCTATCTTGTACCAAGCCCCGACATCTATCTATCTGTTTATCACCTGCCCAGGTCAAGCTCGCGAGGTGGATCCCTGTAACCCCCAATTCACGGCATTTGCATATGCTCCACCGCGGCCATCGAGCCTGCCAAGCCGATGTTTGCAATGTGGGACGTGGCCGAGGTGTCTTTGGATGCGAGCTTCCGAGCATGCCATTCGGTACGGGCGGGGTCTGTCCTACAGCAAGCACACCACTGTCACCTTTATTCAAAGCCCAGGATACGATGTGCGTACCACGTTGTGCCCCATCCATCCTTCTCGTCTTCATGCAATGGCCCGAATCGAGCCAACAATGCACGAGACTGTCCCGGGAATAGTCGCTGGTGCAACGCGATTGTCGGGGCTTCTTCGATCGCAGATGCATTTGGTGGAGTGTTTGTTTCGCTAGTCAGCAGAAAACCCGTCTGTGATCCGGTTCGGCCAAGGGACTATGAGCGGGACATGGTCGTACTCACACGGGCGAGTTTTCCTACGTTCCACATGGCAAACGTATTCCATGGGCAGGTGCGTCCAGTCAGTAGCACTGTGCTAGATTGTTGATTTGCCCCTGAATTTGTTGGATCAAAGGCGTGTGCATCAAAGGCTTTACCAACAACCAAAATATCTGGAGTGGAGGTTTCTCAGTGCTTGCTAGGATCCGCAGGAAGCACCGCTCACCATCCCGATGCAGCGCGATCATCTTGTCGACTTGCTCTTTGCCCACGTGCGCTTCCACGCTCTGAAAAAGGACCAAACCGAATGCCCGCCCATGGGCAAATGCAACAATGGCATTGAGTGCAGGAATAAATCGCCCATAGGTGGCGTTCGTGAACGGTAGAACATGAACTGGCGCCTTGTCAACTGATGCCCGTCCGTAAGCAAGACCGTCTCGGGGGGTAAATCCGCTAAGAGTAGAGCCAAGTCCGCCTCGGGCAAGCTAACCTGCCGCAATGTGATTTCGACTTCGAGTGACGAGAAGCTCTACGCCTACCGCTAAAATGACGCTAGTGCTATATGCAAGCGCACGTTTGACTGCATTGCACACAGGCGAAGGATCGAATGCAATGCGTTTATGTGATTGACGCCTGTGCACTCGAATGGCAGCGAGCAAGTGGGGTCGAGCGCTCATGGTGGTGGTCGAAAACGTGTTTCTTGCGTTGCCGAATATGAACATCGAGTGCCATCAGCTCTGGGATATTCCTGTCCCTATCGTCGACAGTGACTCTATATACGCGCAGAGAGGCATCGCAATAATTTTACTACGCCAAATATAGCATGGAGAGCTCTTTTGACAAGAGTCGAAAAGGAAATACGCGGAAGGCGTGTGAACCCCAGAACTGCGGCGGCGCTTTTGCTGCACCAAGTTCTTGAAAGATTGGCTACTCGCTACCTTGGTTATCCCTCCTTGTTTTCCACACCCAATGTTTTGCACACATCATCTTCGCTCCAGGTTGAAATCCTTCACGATAACGGCACATGATATAATGTGCGCTTGTAATAAATATTTTTCAACATTCGATTGAAGATTCAGCATGATGCAGAGGTCTCGTCAGATTGTTTGTTTCGCTACAACTCTCGGGCTGATTCAAGGACAATTTTGTTCCACAGCCCTGTATCAGTGTTCTCAAATCTTTTGATATTCGTTGCGTAGCCGTATGGTATAGCATACATGCCGATTTGGAGAACCTCTGGTCGCTCAAGGCAATATATTCAAGGGGAGAAAAGATGGATACGTTGGTCAAGCTGTTATTCGCACCGACATACCATTTTTATAGCAATTGTTTCGAGGTGAATATATCTCTATCAGTTCAAATGGTCTCGGACGACCACTCATGAGCAGTTCATGTCAATGGTGTCTCATTGGATTTACGACAGACAGATTCACACATTCCTATACAAAATTTGTACATGTTTGTTGGTGGGAGTAGTAGAGTGGGGAAACAGAAATGATTGAGCGCAAATTCAATCATGTATGCGCTCAAGCTTCACAAGAAATATGCTTAGCCAGCCCAGAAATTTCCAGGACAGGATAAGTTTGAGCCTCTGAGACCGCCTTGAAGCCGCAAACGCGGCCAGTCGTCGCATCACGTAGTACACCAGCGTTGTTGATGATGCCGTGCTCATCACAGCACTCGCTCAATTTGGAAAGTGATTCAACCACCTTGTTATAATCGCCTAGGAACTCGTGTGCACACACAGGATCGGTAGATCCGTGCCCGAGCGTCACGCACCACGTGCCTTCGATGCAGATCGCATGCGAGTCGGAGCGCAGGATGGGTTCGAGTAGGATCGAATACACCGCATCACACGGGATCGAACGTGGCTCACATACTTCTGCGGGGAACACCCACGCACCATTGTGGATGATAGGGTGCCAAGGCGTGACCACAAGCTCTCCGATACTGCATAGGTCCATCATGCTGTCTGGACAGGCCGTCCTCAAAACGGCAGCCACACGAGCAACACCACTAGGAGTACGCACAACTGTCCCTCGGCGTAGTTCAGATACTTTGAGGGGTTGGCCTTGCCCGACATCTACACGGCACGAACCGGCAAAGCAAGGTGCAGCGCTAGAACGGTACATGGCCATTGATTTGACGGGGGCGTATGAAGCAGGCGCAGCGCTCCCAGGTCGGTACACATGTCGATCCTTGAGGGATGGAGTAGGCGGAGGGAGGGAGTCGAAAATCATATCGATACGGTCTCGGGTGGAAGTAAAGAGCTCCGAGTCGCGGCCGTATATCTGGAGACCTGCATCCTTAAAGTTCGAGCATTGTTGGCGTTGATGCGAGCGGGCGAGTGAGGGGAGGTAGTGAACACCCCATTTGTTCCAGTGTTGTGGTTCCAGGCCCAGAATAACTTGAGACGTAATATCTGAAGTGAGTGCGGTGCTTGGTCCATAATCCTTGAGCAAAGGGTTGTTAATGTGATTAACAAGTGAATTCTCAAACTGCGTCCCGCTGAGTGGAGGGCCTGCATTTCGCTTGGAATTTTGAGCGAGCAACTGGGCCGCAGAATGGACAAAGGCCAGGCGGTAAGCCTCGTGCTGAACTCGCACAGAGTTTTCAGATGTATGCGCGGGTGTCAGAGTGTTTTGGACCTGAGCTGCTGGTTCACCAGTGGCTATGGTGTGAGGAGAGTACCGAGCGGTGATATGGACTTGGCTTTTTGAATCGGGGCCGAAGCATTCAGCGGGGAGCTTGAGAACCACATCCCGCGGCTGCCCGTACTGAATGTCACCAACTCGAATACTAGCGCCCCAACTCGAGTAAGTAACAGGCAATGCACCGGAGACGTCAACCTTAACCCCTGCTTTTGGGTCGTGCCCTATGACTTCGACGTCTAGGATGCAGTTGGTCGACCAGGTTGCCATCAAGTTGGAAACCGCGTGCACAAACACAGTCCCAACCATGCCCGAGTCGGGAATGAATCCGTACATGCCTATACCGAGATCGGCAATCTCATCGAGGAGACGTGAGTCCAGGTTATAGCCAAATCCAAAGGTGGAAATAGTGAGCTTTGGCGCGTCGGATGGAAGGGCATCCAGGTATGTCTTAAGCATCGGAATGTGTCCTCGAGGAGGTTCAATATTGGGCTGGCCATCAGTGAGAATGAACACGGCGGGAAGGCGGCTGCCAGACGTGCTCGGCTTCGAATCAGGCGGGGGCGCAACTTTGTCGTTCGTTGGCGGTTCAGGCTTAGATTCGCTAGTCTGGCTCGGAGGTTCTTGCTTTTTCTTACCGAAACCAAGGTTTTCAAAGAAAGAGGAGCGCTTTGAAGCTTGGGGTGAGGGTGCCGGATTCCTGGTCGATGAAGAAGGCGAGGGTTCAGAGTTCGAAGCCGTGACAAGATTCATTCCCGCTTTGAGGCCGTCCCAGAGGTTAGTCATGCCTTTGGTACGGAGGCCGTCCACTTTATTCCAGACGTAAGCGCGGTTCTGCTTGTTCATGTATGTCAAAGGCGCAATGACCTAAAGGGTGTATTTGAGCAAAAAGTCAGGTTAAATGAACGAGGTATACGGACCTCTGAAGAATCGCTAAACGTCACGATTGCAACGCGATCGTCGTCATCCATGGACTCGATGATGGTTCGTGTGGCATGTTTTACCACATCAAGTACTGATAGACCAGTCGTCTCGTTTTTGTCTGAAAACAGTGCGAGTTAGTTCAGGGGGTGAGGCAGGGCTCAACAATAGACTTGCTTTGCTCTCCTGGCACCGGGGCTTCAGCATCCATGGAACCACTGACGTCCAGAACGAGGCACAGGTCGAGAGGTGCACGTTTGGCGGCTGTCTTTTCGCTAGTCGGCTCAGGACGACTGGGTGGTACCAAAGATACCAAGAGCTCTTGTGTCGATGGCTGAGCGACCAAGGCGATGGCGAGGCCGCCGGTGGGATCGGTGGCGGGGACATAGGCTGGGGGTGTATCGTGTTCTGCATCTGGAGGAGGGGTAGTCGCGGTCATGTTAACAGAGAGGGTGAAGTTTGTTCAATGTGCTGGGCCAATGTTATATGTTGCTGGTCGTGGGCAAGCGGAAACCGGCGCAAGGACCGTCCGAAATTTAAACACAGCAATAGCGCCTCTAGGCACATTCAAAGGCAGGTAGAATGGCGCTTGGGATGCAGCGTCCACACAACGGAACCCAAATGAGTCTGGAATCTCTTAGAAATTACCGTTCTCGACATTGCACTGATTGGCATCGCATCGCTTGAATCATGCGCTGTCGGGTCAGTCCCATCTCCAGGTATGTCGATCGGCCAAGGTCATCCGGCGACGGAAGCAACGCCGTGGTCTTTGGGCGCTAGTGCAGGACGCTCATCCCGATCCACGACATGAGCCGTATCCCGGCCGCACTTGCCTACCTTGTCATATATAATCCGACTTTACGACCGAACCCCGAAGAGTCAACTGAAGGGCGCGATGAAGATGATGTGACCGAACAGGCCCATATTCTATTCTATACCTCTCGCGAGAGCACTGTCTCTCGAGACCGAATACTTCGCCAGGTTGGCTTGGCCAAAGCTCTGGCAAACTTTGCCGAGTACGTGAGTCTTGATCAGAAAGTCCATGCAACTCAATTATCTCAATCAATGGTCCTGTCAGAATGTTCACCTCTCAGCCGGGGTTTGACAACGTGCATGCTCAGAAGAGCAGGCTTGTTATGACGTCCCCCGAGCCCAACTTTTGGATCCATGCAGTAAGTAGAACGTGCCTCGCTCCATTGGTTGACTTGAACTAAAGATAAGAAGCGACTCAGTGTGTCGACTTGGCCAAGACGCCGAAAGCCTCAGCAGCGAAAAGCACCTCCCCAATCGGAACTGACCCAACCGATCCTTTTGAATACCATAGCAACTCACTGAATGATGATGTTCTCAAGACACAACTTATGCAAGCATTCCAGTCCTTCAAGGTGTGCGGTACTTTATCTGCCTCATTCGTTGTCATCCTCAATACTTGCGTTAGCTGCAACATGGAGGATTTACCCAAATCATGCAGTCTGATGGCGTTCGCACTCTTGAGCGCCGTCTAGAATCGTTTTTTACTCCTTGGGCCTGGCAGTGGAACCTAGCTGCAGCACCCGAATTTGGAGCTTACCTAGGTACGTCCAATACGTGGTGAAACTTTGATAAGCACTAATTATTTGCGTCAACCTAGGTCTTCCAATCCATCATCTCAAGAAACAGCTCTCCGTTCATGTAAACGAATTTGTTTCTCAAGTTCCAAATACCCCAACAGTAATACTTGCCCCACCAAACATCATCACCACATCTACTCTAACGCCCATCTCCCCTCTCCCTCCACTCGCACGCTTTCTCGAGAACTTGGTACCTCCGCCTAAACCCAAGTCACCCCTGCCCTCTAGTTCCCCAACACACACACCAGGCACCTCGACTCCAAAGCATATGCTGGTAGCTAGCGGTAACGCGGTGACGAAATACATCACCAAGCCGGCAGCTCAGGTCGTGGATCCCAGAAACTGGAGTTGGCCGGCATACATGACTTTTGGAAAAGGCTCCATGCGAAACAAGGAAAGAGAGAGGGGAAAGATACCATCTATCGACACGACCGCAGAAAGAACTCCCAGCACGGCAGACGAAAAACCCGCTCAAGGCGGTAAACACAATGATCGCCTGGGTGTTCCAGCAGATCAGGATGCTACTTCGAGAGCCAGCCGCTCCGTCAGTCCAAGCACGGTCGACCGCGAATCGCTCCTTGAAGCCCAGCAGGATTCGAGGTTGGACAGCATTGAAGCGCATGTCGATATTGCATTAAACCTGGCGTTGTCTACCCCGTTGCCCGCAGAATCCGAGTCCGGTGGCTCTCCTACGGAAGATGTTGAATCAACTGAGTTTGACTTGAAGACCCCTCGTACCATGACGAAACTACCTGATCCTGATCCTTCAACCGACACACAGGTCGACCCGAAACAACCAGATGGATCGGTGTCGGATTCATCAGTTCACCATTCTAGCAACACCGAGGTGTTGGACTACAGACTGGATCTGAAAGCCCCTTGGAGCGAGCTCCGTCACTCACAATCGATATGGATTGCTAGATGAGGGTACGCCCGCATCTCCTGACACACCAGAAGTGGCACCCGTCCAGGTTGAAGTTTTGACACGCGTCGCCGTTGAAACCACTTCCGGGTCGCTTCATCTGTGGCTCGATGCTTCCAGCGAGGGTAGCGATGGAGTCACGTCGGTTATCGCGCAAAGGCAAAGGTTAACATGGATCGCGGTATGTTTTCGTAAAGAGCCGGTCTAGCCTGAGCTAAGGGTGATGTGTAGGCTCCTGGGCTGCTCGTGGCTAGCATTGTACGCGATGAGAGTGCGAGTGATTGGAGGAATGCTGCCGAAGGGCTGCTGTTCTCGTTAAACGAGACTATTCAAAGCAGGCAGTCAACTGCAGCGTACGTACTGAGGGTTGGTTGCTGCTCCTAGCTCTGACAACTACCCCAGCGAAACCACTCTTCGAGCGCTCAACACAACCAAGATTGTGGCACACTATCCGGTGGGACAAATGTCCGCGTCTTCTGTATTGCCTCGATTTAGTTCCGAATCCCCGAATTTGTTCATGTCCGCACATGCATTACAGTATGTCCATTCACCTATGTGTGCATCAGGCGACTTGACTCTAGTTTTTATTATTATTATAGGTTTTCGACAACTCCTACCGTCCGGGAGATTATCACCCAGACGCGCTGGGGTACTTGGTGTGCGGCACGCCAGTCCACGCCGGGTACTCGACTATATGTGGAGGTAGACCGGAAGGATGCGAACTTGGTGGATGTAGACCAAGAGTTAGGAAGCGCATGTCGAAGATGGGAAGAAATGGACGATTGAGATTATGCCGGCTATTGCTATTTTACGACCAGCTATCAGTGACTGTAACATTATGTGATAGAAACCTGCATGGGAGCTTTTTCGTTTGATTTAGTGCTAAACCAACAGTATTATGTAAGATGATGCCTTGGAGCTGCCACATCACTCTTCCCACAACCACCAGATAATATGCCCCCAATACCTGTGCGCCCACCAAAAGGGTCTAACCCGCTTCCCCTCCAATCAGCACTGAATGATATATCCTCATTACGCTCTCGCAACAATGATTTGCTATCACTTCTAGGCAATCCTCCAAGCGTCACGAAGACGGCTGGTGAAACCGAGGAGGCACTAGAACGCTCCTACGATTTTGTCAAAAGCGTACGGTATGCACTGGATATCGATACAAATGTTGCAGCACAGGGGGAGCGAGTGGAAGCTGTGCGAGCTACGTTGGGAGAAATCGAGACGGGGCTAGCGTCCTGATTGGTAAGTGGTATTTAGCGTTTATATTTTGCATAGTGCCACGCAGTCTGACCCGAGTAAATGCAGGCTTATTGTTGCAGGATTGGCTTGTTGGGTTGCGTTTGAGGACAATATACATTGTTTCATTTTTGGTGCATAATGTCCCTGTATTTACTTCACGTGACCATCGGACGCGCCCCCATCCAGTCGCGTCAACCTGCTCCTTGCCACTACATCGAGAGCACAAGCATGAGTAGATATACCTGAACACGCATATGTGAAACTGTTACTGAGCGAGGCGCAGGTTACGGCAATCAATATGGTGATGGAGGGGGATTCATGTACTCTGCAAGTCAAACAGGTGGCGGGACTCAGGGGTCTCCCGCTGGCGGACGAGTCAGTGCTCAATAGCTACGTTTCTTTTAAGAAAGCTTTCTGATGAAATTTTACACAGATGCGTAATGCAAACCAATCTCTGCGTCCGATTACCATTCGTCAAATCTACACTGCCGAGCAGACTCATTCAGATGCTGAATTTGTGATTGATGGGGTAGAGATAACTCAAGTAGGTCATTTATATTCGCGTTTTTTAAAAACGGAAACTTATAGAAACTGCAAACTTTGGGTGATCTAGATTACGCTCGTGGCTCACGTTGTTGCTGCGTCAAAACAAGCAACTAACATCACTTATAAGCTAAACGATGGGACTGCTGAAATTAAAGCAAAGCACTGGCTAGACAATGCAGAGGAGGGTCCTCTGGGGGAGGGAGAAACGTAAGATATTGGCATCGTCCCTGGGTGATTTCTACCTAACACTTTTGCATGTCTATTAGCGAGCAAGTTTATATAAGAGTAATTGGCACACTGAAAACATTCAACGGCGAGAGGCAAATCAACGCCGTTCATACCCGGTAATTAATACTCTCTTCTTAACATACCGTGCTAACAGTCGTAGGCTTGTAACCGATCCAATGGAGATATACTATCATCTTATTGAGGCGGAGCTTGTTCACCGGCATTATACGCGCGGTGCCGTTAGTGACGTTCTCTCGTAATGCTGAGACTTGCCAGTCTTATGGGCTTTGCGTTTAGGTTCCGGGCAGTGGAGCTACAACTACTGGGACAACTTCTACCGCCCATCAGACTAGCGGCAAAGGTATTTGCGACATGATTTGGACGTAATGTTTTAATTGCTAATCGCGACCGGTATAAATAGGAACGCAAAGCAAATGGCCTAACATGCAACCTTTACAGCGTAGAATCATGGAGGTGCTGGACAGTTTGCAATCGGGGAGCGATCGGGGTGTTCACGTTACAGCAATCGCACAAAATTTGAACTTCCCTGCCAGTATTGACGAGATAGGGTATGTATCAAACTCGCCATCCTGGATTGCGCATGAACTAGAAACTTCTTTACAGCGCTATGATGGAAAAGCTGGCAGAGGACGGGCAGATCTATCCTACGGTACATAATTACGCAAACTTTGATTATTGTGACCTAACGCCGTTTACTAGGTCGATGACGAGCACTTTGCCATCTCCGGCTGAATGGGAATGTATTATCTATCCAATTCCATGATTCAACTAGGACTATAAAACTAGTGTTAAGGGGTCCTCGCCCCATATTACGTCGTGCACTTTCTTGGACAACGCCTTCGCAACATTGGTAAAATTCGAGCACATTATTTATTTTCAACCTCACCTGGTTCAGAATTCGACTCTTTGCCACGCCGTCTTTGCGATTGGAAATCTGGATAAGTGTTCAGCTTTTTGCGCTTTTGGATTGATTGACGCACTACTTACTGTTACATCCTTCAGTCGTGCACATCGTGTGCGAATGTCGCCTTCATTGCTGTATCCTTCAAAGAGCATCCGGAGAGTTGGCACTTCCTGGATGATACCGTCCGCAGCGGACTCCGTAATCCCATGTATCTGCTGCAGCATTTTCTTGTATGTATCATCTTTCGAGGTACCGCATTTGACCTTCGTATCCGTGCTTGAGGGATACGGTATAGTTAGCAACTGAATCTCGAAATAAACATGAATAATTATGTACCAGAAAGGCAGAAATGAGTCCTGGATTCGCTTGTGGGGTCTGATGCCTGAACATGGTTTGATTTAGCAATGAGCCGTGTGCTTGGTTCAAGTCTCCCTACCGAGGTCGCACGTAATGTTAAACAGCCATTGTGTTGTATCCTCAGGACTATCCACGTGGACAATGAAGCATCCTTCAACTGCTTGCAAGAGAGTCACGCTTGATTCTATGGTATCTCGCTTGGTTTTGTTGCCTCCTTTACGCTTATAGTAGCCATTCATCCCATCAACCATTAGAAAGATTTGGGAGCGGTTAGTCAGGCGGTGAATGTTGCGAAGGTCCGAAAGCATGCTCGAGAGTGTGTCCTCCGATACCGCTTGAGCCAGCCGGTCAGCGGATAGAAGGATAACGTACAAGTCTTCCAAGCGTGTGTATGCATCGACTGGGATCCATTCTTTGAGGGAAGCGTCATACCGAGCGACATGTCCGCGTCTGAAACGAATTAGATGCTCCACTCCTCCAGGCGGTTCAAAGAACACAACGCTTCCACCGTATGCCGCCAGCCTTTCGCTGAAAGGCTCAATAAAAGCCCAGTCTTCCAGTGCGGATGAAATCTCCACGGTGAAGTCTTTGATTGTTGATTTTCGATCTGTAACTAGTTTGTTGACTTCCCGGTGAAGCTTTGCATCAGCTTTTTTCAGGTCCTTGACTTTGGTCGCGGAACCCTGGGACACGAGCTTGAGCGCAGCTAAATCCAACACCAATTTCTACTCACAGTTGTAGGTGATAGTACTCGCGATTTGGGGATGGGTGGTTTATGCATGGTAGCTGAAGGTATAGTAGATCCCTAGATGCGGCGGGTAAGCAAAAAAACTCCTCCCTGGTAAAGGTTAGGCAAACCTTGAATCTGTCTGAAGCATCTCTGTTGGGTTTTATTGCTTGAGAGAGGGTGGCTAAAATCGATTGATCCTCGCTGGAGGTTAAACTAATTGTGTCGTCTGAAAAGGCAGAAGAATCCTTGGGTGGCGCGTTGGTAGTTCTGGAGGCTTTAGTCGGGAAAGCGTTTTGCTGACTGTTGAGAGCAAGCCGGTCGATAATACCAATGAGTTCATCCGAATGGTCTGAGCTGCTCCAATTTGGAGCCTCTGAATCTGACGATTCAATGACTAGGACGGAGTCTGAGACAGCCGCAGGGGTTTCGGAATCGATAGGTTTTGTAATTTGTACGAAACTTCTAGTCTCGTTATCAGAGTCTGAAATTTCAATGATGTCTGTTGGGTTTGTGGATGTCATGGTGCCCCTTGGTTGTTGTGAAACTTGCGAGACCACGATCGATGGTGCTCATAACGCGTCTCCATCAGGGCCTTGTTTGGACCGCGTCTGATCTGATTTCAATTTAACCCCATCCAGCTTTCTTGGATTTTCTTGGGCTGCTCTTCACCTAGAAGATATGCCTGCCAAAGCCAAATGCCTAAACCCAGTCTTTACTTCGTGGCTAGAAGAGATGCGGGACGAAATAGACCCGGAGTAAGCGTTTGTCGTGCGTGGTGTGGCCCTTCGCTGAAGTCTGATCAAACCCTAGTGCGAAATACTGGAATGTATACAACGTAGGTCCTGTATTGTATTTAATATTCATCACAGCTAACGGCGGAGTATTAGCGAGCTGTAAAGGCAATGAGCACACACGATAGGTGTCTGGAGCATCCGGTTAGCTCTTTTGGATTGGTCCGGAATTCGCAACTCGTACCTACTAGCAATTTCTTCAAAACAGAAAGATTGTGCCGAAGTTAAATTCATCGGACCCAAAATCAGAGACAAATTAATTCAGCGACATAACGAGCTGCAAGGTAAATCGTGCCCAACATGAATTGGCCTCATTAATTATAACATTCTCAACCCTCAGGAATCGAGTCCAATTCACCACAAAAAAATAAAGAGCCTTCGGGTTCTCGCTCCAAGCCAGGTGCTCTGCCGTCGAAATCCTCTAAAGTTGCACTTCGCCGAGACACAGTAGAGTCTTCAAGCAATGAGAGTCAAGAGACGCCCCCATCCAAATCAACCCGCGCCAATGGCAATGCTTTCGACCGGCCAACCGCTCGTCCAGCCATGGCTAAAAAATCGGTCAAGGGCAGCGGCATGGCGCCCTCAACGTCACTTTCTGGACCGGGTTCCGACGCTGAATCGACCGCTAGCAAATCTCCCACCAAACCGGTGCGGACAAAACTGCCTCCACAAACTTTGACCTTGCCACCAACTCTAGCAACTCAAAGGCGTGCAAAGTACGCCCCAGTCCGTCCCCGGCCCCGAATCTCGCAATCCATGCCGGCACCCTCAGCAACCTCCGACATTGAGCCGGATGATGATAGAGTCGATGAAACTGCCTTATCTTCCTTTGAGCCTTTGGTGTTTCCTCCTGAATCCTACACCATCAAACTTATTCTAGACGAACGCGAAGTCAAAAGCACGAAAGACCGGGACTATATGCTTAATGGTCTGCGAGAAAGAGGTATAACCGCTGAAAAACGCGCTTTGGAGATAGGTGACGTGTGCTGGATTGCTTGTTCGAACAATCGAGTCGATGAACAAGAAACTGAGTGCGTGTTGGACTACATCGTGGAGCGGAAGCGAATGGACGATTTGAAAAGTAGTATTCTTGACGGGAGATTTCACGAACAAAAGGTGAGCAAACCGATCGGTATTTGCGCTTTACTCACAAGCGAGTATTGCTTAGTTTCGTCTGAAACACACTGGCATATCTCATGTGTACTATCTGGTTGTACGTCATTATTCAGAGTTTGCGGCACAGCATACTAAAGAACACAAAGGAGGATTATGACACGGAAAGGATTCTGGGACAGTGGAGAGAGCAAATCAACACGGCTTTGTCGTCTACTCAAGTTATCGACAGGTTTTACCTAAAGCAAACGGGAAGTATCAAAGACACGCTAGATTATCTCGCCAGGTTACACAACACAATACAGACGATTTATAAGGCTCGTCCTTCCACCTTCATGCAACTAATTATTGACTGTTTGAAACAGGGCAAGGCCTTATACATCATACCACCTCGGGTAATCAAACGGCACAAGTTCTTAGCTCTCAAGCGCAAATTGAGCACTATGGACAATGCGCGAATATACCATACGACATACGGAAGCTACCAGACCCTCAACCGAAAGAATGGGTTTTTTACTCTACAGGATAACATGGCTCGCATTCTTCAGTGCATCCGAGGATTAAGTGAAGAAAAGATTTCCACCTTGATAGAACGTTATCCTACGCCTAGGTCGTTATATCAGGCTTTTAAGGAGGCGGAAGAAAAATGGGAGGAACCCGTGCCCTCACACGAAAGCAAAAGCGGGAGGGGGAAGCAAGTCACGAAATCTGGAGTGCGAAATCCACAAAACATATTAGCTGAGCTTGGAGAACAAGGTCGTAGAAGGATTGGTCCGGCCTTGAGCAAGCATATATACGACATTTTCATGGCTGCGAGTTACGATTGATAATGTATTTCCAATTGCTCCATTCACCGGTGGCTGTGATAAACGTTGTTTCTTGGTTTCTCTTGATGACTACCGTGGCGGGCACCTATTCGCGTCGCAAACGTTCACGTTCTCGCTCTCCTGCACCCGAAGATCCCTACGACGTTGGAGACTATGTTCCTTATGTTTCGGTGGCACAAAAGCGACAAGAGCGGCTAAAAAAACTCGAGCAGCTCGTCAGCACAGATGAATCTGAGGCAAGGAGACGCCAACGTGAAGAGGCAAAGCGGCTAGAGGAGGCCGCAGATGAAGAAAGACAAGCGGATGAGGCTAGGGAAGAGGCGCGGAGGCACAGAACCCTTTTGGATCGAGCACAAGAAGTGAAACAACGAAAAGCCGAGGAGGGTAAGTGCTGGTAATGACTTTGACACAAGACACTTCTGACTCGCGCTTTAGATGCCAAAAAAACGGAGCTTGAGAAAAAAGAAGAAGAAGATAAGGAAATTCTAGATGCTATCGCTAGTAGGAAAAAACTCGTGTCGGATATGGAGTTAGCCAAGGGAATTCAATACACCGAGCCCTTGAAGACGTCGTAAGTACCTGGCCCATTGTGAGCTGCCTACCCTTGGTTTAATTCCTCCCAGTTGGAGGCCCCCAAAATTTGTCAGGGATCGTACAGAGGAACAAAACAACAAGATTCGTGAGCAATATCATATCATCGCTGAGGGTGACAACATCCCGCCACCAATTGCTTCATTCGCGGTTAGCCCAAAGAAATTCATACAACCTTGCAGGTGCTTACCCTCTTCTTTAGGACATGAAAGTACCGAAACAGCTGTTAACTCATTTCAAGTCCAAACGTATCATTTCTCCTACACCAATTCAGATCCAAGGCCTGCCAACCGCGTTTGCTGGCCGAGATATGATTGGCATTGCGTTTACCGGGTCTGGCAAAACCCTCTCCTTTTGTTTGCCCTTAATCATGCTTGCGATGGAAGAAGAAGCAAAGCTGCCATTCCAACGTGGCGAGGGACCCGTCGGCATTATTCTATGTCCTTCAGTAAGTAATGCTAAGAAACGGGACTATGCAACGTCACTCATACATTGACAATCCTTTAGAGAGAATTGGCCAACCAAACATACGAGAATTTAATTGAGTGGACTGCCGCTCTGGCTGCTCCTCCTTCCAGCGGAGGGCGACCACAGTATCCCCAGATCCGCACCCTTCTATGTATGGGTGGTATCAACATGTCAGAACAAAGTCACGTTCTTGGACAAGGCTTCCATATTGTCGTTGCGACCCCTGGCCGATTAATGGATATGCTAGAGAAGCGCAAGTTTACGCTTGACAGCTGTCGATATCTATGTATGGACGAGGCTGACCGGATGATTGACCTTGGATTCGAAGAAGATGTCCGAACAATCATGAGCTTCTTCAAGGTGAATGAAATCTCTATTTTGAGTTTTGAGATATTAAACACTAGTTGTTAGCACCAACGGCAAACTCTGCTTTTCTCTGCCACCATGCCTAGGAAGATCCAAGATTTTGCGCAGCAATCATTGATTCAACCCATTCTTGTCAATGTTGGACGAGCTGGCGCAGCCAACTTGGACGTCTTACAAGTGGTCGAATACGTGAAACAAGAGGCCAAGATGGTGTACTTGCTGGAATGCTTGCAGAAAACGCCCCCACCGGTCATCATTTTTAGCGAAAACAAGAACGAAGTTGATGGTGGGCCTCCTGATTATGAGAGCGAAGGTGATACCCGATACTTATACTAAAAAAAAAAAACATAGATATTCAAGAGTACTTGCTCCTTAAGGGCGTCGAAGCTGTCGCGATTCATGGTAGTAAATGTGGGGACTAACATTGCATTATCTGTCCGTACTATTATTCACTGCGACTCATTACAGCTCAAGAAGAACGGCAATACGCCATCAAGTCCTTCAAATCGGGAGCTAAAGATGTAATGGTTGCTTCTGGGGTCGCCTCGAAGGGGCTCGACTTCAACGATATCCAGCATGTCATCATTTTCAGCATGCCTAAGGAAATCGAGGATTATGTCCATCAGATCGGGCGCACAGGACGTAGTGGCAAAACGGGTATTGCCACAACGTTCGTCAATATGAATACGCCTGAGCAAACACTGCTGGATTTGAAGTATCTGTTGATGGAAGCTGGTCAAAAGTAAGTATTCATCTGACGTCCGGGTCATTTTATCATTTTTACCAACTCCTCGAACCAGAGTGCCTCCATTCCTTCAATCTATCGAAGATCCACGAGCTGCACAAGGAGGGTCACTCAAAGGTTGCCCAGTGTGCGGAGGTATGCTTATCATCTTTGCAATAACGCCTCGAACTAAACGTTTTCCTGTGTAGGTCTTGGCCACGCCATATCCAAGTGTCCAAAGCTGGAGGACAACCAACGCAGGGTTATGGCTGCCCACCGTGGTGCAGATGGGGGAGGTGGATATTAGTCGACTCTGTTGTATTTGCGTTTATAGCTTTCTTGCGTGATTGTATAATCAGCTAGTATAATGTTCAAGTTTTGGGCAATATTCATGATTTGTATCGCAATTGAGGCAAAATTAACAACGAACAAGTGTGTCGATACTACATACAGTGTGTGCAAATCTAAAGAAACCCGTGAAGCAACAAGGAACAAAAGTCTTGAGAAATAACAATACGAAAATTCAGCAATTGCATTAAACCTTTCGAGAACCAGCACGAGAGGGTGCAGGCTTGAACCCTCCTGGCCGTCTGCTTGGGGAACCCTTGAAATCGTACTGGTTGTGCAACTCAGAGATTTTAGGAGGTTTAGCTTCGGGAGACTGAGCTGAAGCCTTGAGACATAAATCCATGAATGGCTTGGCAAATGTTTCGAACTTGTAGGAATTAGTGCTCGCAGTTATTATAACTAAATCAATATCGTACCTTTTCTTCAAAATCCATCTCCGGTCCCAACGCTGACTTGAGCGCTTTCTTGAACTCTTCTTCGCCTACAGAATAAGCATCAGCAACATAATCTCAAAAAAAAATCAAATGTGCCGACTTTTGCAGTCTACTAGCGCCAACTCTTGCAAGACCTCCTCTTGAAATACATCGTCGGGGTCATCCAGCTCAAATTGTTTCGCCATCTATTTTGGGTTCATTAGTGGCGCGGTGCTTTCAAATCGTAAATCAGAACGCACCTTTGCTCGAAGCGCTTTCAGTTTGCTATACTGTCCCGCATAACCACCCTCATTTGGCTCATCTTCCTCGATGTCGGAATCGGGAATTCGCGCTGCATTCGAACGAGAAGCTGAACCAGCCCTTGCTGCAGGTGATGGGGATGGCGGGACTTCGTCGGGCTGTGTCTCAATTTGCTCTGGATCATCAAAAAAGTTGGGCGGAATATCGTACTCGTCGATGCTATCATCAAGCGGAGCGGGAGACTCTGCCCTCGCGGGCTTGGACGCCCCGAAGGAACCTGAGCCAGCTTGGTGGTTGGTCGACGGAGCCAGCTTCGACTCGTTGCGCTTGACTGTGTGTCGAACCGTAGCTGGAGCTGAGGGCTTATTTTTCCCCCTGCCAGGATTGGCTGTCGCAAAGGCAGAGCTGATAGTCTTTTCCAACTTGGTCTTGCCCTTGTCTTTCGACCCGACGGAGATGAAGAATTTCTTTCGGCCTTCCAAATAATCCTTGGCCGTTTTCCCGAGCTTGAGCCATGTCAGCCGAGAAGCGATTGGGGATCGACACACGACACTTACACCGATGTAGGTATTACTATATCCCTTACTATTTTGATAAAGCTCTTCCCGCAATGCATCATCAGCCAAGAGGTGTTGGAAAATTCGCTCAACAAGTTCTCTGCTGAGATCCAAGCCTTTGCCAAACATTGGGAGTTGGTTTAACTGCTTGTCAATCAATGCCCTAACTTTCGACCCTCGGAACGCATCGACAAGGTTGTTCATCGTTGCTCTAGAGCCTTCGGCGCTCTCGGCAAGTTCTAGCGCCATCTGAGCGGTGCTGGTCATATCTTCGCGCCCAGTTCCTTCAATATGATTAACGCAGTTATCGCACGTCTTGAAACAATTCCCAGACTCGAATCGCTCGCTGAAGTACGCCAAGATTTGGCTTCGTCGGCAATCCCACGTGTTTTGGCAAAACTAGGAGCAAACGATAAGCTTCAAAAAGGCACCTCGACCTCGATTTAACTGACCTGCACAACTTGTCGAAGATCATCCTTTTGCCGTTGTAGTTCCTCAGAAGACAACTGTTGTCGGCCATCCTTCTGATTGGATTGGTCGATCATTCGATCCATCGCACCCTTGTCACCGAAATTATAGACTAGTCGATAGCGATCAGCATATTTAAGATTCGATATATATTTTTTACTTACAGAGAACGCATTGTGCGGGCTGGTAAACAAGTTAGCGATCGTTTGAAAATATTTCAATTCAGCTTACCTTGCCATCTCTTCCAGCACGACCAGTCTCTTGATAATAACTAGAATAAAATCCATTAGGCATGATCAATCGAACCTAATCGCACACATGCTCACCCAGACATCGACATCGGGATCTGGTGATGGATCACGAATCGTACTGGAGAAAGCATAGTCAATACCCTAAGCCTGGTGGGTGTGAATGAGTACCTACCGTCTGGCTTGTCGATACCCATACCAAATGCAATCTATCCCAGTTGCGTCAATATCGAACTTGATATCTAGGCTACAATACGTACCGTAGCCACAATCACGTCACATTCCCCAATATTCCAAGCATTTTGTGTCTCCTGTTTGTCCTTAGCAGCCATCCCAGCATGGAAGTGCCTGGCATTGATGCCATGTTTCTCCCTGAGATCCTTCGCAACCTCCTCACAGCCTTTCCGGCTTAAACAGTAAACAACCCCAGCTTGGTTCAAATGATGCGCTTTGATGTAGTTGGCAATGTCCGTTACGACACCCTTGGTCTTCTTGCGCACCTCGTAGTGAAGGTTGGGTCGATTGAATGAGGAAACAAGTTCGACGCAGCCCAAAATGCCAAGCTTGGTCATAACATCACGACGAACTTTGGCGCTAGCAGTTGCGGTAAGGGCCATGATGGGAACGTTGGGATATCGCTGTCGCAGAATTCCAAGACCTTGGTACTATAACCCCTATCCGTTAGACAAGTACAACTCTAGGTCTAGGAGTACTCACAGCTTCGCGGAAGTCTCGCCCCCAAGTGGACACACAATGCGCCTCGTCGATAACGAAGCGTGCCAAACATCCCTCCCTTTCCAAGCTGTCCAATATATGCTGCATGGCTACGCTCTTCTCAAGCTTTTCGGGTGTAACATATGCTAGATCAGGCTTGTTATTTCTACTCATAAGGCGGGTACGAGCATCTCGAGAAGCAGCGGCGGATTGATCACCACTAAACATGACGACGTCGATGTTCTTGGCCAACAAATTGCGGACTTGGTCGTCCATCAGGGATTTGAGAGGCGATACGACGAATGTGACACCTCGCGTACGACCGGTTTTGCATATCGCGGGAAGCTGGTAGCATAAACTCTTGCCTCCGCCAGTAGGCATAAGTACAAAAACATCCAAACCTTCCATCGTAGCATCCACCGCACGGGCTTGGTTCGTACGGAAACTCCGTAGTCCAAAGACGGTATGTAGCTTGTCCATGATCTCGTCCTTGTAGATTGAAGTCGACTCGTTCTCCTCGATATTAGCTGGGATATTCAGCTCCGATTCCAGCTCGTCAAAGATTTGATCCTTGTCGGATATCATAGATTCGGTGGGACCTAGGGGAGCAAAGTGCCTGGAAATAGTGGCAACCACAGGTACACTGTTCACACTTGTAGCAGCGCTACTGGCGGCAGGTGCGCCCCAAGCATCAGTCTCAAGCGAAGCACCACTCTCAAGCAATGTGCCTCTCGTATCCATTGAGCTGTCTTCAGTATGCAGGGGAACCCCGGGGTCAGGCGAGTCCTCGCGGGACGCGATCGGAGGCTTGTTGTTAGATGGGCCAGCAATAGGCATAGCTTCGATCCCCTGCATCCTGCGTGGTGATCGCCTGGCCACATTCGTGTTGGCAACAACAGTGGGAGGAGTATTGAGTTTAGGGGGCACTGCGTTAGAAACCTCGAGAATCTCCGAATCGTCATCGCTTTCGAGATCAAATATATCCTCTCCATTGGCCGTCTTGTTAACGCGGTAGCCCACCGAACCAAGGCTCGTATCCCCAGCTTTATTCCCATACACAGGAAGCCGGTTAGGGGACGGTGATTTAGGAGCCTGGTTGGGCAGACGCGGGTAGACCCTCTCGCGCGAGGGTGTACTTACACGAGAAGGAGATGAAGGAATGGGCTGGGAGGTCGGCGGAAAGTGGCCGAGATTCAGCTCGCGCTTGACGATTCCCGTTGAGGAAGGACCAGGTGTGGATGGCGTCATTGGCGCAACAGAGCCAACTGGAGGACCCGTCTGCAAACCTAGCCCGCCAGCTCCAGAACCACTCGAAGCTGAATGTGACGGTGGCGGGAAGACTGGCCCTTCAAAGGACGCGCGCCACGCCACAGCTGATTCGATACCAGCTATGCGTCTGGCTACAACATCGCGTGTGGCTTTGAGAATATAGATATCTTCAGTGGGGTCGTCAATAATACTAGCCATTGTGTCGATCATTTTCTTGTAGTTGACGATGAGCAGTCTTTGGAGTTCTACAGCCGTGGTATCATGAAGGTCCGCCGGGACATCTGGCGGGGGCGGTACTGGCGGCCCAACGAGCACTGGGGCGACAGAAGGGGTTCCCGAGCGACTGTTGCCTTGGCTAGAGGCGAGTGGGCGAGCGGACAAACTTGGGGTAGAAGAGATTGGATATGGTAAAGCGGGACCGTGGTGAGTGCTCGAAGGCATTGCTTGGCGAGAAGACTGCTGGGGTCTAGACTGTGAAACAGCGGCAGAGCCTCGTCGAGGAGGTAGAGGAGCAGCGGCTTCAACAATAACAGGGGCAGAAGATGAGTGCATCTCGTTCCAGATCGCTTGCTCTTCATCCTCTGAATGGTAGGACATATCGGTATCGCCTGCTTTCCGCGTCAATGTTACATGGACCCAGTGAAATCACAACAAAGTAGAAAGCCCCACATAACAGGTTAATGCGAACAGAGGTCAGATATTTAAATTGCCCCAAAGATAGCACATACCACCATTCCCCTGCAATCCATCTACATCCCGCTTGGTGCGTTTAGGAGAGGTGCCGTGGTATACGCGGGCTCGTTCTCCGAGGACGCGCGTTGGCTCGGCGGGTAGACGCGCCAGAGTTGGACGTGCTATGAGCATAGTAAATGAGTGCACTCTAATACTAGGATAAAGCAGGCTACCTAGGGGTTGGATCCGTAGAAGGCTGTCCCTTGTTCAAGGCAGATATAAGACTACTAGCCTTTACGCGAGACCCTCCTGAAATTCATGAGCAGATGGTCGTGGACAAAAGGGTAGGACATAGCAGTCAGCATGGTGAATCGTGTAAGTATGAGAGCCAGCGCACCATCCGATACGGTTTTCTGGAATTTTCTCGTCTTAAATGAGGGCTCGGTCAGCGGACCAGTCGCAGGTGCGGCGTTGCCACCAACGGGCTTAAACTTGAAGGTCTTTGAGAGCGGTCGATCACTGTAGATTACAGACACGGAGCGCACGAACAACTCACCTTGGGAGCTCCATTCGAGGCAGATCCCATGGTAGCGGTCGCGGCGGGCTTTCCGCCCGACTGCAGTCTCCTCAGCTCATCGAGATTATTCTTTGGCGCAGCCATGATAGCGTATGGACCGAGGCAACGGCAACGACCAAGATGTGGTCGAGAGGGCAAGAAGGCACCCACGGGGGAGTGATAATCGGCTGTTAGAGGATACACTAGACTGAAAGCGATGCCGTTGGTCTCTCCGCCATATCCAAAACATCACGTGCGTTGCCCGGAACAAACATCCACCGAATACTTATACAATTACATGGCTATGCGAGTAAAATATATATGCGTACATGACTATGAAACAGCTTTTGCCTTGCCCTTGGGCTTGACACCCAACAGTCCGGCCAAGTCCCCGCGCCGTTTTTTCGCTGGGGGTGGTGCAACAGCCGGTTTCGAGACCATGGCCCGGTGCGACTCGGAGAGCAGCGCCGTCAAATCGGGCGCAATATCCCCCGCCTTGCGTTTAACAGTGATTGTCGATGGCGCCGGGGTCGTATCGGGTGTCTCGGCCGGTGAGCCATCCGAATCAGCTTTCGAGCCAGAAGGACCAGCCCCGTCGGTTCCAACCGGAATCTTCGCAAACACCTCGCGCACCAGCTTTTCGTCCTCTTCATCTTCTTCTCTCTTCTTCTCGACTTCGGGGTCAATCTCGATCCTCGCCTCCAATGCCCTCTGAGCATCGTCTATCCCCACCCGCTCGTTCCTCGCGTTTCGCGCTCGAATGTCCTGCAATGCATCCAGAATATCCATCTCACGCTTCGAGTCGGTCGTCCGGTTCTCGAGCGCCTTCATTGGATTGTTCTCCTCTCCTCCAACCGTGCAAGCCTGTCCTCTTCTTCAACTGCCGACTCTTCTCGCCACGGCTCAAAGTTTCGTTGGGCACCATGCTCCGCAACATAGTCGGTGTTCTTGGGGTCCGTCTTGAATGTAATCTCGGCAGAGCAAAGCGTACATTTAATGTAGAACCTATTGATCCCGTTAGCCTGACTACCTATCCCAACCCAGGCTTTACTTACCGGAAGATCTTGATGCCATAGTAGGTCTCTCCGTCGACGGTCTCCTTTCGAGCATTGAACTTCTTGCCTTTATAGATAAACTCTCCGCAGGAATTACATCGCCTTGATGAAACATGCTCTTAGCTACAACTTAGAGTGAAATTCAAACTCAACACTCACATACTAAACGGAGCCATAAGACGCACGACCTGTTGCGAGTTCTTTGGCCCCGACCGGCGGGGGATCTTGGACGGATCGAAATCCGGTGGATAGTACTTGTTCAAAACTGAAAAGCAATATAAGGAGCCACTTTCTACGTAAAATATGGACTGTACATACCCTTTCGCTCAGCCATGGCGACAACAGCAGTGGTGGCAGGAGCAAAGTCACACTGACAGGCAACACAAGCGCCAAGATGACTCATCCGCCCATCCCAGCATTTGCGTGACAAGCTTCCACACTCGAAGGACGATCATGGGCGCGCAACAGTCCGCACCAGCTGGTGGGCAGGTCGTCTACAACAACGAGACACCTATCCAGGTGCATCCAACTCTACACATGCCCAAATATCTTATACTAAACTTTGACTAGTTCTCCCAAGATCTCATAAACCACCTCTCCGACACCCGGTCCTCCCCGAACCCAGCCCCCGAGCGGCAACAAGCCCTAGACGCAATTGTCCAAGAACGAATCTCGTCCGAGCTGAAACGTCTTCAAGATGCCGAAGCAGCAGTGCAAGCAGATATCCAAGCTGCGCTAGAGCGCGAGAACCTCGACCGGGAGAAGCAGATTACCGAGGGGAGTGGGAGTGCAGAGGGGCTCAGGGCTGAGTTGGAGCAAGTCCAGAAACGGGCGGAGAGATTCAAAAGTCGGCTAGCGCTTGAACACGCACCCGACGTAAAGGAAAGTCAGGCTAGGCTCGTCGCGTGTTACAAGTAAGTACCATCAAGCTTATGTGCGAATGAATGCCTATTGAATACCGGATTTATCTTAGAGCCAATCCAGACCGGACGCTGGACTGCTGGGAAGAAGTTGCACACTTCAAAGATGCTGTCGCAAAATTAGAAAAAGTGAGTTGGGATCTTCAACTCATTATGACGAAAATCTGACCGCTCTGTCGGTATCAGGATTTTATCAAGTCCCTGCAATAGATTTACCCATCACATGCGTATATTGATTGACTTCGGTCTCTTCTATGACCCGACCACGCGAACGACAGCAAGGGTCGCGCGAAAAGAGATTAGGCAGGCTAGTATGGGTAACATTACGTTTTTAAACTAATCTCGACCCCACAAATGCAACCAATATTCGAATAAAATATCTGCCGCGCGCCAGAGGGGGGAGGACAGTAAACAAATCAAAGGTATACAACTAACGAAGTAAAATCGACAACGACCGCTACCGATACACAATATGCAACTTCACCAATCGTTCGTGTGCTCGAAAAAAGTTTATGCGAGGCCTAATCCAGATCCGATACTATTGCATAGATATAGGAGCATGCATGTTGTGCTGCGCTTTTTTCTTCATCGACGTCGCTTTGAGCGTCCGGCCTCGCGTGCCCGTTTACCATATTCAATGGCTTTGAGTTTTTCCAGCTGCGATTCATCGAGATCTTTGCCAAGCCAACGAACCTGGAACCATGTCAGTCTAACTCATCTGCTGAGATAATCAATGGTGCATACAAGGATCTCAACCGGCCGAGTATCGTTTTTGTTTGACATCGACCACTGAACGCATGTTAGTACATTCCTAGCCTATCCGAGAAGAATCACTCACTGGATCATCCTTTTTTTTTTTTTGCCGCGTGACAAAGGTCAGCGCAATCAATGCCAAATGTGGTCGGTCGACTTACCAGCCACAGGTGCCCAAACGGCGGGTCTTCAAACATCTTGGGATCTACGTCGGGATGTCTCGCAACATATTCACTCAAGGAGAGGAACCCCCGGCGGTTCATGCTATCCACAAACTTGGCTCCGTGGACTGGGGACACAGCTTTGGTGCCAACCCTTGGGAGCGGGCCAAGTAAGCAAATACAACGATCACACGCATGCCTAATATTGCTCACCAAAGATGTAATGGCTAAAGGAACGAATCAACCTCGTGCCAATTCAAATGCTCCCTGCCGGGAATAGACAAGTAGAAACGTACAGGTGGGACAGGAGAGTCGGGATGCTTCGCGTTGTGTTCTTCCCTGTCTTTGAGGATTTGTCCGAGTACTTCCCCCATTGACACCGCGCCTCGGTCCTCGGCATCTTGGGACTCGAAAGGCACAGAAGTTGATACCAAAACCGTTCCGGCTACCATAGGTAGCCGAGTCAGGAAACTGTCTCAGCCCAGTTGGCACACGGGACACACCTTGCATATTCCAATCGCATACGAATATCGCTAGACATCCCCGCCACGGATTTAGCACAAGCCCCAAACAAGCCGCTTCTGGTCTCGAAACTCACCAACCAAGGTGCACCCCTCAGGGGAAAACTCCCGCGTACGCCGCAGCCCTTCGGCAAGCTGGTCTGGATCATCGGCGCTGGCAGGTCCGGTGCTCGGATTGGGTTTCCTGTTCCTTCGCCCCTTGCTTTTTGTCCATAGCAGACAAATGTACCGCTTATGCAGCCCCGCGTCCGGAGGAAACTCGAGCAAAAGGCTCTCATGCGCGGGCCAACCACGTGAAAGCACAACCTCGATGTCATCATACGTCCGTAGCGGTTGCTCCTGATCGCCCTCCAGTACCTGAGACACGTGTTTCAGATCCGATCTGTGTCCAAGTCAGATGAATAGATGCGCATACCTCGGGTGTTGCCAGCTTGCCCAAGACACGTTCTTGCCACAGTTTCTTGCACGACGCAATTACGGATGTCAGCTCTTTTTGGTCTTTGAGTTCCCCTGGTGCTCGCCAAACCCCAATTTCGAGTTCTCCGTGACCAAGCCTGGATTAGTCCGAAATGAATAAATCAGGCAGATGATCGACATCGTTAACGTACCGTGCGTGAGAAAGGCGACATGTCTTGCGGTTTCCTAAAAACCTACAGGGACCGAGGTTAGTGCACGTTGACATCAATCAATGAGACGCCGGTGCCTACATTTCCTTGCACCTCCATTTTCCGACTCCAACACGGCCAGATCTACAAAACGAGCGATAGGCTCAGCGGCAGCCAAGAAGCGAGAGAACAGGCGAGACATACCCGCCTCCGCAGTCGCTGCACCGCGAGTATCGCGAGAAACAAGATATGCAAACAATCTAAATTCCAACCGGGTTAACGAGATCTCCGCGAAGCTGCGGCTCCACATACCTCGATCGCATATGGAACGCTGACTTCGCGGTCTTTCATGACGACTCCCCCAATACCGCGCGTGCGGTGGCAGACGTCGCAGACTGTTGGCAACGACGTATCCTCGGTCGTTCTTGTCCTCTTTCGGCTGACGATGGGCATTGTTGGCGAGTTGTGGCATTTGGTGCACTGAAAGTAGAGACTGTACTCGTGCGCAAACTCCTCTTGGGTCCCCCGGAGGAGAAGATGGCCGATGACCGAGGCACACTGTAAAAATGAAAGTCAAATTAGAAGCTGGAATCAAGGGTTGAGGAAACGGCCGAAAGAGTGGAGTCTCCGGGGTGGAAGTATGACCAGAGAATAATCACCATCACGCACCTTGATACATGTAATGTCCCGTCGACCACAAACTTGCGGTTTTTCACCGAGGGGTCGTTGACAAGAATGTCAGACTGGTTGACCATGGGTGACGTTGTGGAAAAGACAGGCGCTGGGAGCGAGTTGTCCTGGGTCGCCCTGGGAGAGATCGAGCCGGCCGAGTCTGACTGGCGAGAGGACGAGGGGCCCGAGGTAGACGGGACGGCAGGCAGCGTAGTCGGGATGATGGATGCCGGGCTTCTCGAATAGGCCAGACTCTGCTGAAACTCTGGTGCGAGCACGGGGCCGCTCATTGGTCCAGGGACGGAGGGCACGAACGAGTAAGCGTTGGTTACTCGTTCCGCGGGCGTCGTCTCTGGGTGTGCAGAGGAGGGGGTCACTGGCTGCTGCGAGGGGACGGACATGATTGCTCGCTGGGCGTGCGGGTGCATGTGGAGCTTCTCAAGTGCCTCTCTGCGGTAGTAGTTGCGGCTCGAGGGGACCGTCATGGGGAGCTGGGAGTAGACGACGTCCCGAGGCTGCTGCTGCTGCTGCTGGATCGGCAGACTCGGTTGGTGCTGAGCCGGGGATTGTGTGTAGACGGTGGCAGGCACAAACTGGGGGTTGGGAGACTCAGCGGGGGCGTACGGGTGGACATACGGTCGCTGCATGACGGCGGGATACGCGTCGCCGTCGGGGTAGTAGTGGTGGGCGTCGCTGGTGGCGGAGAGGCCGAGCTGGGAGGGGGCGGGTGGGGAGTGTGCGTGGTCATAGGATGGGTAGGGCCGGGAAGCATAGGCGGGTGCGTGGGCGTATGTGTGCTGTGCGGTGGGTGCCGAAGAAGAGTCTGGGGCGTAGCCAGGAGGGGCGTAGCCAGCGAGATCGGCGGTCGGATAGTAGTAGTGCTGGCCCGGGTGTTCCGCCATTGTATATGCACGTGGGGGATGGCGTGCGCGCGCGGTTGCCGGTGGTGGCGGGAACGTCTGCTCTCTCGCTGCCCGTTGTATTTATCGGTCTGGTGCGGCGTCAATCAAACCCAAACCAGGCTACATTTGGTTCGTGATGCGATCCTCGCTGGCAGACAGCTAATTGGCGATCGCCCAAACCGTGTCGCCCGACCCCACATTCACATGGTCCTAATTGTCTCCTCGCTTGCTCCGTTCGCCACCACGCTACTCCACCCGTGGCGGCCAGTTCTGTCGCACCCGATTGGCTCTCGTCCCTGTCTGCCGGGTTTCGAGCTGGGGCCTGTCAGCCCCGGTCTGTGGCGTTGCGTCGCACGCTGCGATGATGGTCGTTTCGCCTGAGACAAGTGCACACGGTCCTCAAACTCATCATCATCCTCTGGCCAATCCGGCAGTTCGCATAGCTCCGTGCACACCAACACTAGCACAAGTCGAGCACAAGCCGCTGGAGACACCAGCACCATGTGGCCACAGAAAAGAATGACCCTATAAATTTGCATAAATACACAACCAGCAGCCAAATGAACGTCCTTTCAAACGAGTGTCCAGAGCAAAGGATTGAGCTTGTTTCAGTGAGCACCCAAACAGAAAGGGGGGGGGGAGCGAACCTGACACAGATAAGACACAACACGGGGCAGACACAAAAAAGGACACGCCAACGGATACAAAAAGAGCGAATGCTATACAACAAATGTTCGTGATTGCGGGTCGTATCGTTACCGTCGCATCGGCGGCGGCGGACGCATCCGAGCGACCGCGCTCTTCTTGGATTCCAACCATTCATCGTGTGGATGCTTCAGCACATCCCGTTCCCCCTCGTCGCCCCCGTACGCAACTCCAATCGCGCTTTCCGCCGAGTATTCCGATGCAACGCTCTGTACCGACTTGGCAGACTGAACCGACTGCCTCTGCGCCCGGCCAGGCTCTTCGGGCGCAAGCAACGCTTGCGACGGCATAGACGGCGAGGGCGGGACTACGTTCACAGCCGGAAGCCCCGATCCAGGTGTAGGCACCGGCATATGATCGCTCATCACCGACGGCGAACGCGTGACCACAGCGAGAGCGAGCGGGCTCGGCCGAGCCGGTGCATACTTGCTCGCGAGACTCGTCGTCGATGGCGCTGTCATGTTGAACGGCGAACGTCCATTCGGCTTGGGCTTTTCGGCCAAAATGTCAGACGGCTTCTTCACAGGGTGGTTCGCCGGCGCCGGTTTCGGTTTCTCAGGATCTGGGCTGGAGGTCTTCAGAGTCTCGGTCGATTCGCTCTTGCCGTGACCCGTACGGACAACGGCAAGATGCTGAGCCCGACGTGCCTTGGCACCCTACACCCCGAAAAGGACATAGCCATTAGGGACATCACCCCAATCCATATTACCGTTCAGTTTAACTCACTTTAGCCTTGGCAGCCCTCACCCGAGATCCCCACCAGAACCATCCTCCCACGACCAATAACACAATCACCATGCCGCCAACCATGCCGCCCTAACCGTGGCACGAGCAACAAAGCACCAGAAGCTGAGGTCAGAACAAGGAGCAAACGGGTAGACATGCCGGACAAGAGCGTACAACTATAGGACCATAGGGAACACCCGTATCTTTGGTAGGAATTGGTATGGGTGTGGCGGTTGAGGTGCTGCCTAAAAAACTCTATTGTCAGGATCCCCACTCTTTTGAGGATAGCTCATGGCAGCTGTTTTTACTCACTAGCGTAGATCGTTTGTGTGACGACCGACACCTGGGGCTCGCGGGGAAGTACTCCCTCCTCATCCTCTTCATGAGCCCATGTTCCTGCCCAACCTTTAAATCACGATGTGCTACGTTTGTTCGTCTTTCGATAAGCAATCCAATCCAAGATATGTCATGACTTACACATCGAGCGACTTCTGTTATTACACGACGTACGGAGAGGACCCAGCCTCGAGCGTTGCCAGAGAGTGTGCGATATGGTAGAAAACAGCAACCGGAGCGCTCAGCATGGATCCTTTGCGCCGTCAGGTACAAACCTTGCGTAACTCTATCCACGTGCATACCATGTGGCTGTGTCACGGCTGAAACTCGGCTTGCAGATCCGGATTGGCTATTGCATATAGTCGAGTCATATCTGATAAGATGACTGTACTTGACTCGCGTCGAGGGTGCTTGCCGCGTCGCTGTCGGCGCGAGGCAGCAGAGCGGATTGGAAACAACGTAAAATATCGCCTTTGACGATATATAAAACCTGTCTATAGCCTCGCCGATTTGCCTAAGTCTCGTTTGCCATAATTGATTTTCACTTCAACCTACGATGTTTCTCAAATAAACATTACAGTGACGTAGCCGCGTCAGCCCGGCGGAATCACCGAGGATGATGACAAAGTATATGCGAAGCACAAGTTCATTCCCTTTGGCGGACCTCATGCGTTATAAATGGCCCGCTTGGCGGCCCAAAGGTTAACAGAGCACCTCTGCTTGACATATTCTCTTATCCACCGCAGTATGTCTCGCCTCACTCAGACTACCTTCCAAGACTGGGCACGCAGTGACGCAGTGAGTGGTACCCCGGAGTACATCGATTATCCGCCGACTTACGCCAGATCACAGTACCACAACAAGTTTCTCTTGGGGCAAGACCCGATCTTGGAAGAAACACTCAAGGAAAGCCACGCAGCAGGCTCGCCAACATCGCTGTAAGCGCGGCTCAGGGCAAGTTCCTCAATTTGCAGATTCGCTCGCTCAAGGCAGCCAAAATCCTCGAGGTCGGAACGTTGGGAGGGTAAATGGCCTCGGTCGAATATTCTTTGATTGATGCGGTCACTTATGGGTTGACAGGTATTCGGCAATCTGCATGGCTCGTGCTCTCCCAGAAGGGGGAAAGCTTACCTCGCTCGAAATCGAGCCCCTTCACGTTGAGGTATGACGGAATCACATATTTTTGATTGAAAAAAGTTGCCCCCCCTAACTTCTTTTCTAGGTCGCTAAGAAGAACATTGAGCGTGCAGGGCTGGGTGACAAGATCGAAATTATATTGGGCCCTGCGGTCGACACGCTCCCTACACTCGGTCCCGATCATTCGTTCGACTTTGCATTCATTGATGCGGACAAACCCAATAACACCGCCTATTTCAAGCATGCACAACGCCTGGTTAACCAGGTAAGATCGAACGCGCGGATATCAAGAAAATATCGACAACCCGTTGAGCAGGTGGCGTTGTAATTGTGGATAACGTAGTTAGGAACGGTCGCGTTGCGGACGAAAACGAAAAAGACGACATATATGTGAAGGGCGTACGGGATCTACTAGAACATGTGCAACAAGACGCTACGGTCGAAGCCACTACGATTGCCACGGTCGGAGACAAAGGTTACGATGGTTTCATGTATACGCTTGTGAATATTAACAGTAAGTCAGGGACGTCTGCAAACTTGAATGTGTACTTACGATTGGCCGACCAGATTAGAAGGCTGTATGCGTCTAACGGCCGCCAATCGATGACTTCCAGTGTCGCGCGTTCTCAAAACCATTGATTTCCATTCGATCTTGCGAACAGAAAGCCATTGATTAGAGCTCAATTGTAGTCAAATTACACAATGAATTGACTCACAATCCAACAAGGCCTTCTTGAGTTCATCTTTCGTGTTCATAACAAACGGTCCAAACCGCGCAACCGGTTGGTTCAGGGGTTCAGCAGCAAACTATGCGGATATACGGTCAGAGCAATACACGGTATAGCTTCAGAGACGGACCAAAACGATATCTGTTTCGTCAGATTCTGAACGTAGATTCACGTAATATTCTGTGGGATTGCTGGACAATATTACTGCCGTGTGGTGAGAAAACACGTTGGAATTCGCCACTCGAAGTGAACCCTTGAGGACTATTTGCATGGGATACCACATTAAATTAAACCGGAAAGATTGGAACTAACAACCTGCCATATAGGAATGCCGTTGCGCCCACGGCTAATAAAGTTGGGTTTAGGTATGAGGCATGGGACGAATTAGAATTAACATACGTAGCTCTTGTTCAAACATCGATTCCGCCTTGAGGAATTGTATATGAAGATACCAGCACCCCCCTGTGGCCGGAATGGGAACACGCTCTCCACAACTTTCCCCGCCTATTATCCGAATTTGAACGTCACTGTTATGTGGAGGAGACACCAAGGGCATTCTAGATGATGTGAATATCACGATCAACTCGTTGGTGTGGAAGGCATACTCACTGTTCTGATTTGATTTCGCTGTATGTTGGTGCCTATCAAACTAGCTGTTGCAGCAACAGAGTGCGTCAAGACTAAAGCGCACCATCATTTTGTGCTCTTTTGGAAGGTCAATCCATAGCTGCAATCCGATGGGGATGTCCAGTCCTTCGCCAAAAATAGGCATTTCAGCGTGTTTGACTAGCGAGATATAGCATAGTCGGTTCTGAGTCGGGTAATCTCGGTGTCTACTTACCGCCCCGACCCGCCACCATCCACTGAACATCTCCGGAATTTAGTGTTCCCATATTTCCGGTCGAGTCTTCGTGATGCGACGACCCCTGTAGCATATAGGTGATTGTGGCTTGGCCTCTAACTATATCTGTCAATATTATGATGTGCCAAAAGCGGTCTATAGTTGCCTGTGGGGGTGGTCTAGGAACAATCTGTAAATTATTTATCCGAATTATTTAGTCTCTTACCAGGGAATCCAGCATTTTCATGATCAACGCTGACATCGCAACATATCAAATATACGGTTTCATGGTTGGAGTGCGCCAGACAGACTCACACAAAATGATCGAGCATCAGAAAAGGGTCTAACGTTTCTAGCTCGGAGCTGCCAATAGTACGAAACACTGTTGCACCAGAGCCTAGTGGACCGAATGAGCCAAATATGCCATCAAAAATGGTACACTAACCCTCTGGTGTCTCGACGGCCTCAATAACACGTGCCACTTGCCTTGAGGGCTGGGATAGATTCGGCTCACACGACGTCGACTCCGTACTCATGGCGTTGGACATTCCTAAGGCGACTAGAGAAAATGGGGGCCCGCGGGGGTTACAAATAGGGGGGGTCCTAGGCTCGTGTTCGTTTTATAGCTGGGCCGGGAATGCTACCTCAGCTAAGTGATGATGCTGATTTGCACAACCGAAGTCGAAGATAGAGCATGATCAAAGCAGTATTACAAAGCCCTTATTGTAAAATACAAACTGTAAGCTACATTTGTGTAGTCTAATACCATATGTTAGAAGATGAATGGGATAAAAACAACTTGAAATTGCGCTCGAAATCACTTACATTCATCCCTGTTGCCTCCCGTCGAACAAAGTTTGTGATTTCTCTCGACTGACGACATGAAGCAAGGAATCTCCAAGATCGAGAACCTCCCATCCGTCGCTTGTACGCTTCCTGACCAATTTCCTAGAGATTGGGAGCTCAGGACAATTTTTGAGGAGCTAGAGGTGTGCAGAGTTATATGGTCGTATACACTGCAAAGAAGTCCAACATGCATCGTACCTCTCGATGAGCATTTCTGATCACAGTCTCGATTGCACCCCTGCCTTCTGTTCCTTCTTTGACCTCCGCAATTACATACCAAGACCACATATCGTCTGGCTCGCCAACGCTCTCTCCTGCATCACGGATACCACGTTTCCTTCGCCCTCGGATTCTCGAGTATGGCAGGGCTAGGTCATCAGTCGCTATTCTTGATTTGAGAGTGTCTGGTTTGCAAACTCGGAGAGTCGACGGAGAGAGGAGAGGCGACCTGGAGAGATGCTCATACAAAACGACGAGGTGCTTGGGTAGATTATTGGGAAGAGCTTGATTTTTGGTTTGCGGTGGGACGCGAGCCTCCGGCTTAGGCTCTTCATTCGGGTCTGGATCGGTCTCGTTGCGCATGAACCATGGCAAATTATCTCCGGAATTTAAACGTTCGACAGAATAGTGAATGGACCCGGCAGGCATATTGCGCTGCAATCTGATAGGAGACACAAGGGCTGATCGGAGGTAGCTGTAGTACATGGTGGTTGAATCTATGTTACATGCCATTTCCAATGCATCCAGCCATTGTAGCATCCAAGTGGATATCAAACCTATGATCTCTATTTGATTCTTCATGTAGTGACATGCAGTGATTCAATTGATTAGTGCATGTAGTTTGATGTGCTAAATAGATTCGCCTATAGATCCATGATAAACTTGCGCACACCACTGGGGTTTAGAAGGCCAACAAATTGGGACACTTTTTCGCCGTTTTTAAACCCCACAACCGTAGGTAAAGCCGAGATCTGTTGGTAGAGGTAGTATGCATACGCTGGACTTTTGGTGGGCTATACCAGGCTTACCTTGTATTTCGCTGCAAGTTCTTGTTGTTCATCTACATTGACGGTCACCAAATCCACTTCCTTTCCATCGAGGTTACTGGGATCTTTGGTGTATCTCTCCAGTGTGGGTCTCAACATATTGCAAGGCTGACACCAGCTATACGAATATTGTCAGCGTTTCCAATCCACTACCGCGAATACCCACCTTGCATAAAAGTCGACTACAACAGGCTTTGAACCGCCCTTCAAAACTACTTGTTCAAAAACCTTAATAATTGGCAGGTAGGCTCGATATTGGCTAACTTTTGGTAAGTAGGCAACGCTCACCTCGGGGGTCACGTCTCGAAACTCTTGTCTTTGAATGCGAGAAAGAGAAAATTTACGCAAACTAACCGATCTTGGGTTGAAACGGTGTTGTAATAGGTTCCTGATCAATGTGTTTCTGTACATCATCTTATGGGCCGGTTTGGAAGTGGGTGCAAGGATGAAGCCTGCCCGTTTAGTAAGATCGAGGAGAAGCACG
The DNA here is from genome assembly GCA_030998015.1 of Ceratorhiza oryzae-sativae. Taxonomy (NCBI): domain Eukaryota; kingdom Fungi; phylum Basidiomycota; class Agaricomycetes; order Cantharellales; family Ceratobasidiaceae; genus Ceratorhiza; species Ceratorhiza oryzae-sativae. The sequence goes on along the minus strand of JARWMV010000234.1, from coordinate 255,907 downwards.
ATGAGATGTATGCACAGCCACGAGGGGTGTGGCCCGAACTGACGACCACCTTTGCATGATTGACTTTTCAGGAATTATATATTCCTGAATCTCAGTATCAGATAGACAAATAGGAACTAGAATCTACACGCTGTAGCCAAACTAAAACCAATTGCTTTGATTCCCGATTTCGCCTTCATGGATAACCCCAAATCTACCTCCGAGACACTCAAAGAAAGTCTCTCGAAAAAGATCGCTCACAGGCCCGAGTTCGAGCATGTCGCAGATGCATTCAAGAGTTTGAAACTAGCTGTAACGGGTGGCCATGACAAGGAAAAGTGAGTAGTTAATACCAGGTGTTTAAATAATATCTTATCGTCAAGGCAGGAAGGAAGAACCGCTGCCGCCCCCTCCAGTGCCGGAAAAGTCAGCTTATCAACCGAGATACCCTGCTCATAGGCGAACTAGCGATGAGATCTTGCCCTCACTTCGACCCAATGTCCCGTTCAGATGCCCATCCCCCAGACGTCCTACCTAGACCGCAATCCCCTGGAAACCAACCCCCTTCCCAGACCCCCAATGCTACACCCAGCATTGGCTACCTCTCATCCGGGGACACCCCCACGGTTGCCCAACCCCTACCTGAGCCACGGCGAATGTCCATGCCACGCCCCGAGATACCACAACCACATGGCGCATCGGCCCCTAGCATACTACCCGAGCCTTCAACCCCACCCCGTACGACAGCTTGGCCTCCTTACCTTCAAGCTCCCAGCGGCTCTTACCGCCCCTCATCCGATCCGTACCTCAACGGATTCTCGACCCCTCAACCTCCGAAACCAGCTCCGCCCGTGTCTCCGCCAGCCAGTGACCAAGCCCCATCACGGCAACGCGCCTCCTCGGTTCCCCCGACTCCGACCAACGCAGCTCCGGATAATCAATGCAGCGCCATCACCAAGTCCGGGAAGCGGTGCACGAGGCAAGTCAAAACCGGACCGGCGCTCGTATACCAATCGCCGGGTGTACTGCTTGAAAGGTTCTGCTTTCAGCACACCAAGGATGTGCTCCAACCTACGGGATTTTACTCGCATGCAAAGACAACACGTGGATTACGTTTGCCGGTAGGTCATTTCTTAGCCTTGTTTGCTAAAGTCTTTACCCCCAAGCATGATCAGACTGGATCCCGGAGTATCTTCAGCCAGAAACGCAAGTCTCGCTGCGAGCCGAAATGGAAAAGCCTGCTTCTCTGGCGGACAAACCTGGTTATATATACGCATACGAAATACGGAGTATGTTTATTCGTTTCATCATACATGTGGCGACTTGACGCTTTGTATCTAGACCCCAAGACGCCCAAAGAAGTGCACATTAAAGTCGGACGCGCGGTCAACCTCGTCAAGCGCCTCGACGAATGGGGCAAACAGTGCGTTTCGAGGGAGGTGATACTTCGCGGTTGGTGGCCTGGAACCGTGGAGGATAACGACCAGGACAACACCGATTCTGTCAACGGATCGGTTAGCCTGTTAAAGGGGCGGATTAACCCGGGAGAGCCGGGAAAATATTGCCATAGGCTTGAACGTGAGTGATGTGACATGACGCATCGTGATGAACCTCACGCATACAACTACTCAGGTTTGATCCATCTTGAACTGTCGGACGTTGCTCTAAATAATGTCCATCTGACTCCTGAATTTACCAAGAGCAAAAAGGCAAAAGCCAAATCGACGCCTGCGTCGCCTCCACCGACCTCGAGTAAATCAACCAAGATCACAAAGAAGCCATGTCCAGATTGTAAGCCGTCGCTAGCGCTTGGATCGGCGCTGTACCAATGTATATTTCACAGGCGGTGCGGTACACAAAGAAATATTCACGCTCGAGCGGGCTACGTCCGGGAAGCTAAAGGACCGAGAATGGGAAAGCGTGGTACAACCGATAATCGAGAAATGGGGATCGTTTGTCAAGGAATACGTCTAGTACTCTGCTTGAAGGACTCGTGCTCGACTGTTTTGCTATACCATGTATTCACTCCATATGTAGCTACAAACGAACCCTTCACTATTATATGTATCAGTCTATGGCCATCCGCTCGCCCTTGTGCCGCCGGGTCGCCGCACCGGTCCCAATCAGCCCCTTCTTTCTTAACTGTTTTCGGCTCATTGGCCGAGCGCTGGTAGAGGCAAGTGTGGACACCCCTTGGTTCATTTCCAGGTCCCCTTCGCCATCGCCTACCCGCGTGCGCTTCGGAGACGGCAATTCTGGCTCGAGAGACGGAAGAGTTGAAAATGGGAAAGCCGAAAGAGAGATATCGACTTGAGCGGTGGCCCATGTCTGAGACCTTGTGCGTTTAAGTGGAATAGACGGCGCGAGATCGTCTGATTGCATTAGGTTGCTGTGTGATCGGTTATTCCTTGGTGGGGCATGAGCAACGTGAACGATATGCCTTACCTGTCCTCTTCCATTTCACCTTGGTCAGGCCGAGCCTCCTCCATATCCTCGTCCGGACCGCCCAAAACAGCAGCGTCCGCATCTCGAAATAGAGCGTCCAAGTCAAAGGCCTCGCCCATCTGAGAGACAATCTTCGCTTCGCCAACGTTTTCTGCGCCAGTCAGCTGGCTTCCGTCAGACGGCAACGAAGGTCGAGATGATGGGTGGATGGGGGGTACGGAATGGTAGGGGATCTTTCCAGTGTTCCAATCATGGAGAACGGACCGGCCGGCTGCGGCGAGATCTGCCGCTCCGCCCTAGATCGTACGACGTATAAGCATGAGTATCCTGGGAGACTCGAGATTGACCCGCCTTGGTTAGACGACCTCGGGACATGGCTATCATTGCCAGAAACTCGGTAGCGTTTTGAAAGGACGGGATAGTATAAATACTCTGGAGGGTCTCTCCTGGCACCCTCGAGAGTATTGCCTCGACTATCGAACAGTTAGAATCGCATGCGCTCGGAGGTGACGGACGTACCTGCGGTCGTTGGATCCTCGATTGCCTCGATTTTCAACACATTCCGCAGGGACCGCTGTGTCGAGTCGGACTGGACGTCATCCCACACCACACCTGGAGAGTCCAACAGCCTGAGCCCCCGGTCGAGCACAATTTCTTGCATGATCTTAGTATGCCCGGGCGTCGAAGCAACGCTGCATGCCCTTGCGCGCTTCAGACTGTTTATCAGCGACGACTTGCCGACGTTTGGCAAGCCAACGACTCCAATCTTGAGGGATGTGCCGGGCGGCGCATGGGCCGCGTATGATTTGAGTAGTTGGATAAGGGGTTGGGCCCCGGACGATGAGGATGCAGAGTAGGACGAGTGGGACAAGTTGGAGCGTTGTATTTGTGTGGACGACTTGAAGGGTAAGGTTGGAAAATCATGCCGAAGGTATTTGAGCCATGCCTCTACGTTTTCATTTGGAACCAAGTCTGTGCTGCGAGTTTGCATACAGGAATCGATGTATGCCAAGTGGACTTGCCTATTTTATTCAACACACAAACCAGCCGCTTTTCGCTTCTTCGGACTTGGTCTTCGACACTTGGGCTACGGCATCCCAGGGGATCCCTAGCGTCGAGGACCTGGATGATCACGTCTGAAAGCTCGACGACCTTGTGGAATTCTCTCATGTAGGCCTTTAGAGACGAGTCGTGGGTTGATGCCTCGATTGTTTGTTCGACTTGGCTTTGCCTCTCGAAAACGATGCTCTGGTCTTGAGCGGCTACCGCAAGGTCGGCCATGGACAGCTCTGATAGCTTTCCGTGCTATAGCATGGTATTGGTAGGGTGATAGAGAAGCATAGTAACCGCGCCCACCTTGGAGTGCTTTTGGATTTCATGCTTCTTGAACGAGAGCTTTGGAACGCCCAAATCCTTCTTGAGCTCTAGACTGGCTTGATTTAGACACCCTATGTGGGCAAGGGGCCGATCGACTCACTATTGCCGGGATGGGGGACGGTAGGCTTGGAGTGGCGAGCGGCGAGTTGGGATTTAGGATTCTCTAGCGTGGTGTTAGACCAGTTGTCTCTGTTGGGCACAAACTTACTGTGTCCGGCCATGGCGGTGCAGGATAGCCGTGCGGCCGAGTACGACAAGACGGACGAGCCCTTGGGGGGAAGAACTGGAGAAATTGGGTTAGGATCACGTGTGTACGTAATTTGGATAATTTGCTTTGTCCTGGTTTGCTTATCAGACGGACTGCATGCGCCCAAATTTTTCGTAGCCCCGTCTGGCCCGTTGTGGCCAGCTGAAACAACGTGGCAGGTTTCAGGACAAAAAGCGTCCGGCCGGTGTCCGATTGTGGAAAGCGATGGCATCCAGATTTGAATGGCGAGACGAGCGCGGTGTGCGGTGCACACAGCATACATGCTCGGGCGACGCTCATACGATGTGGACAAAATGAACAAAAATAGCGTTTGGTGTTGTCTGTTGCCAACGCGCAGATCAAAGGAATCCCAGAGACGATCAGGGAAAGGACCATGTGGCTGTGGGCGCCCAATAATACCGCACGCCGAATATAGACACGGGGCCTTTGTCCCGCCGGAGCGGGATATAAGGGCGCGCGCGGGGACTGTGGGCTGCTCCCAACGACCACCCTCTCCCCCTCTCTCTTCTCCTCTTTCCTACGACCGCAAGCGGCGTATATTCTCCCCACTGCTAGCAGTGTTTTGCTCTAATCTTTTCGGGTCCATTCCCTTTTCCACGTCCAATATGCGCTCTGCTGCTGCCCTCGCTCTCTTTGGCTTTGTTGCCTCGGCTGCCGCCCAGACCGTCCACACCGTCGTCGTCGGTGGTGCTGCCGGTCTTGTCTACACGCCCTCTTGCCTCTGGCCCGCTGTCGGTGATATCGTCAATTTTGAATTGTACGCACCCATTTTTTTTTTCACCAGTTCTTTTTTGTCATGGCTCACTATTTTTGCATACAGCCACGAGAAGAACCACACCGCGACCCAGTCGTCGTTTGACCAGCCCTGCACCAAGCTCGCCGACGCGACTGGCGCTCAAGTCGGGTTCGCTAGCGGATTCCACCCCGTCGCCCCCGGCACGACGTCGGGCTTCCCTGTGGTCTCGTTCAATGTCACCGACGACAAGCCCAAGTGGTTCTACTGCGCCCAGGCTGGTCACTGCGCCGCGGGAATGGTCTTTGCGGTATGTATGCGCATATTTGTGCGCCTGATCACACACTCATTTTCGTGCCTGCAGATCAACCCCCCTCGCGAAGGCAACACATTTGATGCCTTCCTTGCCAACGCGAAGAACTCGGCCAACGCCCCGCCTCCCGCCCCCGCCCCTGTCAGCTCCTCGGCCTCGCCGACTGTGACCCCGGCGCCGGACAGCTTGGTCACCGTCACCCAGACCATCACCGTTGGCACCTCCACCTGGACCACCACCTACGGCTCGGCTCCCGGCTCGGCCGCTCCCACCCCCAACCCGGAACCCGTCGTCCATGTGGTCACCGTCGGTGAAAACGGCTCGCTCACGTACAACCCGCCCTCGATCCAGGCCCAGCCCCGCGACATCGTCTCGTTCCAGTTCAAGTCCAAGAACCACACCATCACCCAGTCGTCGTTTGCTGACCCCTGCCGCAAGCTCGAGTTTACCTCGACCAGCGGCCAGATTGGATTTGATTCTGGTTTCGTGCCCGTCGCTGCCGACGCTAGCGGCTTCCCGACCTACAATATCACCGTCAACGACACCGCTCCCGTCTGGGCTTACTGCCGCCAGGCCAACCACTGCGGCAACGGCATGGTCTTTGCCATCAACGCTGTCGAGTCTAGCAACAAGAGCTTTGCAGCCTTCCAGGCGCTCGCCAAGCAGATCAACGGCACTGGCAGCGGCTCTCCTTCCAGCGCTGCTCCATCTGCCACCGCCGCCCCCGGTACCGGTGCCAATGGTGCCGCACAGCTCGTCGCTGCCGGCTCTTGGATAGGCGTTGTTAGCGCGGTGTTCATGATGCTTCTCTAATTGGACGTTTACGATAGATTTGGATCCGTTTTGATTTTCTTTACTCTGTTGGGTTCATCTCTGTGAGATTTAACTGTACTACTCTTTGTTCCTACCGCTACGATCACTTTGTCTCTGAATAATACCTCAATGTATCGTATCTCTTTCAGCGTTTCTTTCGCATGGGAATCATCATTGAGCAAAAACACGTTGCGAGTGCGAGCATACCAAACGCCTTGGCGCTATTCAATAAAGAAAGGAGCAAATGTGCGCCATGCGCTCGTGGCATTGTCTCGAGACGTCCGATAAGAAAACGCGTGTATAGCATACACAAAAGATGACTATGCGATAGTATACTTGCCGTAATTCTTCTCTGGATCGAACACCTGTGCGCCCAATCTTCAGCTAGGACAAAGGACAAAACACGCCTGCAACTCACCTCCCATCGAGACGCGGGGAATATGTGCTTTGAGCGTTGGTACCAGCTTCGTTCCACAACCTTGCCTGCGTGAGACTGCAAATCGGGTTGTCAAACAAAAAGGGTTAAATGACGGTCCATTCAACCGACGAACCTCGTCTTTTTCAATGGTAGCATCAGCAACCAGGCGAACGTCGTCGTGGACATCAAAATTAAAGAGAGGGCCAGATTTCCCGCGTGCCTTGTTGACGATGAAATCGTAAAAGGTATAATGCTATCGTGGCTCATGAGCAACGCATCCTTCAAGCGCAAACCCGATCACCTACGTGAGGTATAATAAGGTCCTCCTGGTAACAAGTTTTGTTAAAAGTCGTACTCCGGGGTCGATACACAACTTGCCTTGATATACATCAGGTTGTCAACGCTAACGCTGCGCAGCTCAGGAAACTGTTGTCTGCATTTTTCGAGAAAGGTTCCAATGTCGTCCCCTTTCTTGCACTACACATGCAAAACCAGCGATTTTTTTTGCGAATCGTCCAATTAAGATGTAACACCTGCCGGCATGAGCGTCTCGATTATAGAGGACAACATATATGAGCTCACCATCACACTCTTCCGGTGGCCGCTTCCATCCCAGTACGAGTATGTGACCTCGATTTCCTCGGCCTTGAGCTCTTCCTGCTTTCGGAGCCATTCCTTGCGCAGCTCTTCTCTATCCCGACGCTCTTGTTCCTCGCGCTCACGGTCCGGAAGGAAAGAAGTATCCACATCGGGGTTTTTGTTCCCTTTGCTCTTCTTTACTGGTGGATCTACAACTGGCGTGAGCCGACGTCGTACTAGGGCTTTGGAGACACCCACCTTCACTATCGGCCTTGGCCTTCTTTGCCGGAGCCTCAATCTCCTCTTCGCCTTCGTCGTCCACAGCAAACGACAGCTTAGACTTGGCGACTTTCTTCCTTTTCTTTTGTTTAATCTTCTCTTCCCTAATAGCCCCTCCATCTCAAGTCAGTCATCTGGTCATCATTCTTGGTTGGTCAAATATACTTTAACTCGTCGGTGCGTGCCGCTTCCCGGGCCTTTGCCTCCTCAAGTTCCTTTCGCTTGTTCTGGAAATCCTCGAGCTTGACCAGACCAATGGTCGACTTTTTCAGGGACTCCTCCATCGAATCGTTTTGCCCAACAAAGCGATTCACTCCAGGTCGAGATTTTTCAGTTTCCTATAGGATAAAGGGGGGAAAAAAATGAGGAATGAGCTGTCACTTGATGCTGTTCTTCGCACCTTGAGCATAGCATCCTTCTGGCGGTCAAACTCCTCCATCATTTCTTTTCGCTGGTTTGCCAGTGCGGCTTGGCGCCGTCCTTCAGCCTGACTGCTTGCCATAGTAGGATTCGTTCGGGTGTTGGGCTACGAGTGGCACAGTGTGGTGGTCAAGTCAAGCGCCGACTGAGCCCGCTGACTCAGCGAGCCGCTTTGGGTTGTTTGCCTGGCATACACCCAGTCTGAAGCATATGGGGTTCTTCGCGACTGTCGCCTCCAGACAAACGATGATGATGCCTATATATTGTTTCAAGCTGCTCAAAGACTCTTTGCAACTGCACCATGTTTTACGCCATCTCCCTCCCACAGTGCTGCCAGCTGCTCGCTCGCTGGAGAATCTCTTGGCTATGTCCGACGTCATGGATGAATTTGCTTGGAATTAGCGCGCAGCAGTGTGTTCACTCAACCACCACCGCAGCGTCGTTTAAAGTGATAGCCCACCAAGTCAAGAGGTCCGTCGACCGCAACCTCTTGACGATACAACCACTAAAAGCACTATTGAGCAGCATAATGCCAAGCGTACCAGTCTCGCGCGATTTCGAGCACGGAGCGGGCTTGTCGACCGACGATTCCTCGCTCGACGCTACTCGGCTTAGTTCACAGGTACTGGATGTAATCACTCAAGCCGGACTGGTGAGTCTGTCACACGTCTCGGGGCTCGCGAGCGTTGGTACAAACCCCACTACCTCAGACTGAAGACGAAATAATCCAAGCACCCCTCGCCCACCCTCCTCCCTTGGACGACAGTTATCCACTCCCAGCATACTACATTTCCTCCTCCCACAACACTTACCTCCTATCGCGTCAAATATTTGCCAAGTCTTCCGCGGCTTCCTACACTCATGTGCTAACACACGGCGGGCGCTGCGTCGAGATCGACGCTTGGGATTCCTCGGAGGGTCCCATAGTCACTCATGGATACGCATTTACCCAGCGTGTGACGTTCCAATCTGTTTGTGAAGCAATCGGAGAGGCAGTTGGCCCGGGCGACCTACCAGTCATGGTCAGCCTCGAGTGCCACGCCAGCCCATCTACACAGGAGACCATGGTTAGAATTATGATAGAGACTTGGGGCGATAAACTCCTTCATCAGGAGGTTGAAGGGGTAGATGGTATGGTGCGGCTGAAAGACGTTAGAGGAAAAATCATGTTGATGGTGAGTGATATGAGCGTGCCATGGAGAGTGCCTAAACGTTCGCAGGTAGAGTGGTACCCGCCCGCGTCTCGTGCACCTCCGAAGGATGAAGACGATTCATCATCGTCATCATCATCATCCTCATCCTCTTCCGAGGATGAGGACGAAGACGGAGAAGTGGATCAAAGGCGTAAAGACGTCGCCCTAGCCGGAGAGCGAGCTCAAAAGAACCTCGACTCTCGCATCGCTCCTTCGCTTGCTGCGCTTGGTATATATGCAAAAAGTATCAAGCCGAGCGGTGACTTCACCTCCCAGGGTAACCGTCAATTGAATACAATCAAATTTATTGCTCACCAGCGTTTTAGCAATCAACGAACCCCTGCACTGCTTGCTAAACGTATCCGAGAATGCGTTGTCCAAGCTTCTACCAACTCGCCTAGAGGCGTTGGTTCGAACAGGGCATGTCCATCAAACTCGGGTATATCCCCGAGGAACCCGCATACAATCGACGAATCTGAACCCGCTCAAGGTGAGCAAAGGTCGAGCAAAGGAATGTCAAGATATAAATATTTTGTAGGCCTGGCGTGCAGGCGCGCAAATTGCTGCCCTCAACTGGCAGAACTTTGACATCGGCATGCAGCTCAATCACGCGATGTTTCACAATACAGGTGGCTGGGTCCTAAAGAATGCCTATCAACGGGGTGAAGCAGAGCTCATGTTGAATCAGCCTGCCAGGAAGTTTACCTGCAGGATCTATGGTGTAAGCAACCGTAAGACAGACTCCTTTTTTTTCGAAGGTTTCATCAAACTCACTATTTTGCCTAGTACCCCATCCCGATGATACCAAATCCGACGACTCGGTCTCAGTATACATCCGAGTTGAGCTTATGCACAACAATCAAGATTTAAAGCATCGCACCAAAACCATCAAGGGTACCCCAAGCAGCGAGTCGAGCCACAATAGCCTAGACATTACGTGGGACGAATCTTTTACATGGGAAATCGGCCCCGACGACTTGGCGTTCATTCGCTTCGTGGTCGTTGAAGACAAGTTTGCCTTTGATGAACCGTTTGCGGTCTATTGCGCTCGAATGACCTATATTCAAGAAGGTAAGATCAAAAGGATACAAGGCAAGAGCCCCTCGTTTGATACGCTTCTTTTAGGTCTACGACTGGCTCATCTGCGAGATCTGACTGGAAGGAAGACTGGGTCCACAATACTCGTAAACGCCGAATGGTCTTAATAGCTCGAGTGAAAGATGTTAATGCTGTAGTTTGATAAAGACATGTAGCAACAGACTAGTGGTCCGGATTTAGTCTATAATTTCACTGATGTTTCTAAACAAAATGCAAACTCACATTTCATTATCTTCGTTCGGGCCTGTTTAGTTTCCTCGCAGTCATCGCATTGTTCTGCGTATTTTGCCCGCGAACTGGCAGTCCCATTGAATGTCTCCTTCCCTTGTACGTCCCCACGGCACGATGATGAGCAATGTTCTCTCTTATCTCGCGCAATAGTTCGCTTTCCAGTTTAATGCTCGCTAGACGATCCTTTCGTCCGTTCTCCAAGGTAACCGTCCTGTACTGAACTGGCGGGGTGCTCGCCGGAGGTTTGAAGGAAGGAGAAGCAAGAGGAGTCATCATAGGAGGTGGAGCGGTCGACGGCGAAGACAAAAATGCTGTAAGCTGTGTGATTTGCTGAGGGGTCAGAGAGCCAACTTTTGCGTTTTCATGAATCTGTAGCCGGGCCATTAGGCGAAGGGACGTTTGACGGCCAATGCCATAGAAAGCTGTTAAGGCGATCTATGAATGTTTCAATCGGCTGGCCACCCAGGAAGAAAATGATTTTTTACTTTTAGGGCTTTGTGGTCGATCAAGTGAACCCCGAGCAGGTGAACCATGATGAGTGCCGAGTGAGAGTTTGTCTATCCTGTTAATTTCAAACGCAGGTTTGTTGGCGGCTGTTATTGTCCGAGATATCTGTTCTTAACGGTAAATGTCTCGATTTAGATCTAGCTACAGTTGCTCGCAAATTATGCAGAACGCTTCATACATTTTTGCTATCTATTCATCCCCCTCTGGTAGTTCCTCCTCTAGATATTTAACCAACCGAACTTGAATCTCGGTAGAATCATCTCCGCGCAAAACGTCCGATATAAAGGTGGCTTCCACTTGCATTTGAACCTGGATCGTTGGCCATTAGATTATCGGGCACTTCACAGGGAATTAGCTAACCATTTCGAGTGCCCCTCGAATAACCCCACACAGTATGTTAGAGAACCAGAGACCGCCCTGTAGCGCTTCATCCGGTAGTTCCACGAATTCCGCAAGGGGATTCTCGTCGAGGATCAAATTAAAAGTTGGGCTAGATGTTGATCCAGCGGAAGTAGCAGTAGGGGCTGAGGCCGTTGTCGAGGTGTGCACAACATTTGGCACGATATTCAGGAATGTTTTGAATCCAACCTCTCGCAAAATGCTAAGGCCTTTGACTGAGAGGAAAAACAAACGATCCTTACCTTGGAAACAACCTCACCAACCTCTCTAAAATCTGCACATCGGCCTAATGATGACCGTGCTAGAAAGTCCTCGATTAGTCGAGTTCCAATGTTATACCCCCTAGCAGTTGGGAATAAGAAATGGTGTGGCTCGTTTCGAATAAATGACTTACATCTTGTCCAATTGCTTGTTCACCTCCGCGTAATCTTCATAATCTTGTATAAGTTGGACAACCAGCGCCCCATACGTTAGAGTAAACAGCTCTGCGTTCTGCAGGATAAAGTATTACTAAACTAGGACTTTGGTATTTTATATACTTTCAATTTTTTCCGTGCGGCTTTTCCATAGGTCCTCTCCAACCGTCTTGTATTGCTTGGACATCGTAGTTAGACGCGAAGGGCATTAATTGGCTGTCACAGGGGGCGTCACCTGAGCGCTTGTTGGTACCCCACAAAATCTTCACTTCCACTTGACCGTCATGTCTCGTCCGGAATATCAAGCGCCTCCCGAGATTGTACGCGGTCTTGACTGTTGATCTGGAGCTTTAGGATGTTTACACTCACCAAGTTTCCTAGTACTACGGGGATGCAGAGGCTAAGAAATACACCGGCAAGTGAGGATATTTCGATTCATTTTCATCATTACACACTCAATGTTCTGCCCCCTATCCAGTACTCGCAATCAAGAAATCCAAGCTCAAATGACACTGAGAGCTCTTGAGCTCCTCAATTTACCCGAGGACGACTCGCCATTCTTGTTGGATATTGGGTGTGGATCTGGGCTAAGCGGCGAGATTTTGGATGAGCACGGTTACAACTGGGTTGGCGTGGACATTGCTCCTAGTATGCTTGGTGAGTGTACCACAGGTTCATCGAACTGATATACCCTCGGAACTGACCAAGCCCAAGAGGTTGCGCTTGAACGAGAAGTTGAGGGCGACTTGTTCCTGCAGGATATAGGACAAGGGTTTGGATTCAGGCCCGGGAGCTTTGACGGAGCAATAAGGTGCGCATACAGCTCTGCTGTCAGGCCTAATCACTGAAATTCTTCAAGCATATCCGTGCTGCAGTGGCTTTGCAACGCCGACGCATCGTCTCACTCCCCCCCTGCCCGACTGGCCCGATTCTTTCAAACACTCCACGCCTCGCTCACTCGTTCTGCCCGCGCTGTCTTGCAGTTTTATCCGCAGTCAGACGACCAGATCCAACTCATCATGGGTATTGCAATGAAAGCAGGGTTTCAAGGCGGCTTGGTTATCGACTACCCCAATAGTCGAAAGGCCAAAAAATATTTTCTATGCCTTTTTTCCGGAACATCAAACGAAGGAGGCGGGGGGAAGGCTAAAGTGGAGATTCCAAAGGGGTTAGATGGTGCCGATCCGGACGAAGAACGGCAAAATGCCCAGTTTGAAAAGCGAAGGGAAAAATTTAAGTCTCGACAAAAGCGAAGGGGAATCAAGGATAAGGACAGTAGGGAATGGATATTGCGCAAGAAAGAGGTTCGTAAACGTGTTCTTGCATAGTTTCCTTCGGGCTGACGCAGTTGAAAAGTTGTACCGAAAACGAGGCAAGGAATCAGTTCCTAACGACTCCAAGTATACTGGTAGGCAGCGAAAGCCTGTATTCTAGTGTTTGCGGTTTGTCCGTTGTGAACAGTTTAAAAATTTTCGCTCCGTTGGTGTTAAAGAATCGGATTCATATACTAGAAATTATGAGACATCCTGGTCAAGACATGAAAAAAATCTAGAGGTCATCATCCTCTTCAGGAAGCGGTGCACTCGCAGCCTTGTGTGTGTCAAGTCAGTATAGTACGAAGAGACGGATCGGATCATATCTTACGTTCTTGAGCTCCTCGTTGTATTTCTCCATCAACGCCTGGTCGACCGCCACCTCGGGGGGAGCGAGCGCAGGCGCCGCCACGAATTCGAGAGTGGCGTTGCTGCAGACCAGTCAGCTTTAATCAACACCATTGGCGTGGATGACTCACCCAACGAGTTTCCGCGCCAGCCACAAGAAAGGCTTCTCAAAGTTATAATTCGATTTGGCGGAGATCTCAAAGTACTGAAGGTTCTTCTTCCTGTGGAAGGTGACCGCTCCAGTCTTGACCTTGCGCTCCTACAAGAATGCTGCTGCTTGAGTAGTGATCAAGGAAGAAGGCTCAGAGGCTTTACCTTGACGTCAACTTTGTTGCCACACAACACAAGGGGAATGTTTTCGCAAACACGCTCAAGATCACGATGCCAGTTTGGCACATTCTTGTACGTGATACGCGAGGTCACGTCGAACATGATGATACCGCATTGCCCCTGAATATAGTATCCATCGCGCAGCCCACCAAACTTTTCCTGTCCAGCCGTGTCCCACACGTTGAAGCAGATGGTACCAAAGTTGGTGCTGAACGAAACAGGGTGGACCTCGACACCAAGAGTAGCTGCAAGGCAGATGTTTAAGCGTATGTATAAAGCTAGAGATGATAAAATCTACCAATATATTTTTTCTCAAACTCTCCGGTCAAGTGACGCTATATGATGCAAGGCAACACTCAGCAAGGGCATTAGAGACCGAATGGAACGGGCATACACACCTTGACGAAGGTAGTCTTGCCGGTTCCACCGTCACCGACTGGATACGCGTCAGATCAGATCCCAAGTCGTCGTGTGGCGGGAAACGCGCAAAGATGCCCGTAGATGAACAAAGACGATGGCTTGATTAGGAGCCGACGCGTGCAAGGGCACAGAGTAAACTACATACCGAGAACGAGCTTAAAGGTGGGGATGGCGGAGGCGGATTCGGCCATTGCGCAGTATTAAGGGTTCGTAAAAAAGAGCAGAGGGGAAGGTGGAGGTCGTGAATGAACTGTGGCTGGAGTAGGGGGTTGAAGCTTTGTAGTTTTGATTAGGAGGACCCTGGTCACGTCACGCATCGATTGTACTGGAAATTTACTTTTGGAAGTTGACGCTTCAAAATCTTATCACGCTCGCCGAACAGAGCTGGGGGAATAGTGATACCGTCATAGTCATTCATTGTCCGCGGTAGTAGAAGATAATATTGTAAGGACAGCGGGAAAGGGCAAAGAAAACGATCATAATGTCCGATGGAACCAACGAGTTCATCCGAGCAATCCGCTCATATCAATTCCGAGACCCTAAGACGCAATGCGGGGTTAGTGGATCGACGTATTCGAGCGAAACATAAATGGGCTTACTGAGATATCAGTTGGTTGCAGAGGACAGCTGAAGGAAGCAGATCCGCTGAAACTCGGCGAAATGGTCAGACCAAGTACCTTGAGCTTAAGCTAAATAAGAACGCCGGTAAGTCACATACACAGCCCTCGCTAGGATAAACTTGCCGTCAATCGATAGTTCACGGGGATATCAGACTTGGTATTGCCAATGAAACCACACTTGACAGCAATGTCCTTAATGATGGTCTTGTTGGGATCAATCGCTTCAGTGTAGTTGATAGAAAACGGGAACAAGAAACTGGTATCCGAGTGAGAAGGGAAGTTGATATTGTTCAATGTCCCGCCACCTAAACAAATTAAAGTCGTGAATATCCAAAGAACACAATGAGAAGGATCACGAACCAATTTGTTGTGACACGCCAGGATAGAATGCCTTGGCCTGGATGGCAGAGAAATCAGCTGCGAAGAAGTTGGGATTGACAACTCCGATGGCCAAATTGAGGTTGATGGTAATTCCAGTGGTCTGAGCTACGACAGTACTACCGTTGGTCGGCGTCTTGATTCCGTTGAATGAGATATCCGGAGGGCGAACCCACTACAAACCAGGTCAGCCGAGGTCGGACGAGTAAATGAGAACGCACGAGACCCAGAGTCAATGCAATGCTAACGATCAAAAACAGTGTTGTCATCACGGTACAGCAGCAGAATCGTCCAACACATCGCGTCCGCGAGCCCTATGTTCTACAGTAAGCTATGGATCTGTACTTTCAAGCGCTTGACGAACCTTTGTCCACACATTACCATGCTCATCATGGCGCCAGAGACGAATATCACCAGTTGACCTGGTTTAAAAAAGAGCATAGTTCAACGCAGGACCAATAGTCCAAGTAAAATACGGCTCACTTGGGCGGGACAAACGAAACGCGACCTTCCACATTATTCGCGCCGAGCGGTGGGGGTCGTCGCAACTTTTCATCGCCATAGTCATCCCCAATCGTCGCCTGCGACGGCATCGTAGACATGCCCGGTCGGCCGTCGTCAAAATCGTCCCTGTAACCCTTCGATGGGCTTTGTCTATAACCTGTGCCTCCTTGGCCGTACCCGTTGTTGACAGTGTTGTAGTCGGAGTAAGGATTGTATTCTGGCTGGGCAGTGGGATGTGGGTAGTCGTAGCCGATGCTACCAGTTGGTTGGTGCCCTTGTTGGAACCGGTTCTCTTGGTAAGGTTGCTGGTAGCTCATGGTGGATAGGAGGAAATGCTGCGCAGCCGCCGAGGTCGTCAGGGCCGGTAATTTGCAACCTGAAACACCGCCTTGATAATATAATTAGTTTCTATTTACAAGGCCCCAGTTTCTAAAGGCGCGACAAGCGCAAAGAATAGCCAACGACTATATGTACGATATACGCCCCTTAAGTCACACGAATCCCATCTCTTCGTCCATGATCTCGCGAAACTTGCTCCCGTCAAACTCGGGAAATTCTTTGAGTGTCGTTGGATCGTAGGTTTTTATAGTCCCAGCCAAACCACTATCGATGTCCGATAAATATACGCATTGGGTTTTTGGGGGCAAGAGGCTCACCTCGGCGTGCTTTTGAACAAATGATTTAATTCGTGAAGCGCATTTGCCAGTTCGATTTGGTGGTTGTCCAACAAGGTTTCATTAGGCACTACAATCATCGGTCGCGGAAGCCTCAGGACCTCCAGTATCGTTCCAGAGCCTAGCCAGCATCAATAGTGTGTGGCACAGTGCTGAGGATATACACCTACCTGCATGACTGATCACCAAGTTGGCTTGCTCGAAACTCTTCCGAAGGTCAGGTTTGAACCTCCAAACCGATATATTCATCTGCCTTTTATCGTCCTTCCAGTTCCATTCGCCGTGAACAAGTGAACCGGGCAAGAGGCCGCTTATCTCGCTGTTCCCACACTGGAAAACCAGCCGAGTAAAGCCACGAGCATGGAGCGCGTCTAAGACTTCAGTTGACAAAATAGCACGAGCAAGCTCGTCGAACTTCGTCGAGCCCACAGTCACAAAAACGATTTTTTCTTCGCCCTCCATTTGGGTCGATCGTTGGTCTAGAACGGTGCGTTGGTCCGGCTGTATGCTGGAAACTCAGTCGCACATCATCGTGGTAGAGCACGTTTGTTTACAAGAGCTTGGTAGCGAGCTGCTCACGTAACATTCGCTTCCAAGCAGTCGCGAGGCGCCACCACCGCCACCTTTGCCATTCTGTGCTTGTTCTCACTCTCTGAGCTCGCTCGAGCGACTCTGCTGTCAAATATATTATAATTATTTCTTCTCTTTTCCCCTGAAGTTTGGTGCTGAAGGACTCCATAACAATACCCAACTCGAACCATATCGTCGTTACATACATTCTCCTACACTCTCATTATAATCCATCCCATACCCGACGATGCAATCTGTATCCAGCGACTCTGGTATCTGGCGCTATGTTCATTGCTCGGTGTGCATGGTACTATTTCTTCCTCCAAACCGCCCCGGCCTGGTTCCCGACATGCCTTTTTGGGTCACGGATTGTGGCCACGTAGTTTGCAATAACCATCTGAGTAGGTGGCGTAGAATCGCTCAAATTTTAATGGGAGCTAAAACAAACATCACTCTCTTAGAGGCCGACCAGAGTTGTGCGGCATGCGGGTCGATGCGTATCTCATGCGTGCCCTTGCAGCAACGAGGCGTGAGATCTCCCTCACATATCACATCAGCTCTTAGCTCAATATATTACCATAGCAGATGGCACCGTCTATATCACAATGGTTCACTCCTGTGCATGAGACTCACGAGAAACTGGCTGTAGCCGCTAGTGTTGGTTTACTTCATCGCACCCACCTTCACTACTGACTTATCTTTGAAACGTAGGTTCAATACAACATGCTCACAGAGTTGATTGAGCATTACAAAAGAAAGTACGCAGCTGCCAAAACCATAATCATACGACTTCAGGAGGATGTTAAATCTCTCCAAGAGCGGTTGGAGTACGACGTTCCAGTCT
Organism: Ceratorhiza oryzae-sativae; assembly: GCA_030998015.1. Taxonomy (NCBI): domain Eukaryota; kingdom Fungi; phylum Basidiomycota; class Agaricomycetes; order Cantharellales; family Ceratobasidiaceae; genus Ceratorhiza; species Ceratorhiza oryzae-sativae. Next base: position 238,438 of record JARWMV010000234.1, on the reverse strand, counting down.
TGCTCGGAGACATGCTTACATTCCATACCAGGCTCCAGCAACGCCCACAAGCCGCGCCCCGTTTTGTGGCCGAACAGGGGCCAATACATGACTCTGGCTACTCTTCTGGACAAAGCAATGGATCAAAACGCCGGAGAATCGATATAGGTCCCAAGTAAGTGACGCATATATTCACGTAAAAATGGTGCATTGTTGATCCAGAAAAAAGCTATGGTATTCCCCAGGGTGGCGGCTCCTCGCCACGTTCAATCCATACTCCAGTCGTGTCTTTGAGATTTGGGGCTGTCTCGGCCACAGGGGACCCCACTCCTAGAGCTGGAGGTTCAGCCACGAATGGCGGCTCTGGGTATAGCGGGCCGGTTGATCAGGTCCAAGCGAGCGGGCAGCTGCGCACTCTCAAGTAGGCAAATCAGGTTGTGCGTCCCAGCAAAGGACTAATGCCCTCCAAGTTCTCAGCATTATGCGTACGTTGCTCCATCGACACCGATAAACGGCTCTGCGCTAGGTCGAGGAATGCAGCAGACGACCTCATATCGGGGCCCAAGTACGATGCCACCACCAGCGGTTCATAACCGACGCCTTGGAAGTGCTTCTGTGACGCATGCGGACGCTGACACCAGACAAGGCACCGCGGGGACTGGGGGACCAATAAATCCTGGTAAGCAGGATTTTCGCCACGGGCATCAAAAGTATAAGCGAAATTGACCAAAAAAACGACTGGTAGTGTCGAGGCCGATTGGCCAAACATTTGTGGGGAGATTCAGGCCAGCAGGATCGGCAGCTCCGACTCCAACGCTGCAGAAGCGGGGGCCTGGTGGGGCGTCGGGCGATAGAACGAGCTCGATTGCGAGCGTGGGAGACGGGAGGCGGTTCGTGGTCGGCACATCCACCGGCTCCAAGTCGTCGGCGAACGGCGGACAAGTGTTTGCCGCGCATGCTAGGCGATGACAGTATGGTGCAGAAGCAGGGCCGATTAGCTAAGATGATGAGCACGTGATGCAGGCTTCCCCAGAAGTTGGGACCTTGCCTGAGCTCTACTTGAACGACCTTGTCTTCTTCCCGCACAGGGGGCTCGTCTCTGTCTGTGCTGTATGAATACGACACACGTAATTGCCAGCAGTAAACCGATGGCTAGCTCCACCTCCAACTCCCTCCAGGGATCCAATATTGTCGGTGTGCACTATCGTGTAGGCAGGAAGATCGGCGAGGGAAGCTTTGGCGTCATCTTCGAAGGTGAGCAGCAACCGTCGAGTGCTACCCGCGGGAGCCCAGGCTAAGCTGTATCAACCTCTTTCCCCCGTCCAGGCACGGATCTGCTCAACTCACAGACAGTGGCCATTAAGTTCGTAAGTAGCGCGCAGTCTGGTCTCATTCGGCGCTCTGACTTTTGCCACGACGCCACGTGCAGGAACCTCGCAAGTCTGATGCACCCCAGCTCCGGGATGAATATCGCTCTTATCGTATCCTGGCTGGATGCCGTGAGTACTTTTCTAGCACCCGCTTGTTCGCTCGCCCGCTCATCCTGTGCTCCAGCTGGTATCCCCCAGATATACCACTTTGGACAGGAGGGCCTACACAATATCCTCGTAATTGACCTCCTGGGACCTAGCTTAGAGGATCTGTTCGATATGTGTGGGCGGAAATTTAGCATCAAGACAGTCTGTATGACCGCAAAGCAGATGGTACGTGCGGCGCCAACCGTCCAATCACTGGATTTCAATCGTTGATCTCGGTTTTTTCCATTTCAAGCTGCACCGTGTGCAAACCATACATGAGAAAAACTTGATCTATCGTGACATCAAACCCGACAATTTCTTGATTGGGAGGCCGGGCACCAAGGGAGCGACCATGATCCATGTCGTCGACTTTGGTATGGCAAAGCAGTACCGTGATCCCAAGACGAAGCAGCACATTCCTTATCGCGAACGGAAGAGTCTGAGTGGAACTGCTCGATACATGAGCATCAATACCCATCTGGGAAGAGGTCTGTGCACCAGCCCTTGCGCTATTCTTGTTGATAACCTCGGCTTTTGTAGAGCAATCCCGACGTGATGATCTCGAGGCGCTCGGTCACGTCTTCATGTACTTTTTGCGAGGTGGCCTCCCATGGCAAGGGCTGAAGGCTGCGACTAACAAGCAAAAGTATGAGAAAATTGGGGAGAAGAAGCAAACCACTATGATCAAGGAGTTGTGTGAGGGCTTCCCTGGTTAGTCCGATCTACTTCCATTTTAGCTTGTTGACTGATAGTTTTCGACTTTTCCAGAGGAGTTCGCCATTTACCTGGTGAGAACTGGTCTGCACCATTATTTGTTTACGCTTCCTCACTGTGTTTCTAGAATTACGTTAGGAGGCTCGGGTTTGAGGAAAATCCGGACTATGATTTCCTTCGTGAGCTGTTCACCAAGGTACTCAAAAACATGAACGAGCCCGAGGACGGAATCTATGATTGGATGCTTCTTCATGGGGGCAAAGGATGGGAATCAACAGTAAGGCATGAGCATCCTTCGTGGCCTGATATTTATTTCGTTATAGTTGTCCGCCAGCCAGCAACCGCCCCCAGCGCCTCGAAGGGATACTCAGCGCAGGGCGTCTCAGCAACAGCTTTCTCCCGCTGCTCCATCGCCTGCGCTAATCCGACAAAGCTCCAAACAGCAGGCTCGGCTTACACCTGGGACCCCAGGCGCACAAGGGTCAACAGCGGCTCAAGTCGGCGTTCCAGCTCCAACGGCGTCTCGGCGCGCTTCCGCTCTCAACCCAAAAGATCCGTATGCAGGTACCACCAACGCTATGCATACGCCATCAGATGTGCGCGGCGGGACCGACTCCGCCCTTGGCGGTAGCGCAGAGGTCAACCCGAACGCTGCGCCAGCAGCTGTGCTAGACAATGCGCAAAACGGATTTGATCAGCATGGAACTACTCATCGAAAGAAGAGCTTCCTAGATATAATATGCTGTCGCTGAAACGCCAAATCCGTTGGGGAGGGGGTGTGAGATATCTTCGGACGCTTGATTTACGATGTGCTGTTTACGCCAGTGATGATTTTTCTTTGATCTTAAACGGGTCCTGTCTTTTACACCTGGACATTCCTTTACGAAGTTCACAGTGCCAGGGGCGCTCTTTTCTCTTGTGGTCTGTCAGTGTTTATACCCTTGTATGGCAGACTACCGGCAACGTGATTTTATGGCTTTGTACAACGCCACTTGTGCCCATCGGAAAAAATGTTTTTGTTACCGTGGAGATTGTAGGGTTTGTACAACCACGTAGATAATGACATTGGATGATAGAAGAAGCTAGTATGTGTAGGATGTGCGCAACTGCGATGGGCGTGTATGCATTCTGGGGCCGGCGCCTAAAGCGTGTGACGTCTGACCTCCACGTCTCTGGCTCGAGTTTCTGCAGGACACCACACCAGCCATGACCAACGCGACGACTGAACACCATGAACCGACTGCTGATGCCTTGTCGGTTGCCGAGCCATTCTCATTCGGATCGCGCAATGCTCTGGCAGCTACAGCTCTTGTAGCTGCGCTGCTCATTGTGCTGGGTGAGTTGACTCTAATCCGCTTCTCGAGCTCAAACTAATGCCGAAAACGATTGATGGTAGTCTTTACTCTTATTCGTCGTCGCCCCTCGTCCCGGCGCTCGACGGTTCTCATCCTTGGCCCCTCGGATGCTGGCAAGACTGCTATCCACACTACCCTTGCATTTGGCCATGCGCTCCCGACCCACACATCTATCCAAGCTAATTCGACACTGTACACCACTGCGCCAGCCGCCCACACGCTTCGCCTTGTAGACATTCCGGGCCACCCGCGTTTGCGCGAACAATTTACCGAACACTTGGCCGACGCCGCGGGAGTTGTATTCGTCGTAGACGCTGCGACTGTATCGAGAAATGGAGCCGCGGTGGCCGAGTAAGTGTTGGTATTTTTATTGGGTGGGCCAGCTGATTTAAATATGTTCTATAGACATTTGCATCTCGTCCTACGCTCCCTCGCAGCTCTTCCCGCGTCCCAACAAGCACCACCCATCCTTATTCACGCGCACAAATCAGATCTCGTTCAAAAGCAACAGCAGCAACAATCAGTTGCCATCCAACGGGTTACTACCGTCCTTGAGCGCGAGCTTGAGAAGCGACGTGCTGCCCAAACGGGCGGCGTTGGCGTCGAGGGACTTGGCGAGCGTGGTGAGAACGATGCTGATGCCGACGGGAACGGATTAGATTGCTCCGGCGGAGTGTTCAAGTTTTCGCAATGGGAAGGAGGTGAAGTCGAGTTCACAGAAGGATGGGTTAAAGTATCAAGGGATGACGGGATCGTCAAAGAAAAATTGAGCGAAAAAGAGGAGGCCAGCGAAGATGGCCTGGCGTCCTTGCGTGAATGGATCAACGCTCTGTAGTTTATGATTTTTTAATTTGATTCTAATTGTTTATTATACGTGGAGGCTTAATGGCCAAAAATGCAGTTAAAATTGCTGTTTATGAACTACGATACACGTGGGGATGCCGGCAAAACCAAAGTCAAAAGTCACAGTATGAAAAAAGAAACACCTCAGCTATAGTAAAGAAAACAACGGCGACAACGAATTAGTGATCCACGGAGTCGGACGCTGGCATAAACTGGGTAGCCGATGCTACTACAGCTTAACAGCGCCGAACCCCACAGATAGATCCATCCAAGCAAGAGAAGCATATAATAAGAATCAGAGCGGTGGCGAAACAGTAACAACGGGAACACCAAGAAAGCACGATTGGCAGATCAAAGGCTAGTAGATATCTAGCAATCTCTCAAGCTCTTCTACTACCTTCTTGATCGTCGGCCGGTCCCGTGCGTCTTGCGCCCACATTTTTTCGACAAGGTCCACGATCTCGGGGCAGTACTCCCTCCGAAGCCCCGTCGTCGATGGTCTGTATTCATCGAAGTAGATTAGCGTTGTGATACGAACAACATTGCCGATCACCACGCACCGTTTCCTTTGCGAACCAACAGCTTCGTAAATTGCGTGTTCGTTCATACCCTGTTTGCGATAATTAGCCACTCAGACCGTATGTCGAGCAAGGTGACCCACCTCCCAGGGATACTTTTTGGTCGGCAGATGCCACTGCATCATCTCCCAAAAGACGCATGCACATGAATAGACATCAACTTTGTAGTCATACTTGGGATGTGCATGCCACAGCTCGGGTGCTTGCCAATTCACTGTCCCCACGAGCGAGCGAACCATCGAGCGCGTGGATTGCTTTACTTTGGCTAGTCCAAAATCTGCGATTTTGGCCGTTACCTTGGACGTGATCAAAATATTTGACGACTTGCAATCGCGATGGATCACCGGCGGCTTGTGTTCGTGCAAATATTTGATGCCACGTGCAACATCGAGCATAAGCGAAAGCTGCAAAACGTGAGAGATCTGCGCCACTAGTAAACAAGGTTAGGCTTACCACTTTGCGCAAAGGAGGTACCGGGACGTTCCGGATGTAGTCAAAAAGATCCCCATTTGCGCACAATTCGCTGACCATCATCACAGGCGTGTCTCGCGGGTTCTCGGGAATGCTCACGCCAAGCTAGAATAGTGTTGACCGAGTTTTTATTCGGAATAGCATGCGTTCGTGCGGGGCGTAAACATCGTTGTGCATCGATAGTTACAAGAGGCAAGCATCAACACTGCTGTCAATACGATGAGTAAATCGCTTACGAATCGAACGACATTGGGGTGATCAAAATCCCTCAAAAGCTTGAGCTCCTGTAACAAGGATTTAGCGCTGTGGTTTTTTCTCCTCCCGAGTCACTAACCTTGATGTCCACTAAACGACAGGTAAATATGAGCTGCAGTAGACTGATACGCAAGGGACCCGACTTACTTGCGCTCAACTGTCCTCTAAACTCGGCTATCGCGACCTTCGAGCGACCCCGCAACCGGCCGATATACACACTATCCCCCGTCAGCGCCAGCGACTAAGACCAAGTCCGACCCGACAACTCACTCTTTGAACCCTCCACTACCAATCTTCTCAAGCTTGACCAACTTGTCAGGTGGAATCTCCTTGTCTTCTAGCCCCAGCTCCTCGAGATCGATCTCGAGCTCGTCCTTGGACAGTCCGTTCGCAGCGCCCAGCGCAAGTCCAACCGGATTGCCGCCCGCGATTCCAGCGCTGCTCTGCTTCTGCCCACGAGGCGTATCTGGTTGGTCAGAAACATGTACACGTGACGAGCGTTCCAGGACGGGTGTGCGGCGTTTGTTTGGTTTCTTGGTTGAGGGCGCGCGAGGGACAGCAGTAGAAGGCGCACGAGATTTGCCCTTGCTGTTTCCAACGGATGAGACGATTACTGTCTCTTCAGATAGCGCAGATAGCTCTGATCCACCATCAGACTCGTCCTCTTTGACTTGGGCATCCTGTGACATGTGGCTCCCTGCGTCTGAAATGGGGGATTCAGGGTCCGAGAGTTCTGAGAGTTCGCTCACGCTGCTCGGGGCGCCGGTGGACTCTGCCTTGTCGCGCCAGCCGAGGAGGGCTTGGACAAGCTGCGGTTTTGTCCCGCTCACAGGGATACCACGGGACTCACACAGACGAAGGAGCGCGTCGCGCTTGAGGCGTAGGAGAGATCTGTCAGTGGCAGAGGAGAGATCTATGTCCAGATCTGGGTGGTACGTGAGTGAAGCAAAACTGGCATAAATATTGGCAACTTGCCGTCGTCTACAAGGTTATTCCTCGACCCGGCCTCGGATGCATCAGCCTCCTCTTCTTCGTCTTCCTCCATATCACCCTCCTCTGAACTTCCCTCTTCGTCTATCGCATCGCCCGCCTCCTCATCCTCCTTGTCCTCCTTGCCTTCCTGCTCATCGTTGTGCAGAATTGGGCGCATGGTGATGTCACCCTCATCTCCCGAGTCAAGCTCCGTAAGGTCACTCGACTCGCCGTCATCTGCAAGAGGCTCTGCATCCGAATCACGTTTGACAACCTTCCGATTTCGTAAGACACGAACGGTCTCGTCTCCAACATTTGAGCGATTATCTTCGTCAGATGCGACTTGAGCTATGTGGGACGCGTCGCCAGTATCCTCAGCGGGGCTAGGAGGCTCCATTTCATCGGCACTCGTAACGCCGGCCTCGTCGTCGCCATCGTCACTAGGCGGAGTGCGGAGTTGGTGTTTGGCCTTGTTTCGGCGCTTGCGGGTCGTCAGAACGGGAGAAGCAGGTGCAGTGACCTCGCTACGGCTGGTGGACGAGCGGAGCCGGCGGGGGCTGGGGAGTGCGCGAGGAGTGTCATCAACAGGGCTGTCGGGTTCGGTGAGGTCGCTGCTGCTGGCAAACGCGAGATGCGACTTGTCAATTTGAGCAGAGCGGGTGCGGGTAACGCGATGTGCAGAAGGTGCACCAACACCAAGCGCGGGAACGGTGCGGCGCTTGGCGAGCTTGAGACGTTTGGATGAGGGTGCGTCAGGGTCCGCTTCGTCGCCGCCATCACACGAGAGGGACGCTGGGACCGAGGATGGCGCGGGATGAGACACGGTGCGCCGGCGAGGGCGGGCCGGCAGGTCCTTGATCTCGCGGTCTTTGGATGCCCGCGTGTCGGGTGGTGAGCGAGACGGGGTCGGGAGTGACGAGACGGAGCGCGCGCCGAGCAGCGCGTCGATGAGCTCCGGTTTGGTGAGCTCAGTTGATGGATCGGGCGTGCACTCGGGACCGGAGGCGAGCATGTAAAGGCGGACAAGCGCATCTTTGCGGAGCCGCCGTAACTGCCACGCCGCCGCTCGGTGGATCAGATGTTCGTCTATGTTGTTCGTTTAGCACACACACACGCGCGCTTGGGTAAGCACCAAAATTACCCACCCGACTGTGTCTGGGACTCGTCGTCTTCGTGCGCCGACGCACCCGAGTCCAACTCCATCGCGTCGGTGTCGTCATCGCCGGAGGGCGGGTCCTCGACAACGCTCTTGCGCCGCTTGAGCCCGCTGCGTGTGGCAGCGGGCGCAACGTTCTCATCGAGGGTACGGCGTTTGCGCTTCCGGGCGCTGCCACTCGAGTATGTCGACGAGTCGAGGCGGCGGGGACGTTCGAGTGGCATCCGGTCGTTGCTGGGAACAGGCTGCAGGACACCGCGCCGAGGAGGCGTATTCGTCGTCTGCGATGCTCGTGCACGTGGCTGGCTCTGTCTTGCTTTGCGACTGGGCGAGGGAGTCCGCGGGTGTCTGGCCATCAGCCTTGTCGTCGTGTTTGTCGTCGTCAACGATGGGCCCGACGCTGACCCGACCTCCGCGGATTGCTCAGCCGCCGGGCGTGTGGAGACGACCAAACGCGGCCAAGCAACGGCTGACTAATTGGCCGGCATGACTGATGCATCCATGTGGTCATCCTTCGATGTGTTGCGCGCGTGCCGATTGAAGCAGACGCTCTTATCGACGCTCACTCTGCATCGACCACCACAGCGTCATGGCCAGCCGCAACCGCGAGCCCCTTCCAACCGACCCGGCCATTGTACCCGTCGCCGGCGACGTCCCGACGTTTGAAACCCGCGCCAACACCGACATCTTTCACATTCTCGGCGACGAACACCCGCGCCCACCGTCACCGCAACCGTCCTTGCGCACCACACGCGCTCCATGGTACAAGGCTCCTTCCCCGTTCTGGTGAGCACAGCGGCTCTGCTGTCAGGCAAGGTTGCCAACTAACATGCGCTCAGGCTCATTCCAGGCATGCTATTGTCCGCCGTGCTTATGGGCGCAACCATTGCCCCTCGTACCGAACTGTACATCAAGCTTGCATGCAATGAGTTGCGCCCCGACTATTTGCTTGTTCCTCCTCCCCTGCTCTCCTTCGTCGACATTGGCGAGCCCGTCCCGCCCACGCCAGACACACCGGTGTACATCCCGCCGCCTACGTCACCGAGAAAGCCCTCCATCCTCATCCCCGGGCCCAACAAGTTGTGCTCTACTGATCCCGGGGTATTGACCGCTGTTGCGAAGCTCTCCACTGGGATGACCACGAGTATGGGGATCCTAAGCTGTCTGACCACAGGCGCATGGTCTCAGGTTTGATATCGTCCCCTCACGTGTGTTTCTACATTCCTAATATACTTCGCAGCTCTCTGACCGCGTTGGCCGAGTCCGTGTACTTTCCCTGGCAGCACTCGGCGTCCTCTTCACGTGCGTAATCATGTGTACTAATCAACACTGGCCTTACTAATGTGTTCGTTTCAGCGATGTCATACTAATCCTCGTTGCTTTTTATGCCGAACATCCTCCCAGGGGGTTATCGCTTCCTTATCGTTGGTAGTGTGATAGATGGCGCGCTCGGAGGTGCGCATATAACCGCCCTTGTTCATGATGACTAACCCAGCAGTTGCCTTAAGGTTGGACAACCGCGTCAGCCACGGCGCATGCCTATGTTTCAGACACCGTGAGCGCCACCGCGCGATCCCGCATCTTTTCCTTCTTCATCGGCTCCCTATTCGTGGGCATGGCGGCAGGACCCACTCTCGGCGCACTCCTGATCCAGCATACAAACGACCTTCTCAGTATCTTTTACGTCGGCGCGGCACTTCACGCCACGAACTTTATCCTCTGTACTATTATCCTCCCCGAAAGTTTGACCGAAAAGGAGCGCCTCGCCGCAAAAGAGCGTTATAGCGCCTCGCAAGCTGCACATCAAGGCATTTTAAGTCGGCTCAGGGAGATGGTCATTGCCTTTTCTCGGCCACTCGTGGTGTTCATGCCAAAAGGTCGAAATTGGAATCTCATGCTTATTGGGATCGCCTACGGAAGCGCGATGCTCAACATGGGATCGTATGCATTCAAGTTTCAGTACGCGATCGCCACGTTTGGATGGGGTACCACCGAGCTTGGTTACTGGATGAGCATTATAGGGGTTGCAAGATCAATCCATCTGGTTGTGCTTCTTCCGCTATTCATCAAGTTGCTACACATAGTTTATGCTCGTATAGGAGGCCGCACACACACTCAACTCGATTTATTGGTTTCGAGGCTGTCACTCGCGGCCGAAGTTATCGGATATATCCTCTGTGCAGTAATCGTCGATCCTCTGACGTTTACGTTGGCCACTTGTTGGCTTGCGCTTGGAGGCGGATTCTCACCGTCTGTCCAAAGCCTTGCGCTTGCACTTTGCCAGGAACAGAACAAGGACGTGGCTAAACCAACCAATCCCGAATATAACGCAACTACTGACGAAGGTCGACCTTCATCCCCTGCTGCGCCTGTATCCGAAACAGGTCGCTTGTTTGGCGCGCTCTCAGTTCTTCAGTCCCTCACTCTCAGATCATCGGCCCGTCGCTTTTCGGAGCGGTCTTCGTCAGCACCATTGAGGTTGCGCCTCGTGCTATTTTCTGGACTAGTGCGGCCTGCATAGCTATAAGCTTGGCTGCTCTCGCCATGGTTCGGCTCGACATTGGCACGGAGCAAGCCAGAGAGCAGGGGCGGGACGAGGAGAGTCGACTTTTAGGGTAATCTGTCTATATAGAGTGTAGCTTAATTGAAACTCGACTGAGGGTGGGGATAATAGTAGTATCGAGACCCCACGTGGTTTCCGGACAGATAAACCGATCTCATATTCATTACTTTCTTATATATGTGTATTGACCATACTCGTTCATTATATTTATCTGTTATAGCGTTTCAAACTATTAGGGCCATACTTTTTGCGGCGAGATGCCATGCGTGAGCCGATGTGATGCCGAGTTACTCGGAAACTAATGACGTGAATAGGAATTCAATGCGAATCGGATCGGTCGCCATTGATTCCGAAAGTACTCGGGGCAAAATCCTTCCAATTTTTCTTCACGCCACACCCGCTTTTCCAACGCATACAGCCAATTCTGCTTCTCAACCTGTTTTCTGAGGCTAAATTGGTACACATCCATGTATATAGAGATTTCAGAATGAATATATATTTACGTTCGTATAACAGGAACAGACGCCAAGATCGCCGGCGAAAGATAGGCTTTTAAGCAAGAGAAAAAGGCAAAATAGCCGACGGCACTTTGATGATGATGACGTCGGTTAGCCACCGCTTGTTCTTGTGACCAAGCCAGGAAAGTTCTCGTCGTACGGGGACTGACTAGCACAATAGCCACAGAGTTAATTGTGATGTCATCGTACGGCGTTCCACAAGCATAAAATTCGCACCATCAACGGGGTGCTTTACCCAATCGTTACTCATACACACTACCCACTCGTACCCTAACTCATGCGTAGCAGCTCACCAATCACGCGTACGCGGATCGTCGACATGGTCAACGCGGGGCAATCCAGCCGCGAGGTGGCAAAAGCAGTCAAACGATCCCACTCGACCGTTTCCCGAATCTACAACCGGTACAAAGCCGGCCAGCTCGATTTCTACCATGACAAGCCAAAACCGGGCAGACCTCGAAAGTTGAGCCCAGCCGATTTGCGATTCATGGCTTCGTTGGTCGCGAGGGGAAAGGTTGAGAACCCCGTCCAGCTCCGGAGGGACTATTTCCCCAGTGTTTCGGTTGAGTGTTGGGAGGGGGCTAAAGGAGGTTGGTGTGCCCCAGAGCGAGTGGCGTCATCCGTGGCCAGGCGGGCCGAAAGCGTTCGGGGAAGGTGAGAGTAAACGGAGTTTCAAAGTGATTGGGAATGGAGGTCTCATCAGTCTTTTTCGTTCCTCGCCTTTGCGCCGCTTGATATACCATCCACATCTCCTGTACCCTGCTTGCGTGTGTATTACGATATTTTATTCATGTATCTTGAAGGCTCGGCAAAAAAAGAAGCGGGGGCTAAAAGGGTACCAGCGCGTTCAACCTCGGAGCCTGCGACGCTCGTGTAAGCTTCAGGTTCTTGAAAGAATTCTCCCTGGCTGTGTTGCCTAACCGGACCTCTTTGTTTTGTCTAATCATTGGTGTGGATACAATACTCTAGTCACTTCCATGGGTTGCAGATGCACTCGCTCTGGGGATCCACTGACAATCCATTGCTACTATCCGACTGTCCTGTAAGGCTTCAGTGGTAATTCTAATGGTATTCTGAAAAAAGATTCGAGCTCGCGGTTCGCCATTGGCTTTAAGGTGAACGGAAAAATATACGCCCATGGATCCGTATTTCGCATATAATTTGCCATGAGAATGTTATCAGACAAACGCCCTTCAAAAAGATGAAAGTACTGACGCATATATCCTGGATCAGATGTCTCATACCCGATCCATTAAGCACTACGGCGAGTCGGACACCGGCCATTCGGGCGACTCAGGTATGAGTTATGCGGTAGGCAAAATACAAAGAAGTTTTGGGGGTTGGGGTACATCGGGCAATTGGGACTCAAACTCCCTGGTTCGACGGCACTTGGGGTGGGTGGAGGGCCAACCGTTGTGTGTTTGGTGCTTGGAATTTCTATTTCGGTGAAACTTGACAAATCGCGCAACTTGAAAATATTATAGATAAGTAGGATTGGTTTGAGCACACATTTTGGTCCTAAAACGTTCCATGTGCCTATGGTCTATGAATCTAGTGGTGACTGTGGCATCATTTAACCATTTGATATCACGGCGATGGCGCTGATGCATATGTAGATTGACAGTCAAGCGAAACGGGTTGAGTTAGGTTAGGCAGCGAGGGAGAGTCCTTTCAAGAACCTGGTGCTTACACGGAGGTTACTGGGTTCTGGTGGTTCGAACGCACTCCGGTTAGCTCTTTTTCTAACTTGAACCTGATTAGTCGTCTGTAGTCGTTTTGTCTGATTATTCTCTATTTCCTCCTGATGTAATGCACATTCCACTTAATCTTTAGATCCACGAACGGAATCTATGCCCATTGTTTCAGACCCTTCTCTTACGAAGGTTATGTAATATGGCCGCTGATTTGTATAGTCTTGACGGTCATCTTGTGTTAAAACCGACTCCGGCGCCGAAGCCAACTCGTCCCGAAACGTGTTCGTCTTGGGCTTCCTGTTGGTTCTACATCCCTTGATTGAAGCGTCTGGTTCCGATAATCAGCCCGGCTTATCTTTGGTCGAGCCACCTTCAACTCGCTTGCTCTTCACCGATGGGCCTGCGAGACACTCCTCCTCCTGCCGTGGTGGAATACGCACCTGCGGATCCTAACATTGTTCCCGCTGCGGACGCTCCACTGATTGACCCCGACGTGTCGCCCGACGTTTTTGGAATTACTGGACGGGCGGGCGGGGAGGCGACCCCAGAAATAGACACAATACCTGCTAATCGTAAACCATGGTACAAAACGCCGTCGGTTTGGTGGTGCGCTATTTTGTTGTTGTCAGCCTCGTACGATTTTTGATTTCGTGGGTTACAGGCTTTTACCCATTACCGCCGTATCAGCTATGTTTCGAGCTTCGACTATTGCTCCCCGCGCAGAGCTATTCATCAAGTTTGCCTGTGACGAGCTCCGACCTGAATATCGTGTTGACGCCTCGCGGTGGAATAGCACGACCAAGCACATCAGCCAATCGAGCGCGATAGAGGTTCCTATCACCTATTTACCCCAACCTGGACAAAAGGAGTCGTTAAATACAACGCTTCTTCACCCAGACAAGCGATGTGTTCAGGATAAAGAGGTTCACAGAGCTGCCGCCAAGCTGTCTGCTGGCATTACTAGTGCACAAGGGATGCTAAGTGTCCTAACCATAGGCTGGTGGACGCAGGTCAGACGATTGCGGCCTCTTTGCCAGCCTTTTCTAACCAACTCTGATACATCCAGTATTCGGATCGTGTAGGGAGAACCAGGCTACTTGCCATTTCTGCCGCGGCTGTTTTGATCACGTCAGTGAATAGGCAAGAATGCTTAACAAATCTCTACATTTATTATTATTACAGAGACGCGTTGTTATTCTTGGTCGCTTTTCGAGCAGATTTGGCCCCTGGAGGTTACAGAATTCTTATTCTTGGTGGCGCTATCGATGGACTAGCTGGAGGTAACTCCAGTTTCTTCATGCCTTTCAGTCATATCTAAACAATCGGATAGGTTTCTCCGCCGTGGTGGCCGCGGGGCACGCCTATGTGACTGACTGTTCAAGCCCTCTTACTCGGTACGACTATACTATCGCTTAAGTTGCATTTGGCTCATGGTAGTCTAGCTCTCGGATATTCTCATTTTGGACTGGTGTAGTCTATGCAGGAGGGGCCCTGGGTCCAAGCCTTGGGTCCCTTCTCAACCGCTACACCAACGATTTATTATCAACTTTTTACTTGTGCACAGCGCTGCACGTAGTTTACGGGTTTCTCGTATTCTTCGTCGTCCCGGAGTCATTGAGTGTCGAGGCCCGCGACAAGGCGAAGGAAGCCTACGAGTCTGATATGACCAGTCATTCACAGGGCATATTCGGTTCACTGTGGAGGTTAACCGGGTTCATCCGACCACTCGGAGTTTTTATCCCGAAGAAAATCAGAGAGAACGATAGCTGGAGTGCTCGAGATTGGAGTCTTACTTTTGTTGGTGTTGCAGCTGCAGGGGTCGCTTTGAATACGGTACGAAACGAACACGCCCACATCATTTGAAACACTAACACTTTGTAGGGATCATACCACTACAAGTTTCAATACGCGCTGAAGACATTCCATTGGAACTCAGTTCAATTAGGTTACTGGCTCAGTCTGGTCGGATTTTGGCGAGCGGTGCACTTGACCATCGTTTTGCCGCTTATTCTGAAGGCCTTATATGCTCGAAGGGAGCGGATAGCTAACGGGGAAGATCTTGGCGATGAGGAGAAAGAGGCAGATGTCAAAAGAACAGACCTCCTAGTCGTTCGAGCATCGCTTGCCGTCGACTTGGTCGGTTATATCTTGCTGGGAATTGTTACCAGCCAGAATCCGTTCATTGGGGCAACTGTCATTTTATCTTTCGGAGGCGGATTTGCTCCGGCAAACCAGAGCCTCGCGTTGGCACTTGCCCACCCATCGGCTCGCGTGGCCCGGCGCAACGCCTCCGCTGGAAAACTATCCACTCCTGCAAAGCGAGAAGTTGGTCGGCTGTTTGGCGCTTTAGCTGTTATTCAGGCTCTGGGCTCTCAAGTTGTTGGCCCAGCCATATTTAGCGCAACGTTTGTTGCCAGCATAGGTTCTCATCCTCGGGCCATTTTTTGGGTATCAGGCGCTATCATCGTGTTGGCACTTTGTGCTCTCAGCGCGGTCCGCCTGGACAGGGATGCTATTCGTAGATCTGAGGCATCCATTGAGGAAACACCGCTTTTGGGATGATTTGGTCGTTGCCATTAGCATATAGTTAGACAGAGCTTAGAATATACCCCAGTGTAATAACGAGCTTGTGCTGAAACCATCATTTGTTGCTATTTGTCCCATCTCGCGTTTCGGGTTGCGCAAAACAGTCCGAGAACCGCCACAACAACGCATAGCCCTGCAGGATCTTGGCTGGACTGTGATGGCATTTGCCAGACAAACTCTCCCACAACCCAATCAGAACACTCATGAACTCAGATACTCTAGAAACCAAGGCTTTTCTTGGGTCTCAAGACGATGACAACGGCAAGGAACAACCTGGAGCATCCGCTTATTCTAGTCGTGATAATCTTGACGGCGACCGATCGGGTCACACAGACAACTCGGCACCCGCAACCGAAATAAAACCAGAGCCTTTTCAGAAGCGAAAGGCCTCACCTTGGTGGTCAGTTGAAGCGCGTCGCGGCAAGAATGTTCGCTACACTCACTAGCCAACATCAACTACAGGCTCCTCCCAATTGTCACTATCACGGCGTTGCTCTACGCTGCGACGATTGCCCCTCGAACCGAATTGCTCGTCAAACTGGCATGCAATGAGTTACATCCTAACTGGGATCTCGCGTCCAATGCAACGGCTCTTGAACACAACACGACAAGTTCTGCTTTTTCGCATACGATCCGACAGCTGCCAGCGCCAGCGCAATTTGCACATCACTCGGCCTCGATTTTCAGCAAGCGTTCAAATATGGAAACACCGGGTACCAACATCATGTGTTCGGACGATGTCGCGGTTCAAAAAGTGGTGGCCAAACTGAACACAGCTATCTCAACCACTTCCGGTATCTTGAGCGTTCTCACAACAGGATGGTGGACACAGGCAAGTGGGCCCCACATGACTTGTACCCGGCTCTGACTCTTGCCCTAGCTATCTGATAGAGTGGGGCGCGTTAGAATCCTCATAATCACAGCTCTCTCCGGCACAATGGTGTTCGTATATCTTCCGCGAGTATGCCCGTACTATTCTAACATGAGTTGTAGCGACATCGTCTTTGTGCTTGTTGTGCGTAACTCTGAGCGGTTTCCCAGTGGGTATCACCTTCTCGTTTTAAGTAATATGATAGACGGACTCTTTGGAGGTAAGTACTGCTGTTTTCGCATCCGGACTATGTAACTCAGATTTTCAGGATTCTCCACTGCTATTGCCACATCACATGCATATGTCAGTGACTGTGTGCCGTCTACCGAGCGGTATGTTTCAGTATTATAATCTATCTCAGTCGCGTTAGCTAAACTACTTTGGATCCGATAGATCTCGCTGGTTTTCTCTCTGGTCAGGTATCATATTCGGCGGAATGGCTTTCGGCCCAAGTCTTGGCTCCTTCATCAGTGGCTACAGCGAGAACATCATGGTTATATTCTATTTCATGGTAGCTTTCGACTTGGTCTACGTCGTCTTTGTTGCATTCGTACTGCCAGAGTCGATGAGCCCGGGGGCCTTGCGCAAGGCATCAGAGTCCAGGGAACACGCCGCATCTCAGCCTGCCTCAGCCTGGTGGAGGGGAATGATTGGCAAACTGATCACAGTCATCGCCCCTCTCACTATGTTTTTCCCTCGTGTTGTTTCGAGGTCAGGTGGAAGGAAGCGGTATGATTGGAATCCTGCATTCATTGGTCTAGCGTATGCATTACATGCAACGAACTCGGTGAGTGCTTAGTGTTGCATAGCGCTTGTTCTTGATTGCCTATTTATTCCAAGGGTTCATATAGCTTCAAGTATCAATATGCGATTAAAGCGTTTGCTTGGAGTTCCACACAGATGGGGAATTGGCTCAGTCTGCTTGGCTTCACCCGCGCCCTTCACCTAGTGATAATACTCCCTCTGATTTTAAAGGGGATTCACTGGTATCGTGAACGCAGCGCATCCAAAATGGGCTCGCGAAGCACCGATGTCAATAACAAGGCCAAGGCGGTTGACCTCTTAGTTGCTCGAACCTCACTCTTCGTTGATGTCTCTTCGTATACTGCAAGTGCACTCGTCACTACTTCGGCCGCTTTCGTGGGAACCACTGCACTGTTATCATTTGGAGGAGGGTATCCACCAGCTATTCAGAGCCTTGCTCTTGCCTTGACCCAAAAACCTTCCTCGGAGCCCCCGCAGAACATCAATCCTACTACAGACGAACCACGCTATGAAGCAATTACTATGGACACATCTTCATCTGACGACACGGGTCGCTTGCTCGGCGCGATGTCCGTGGTATATGCACTCTGCTCCCAGATTCTTGGCCCGAGTTTGTTCGGTATGACCTTTGTAGCCACAGTTGCATCTCTCCCCCGAGCAATATTTTGGCTCTCCGCCGGGCTTAATTTTGCAGCCTTCTCATCTTTGTTGCTTGTTCGTCTTGCACCGACGGGCGGTGACAAAGAAAGTGACGCAGAATACGTTCTGTTGAATAACATGGAGGATTAAAGTTTGCCACTTGATAGACTAGTATGGATGTTCGTATTAACCAATAGTTGCCTTTATTTTACTTACTTCACTTTGTCCTCTATTTATTTTGGTCACAATTAAATCAGTTTAATACCCATAATTAATACAGAGGCCACACCACTACGGCGAGTCTGATTACTTGGAATAAATAAAACCGAGTTGGTCCATCTCATCGCCACTTTGCCCGTACGTCCCTACGACCCCAAATCCAGAAGGTGCAGCTGCGGTTGCGCAATCGCTTGTGGCCGTGCCAGCAGATACTGTGCGTCCGGTGCTAGTAGTAGCCAGTGCATAAAAGTTGCGGGTTTGGCCATTGCGTTGCCCCCAGCACAATTTGACCGACGTAATCGTTTCTCCAGAAGCCAAGTTGAGTGTATTGGCCGTTCCGCCAGATCCTCCGTGAGTAAACGAAGCACCTGAAGTGTAATTGATAGCAATGCCATCAAGACGGGAGGCACCTCGAAGAGTGATTGATGCAACTTTGGGGGATGCAGGAAGGCTTGGAAGGTCGTTGAACCACGTACTGCAATAAGTACGTTTGTGTGAATATATGCGCACATATCTGGCCTGAAGAACGCTGACGTACCCATGCGGACCTCCATACAAGTCACTTTGGCGTAGGTTCGATGGAAGAGACCAGGCAAACTCAACACGAATAGGGTTGTGGTCCGTCAAAGTGGCTAGGTCGGTAGACAAAAAGCGCGATGTATCATAGTAGAAGCCTTTAGAGGTAAGCGTGATGAACTTCGAGCCGCGGAAGCTGATTAAAATCGTGAGCATGAAGTTGTTGCATGTATCGTTAGGCATAGCTCACAATACTTTGTCCACAACTTCGCATTTGATGTCAGTGGGGACTCCAGTTGGGCATAACACTGCATTTGCACCAGCAGCAGGAGCAATGCCGCCGATAGCTTGTACCCAGGCGTCCGTCATACCATTTTGAGTGGAAAACAAACGAATGTTATCTAGGGCACTAAATGAGTGGTTTAGCTTGGCTTACCAACGAAGAAGTTTTATGTTCTGGCTCACCGTGTATAGCGCGAGTTAGTATCTCCGTAAACAATAACAGCATTGCCGGCGGAGTTGGCGTTGATGTAATCTGCCACCTAAGGTAGAAAATCTTAACCACCTTCCCTCATATCTCTCATGCAATGGTCTAAATCACACCTGCTTGATGTTAGCTGTGCGAGCGGCCTCGTCTCCGGCTTCGGTCCCGGCGTCGGCATGCAAGTTGATTAAGTCGATGTAGACACCCTCATCGATGCGAAGCCGCATGAAAGTAAATCCCTATCAGAGACGCGTTTAAAAGTGTGGTCAATCAAGGAGCAAAGATGTGAATGACCTTGGGCGTCAAGCAATCACTCTCGGATGCATTGCTGCATGTATCCCATTTGATTCGGTCGAAGTCAACCCAGTTGTACTTTGAAAGGGTATTAAGGCCTGAACCAAACGGCACACCGCCGGATGTAGCCGTACGATAAGGGTGATTGTCGTATTGATAGAGAGTGGCGTGATAGTTAAAGTCCTAAATGACAGGCTTTTAATGATATATTAAATTGTGTAGAGTAATCGCATACCTCTTGGACATGAATCACATCGTAGCTATACTTTGCAAAATACTAGTTGTACGTCAGTTAAATCAATCCAGAGTGTGTTAAGGTTAAAATTATACAACCTGTCCGATCAACATGGTATTGGTTGTCTTATCACCGGATTCGCCATTTCCGTTGAGGATCTCAGGGAGCCCAGCGACATTCATGGACAGTACATTGAAATTACCGGATGCGGCAGAAGCTCGCTTTGATAGACCTGAGGCCGGTGCGGCCAAGCTGAGTAACCCGCCGTGAGCGACAAGTAAAGCTGCGACAGATGCGGCCAGCATAGCAAAAGATCGCAAAAAACTCAAGATAATATGTAGCTAGGGGGTAGCTCAGGCTCAAGACAAAACTGGTTACCGGGTATTTCAAGGTTGAGCTCCAGGGAACCTCCCGGTATCCGACACAGGTACGCATGGCTGTTGGCTCGCTAGAGTCTTGCTTCGAAGGCGGAGACGCTGCTGCACGTGTCTGAGTATCGGCCAGGAATGATTGGGAATGGCGGGCCAGCGTCCGGAATTGGAAACTGCGGGAACGAGCAAGCGCAATCGCAGGGCTTCCTCAGACTTGCATCGAAATAGCGAAGCTGCACTCACGCGTGAACATGTCTAAAAATACTGAAAATGGATGCACATGTGTACGCACGCCGCATAGAAGCCCAGATTGCTCTCGTTCGAACCTGTCCGGCAGGCAAAGCCGTAGGCCGTAGATGAAGCAGTCTCAGAAGCCTCTGAGCGCGTGTCCCCGTTGCTTTGGATGATAGCCAAACGCTCGGGCTTCACTCCGGACGTTTGACCCACTCCGTACTCGGACTGTGCAGATCCTGGGACAAAACTACTCATGACGCGCGGTAGGTGGCGCAAATCAGGTGAGAGACAATGAAGCGCTCGATGCACGCGAGATCGGCGGCATCAATTTGGTTGTACTCGACAATCATAACCTCAATCTCTGCAGGAATTGGCCCCAATATAATTGCCTCTACGATACCTCTATCGAATATACCGCCATGTTCTCTCGACTTACTCAAGAAGATAAGCTGGCCTTTTTTGAACTCCTTGACGAGTTGGTGTAAATAAAACAATAACATACAATCACTCATTGATATGGTCTTTTCGCACTAGGTATTTCGAAAGCCGCCCCCATCTACTTTCCCAAGGCGCAGGGCATGCTGATAATCCGGATGTATCTCAGCCAGCAGCCATCGCCGCGACTGCTGTGCACCGGACGATGGCGTCAAACCCACAAGCGACCGCCAATATCATATCTTCGGGTCTGAAGAGTATCCCCAAGAATAGCCAATACGGCGCCGTAAGCAGTTGTGGAAAAACAATGCTCACTCACTAACACAACTATTAGGCTAGCAATCCGTTAATTGCGAATGCCGCTGGGCGGCTTGCCGCTAGCGGCATCGCGTCTTCGTACAACAGCGGCTCCACCGCACAAGTTAAATCACCTCCAGCACCACCAAGGAGAAACATAGGAGGCGGCGATGAGCCTAGTTTCGAAAGGGCGTCGCCATCGCCATCAGGCCTACTGTCGGGAAAGGCAAGTCGGCAAAAAACCGTGGTTACAATTACTCTATCTCACAACGAGGTATACTGACAGCGACTTGGAGACGTCGACACCTCTTCAATAAAATCAATGTTTACTTCCTCGCTTAAGTCCGCAAAGCCTGCGCCCTCGCCCGTACCAACTATGCCTCCACCAGCGTTTGGTGGTCCGAAGCATAATTTTGCCCCTCCACCGGTCCGCCGTGCTCCAGCCAATACATCACCAGAGGGCGGCGCGGTCGATAATACTGAAACAAGGGTGAATAGACAGCCAAACGAAGATCTTGCTCCGCTACGACGGATGCCAAGCGATCATGCACTAAGAGGAGCAGCCACACTTAACCCTCAACCTGCGCATGGAGAACGAGCAGAGGCGTTGTATAGCTATACTAGCGAGGTAAGTGTCTTTAGCAAATCGTCTCCATCTAAATGCTTAATTTGGGTACCACAGGACCGGGAGACCTCAATGTGCGCCAGGGAGACAAGTTGATCATCACCGACCGGACGTCAGATGATTGGTGGACTGGTGAGATGAACGGGCAGAAGGGACTGCTCCCAGCAAGCTATGTGCGAATTCTGTAGTTTATGTTATTCGCTAGGTTCGTGTCTAAGTGAACGGCATGGATGGATAATTGTAACGTAATTGAGCGCCAATATGAAAACGCTTAGGAATTGCTGTGCATGCGCAGTCGTCGAATTAGTCTATAAAAAATCAAGCGTTTGTGAAAATATGCCAGCAGGAAATGGGTGCGATCCATCAAAGTCTAAGCCTGCCTAATTACGTTGTATATTGGGCGTCGAGGACGAACGACGCGTTAGCTCATATTTGATACAACAAGGCCTCAAACGATTGTATGCGCAAGTTCCTTCGCAAATACAACATCATTTGAGGTATCCTTCAGCGCGGAAATAATGATAAATAATGTGGGATGGGCTTTGGCTCTCTTTCTGTGGCTCAGCTGATACGCTCGAGCTCAAAATTAATGCCTTGAAGAATTTAGTGCCAGTATATGCGCACTTGGCAACTAGAGGGTGGTTTAATGAGTTGTTCCCCCTGGTTCGTAGTGCCACCCATAGCCACGGCGCTTGTCCTGGCTGTGTTGAATATTTGAAATCAGTCGATTGTGGGGAAACTGACACGTCGTTCACAACGTCGCAGTGCTATGTGAAGATCTATTTAGAGCTCACTGCAGTTCCAGCTTGACGTAAAACACACTCGTCCAACTAGATGCCGACTCACAGCTCAATCGCATATGGTCTGGCACCTCTCTCGCTTGCCATTGTCCTTCGACCACTTCTCCCAGGAGCTGGTGGCCCGCTCCCAGCCTTGTCGGCGTCCGTAGGATTCGCGGGGCTGGCACTTTCTTCGACTCTCATTCTGATACCTCTACTGGGGGATGCATTCAAAAAGGCTGGATTTCAAGGGAAGGATCTGCTTAAGAAAGACGGTCGATTCATGTATGTGTACCTCTAAAAATAGAAAACCTACGGCTAACCCAACTGAAGACCTGAATGCGCGGGATTGATCTGTGCCTCGGTTTACTGCTCGCTACTTATCCTATTTATTCCATATCCATTTTCGGACGTCTTTGCGAAATGCAAGCATGCATCCCTCGAGGGCCTGGCGTGCGGTGACTTTCCACACAACAAGGTTCGTGCCTTTATTCCCTTGGTTATTCTGGGAAGTCAAACGTGCGGTTTAGCTTGCTGTTTATCTTGCTGCAATTTTAACACTCTTAATGGCAACGTTACTTGGGTTTCTGGACGACATCTTCGATATTCGATGGAGGCATAAGCTACCAATCCCCCTTGTCGCGGCTATCCCACTCTTGTTGGTCTATTATGCTGAGAATGGTCAGACCGACGTTGTTGTACCTATCCCTCTGCGTAGATGGCTCGGAGGGGGTTTAGAATTAGGTTGGTCGGGTAGATATATTGATTGGACGAGCTTAACGTAACATGCTCCCGCAGGGCCGCTATATTATTTATACATGGCTCTACTCTCTACCTTTACAACTAACAGTATCAATATTCTTGCAGGAATGAACGGAATCGAAGCTGGCCAAGCCCTCGTAATCGCTGTGTCCGTTGCGTTGAACGACCTGCTCTACCTTCCATGGTCTTTTCGCCTCCAAATCGGCTCACTTGAACTTGGTGGTGTATATGGGGCGGGCTTGGCACATGGAAGTGAATTGCTCGTTGAGCGCCATTTGATGAGTTTATATTTTATGTTGCCATTAATTGGTGTGTGCAGCGGTCTTTTGTGGCACAATTGGTAAGTCTGATGTCGGCTTTGCAATATGAATGGTTTCTAAGTACACAACGCATCACTAGGTACCCTGCTCAAGTGTTCCCCGGGGATACCTTCTGTTACTTTACGGGCATGGCTTTCGCGGTCGTCGGTATCAACGGTCATTTCAGCAAGACATTACTCCTATTCTTCATCCCTCAGATATTCAACTTCATCCTTAGCTGCCCTCAGTTGTTTGGACTTGTTCCCTGCCCAAGGCACAGATTACCCAAGTTCGTGCCCAGTTTTAGGCATTGCGCAAGTCGGCTTACATTCTTGCATAGAATACACCCAGAGAATCCGAAACTGCTCGTTCCATCGACTACCGATTTTGATGAGAAGCCTGCTTCCAAAATCACGGCTACCACCCTACATATTTTGTCGGCGGTTGGGCTGACGAGAATAACCTATGCTCCGAGCACCAAGCAAGCAAACGGAGGTTCGTCGAAACCAGCCTTGCGGCGACGAATAGCCAGTTCCACCAACCTCACCCTCCCGAATGTGCTTTTGTACACATTTGGGCCCATGTCCGAGCCTACGCTCGTGAGGGCAGTGCTGGGGATTCAAATGCTGGGTACGATTTTTGCGTTTGGCGTGAGGTACGGGTTGGCAGGGCTACTATATGACGGAGACAGACGGTAGATTCTTTTGATATGTACAAATCAAGAATTTATCAACGTTAACGCGCTCATTGAGTATTGTTGTACCGCTCGCGGGCCTATCAACCAAAATGAGCACGGAAGAACCTTGGGAGCGGGTTATATCATACCGAATCACGAGCCATTTCCCTATAGCCTTGAAAGTTGGTAACTTCTTTCGCCTTGCTCGCGCCCAAACCAACACCCTGCTCGTATAGTGCGGTTTGCCTGAGGAGAATCTCATAAGGCTATACAAGGTGGCGCTGAATTCAACGACTTACACGGGGTCTACTCGTCCTTCTCCACTGGTACCCAGCCCAGCACCCTCACTCCAACCCATTTTCTTCAACAGCTTATTTCCGACGTTGTTCTCGTCCTTAGCGGGTACGACCGGTGGCGGGGGAGGTGGAGCGGGAGCAGGAGGACCTTCCGCCCATTTGCGCTTCTTATCAGCGGGCTCCGGCATTGGGTGGTCGGGCTGGCGTAGGGCGATACGGCGCTCAGCGGCACGATCTCGATACTTGGGCTGTTGACTTTCGTCTGTCGACGCTGGGGTTACAGGCGTCTCCCGCGCGCTTTCGATTTTTGCTTTAGCTGCTTCGCATAACTCCGGTTTGCTCAAATTAGTCTAAATATGAGCGTGGTTAGCAAAAGAGCAAAAGTTAAGCTGGACGCCTACTTTATGAAGTGTGGATTCATTGCTGTGTCGCTTCAGCATCTCGACGGTCTTGAATTGCCTGGAGCAAAGCAGGCAAGTCATGGCATGGACATCACCGTATGGCAACTCCTCCGTAGTTGGGGTTGCTGCAGCGACTGGAGATGCGGCGGCGGGGTCCTGTGATCACATTGACGAAGAGCGTCATGAGCACGAGTATGAACACTTGAATCAAGAGTTTGGCGAGGGGAGGGATGATCACCGAAGACGAAGATGAGGACACAGAGGGTCCTTGTTCAGACGGGTTGGGCTTTTTGCCACTCAGTTCGCCCTGTGCGTTGTTCCATTTATTTATATTGCCAAAGACCTAGGGGAGACGGCTTAAGTCATCTACCTAAACGAAAGCTAAACTTCACTCACCTTCTTCCCCTGCATGAGCGGATTGGCTTTCCATATCGTAACTACCGAGCGTGGGATAGTTAAGCGGTCACTATAAACGTTGGTCAAAGGGCATACCCTTGGGTTTCGACGGGTCGGGTCCCAGCCCTTCCTCGATGGGCGTGTCATCGGCCCCAAATACACCTATACGGAAGTAGGAAATAGGTATGGCGATTCAGAGTTACTGGTACGACTTACCACTGCCGGAACGCTGCGTTCCAACTACAACTTTCTCGCCAGCGGCAACAGAGGCTTTATTCAGACTCAGTGAGAGTGGTTTAGAGAGTAAGGGCATCGTTGACGGCGCTGTAGTGTCTTTGGTGTCTGACAATACGGTAAGTCCAGCTGATTCCGCGACTACGGATATAGTATGAGTAGATGCACCTAAATTCATTAAATAAATAAATAAACTTACGCTTCTGAGCTAAGTTTTTCGACTTTTCTTTCTTCTTCTCCTTCTTCTTCTCGCCCTCAGTGTTTGCCGTCAAATTGGCGATTGTATCCTGATCAACTTGGAACTCCTGCACTTCCACAAAGGCAGACTGATCCCAATAGGCACACCATCCCGAATCCGAGCCTCCAATGGCGGGGGTGCAGATGAGGCTGTACTCATCTGGCGGTCGATCCTCCAAAGGCTGGAAGGACGCAGGATGTGCGAAAGATGCGGCAGTGGCCCTCGAACCAATTCTAAATCCTGATGGGTGAAGTTCCGATGACAGGGTAGCAGCAAGCAACCGAGAGGCGGCCTGTTAGATAGTTAGTCTAGCGAACTAGTGGATAGGTGTATATACTTACGATATTGCTAACGTATTCAACAAAAGCAAATCCAAGACTCGCTTTAGAGAGTCTATCTCGAGCAAGCATCACCTTACGAGCTCCCTTCAAACCGTTACCCTGAGGCCCGGCACAAGTTTTAATTGCGTCACATATTTCGTCGAGTGTTGCAGCAAAATCGACACCACGAAGTAGCACAACTGGGGCCTGAGTGTTGCCGATGTCGCGAGTCCCATCATTGTGCATTCGATTACCAGCTGGCCCACGAGGTTGAGCACTCTGAGAGAAGTCAATTTTGACACGTCGTCCGTTTTCTTCGGAGTATCCTTGAGCCAGTTGTGAGGCTTTAGGTGGTACGTAAATAAACGGAAAGTTAGGCTCTACAAATGCACGAGCAGTCTCCGGAGATGCAAACTCGGCAAACCCAAAGCATTTGGATAGCCCTGAGTGGTATTTCAAGAGAATGTCACACAACTTTCGAGTAAGGCATACCAGTGTTCCTGTCCCGAATAATGGTTACACTCGTTGGATACGCGCGGTGCGTAGCAAGAAAAGCAGTAAGCTGACAGATGATAAGGCAGTAAGTCGATGTGTTTTTGGATCTGCGAACGCTTACGTCTGTTTCATTAAATTCTTGGTCAAGTCCGAGAAATATAACATGAGCGCTAAGTTCGCTAGGAACCATTCTGCGGTGGTCTCGCTTGGTCCGATCATATGCGCCCTCTTCACGGCCTCCACCATTTCCTCCTCCGGTTCCACCATATTCTTCTGTTGTATATTCTTCGTAATATCCGCCATGGTCCCAGCTGTGACTCTCTCCACCTTGAGCCTTGTCATCCCTGGCCTATTAAATGTTGAGGTTCAGCGCACGGCAAGCAGGGCGAGGGAGTTTTTAAGAGCGGACATCATGGTATTCAGTACGTCGCCGCTTGTGATCGCTCTCCTCCCAGTGGCGGTCGTCCGAAGGATCCTCGCGCCACTTGCCCGACCCTCGTGAATTATCTTCACGCCAATCCCGTCGTTCATTTTCTCTCCATTGGCTGTCATGGTACCCCATTATGGGTGGTTCAGTAAGAGCGAGATTAGGCGCGGTTGGTTGGCAAGATGAATGTCGTGGTCAGGTTCAGGACCAGTAAGAATTAAGGGTCTCATTTGCATAGGGCTTAGGACCCTTAAGGTCACGTGGTTGGTCTTGCCTTGGACACATATTTAACTTCCTATAAGAGCACAAGGGCGAACCTCACAGAAGAAACAAAACAAAATACAAAAAAGCAGTGCAAAACAACAAGTAGGACGCGGAAAGCGATAACCAGCACAAGATACGTCAACAAAAGGGGAGGGGAGGCCAGACAAGAAGCGACAGGCAGAAACATCGCGTGATTAAATTTGGTGCCCTCCGCAACCGCCTCATGCCCATCTTTCATCGTATCTATATCTTATTACCAAGTTTACGCATATACACGCTCCGCACACATTGATATAAGTTTCTTGGTAATTGCGTGGGCATGCAATGGTTAACTTCACCACTGCTTAGTTTGAGTAAAACACAAATATTTCAGTCTATGGAAAAGACAACAGAGTTTGGGTTACATACACCATCCGGAAGCACCGAATCGACACGGCTGGGTTCCCCATGAAGTGTGTGTATTCTTTACCGAGCTCATTCTTAGCATGATATGAGAGCTTGATCTGTATAGCGTTTTGTTGACTGACTAAAACACGCCGTACCGCAATCGAGGGCCAGATGTTAAAGGAAGATTCCATATACGCTGCATATCTATAATTAATCTGACATATTCAAATGCTGATGAGAGGTACAAATGTTGTCTAACCCCACGGAACTCGCGAGACCTCTTTTGACAATACTTCGGGGCTGGTGGCTTGAGAAGGCTCCACGCTTCCCATTAGCTGAGGAGAATTGATAAAAGATTTAGATGGGGCATCTTTAGCATCAACCTCAAATAATGTCGGGGTCGAATCGCATGGACAACCACACCCAGAGGGGCAAGTTTTGATATTAGCTCGTATTCGCGTCCAGCAAGCCATGTGTGTGATGTGCATACACAAGAGGCACGGCTTAATAAGGCCTGTATAATACGAATTAGCTGAAGCTTCGCCGAGCATGGCTATATACCTACCTCTAGCAGGCAGCCTACAGACCGTACACTTCATGGAAGATGACCAGTTATGGTTGTGCGCACATGTTCCAAATGGACGCTGTCCGTCGGAGGTTGCACCACATTCGATACACGATCTTTCGACTGAAAGGATCTTCCCAATATCCTGGAAGTTATCTTGTTGCTCTATTTTGGGCTGTTGGAGACTTGGTACAGCTTTCCGCACTTCTGTACTCTTATGGTGCAAATTCCATTGAGCCAATAGGTTGGCGTAGGCGGCTATATGTGCATAGTATTGACTACTCATAGTCGGATCAACAAATGGAACCATCGTTGGTCTATTCGAGAATGGGCTTGAAGCACAATTAGGCTTGCATGATTGAATATACTCACAAATCTTCCTCGTCGTGCTCAGCAGGGCGATAGCCAACAGAGACGAGTTTTGAGCTGTATAGAGGCTTCGTCGGAGGAGCCCGTGCAACCATGGAGGATCTTCGGTGGGGGGCATTAAAGTGAACACTAAGTCGGGCAGATGAGACATCCGAAGGTGCCCTGCCCGAAACAGACGAGTCTAATGTGGCAGTACTCATCACGGATTGTCTCCGCTTCACCGCATCATTGGACGAAGGAGCGGCGGTTGGTGCGACAGACGGGGGTGGAGCTGGCGAACCGGTTAGCCTTCCTCCACCTGGTACAGGTATTGATGTAACCGCCTGGAAGAGTCGCATGCCGGCACCAGTTCGCGTATTGCTTGTATTATCGCTCTTAGTTGACGCATTTATTGCCGCTTGAAGGTCTGGCATCGAACCTAATCGAAAGCGGCTATTGAGATAACTATGCCAAGAGTGTTTCGAGTTGCCGGAAGAAGAAAGGGACTGGCTAGCAGGCGAAATGTTGGCCACGGAGGTACTTTTCTGCCAAGTAGGTGAATCAGTTGCTGCTTGTCGTTGAGGGCGCCGCCTGAGACTAAAATAATCGATAGATATCCTGATAGGGGCGGATACAATTCCTATGTTATTTAGATCCCGGCGTGGAACGCGTACTATTAGTGTTAGATTAGGCCCAATCTTATCATACGCATCACTTTTAGCGATCCTACCTCGGGGTCCTGCTGCCATATCGGCAGATAGAAGAACGATTGAAAGCATAGCAAGCATCTGGACGTCTTTCAAGTTTGATAAATCGGTATACCTGGAGGAACCTGAGTTGAAGTTTTGAGCGTGTGCTGGGTACTCACAATTTTGAGACAATTTGTCTGGCGAGCGGATTGTGGCCCCATTGAACGCCCTTTGTAAGCTTCCTCGATTGATATCTGTTTCTTCTCTTCAAAGGCCCGCAAAGCTGCAGCCTTCGTATCCCCATGAAGCCCATGGTGTAGCGGTACCACATGTTGTAAGAGGACGCTCAACGTTTTCCAGATGCGCTCGTGGTCGTACCTCCCATGATTCCGAGCAATTTCGGCATTTGCCCGGCACATAGCAGCAGTATTCTTTTCCAGGACTACATAAGCTGCAGCCAGAGTAAGATCGACTGGGATCATTGCAGACACATTTTTGATTGTCACATATGAATGGACCGGCACCGAGAGCGGAGGTTTGTTACTCGAGTTCCAGGAATTAACCGAATCGGAATGTTTTGAACGCTTACAGCCAAATCTGATATATGAGTGTTCCTTTGGGTAAATATAAGATCTAGCACTCACAGACATTGACGTTCTTGCAAATAAATGGTCAGAGAAACGAAGGACGCCGGCCGCATCTCGGGGACGAGGCTGATCAACCAAAGACGGCGGCTTGTCTATAGATAGCTGAGAGAGGCCACGCAAGGCATGCGAAACGATCGCCGATGGTGCAAACGGTCGTATGCGGCTAGCACTTCCGGGGCCAGTACCTCGAGACCCGACCGATGGAGAGGGGGTGCGTTCGGTTTTGGCCACCATTGGAGGAGCGGCAGGGAAGAAGCACACAAGTTCGCCTACATCTATTTAGCAGGTGAATATACTTCGTTATGAAATACAATTACCGTTAGGTCCAAAAACGCCCTGGCATCGCCGTGGCATTGGGACGTTATCCGCGTGATTACTCAAGTGGGATACTAGTCCAGAGCGAGACTGTCTTTGTTCACCTTCATCTGATGAGTCTGAACCCGAACCGATACCTCGCAGAGCAAAAGAGCGGCCATGGACATCCGACATCCCGAGGAGGAATTTTAGGCATGGCTCAAGGCACGGCCGAGTATGCAAGCGAATCTTTCGCAGGCGACGTAGTATATATGCGCGCTCCTTGAGGTCAATCTCGGGGCTCTTTTCTAGCTCAATGGTAGGTATAGCAGAGCGAGCAAAGGAACGGGGGTATTCCGGAGGGAAATGGAAAGTTATGCGGATAAAACTGGTGCCGCTCTCGCCCCAAGGACCGTTCAGAGACACAGTGCACATTCGTTTTTTGGATACGTCGGTCTATAATACTATGTATCAACACAAAAAATGTTTTGGGAACAGAAGAACACTACCTTGATAAATTTGACCTTGTTTCCCAAGGACTTGCTCACCGAATATATCCTGTGTTCAAGATGATAGCTAGGTATATTGAGGGCGCTCAGTAGTTGCACTTACTCGTCTGCAAGATCTTCTGCGTCTCCTTCCTCATTTGCGTCCATGTCACCACTACGACTCAGGCTCCTCTCTGACCTTCCATGTGGCTGGTTCACCCGCTCAATGCTCGTCGCTCGGCTGCCTAGCATTGAGTTTTGACCGCTGCCGATTTCTCTCTCAACTTTGACACTTGACATCCAGAGCATCGGATCCATCCCGCTTACGCGCGCGCCACGAGTCATAAACCCAGTTTTGACTTTGGTCGTACGAATTTGACTTGGGTTGCGGTGGGGCGGGTGAGGGGTATTTGGAGTTGCCTTCACGTTAGACAAAGCGTTTCGAGGTCCAAGCGGTGCCGATAGCGATGGAATTACGGGTGTGTTAGGAGTGGTGGTTGGAGGAATTCGATAGGTCTCGTTGGAAGCCCCTCGGCGGGGCATGAGAACCTTGATAGGCGATCCTGGTATATGGCCGCAATCCTGTATAACTTAGTCATCGGGCAGGCCCGGACGTTCTGTAGGCACTTACCTGCATAGTTTGTGGCTCGATTGGCCATAACCTCAAGGTGTTATCCTTCGACCAGGTCACGAGCTGAAATTCACGATCATCTGCATCTCAGATCAGTCGGTGCTATTCGTGAAAATTTACGCAAAACCGAACGCACCAAATCCAGCGTCCAGTCCGCCTGCGCCTCGCCAAACGTATTCCTTCACTGCATCTTTATGTCCTTCAAATGTAATCACAAGTCTTGCGCCCCGAGGCATTTGTGGAGAAGTTTTATCTGAAGTCGTGTCAAACGCAAACATATCAAGGGCCGTCATGCCTCGTTGAGGTAAAGCTAGCACCCCATCTCCAAACGGGAGGTTGCGGGCACGCCAGACAGGGTATTGCGTCTCAATTTCGTTCTGAGGAGTTGGCTTATATTTCTCCTCAGAATCCAGGTTGATATTCCATAGTTTGATCTTTCTGTCGAGAGAACAACTGGCAATTTCGCCGCGGTGTTTCCTGGACCAGTCTATCCCATATATCCGTGAGTCATGTGCAGGTATCTCCTTCAAGGGGACGGAGCCGCGGCGGTCGTCCCAAATAAGGAGTGAAGTATCGTGTGCTGAAGCAAGTAAGTGAGGATCTTGACGGTTCCATTTAACTTGAGTAGCAGAGGCTGCGAAATCGCTAAACTCAGCGACATTAAGTGTATAACCAGATGTAGTTTTACCGTTCCAAGCACAGAGGCTAAGGTTGTTGATTGTATTCAGATTCGAAGAACGAAAACATCAAATCACACTCACCCAAAAACTGGGCGTCGCTTGGTCCGCTAATGTCGAAATATATGGTTAGGGCCAGTTTACTAGTTATCATATAGAGATTCCGAACCAAATCC
Source organism: Ceratorhiza oryzae-sativae (assembly GCA_030998015.1). NCBI lineage: Eukaryota > Fungi > Basidiomycota > Agaricomycetes > Cantharellales > Ceratobasidiaceae > Ceratorhiza > Ceratorhiza oryzae-sativae. The sequence continues at coordinate 206,763 of JARWMV010000234.1, read as the reverse complement.
CATGTCCATATCCATGAATCTTAAATTTCACAGTAATTTAGCAGTATACCTAGGCTCGGAATGCTAAATGACCTCACCAATCCCACAGCTGGAAACAATGTCTGGCGTAAAACTATGCCAGTTGATATCAGTAATCGCTCGATAGTGAGCGTGCAGCCGTCGTTGGATTGCGTTTTGCCCAGGCATGTTCAAGTCCCAAACGAGGAGCTTTTGGCTCGATGTAGAACAAATCAAGTTTGAACGCGCCGGGTGAGGGTTCCACTGGACGTCTGCTACGGCCCATGTACCACCTTGTGGTATAAAACGAGGAGTATCATAGGGGTTTTCGAGGTCGATTATGAACAGTCCCTTTCGTCTACGAGCTTAAGGTTAATCCGGCGATCTACGTCGTGTATACAGTAGTAGACCCACGATGCAAGGCAGACGTCACGATTGGCTGGGCTGATAGACATCTACATCACTATTATTATGGTGTGGCAGACGACGGGTATACATACTGACATTGCTAACGGGTTCACTGACATCAATCCTCAAGCGTTTGTAGAAAGTATTCTCGCCAGCTTGCTCGGGCCGAGTCTCCAATAAAGTCGACGAAGTAGTGTTCATAGGCGTCTTGGGTGATTCCACCTGAACTTGAGAGGAAGCAAGAGGGGAAGATGTTGATGGTCGACGGGTGTGTTGAAGCGAGAGTCTCTGGGTTAATGTTTTAGGTCGCAAAGCTCCCACTGCGGAATGTGGGGAAAGTAGGCCCTTTGAGCGAGCAGAAAGTGGGGCCTCAATCTGGTTCTCCATGAGATTGAATTGATGTATTGCGTATCGCTAGTGTACCAGGGGGTATGACATTGACTATAGACTAATAATCAATGATGGAACTTTTCGGCAAAGGTCTGGTGTACAGGAAAGGATTCGTATATGGTTGTTACTTTATGATTCAAGCGTTAGATTAAGCGCCGGGGCACAGCCCGAGATTCAATTGATTTGTTTCCACACCAATTCGGCGATCGAACGCATAGCGCTTTGGACTTCAGTAACGTTCGCAAATCCCCCCTCTTCTGACACAACATAGCAGGAGTTCCTTCATCTCCGCCAGACGAAACAGAAGGAATAAGAGGTAATTGTCCGAGAACCGGTGCTCCCATATCAATGGCCGTTTTGATGAACGAGTTAGGACGGCCGAAGAGATAATGTTTGGTGGGGGGGCTGCAGTTACGACAAGTATAGTATGCCATGTTTAAAATAGTACCCAGAATCTACGACATGCGGCAAGCTTTAACCTCAAAATGGCAATCCGGACAGAGGTCTACGCTTACCGGGACCGAGACTTTACGAAACATGGCAGCACCTTTTCGGGCATCAATAAGCGCGACTCCTGAGGAGTAGACACGATGATAGCACCTATATTCGACGTGGGTGCCGAGGGTTTGATTGGATAGTATTAAACTTACCAGACACCTCCACTAGTTGGCCCAACGTCAGTGCAACATCTCCAGTTCCGGGCGGCATGTCAATTACCAAGATATCGAGCCGCTATGAGCAACGTCATGTCCTCTCCAGTCCACATCGAAGAGGAGTTGCTGTGTTGCCTTCTGGACCATGGCCCTCTCCAAACAACTGCAGCATTGCTGTTTTGAGGCACCAAAAATCCCATTGACATACACGACAAGCCATGGTTTACCAAAGGAACGAGTCGACCATCTGTTTGGGCAATTAAGGTCCCATTGTTATCGCATTTAATTGCAAGTCATTACCTTTGGTGAGCTCTGGTTCCCCGGCGCCCTCAAGACCCATCAGTTTCGGGATGGATGGTCCAAATATATCCAAATCTAGTAAGCCTACCCGACCGTATTTTGCAAGGGCGACAGCTAGGTTCACTGTAAAGATGAATATGCGTCACCCCGCGCTTGCGCCGAAACTAAGTTAATATACGAACCACTAACCGCTGACTGTGCTCTTTCCGACACCCCCCTTACCGCTAGCTACCACGACGACCCTTCGAACATTTGGAATAAGCCGCTTCATCATGGAACCTCCTCGACGAGGCATTGTCGGGGGCACTTGACCACCAGATCGTGGCAGTCCCTAACTTTCTACTCAGTGGATTCCGGGCAATTAAGAGATGATATACATACCAGCGGATTTTCATGTAGCAATTGAGCCGTTGTGAACATCGTCCTCATAGGACTTGCAGGGTGTTTATACCGTATGATTTTTGGATAAATATTCATTGGGCCCATTCCGAGAAACAATTTCATGATAGGTCGATTGCGTTTGGAACCTACTATCAGTAGTTATGGTTGCTCAGGTGATGTAACAAATATAGGGCAGATGCAAATACGCCACCCTAACTCAAAGTTCCTTATACTAACCTCGACCACCTTGGGCCTAATCCAGAAATTCAAACTCTGAACTCCGTCACGATCGATTTGGGCTGGGTGAAGGTTTCATCATCTATTTCTTATCTTCGTATTTCCTGTGAGCACCCTCTTGAATTGAAAATTTATTTATTGTAATCCATAATCCGTTATAGCCACTATGTTCGGTGACCAAGCTCTGTCTCTCATTATTGAGTCTAAGCGAGGAGAGCTCACCGGTAATCTACCCAAATATAACGATGAAACTGTGCGCAACTCGATTCGTGAACTTCGTAATCTGAGCAACGACTTGTCTGCCTATACTAGCGAGTTTCCAGACACGGGCGCTCTTCCTCCCGCTGAACTACTCAGCAAGTCTACATTCTACCATCAAGGGATGCTACGAACTAAACGCTGTCTGCTCGCTTACCACGCCCATCGCATCGAAAAGCTGAAAGAGCTATATTGGTCTTTTGGGGGAGTTCTCCATCCTATCATCGGGGATCCGGCTCTACGTGATCGGTTGGCTCCGCACGAAATCGACTTCTTGCGCGAGTATAACGCAATGGTCATGGACTACAAGTCCGACTTCGTTGATGTACTTGATATCTCTGCTGGAATCTCGCGCCCGCCCAAGGACTTGCACGTTCAGATTCGGGTTGTTCGAGAATGTGGAACGATACATACTGAGCTTGGTACAATTAACTTTCAGAAAGGTCAACGCCTCTTAGTCCGAAGGGCAGACATTGAACACCTTATTGTACAAGGCTATCTTGAGGAAGTTTGAATTGTTCATATCATCCAGTATTACAAGACATAAACACAAAAATATGATTGAAACGTGCAGATAAAAAAGGGCAGCATTGTGTGTTCAAGGATGTACGGCTTAGGTCTCTTTTTGCTTCTTGACCTTTTTTCGCTTTTTGCGGGGCTCGGTCTCGTTTGTCCTGTTCACGGGAACCCCGTTGTCATTCCCGCCAACATGTTCGTCGGTCACTTTCCGCTTCTTGTTCTTGCCCGAATCTTGTAACTCGCTATCGGACGCCAGAAGCGCAGCGAATTGTTTCGCCAACGCATGAATTGCCGGAGATGACTTGAATCGACCTGAGTCCGCTAATGCGGCTCGAACTTCCTCAAATCTTTGCGGCTCCCAGATATTTTGAGGATCATCGCCTACCCGGGCTATTTTTCGCGTCAACCGTGCAGCTTGTAACCCGATCTTGAGAAGTTCTTTGGTCTGAGCAGCGTTCGGCACCTGGTCGGTCCCTTGGGCCGCGTTGCGGAGTGTGAGGTAGAGCGCGTCACGGATTAAGGGGGTGAACGTAAATAGTCCATCAATCATCGGGGATTGTTTTACCTACATATAGCTCGTCAGCTCGTACTTCTGGGCATACATATATTGCAAAACTTACGAGCGGGGCAATCTGGCTTAACAGCGATTGGACCAAGCCCCATATCTGCATTTGTCGATACACGTTGACTGCGCCACCCGGGTTGCACTTCCCGATCATGTGGTTCCTTAGCCCCCAAGCGTATGAAGCCTGTCGCACCACGAAGTCCTTCAAGAAAGTGGGGGAAAGCTTCGAGTTTTTTCGCGTTACGAAGTCATCGATCGACGTCCGGTAAGCTTCCAGCACGGGCTCCCCACCCTGAAGTACTCGGGATAGGTATATGCTACATGCCGAAAGCTCGGGAAGCCCTATCTTTCGAGCGGCTTCGTGTATGCTCAGTAGGTCTTCAATGACGCTGGTTTGCTCAAATCCACTAGCAGGCACATCCTTGAGCTTGCTTATTCGAGAGCGTAGAATTCCAGCTGTCTTTTCAGAGAGTTGACGTTCGTCTGGGCCACTTGATAAGATGATTTTGACGAGCGGGAGGATAGTGCGCGGGACGAATGGACTCTGAGGTTGTTTGCTCAGGAAGATGTCGAGCAAATCAAGTGTACGAATCTTGAAATGAGTGGCCTCACGTTGGGCACCTAGCAATGAGGCGGGTTGTTATCTTTTGCAACCATAATGCTTTCTCCAACTCGTCGCTTACTCTTTTTCTGTTTTGGATCCCCCCCGGCCTGCGATTTGAATACCTTAGCGAGGTGCTCATCCAACTGCGTCATCTGTTCATCATCTAACATGACTTCGCCTTCGGAGTCGGACTCATCCTCTTCGCCAGTAGGGGCCATTCCATTAACCTGTAGTGCTTCAGCAACCTGTCTCCTGAACTCAGGGTCGACCTCAGCGTTATCGTCCGACTCTTCACTCTCATCCGTTCCCTCTTCTTCCGAAGATCCTGAACTACTCTGCTCTGCCTCCTCAGCGCTACCATTCAGGGCCTCTGCGGCTTCCTCGTCCTCTTCCGTGTCGTTTTCGTCGTTAACATCCCGGTGCTCCAATTGCTGCACATGTGTGTTATCATTGTTTTCAAATACCGCAATACCTTGGCTCACCATAAGGATCAAGTCAATAGTACTTCCTTCCGCTCGTCCACTAAGCAGCCCGAATGCAACCGTAGCTACCGTCCGACTAAACCCAGATCCAGCCTCCAACATGCCTACGATGGCATCTACTAGTAGATCAACGGGAGCATGCTCGTCTTCACCCGGTGATGGAGAATTCTTCCCCTTCTTGGGGATATTGAAGAGTTTCTCGGTTGCATCCAAGCATGACTGAGAATGGCCCGTTGAATTAGTGTCCAATATGCCAACATAGGAGAAAAATACCTCTAGCACGTCACTGTCAGATTCATCCTCCATATATGCCTGAAGCAGCAATGTGGAGACCAAGAGCTCGGCCCCTTGTATGGATTCGTCCTCGCCGTTGCCTCTTTTCTACGTGCGCTCTGAGTGTGCTAAAGCGGCTCCTTCCATCTCAAGAACACACCTTTTGGAGAACCTTCAGCACCTTCTGGGCCCTCTTTCTCACCTCGCCATCACCTACTTCATATTCTCTCAATGATGCAACGTGCCTCGAATCTTGTTGAAGAGTTTCGATCGTTTCGAGAATATGGGGCACCCACGATTCACCTGTGACTGTGGTTGATGATCCGCGGGTAGTGTGGCCCAATTGGCCTATATGTGAAGCCCGGTACGTTAAGATACGAGAATAAATGGTAGGCGCGGCTCACCCTTGGCGGTCTTAGCCTGGCTTATCAAGTCCCCAAGAATAGTCAGCAACTTAGCACGGCATATGCTCCTCAGCTGGTCGGACAAAGGTGGCTTAGTAACATGGTGAACCTACGTTATTGCATTAGTATATGTAATTCCATAACCTCGGGCGACCCACCAGAGATAGCGTGCTGGACTTGTTCCTCTTGATTACAGTGAACATCCCATGAAGTGTGAAGAATTCAAGAATCGAGGCAACCCATTCATCATCCTTCGGTATCGATCCATTGCGCATAAGGCCGGACAGCTGTTCGACAATGTATTGGCGTTTTATGTCCTGCTCGTTGGGTTCGACGCTAGCTCCGAGTAAGTATATATCAAGCAGTTAGCTGAACTGAACTGAGCTCACTCGGCATGGTTCTCCCTGAACTGTGTAATCAATGATGTGGTATACTTCTTGACGCCCTCAACATCCGTTGATGCAAGAATGGTTTCAACAGTCTTCGTGCGAGTAATCCTATCAAATTGTTGGTTCCCATGTGTACCTTGCAAATGTGTGACCAGAGAGAATCCAACACTAGGATGTCTCTCGACAGCTTTGACAATCTCAGCAGCCTAATATCTCAATATTCAGCTTAGTGTAACTTCATTGATAAAATCGAAAACCCACAGCTTTCTTAGCTGCCTTGTGCAAAGTCCGGTCTGGGGACGCCAGGTGATTGATCCAAGACCTCATGAAGTTTGGAGTAAAGAGATACTGAAACTCGGTCGGGGGTAACACGGCCAACGCACGTTCGAATACCTGGAATCCCCAAGATTTACGCTCAGGCGAAGATGTAGCGGCGAATAGGGACTCTGTAAGGTCGTCAGTTTAGCCAAGGGCGCCGGTTTGAGCGGATGGGAGAGTTACCGTCGACGCAGACTTTGTAAAACTCGGCGAATGTGACGTTGGCTTTCCCGTCAGCTATAGATTGAATGATTACATTCCAGGCGGAATGTATTTGAACTTTGAACTGTCCTCCCTGAACATGCTTGATATCTGGCTCGTCGGTGTCTTCAACCTCTTTGAGAATTCTGGCAATAGCCTGAAGGTTAGCTGAAGATAGGAGAGAGGCATTGCGAAAGGTCGGCGCAAGAAGTCCTTTCCATGGACGAGAGGCATCAAGCGTTTGTAAGCAGAGAGTTAGGGCCAATTTATCCGGGGTCCACTCGGCCGCGCGGTTTCCACAATAGACCATATCTAAAGTCCAGCTAATGGCTTCGGCCTTCCACTCTACCTCTGGCTCGGCTGTATAGAGAAGCTTAACCGCCAGAGCGATAGCCCACCAAGCACTCTCTCGCAGCCAGGATTTTTTATCTCCCAAGTTGAGAAGCTCCGATATGGTTGTTTGGTATGTAGTGAAGGAGGAAACTGGCAGAAGAGAGTCGCCGGCTGAGGGCAGGCGGGTAGTCCGGAATAACAGCCCGGATTGTATTACTGCCGTAAGACCAAAGAGCCTGGCAAAGAGTGTGTCTCGAACTTCTTGGCCTTTCATAGAACCACTAGTGACGGAAGCTTCGAGTATGGACGAAACGACCCCGGCGGCATCGACGGTGCCAAGTCGAGTTAATAACTAGAATTGACCATAAGCCTACAACACCTAAATTAACGATGCTGTGCTCACCTCGGTTAATGCAACTGAGAAACCTAATCGGCTGCTCTCCCTCGGACTAGCCAAACCCCTAATGAGCCGTCGGAGCGCATACTTGACGTCCTCGGAGTTGGGATCCGCGTTCTTGGCCTTCGCCCTGTCCTTTTCGTCGGCAGAGGTTTCCTCTTGAGAATATTCCCCTTCGCTTTCCTCAGCTACAGCAGCAGCCTTCAGGTCTTGGAATTGCTCAAGGCTGCTGATGAGTTTCACAGAAGCGTCGAGTCGTTCTTTGGTTGAGGCCGAGGACAAGTGCCAAAAGAGCGGAAGTGTGGTAGACATTATAGTCTATTTTATACTGTGCCTTTTGTTAGCTTTTAGAGTTCTGGTCCAGAACCGCACATCCTACCTTGTGGTGGCCAAGCAGCAGAAACTTTCGACCGGCGTTAATTTCCAAACACCGACACCAGTGGCTGTGCCAATTTTTGAAGACACATCTCGTCTCACTTACCCCCACATCCGACCATGGAGTACAGAGTATTTGCAGGAGACGACAAGGGCCAAATCAAGTCTGCACGATTAGAATTAACCAATGGCATCAACAACGGAGAGAATCGTATCACTGTAACAACAATAGGGGCGCTGCTCACCAGTACAGAGCAGATTAAAGCACCAATTCAACGGCTTCGATGTCATCGAGAATCTGGTTTGGACTCTAGTGTCGTGAGGCCCCTTCTATACCTTCAAATATGATGAAAACTCAGGCTTATCTACATAGTAGCTCGCAGCCGCCCAGGCAGACGGCCAGGTGACGACCTACTCATACTCTCAAGGCTCCACCGATCTTCCAGTAGTATCAAGCTGGAAAGAAACTCGAATCTCTAGCGGGGATAAGTTCGTCGGACTGGAGGCTTTGCCAAGGTATACCAAGGCACTCATTGTCTCACTTAGGGCATCACTGAAAGTGGTTATTTAGTAAGGGATGGCTAACATGCACGCAATATGGCCGACTCCGTCTCGCCCACGCTCCGTCCTGGGCTTTGAAAACTCCAGATTCAACCGCCTCACTTCCTATGAGGCTTAATGATCTTCGCATCTCACCGTCCTCCACCTCGCTCGCCTATGGAGGCAACGAAGTTGACTTGTCGATATGGGACATTGAGCGCACATTCTCGGAAAAGCCTGGATTAAACACAACAAATGACACGGCTGGGAAGAAACGCAAGAAGGGAAAACCAGAATTAATGTACGCTGAAATATGGCGAGCCAAGCAAGTACGTCGCTTTCCTTGTGCTCCCTTCACATAAGTACTTAGTTTCCTTCGGACAAAAGCTGCCGAATGACACACTTTCGCTTCGCCAACCGGTTCATATCACATCTCTTGCCTTTCTACGCACTTCATCCTCCCAGCAACCAGACTTTCACATCATAACGGGAAACAGATCAGGAGCTATCAGGCGCTTCGATACCAGAACTGCTCGGCGACCCGTTGCGAACTGGGAAAACATATCCAAAGTAGGTGGGATAAAGGGTGTAGAATGCGGCAAGAATGAACAGTATGTTGCCTAATAAAACAATGATAAGAAAAGCTAAATAAATCACCACAGTGAGGTCTTCGTCTCGGATAGTGGCTGCAATCTTTTGGCCTTGGACGTCCGGAACGGCAAAATCTGTTACTCCTACAAAGGTGCACTACTCACACATGTCAACTAGCTATGTACCGCTAAGCTAGCAAAACATAGGTCTTCCAGGGGCTGTGAACTCATTTACACCGATCTCGACAACTCACCTCGCATCCGTCTCACTCGATCGTTTGCTTCGTTTGCACTCTGTATTCGCTCCGCCTTCAAAACCAAGCGAGCAACAATCCAAAAAGGGAACTATTTTAGCGCAAGAATTTCTCAAGAGCACCCCCACCGCAGTTGTGTGGGATGGGTATGAAGTTGAACGCAAAACAGTCAATGAGGACGAAGAGGATGTGTGGGCCGGTATGCAAGTTAGGGGAGAGGGCGAGAGCGGTTCGGACGAAGAGAACGACGATAGCCGACGAAAGCGTTGTCGGAAATAAAGTATTTATGTACAATTATATACAACTTGTATCTTGGAAGTGTGGGTCAAGGGACAAAGGGGTAAAAAAGTGAAATGTTCGCGAAGCCGCATGCATAAAACATGCAACCAACTGAAATCTCTATTAGAACTGGGTGTTATTTGATAACTTGCAAAAAATAGCCAAATCGGCGAGAGCCTGGGTAACCTGTGTCTTGCCTCCCTCGCTCATACAGCTCTTGATCAAATCGGCGATATTACGAGGTCTGTTCCACCCAATCAGCTTAAAGAGCATAAAATTTGAGCAATCGGAAGCACCTGTTCGCAGCCCGCCTGGCTTCTATCAATCCTTGCATCCTTGTTGCGTGACGTTTTGCAGCCTGAAGCACCTCCTCTGGCATATGCGCTAAACGACCGCACTCAATTCCGAATGAACTCTTGGACATTCCAGGGCTTAATTTGTAGGTGAAATTAATCGTTGTCTCGCCTGAAGGAAGCGTTTGCTCCACATATCCCATGTGATGGCAAGAGACGTCTGCATACTAGTTGAAAATAGCATCAAATATATGGGAGACAACAAAGGAAAGACCGGCTTACACGTTGCTCAAGCTCGAGCGCTATGAGCGGGTAGTGGGTTATGAACAAGGTCTTGCATTTGATGTTTTCAACCAGATGTTGCATGACTGCATGTGCAATCGCCATCTAAACGCATGGTGTTAACCAATTAGTGAGAGGTGATATCAACCAGAGTAGAAGCTCACTCCATCAAAGGTTGATGTACCACGTCCAACTAGGGTCGGGCATGTCTCAATCCTACACCCAGCAACAGAACGAATAGACTTACGCTCATCAAGGATAACAAGTGTCCGAGGTGTCGCCGTCTTGAGGATTTCAGCGGTCTCGCTAACCTCAACCTGCGAAGATTTCAGCTGCGGAGTCCCCGAATAGTGTTAATCCAATTGACCATAAACGTTGAGCGCCCACGAGTGATCTCATCCGAAGCTCCCATGCGAGTGGCAATTCCATCAAGCATACCAACTTTTGCACTACGGCAGGGCACGTAGCTTCCGATCTGCGCCATAACTAGGGAAATTAAGCTCAAGGGTATAGCAAGGCAAAAGGGGTGATACTCACTTGCTACGAGCGCGATGGTTCTGACACAAGAGCTAGAACGAAACATTGCTAAGTAATCTAATACCCGAGGTAAAACCATTGCTCACCTTTTTCCGCCCATGTTCGGGCCGGTTATTATCTTTGTACGAGGCTGATTGTCTCCCAGGGTGCAAGAAATAGGCACGAACGGATCCACTCGGATAGCTTCAACCATTGGGTGGCGTCCGCCATCTAACGATTAGATATTTAGTGTACGGTAAACTTGAAACTTGTACCAATCACAAAACTTACCAATGTCAAGCCTATCATCGTCGAAAAATTCTGGTTTGACGTAACCAGGCTGCTGTGCGATGATAGCAAGCGAAGATAAACAATCTTGTGATGGGAATTCAGTAGGCATACTTGCGCTGAATAAGATACCAAATACCTAGGACGGCTAACTTCATCGTGACATTGCGCAGTACACTGTAATGTTCCGCTATCTCGCCCAAAAAAAGGTTAAAAGCCTAGGGCTTAAAGTGAGTCAACCGACAAGCGCATACATTAGCTCAAACGTACCTTGTTTGCTTCAGCTGCAAGTGTTTCTTTGTATACTTCACGCTCATGTATTTTGGCTTTGATTTCAGGACTGTGAAATCGCGTAACGGCTTTGGTCGAACTGATGCGGGACCATGAAACGGGGACTTTTTTGGCGTCCCCATTGCGAACCTCGATCAAGAACTAGCAACCTGGTCACGAGTTTTTGTCCTATGTAGTAGGAGAGCTATACATACATCGATCCCAGACACTGAAACATATTTGAGGTTCGGTTTTTGGAGAATTTTCCTGACTGTGAACAAGCTGGTTATGAGCCGGATCAAGCACAGGGTTAATACAACGAACTTTCTTGGAGATGGTCTTCCAGCTCACTCCTATGAATAACTGGTTAGTGCATTTCCCACGATCAAGGTAAACAGCATACTCTACGCCAAGAATACCAAATTTAGCCTCATCGATTGCTGAAGGATAAAAGTGTCAACCGAGAACATGAACACACAGTATATTGAACACCGACTTACCAGGGTACTTTTCCGAGTCAACCCAAAGCTCCGCTTTCTCGTTTGCTCTTGCTTTATCTATGTTTATTTGATTCGTGATCAGTGCGAGAGGTCCCCGCAAGGTTGGAAGGGAATATGCAATATCGTTCAATATGTCGGACCGGAACCCAGCGTCTTCCGGGGTATCAATGGGTTCTAAAGCTGTAGCGATTCGGTTCCAAGCCGTAAGGATTGTCGCCAACTCGGGTGGCGTCGCTTTTCTGTATTGTATGCGGCATAGTCCTGCCATAATAATTGCAGAGCTAAGGCCGTGTTTGTGGCTGAAAATGAGCCACGCCTACCTTTAACAAGATCGGGTAGACCTTTCAACAAGAGCTGCATTCGCTCAATCCTAAGCTCCTTGGTGTTAAGAATTTCTTCGACTGCATCAACGCGCTGTTGTAAGATACTACGAGGTCACGATCAATGTCATATTATCGTATCCTTTCGTCAAGACATACCTCTTGTCGACGAGGGGGCGGCCAATCCAAGACCTCAGTAAACGGGACCCAAACTTTGTCTTGGTTTTATTCAGAACCCAAACTAAAGAACCAGTCTAGATCGCCATTTTAGCTCTAGAGGTTTGGTATTCATTAAGTCAGCTGAATGCTTACCTCAGTAAAATCCGTCTGGTTCTGGAAAATCTGTGTATGGGAAAGTTAGGAAGGCTTATGATACTGTGAGTTGGGAAACTTGCTTCAAGGTTGTGCAGCGAATTCCCGGAGACAAGCATATGGGAGCGATTCATGAAAGAGGTGAAGAATTCGGTTTTCAGGAAGACTTCAGACAGCTGGAACGATTCTAAATGCCTCATCAGATATGCAAGAGCAATGATAACCTGTATTGATCCACTTATTTCAGTATAGGCACTGGCGAACAAGCTGAAAGGACGACACATTTTTGGGAAAGTTGACGAGACAACCCATCAACCTGCCGCTCCTGAATCCATCTGAAGCATTTTGTGGAGCATCTTCCCCATGCTTACGATAGAAGGCAGACACGAGGTCAAAAGCATCGGTGTAGGACATTGATCTTTGTATCGTTCAACTCGGATGCGGCTCCTATGTTCCAATAATTAGCAAGTGTTCAGTAACAAGAAGGAGAGCTAACCCTTGACTGCCTATGTGGGCCAGCATCTTCTCCGTGGGTTTAGTGAGCCTTTGTTCAGGAAGCAAAAGCTCCAACGGGTGAACATGAGCCATCCGCGTCTGCGCCTATGATCAGCGGCGAAAATGGTACCTCTTCACTCGGGCTCACCTCAATCTCGGATCGCATATAAGTATCTGTAAGATTGTCATGATTAATGGAACGACTAATTGCACAAATCACAATACCATCAAATGTGTCATATACGATATCTCCGGTGGCTGGCGTGACCGCCACAAAAGCAAAATGAACAAGTTCATCAGAGCCCATACCTCCCCGAAGCTCCTCGATTATGCATGCAATAGGAGCTGTAGCACCATGAGCAAACCCCTCGGCGTCGTCCAACGAATCGAGCTCGTCCACAAATCTAAAACGTTGATGAGTTAGACCAACATGGATCAAACACAACAATGGTCTTACGTCGCAGCTGTGTAGAGATGTGTCAACTGCCGGTCGAAGGGGGCACTACGATTATCCCCTGCCTTTTTAAGGGCAGCAGTTTCCACTTGCTCGATGATGCCAACCTATCATCCAGCGGTTAGAACAGGGAAGTGGCAGTAAGAAAGCTGGGCCTGCCTTGTAACCTTGTGAAATTAACCTATCAAACCGGTTAGCCTATGTGCCAGCATAAGAGCGGCTAAGAACATACTTTTTAACATGGACGTTCCTCCGGTGTACGGGGATTGAAGCAGTCAAGAAGTTCTTATCCATGAAGCACGCAATACCCAACTCTCGGGAAGCAACCTAAAAGTCCAACGCGTTCTAATTTTCCACTGAATGTCAAGGGAAGGCCCACCTGTGCATCCTCTCCAAAAAATCTAGCGAAACCACAGAGTCAGTCGTCGCAAGAAAAGCGAATCTAAATCCCGGCCTACCTGAACTTGTAGCCAACCTCGAACATCAAAAGCGCGTCGCCATGTTTGTCCTTGAGCGCGAGAATCTAACTTCGGATTAGTACCCATCGTGATTGCAATCCAAACAAAGTAACTTGCCTGTTTCTCCAGCGGAGTGTATTTCAATCCGGCAGGTCCAATCTCCTCCGGCTTTTTCGAACCCCTCTTATTCCCGGTCTTCGGTATTGAAACTTTATTGGAACCTCCGGGAGCGTTTTTTCGAGCTTTGATGTTGGTAAACTTGGAGAATGGAGCAGACATGTCTTCCGCTCCTTCAGTCCCTGAGCTCGCCATCTCTTCCACACCGCCCTCGCTCTGCTCATCCTCTGACTGGCTAGCCTCCCGCTGACGCTTTCCGACCTTTCTCTTTCCCTTCCCAGATGCAGCAACGCTTGTGCCCCCACCCATTTTCTTCCTAAATGCCTCGATTTCAGCCGTAGGACGCTTTTTCGAACCCGAAGGGATATCGCCTGCAGTGACGGGAGTGAAGCTCCATTTCTGTGACATGACAGAGTTTGCGGGAGGAGGAGAGGATGATCCTGCAGCATCCTCGGAAGGTTGGATACGCGTCCGTTTTTTGGGTGGCGCTCCGGAAGCCGAGTCAGAGTCGCTCAACGTCAAGTCGATGCGACCACCAGGAGATGAGCTGAGTTCCTGGTTTCTGTTGCGGGCTTTCGTGGGTTGAGAAAAGTAAGAAGACAACACGCGCTGCCCCCGTTCATGATAAGATGATGATGATGGTTGTGCCACAGAGTCGAGATGTGCGCTGACTAAGCAAAACGCCGCGATTGAGCCCAGGAACACCAAACATCCCCCGGCGTGTTTCAACACCAACGTACAAGGATGCTCAGTCCCTCGAGTTCTTCCAACCGAGTAATCGTGTCTCTCATCATTTCTTCAAAACACCTGTGTCTGGCTCTGATCATATCAACTCCAAACACTCCACCCTCCAGCCATAGTTTCTGAGGCGACCCCCTTGCTATGACCTGTTCCTTGGCCCGCTGGGGATACCAATTACATACCATTTGAGCATTTCTTGTCGACAATGATTTCCGGTGGCTGTAATATAATGCTGGCCCACGCCCTGGGTGATTCCTTTCCAGATTCTTGTCAGAGGTTTTATGACCTCGAGGCACCCCCCCCCCGGAACTTAAATACCAAAAAGGTGAGCTAGTGCAACGACTCTGACATCAACCTATCATCCACACACTGGAATAAGTGCCTTTCCTTCAAATGCCGCATATGTCTGTCCGTGTCCTCGTTCATCTGGCCCGTTTTAGCAATTTGTTCAGCTGGCCGCAATACCCCAAAGAACCGATATTAAATTTCACACAAGAGATTGATCATAATAAATGTACTTACGCATGGTGGATATAGAATCGTTAGACCGAAATTTGGCTTCCCGGCTTTGACAGGTTCCTAAGCAACCCTTCCAGCCTGGGTTTTACTTGCACTGTATGCCAAACGCAGCTCACCAAGATCGTCCTCGAGACTGATTTTGAGTAAAGTTCTTTCGAGCGGTCTACGGCTGAAGCGAAACTTGAAGTGAAACCACTCGCTTGACGCTCGGGGGTATATCCTTGATGGATTTCAGTATGGAGATGGTGCCCCCCATTTCTGGTCGGTACAGCTCCATTTCAACGTTTTTACTATATAACGATCAGTCGGCTCAGGTTCGTTCCGTTCAGCAATCGCTCGAACACTTGCACTTTGGCGAAAGGCAGGCGGATTCCAGAGTGAATAATAACCTAAAATGGACCGGTGCTTGAAAGGATCAGGTCAAATGCACTCAACTTGATAAGGTCGGAGACTATTTCAAAGCTAACCCAAGAGTCCACGATCGCGCCAGGGATAAGCTTATTTGGCCGGCTTGATTTCGACTATGCTCGCACGGTGCCCACGACTTTGTAACCGCGTTCAAGCAAAACTCGCGTAATCTAAACGTCAATAAAACTGTTAGTGTCTATCAACAAAGCACTTGCACTGGTCGTAAGAGAGCAACGACTGGTTCATAGAGGGGTGTTTCAACACGGCTACGCTCAGTTGCCAGTAGTGTATATGCGTCGTCACTGCGGCCACTCGTCAAGCGCCTTCGTCGTGTGCAATTCTCGGGGGAACTAAGGACCAGACCTTGAAAATCGAAGAATTACGTTCTAAGCCGGTTTATGTGCCCTTTGGAGCATTTGGTGGTGGGTTAGTCTCCGGCATGACTGGATTCTGCGGTGTTGGAGGTCGGGCAGACGATCATCATACGGAGCAACCTAAGCGCCATCATCCACGGGTCAGGCGGTTAATCTTCACCACACTAAATGTTTCGATCATCCCGCAAGTTCTGTCTGTGCGAATTGCAGCGAGAACCCCACGGGTAGCAAGATTGGTATTACAGACATACCGAAACCAAACCAAATCTGCTGCACTCGCTTCTAAAACCGAGACCTCGACAAGCGCCAGTTCCGAGAAGCGTATGTATGGGTAATATTTTTTTAGCAGTGTACTAAGCCCCGCTTTCAGGCGCGAGCGTCACACTCAGACGATTCTGGAAAACGGTAGACGTTGTCGAGAAAGATGGTGGGAACATTTGGTTCTTTTGAAGGATTGGCCCTGAAGAGACATAGGCATTCTCACCGTGACCCTCGACGGTCGGCCTCTCCGTACTCCAGGGGGCGCCAGGTTGGAGATTCCATCCTCTCGTAGGCTAATGGCCACACTCATAGCCACCGAATGGGAGAATCAAGAAAAGCTCATTAAGCCACACGCACTACCAATTGTACGTTAGTATGCATTTATTCGTAAAACCATGCCTCATTGTAGTAGACTTCGATCGCGTCCCACGCAATCGATAACTTAAAAGATGAAACAGCTCGTATTGATCTTGCGGCATCACTACTCAAATATATTGATACTGACACAATATGGTTCGTACCACCAATCCTATGTGCAATTGGTTCAGGTCTGATCAGTAATGAAGTTTTTATGAATCTCACCCGCCCAGTCTTGTGAAAATGCAAGAAGAGCATTGGACCCCTCTCCTGGATTGGGCGCGCAAGACTTATGAAGCAGAGATCAACACATTTGAGTCCATCCTTGGTAACTCCCAGCCGGCCGAAACGAAAGCTGTTTTTGCTGCTGCTGTGGATAACTTTGACCAATGGGAGATGGCTGGTACGTTTGCCTTCGGACTAGAGCTCAACGTCCAAGATATTAAAATCCCTTTCTACTCTTCATTGTAGCATTTGAGCGTGCAGTATTAACAACCAAGTCCTTTATCATTGGGTTAGCGTTTGTCAAGGGTCGCATTACCGCAGAGCAAGCCGCACGGGCTGCTCATGTTGAGGTTTCTAGCCAAATAGAACGCTGGGGAGAGGTTGAAGACAGTAGGTAATCATTCTGGATACGAGCTTCGAGTGCTGACTCTTGTCGTAGCCCACGATGTCGACTATTATGATATTCGTCGACAGCTCGGGAGCGTTGCCTGCCTTCTGGCTACTAATTAGAAAAAGTCTCATTCGTCCTACTTGCACCCCCCTTCACACTATTTATGATCATCCCCGTTCAATATCGCTATGATTACAGTGCTATTCAATCTGCGTTATATTGATCACATTAAAAAGAAACTAAATATCTTCCTCCTCGCCCAGACATGTATCGTGTATATAGTCAAACTCCACCATTCAATTTACCGTTGCAACAGCTCTCGGAGGTTGTCGCTAATCAGCGGCATGCTCAGTGCAGCTCTAGTCCTCTCATCGTCGGTTCGCTTAGCAGAAGACGATGAGCCCTCGCGTCGGTGACGGAGACCTGATCGCTCAGCTCCCTGCTCTGCCTGTCGGCGGTCGATATCTGCAACAACTATCAGGGTGTCAGCGTGTGATGTCGGGCGCAAAGTATTACACATACTCTGTTGGAAAGACAAGAAGAGTACTTCGGCCTGCGCCAGAGTCGAGTCGAGCTCAATCGTCATGCTCAAATCGTTGCAATACTATTTCAGCCCAGCTTGAGTTAATTTGAAGGCTTCCATCATACCACTCTGCTCACCTTGAGTATTTCATCAAACTCAATCAAATACCTCATGATGACATCTCTATGCGACTCCAGGACTGCCAGAGCAACGAATAGAACAAACTGCTTGGTATAGTAGTTTGTCCACACGACCTCCCACAAGCGTAGTACGTCGTCAAAGGGGAACTCGCGTTTGAAGGCGATAAGTACCCAGCTATGAAACATGTTAGCATAAATCTAGGTATGAACGAGGCGCATAGAGGGGCTCACCGGAAACAGAAGAACAAATTGAGCGCATCAGCCTTCTCAAGGTGTCGGTAGAGCGCTGGGTCCATGACGGCAAGCAGTTGTTGCAACGTCAAAAGCTGTTTCTTCATCCCACTTTGGTCCCTCAAGAAATTTTGTTTCTAAAGCGGTGCTAAATATGATTGAAATAAAACACTAGGACATGAAACTTACCATGTGTTCCATGACTTGGACGAAGCACCAGAAGGTTTGAACCTCATCTGCACCGCACACGACGTAGATTGGGGCGCACAAGTCGGACATTCCTTGCACGTAGCCTATTCGCCCACCTGGTTAATAGTTATACGTTTGAGATAAGAGATTATACGTTACCAAGTTCCTTTTCGTAGAAATTATAGGTCAAAAGAATCGTCCCCAGTCGATCAACGTGCTCGTTGCTTGCTGCTTGTGCCGCGTTCTCATTTATAGGCGCGTCACTAGGCATTGCAAACAGAGGCTGAGTGCGATCTGTTCTGCGGACGTCTACGTCTACTCTGTGCCGCTCCTATTGCTGATAGTTAGTGAATGCGCCAATGAAAAACCATCATGACATGCCTCTGCAACATCGCTACGCTGCATAACCTCCTCAACGCCAAACCACTGAGACTTTATTTCCTCGTACTGAATGCTGCACAAATATTTAGCGACAAACAACCAGTTACGCGCATACGGCAACCAACCGTTTCTCGGCCCACAAACTTTCCCTCGTCTTGGCGTCGATGTCCCATGGAACAACTTGCAAGACGTGCGCCCAGGCCAAACGACGGACTTCCATGGTCGCAAACCCCTATTGGGAAGTTTAGCGGCCAAAAAACAATCGTATCATTGGTACCAACCCGTCTGAAAACATCTCTACGCATCTCTTCTTCAGATATTGTGGGCTTGCCATTCCGGTCGAACCAACTCATCCAGGTAGCTTTGTCAATTGGATTTTTTGGGTTCCTTGTCGGCTTGGGGGTTGGCAAATTGGCTGATTTCTAACCACATAACCGACGGTCAATGCTATGCGGATTGTGTCAGACGTAAGACACATACCGCAAGCAGCTCAAATACGCCCAAATCCCCCTCCTCCCTCTGTGAACCTTCTTCGTGGCCAATAACGCCTGCTTCTCTTCTCCGAGCTCGCTCTCCCTCTTCCGCTACTACCCTCGCCCACCTTGCCAAGTATACTCTAGCCGACTCAAACTCGCCCATACCACCCTTCTCGACCCAACCAGCCCACTCGGCATTCACGAGGCTTTGTATTGGCGATGGTAAATGAGGGACAATCGGTTGAGCAAGTGGATGAGAGAGGATTTGCTGAGCCGCGTGTCGTGTAGCCCGGGTCAGGTTTGAGAAGGATTGTAAGAACGAAGTACGAGGGGTCGTCAGCGGGGCGAAATTGGTTGGAGGATACGAAGGAAGGGTTTCGTGCAGGACGGATGTACGAGTAGAGTAACGTGGGTTAGGAAAAGGTACTGGCGAGCCGTTTGCAGTAAGCCGAGGTGGAGGGGTAACAGAAGATGATGAACCATTTGAATGATGAGACGGACGAGGGGGGCGTCGGTGCTGAGGGATCGGAGAGTCATGGGATTGTGCAAGGATTGCGTCTACAGCATCGTCATCGAACAGAATCATGGAATGAGCCTCCATATCGGGTTTGGATGGGTCGAACTAGTACGTATGAGATAACGTTACGGCTACTGAAAGACCTTAAAACTCACAAGGAACAAGTTTGGTTGTAGAGAAGATCGAAGTATATGACAATACGACCGCAGACGCTGGAGGAGATCTTATTTTCATAAGGTCAGCCTAAGCCTAGCTGAAGCGAGTGAACAACATACCTTCACCGCCCCAGCTGCCCATACCACTGGCAGACCGATTCTTAGGAGACAGCTGGGTGATCGATCGAGATTCCTCATCATGGAAATGAAGAGTAGGCAGAGTAGCTCCAGACACCAAATTAAACGTCATGGAGCCATCTAGTTGCAAAGCAACGGTCAGCCATGTTTTCAAAGGAATAATGCAGCGAGGCAAGAACGTGTGCTTATATAAGTAAATAGCCACGGACTTGACGGGATATAGGGGAGATATGGCGGGAAGTAAACAGAGAAGCGTTGCTTACACCAGGATGATATTGTCGGCGACTGCACGACTGCACTGTAGATGGAAGAAAGGGGTACCGAAAAGGCATAGGACTCCCCCTTGGGAATAGGAGCCTGGATCAAGACAGCATCTAGATTCAAAGCGTTGGTCAACTGAGGAGTGGTTATCTTTCTCAAACCCACCCTCTTCTTCGTCGATATTGTGCACTCCCGAGCCATATTCTGCCTCCACTCGCAGAAACTTGGACCATTCTTCATTGCCACGCTCCCCCAGCAATGATTCAGGCATCCACGCGAGGAAGTATGTAGGGCTGATCCCATCCTACAATAAGTAGGCATGGTTAAGGTGTGGTGGCGAAATGCGACAACAATGAGTAGCCACACACCCGTTTCACGAGACTGATGAAACCCGGAATGTTGTCTCGAGCATAGGCGGTCGGATGAACGTATACTTTGGATTTGGAATATACGAGCCTAGTAGCTTGTTAGCATATGGCGCAGATTAATAGACCCAAACCCACCGATAACGCGTTGCTCATCTCGCTCGGTGGGCGTGTCCGCTGGTGGAGTCGAGCCGGGTTTGATGGACACCATTGAGCCTGACTAGGTATTCATGAGTTCGGTCATTTTACAATGTGGCTACCGCTTACTATGTGTGCGAAATCGCCGTCGTCGTCGCTGCGAGGAGAGGCTGGTGCTGCGCTCGCTGCGCTCATGATGGCGGGTATTTGAAACTGGGGTCTGCGTCATAAACGCCCCAGATTATGTCATCAGCGACACCAATTGTTGTCGTTCATTTGGTCCGCCTGTAATTTGAAGAGGTTAGGACGGCTGGTATATCTGCGATATATTGCAGCCCTAGATAATACCCTATCACAAGTGAGCATTAGTAGAGAGAATCACTCGGGCTTCCCGAAACAGACCCCGCTCACGTAATCGAATCGAGTCTCAGGGGTTTGCTCTGTGACGACGACCATGGCCGACCTCCTGGCTGAACTCTGCGTGCTGCAAAGCGCAACAGACATCAACGGAAAGACCCCTAGAGCTGCAAGCAGCAAAAAATCAAAGTCCAAGGCCCCTGCTCCTGCAATAGGCCAGTCACTCGATGCTCTGCTTTCACACTTGCACGAACTCAAGCAGAAGGTCGCTGCTGGAGCAGTATCTGGGGATGCTTCGGGAAACAACTCTGGCGTAACCGATGAGGACTTTTCTTTACTCGCAAAAGTCGTCGAGGAAAAGCGAAAGGACGTCGAGGAGAGGCAAAAGGAGGTGTATAGTAGCCTTGGTCGCATGGGCAAGCTACTGGATAAGGTATGATCCCAACGGCGCAACTACAATCCATCCTGAATAAAATGCAGAAATTTCCTGTGCAATTACCCGATACAGGCCCTCTCTTTATGTCTGAGACTGCCATGGATGCACTCGAAAGAACTATCGCGATGCACTTCTTCCGAACAGGCTCATTTAATGTGGCTCACACATTTATCGAGGTAACTCGGATTATTTCATTTTTCGCCTAATATTAAACGTGTACAGGAATCCTGCATGGAAACTCTGCCAGCCTTCCACGACCTATTTGTGGATATGCACCGAATCCTCACTGCCCTTGCAGCCGATGATTTTGAACCTGCCCTTAGGTACACATCATCCATCATCTGAGCTAGACCACCTATTAACCCTCACCTAGCTGGTGCGCCTCCAACCGAGACTTCCTAACATCCCGACATTCAACACTCGAATTCGCCCTCCACCGAGCCAAGTTCCTGGCACTACTCCTCTCTCCAACCGATCCAGACGCCCGACAAACAGCAATCGCATACTCCCGCCAACACTTTCCCGCACTCTACCACGAGCATGGTAGGGCCGTGCAGCGCCTGCTTGCCTCTGTGCTCTACGCCCAACCTGGCCTCGCCGGCTCGCCATACGCGGATCTTGTCCAGGGGCCAGATGCCGCATCGTTGTTTGCGAGAGAGTATTGTGCGAGGCTAGGCCTAGGGGAACAACTCCCGATGAAGGTTGCGATTGATATCGGGGGATCCGGTGCGTTGGCGAGAATCGAAAAGGGGCGAAAGATCATGAAGGATTCGGGAACCGAGTGGAGCAGTGTGGATGAACTACCTGTAAGTCTTTTTGTTCGACTCGCACGTACCCAGAGACCCTAAACAATCGAGCTCCGGACGGGACTTGTGCACAGATCGAGATCCCGCTTCCGCCTCAGCACCGATACCATTCCATCTTCGCTTGTCCCGTATCCAAAGAGCAAGCGTCGGAAACCAACCCGGCCAAGATGCTCGAGTGCGGGCATGTCGTGGCCAAGGAAAGTCTGAGTAGACTGACCAAAGGTTCAGCCAAGTATGTCCTCTCTCGCCTCTGACCCTAGCACATGAACTGACTTGGATTAGTCGAGTCAAATGCCCGTATTGTCCTCAAGAGTCCGATCCCAACAAGGCTCTTGAAGTCCATTTCTGAGTCACTATCATCAATCCGCCCTGTATCTATCTACTGTTCGCATTGTACAACTACCAGCCAGATGCTTTCCACCAAATATCATAATAAATATATTTGCATATTCTCAGCTACACAAACACGTGTGCCAAGAACTGCTCCGGTAATAGTACATTTCGACAAACCCTAAGTAAATAAGTACATGCCCCAGTTAGGATAACGAAAAAAGCAATAACAAAAAAAGGGTGGTGAAGAGAAAAGAAAAGACTAGTGCGCATAGTGTATGAACATAACAGATAGACATGATGGTATAAACACGACGCGGATGTAACATGCATGCGACAGACAGACAGAACCGACCGAACCAGCAAGAAAACAAAAGCGCGACGAAAACAGTGTCTCTGAGTACCCACACCCTTTACTTGTACCTCTTGTTAATCCTCTCCAGCTCGTAGGTCCGCTCCATATCAATTTGCCTCAAGTCCTCTTTCTCTTCGCCATCCTCATCAATGGGGAAATCAAATGCAACACCAGGCTTGCGCGAGCCCCGATTTCGTTTAAGCCCCCCACGGTACTTCCTCCCGGCTGGATCCTGTGAATTGCGTGAGAGCGAGTCGCGCCGTGCCGCAAGCTTGTCCTCTTGCGATTGAAGCGCCGTCCAGTCTTGCGCCGCGCTCAGTGGGTCTCGTAGTGGGAACGTAGTTTGAGTAGGTCCTGGTGTAACCGTCCGAATGGAAGATGCCTCGGAGAGGAAATGAGACTAATCCCACTTTATTAGTCAACTATCGACGTGAATAGCAAAAATAAAGCACACCTCTTGACCGGTAACCGCCTCTAAACTTGCAATTGACACCGCCCGCTTCTGACGATGATCAAACTTGAGGTGCATCCCCTCACCGGAGGTCGTGAGTTTTTGGTTTACAGCTGCCAAATCTGGCTTGGGGATTACAATGTTCGCGGGCCTGCTCTTCTCCTTGGGTGGGGGCCCTTGGCTCGGCTTGTTGTTATCAAACATCGCTCCGCCTGTTGGGGACGATCGCGGAGTGGCTTCAGGTGTGGGCAACCCGAGTTCAGGTGTAGGTTCTTGGACGGGCACAGCTGTGGAAATAACCTCGCGGGGGCGACTGGTACGCAAAGGAGCGGGGGCAGCGATGGTCTCGGGATCGCGTGACGAACGACTACGATCCCGGGATTGCCCTCGTGAAGACGACACTGGCACAGGATTCGGTTGGTTCGACGCGCGGGACGGAGCGGACGTAAAGATGTTGTCTGTCCGTTGGTAGGTACACGTGAGGCAGCAACAGGCCGGTTAACCAGTGGAGGCGATGCAGCACGTGGAGCAGCTTGCACGCTCGACCTCTGACCTGCGCTCCTTGACACTGAACCCTCGATGGGCCGACCATTTGCATCTACCGACACGCGACCCTTGGAGGGAGCCGGTTCGGCGGAACCCGGCGCACGAGATGATGTGGGAGGAGCACTACGCCCTTTGTCAAGAATCGGGACATCCTTTCCAAGCCCAAGTGGTCGTCGATCATCCTTGATGAGCACAAGCTCTGGAGGTGACGGCTTCTGAGCCTTTGTAATTGGGACTGGGACTGCAGGTGCGGGCGTGGGAGCAGGAGGGGGCTGGGAGATAGTGCTAGGCATAGGAGCAGGGGCAGCAGGAGGGGGAGCGGGGACAGCAGGAGAAATAACCGGAGGCGGGGGAGGAACGTCAGCGCCATCCTTCAGCGCCTTCAGCGGCTCCTTTGCATGCTGGGGAGACATTGGCCACGTCGAATCCTTTGCACTCAGCGATCTCGTCAGCGGTGCTCCAGGTGGGGGTGGGGGAGCAGCCGCCTCGCGAGTTCCAGGTAACCTAGACATTGAGCGGGAGAAGTGATGGCTGATCTTGGATGACGATGGAGTCCGCCGGAGCGAATTCTTGATGGACGCAAACATTCTTGGCATGCGCGACTCGTCCTTTTTGGCAGGCTCAGGTTCAACCTCCAGCGTGATCGAGGACGGGGTGCTGTCAATCGACTGGTAAAACTCGGTGCTCATCCTCGAACCATGAGGAGGTACCGAGGCGGGAACTGGGTCAGGCGCCTTTTGCGTTGATTTACTCTTCGAGGGTCCATTCATCATGAGCTGATTCAAAAGGCTTGGGTGGCGCACGCGCTGAGGTGGCGGAGACGTTGCCGACGGAGGTGTAGGCGACGGCGCCTGCGCACGCACACTTGAACTCGTTTCAACTGCTTTAGACTTGGGCCAGAACCAGCGCGACGACTTGCTCTTTCCAGAAGGTTTCCCATTTTGTTCGACCAACGATTCCTTTGAACCTGCTGTCGGCTGCTGCTGTTGCAAATCCTTGGGCAGAGCACTAGCCTGAGCCTGCGCATGCGCATTCGGAGGCGATGCGACCGGTGTGACAATTCCCATAGGGGGTGGCCCTTGGCGTGTAAGCGAATGCCGAGGAGCGCGGGTGGGCATCGTTTGGGGAGCGCCTGGAGGGCGGGTCAGACGACCTTCTTCGTCAACCATCGTGGGTGGAGAAACATTATCCCGCATGTGTGCATCGACAGTCACCCGGTGCGCGGGTGCATCGGACATAGCCGGCGGGGTGGGCATACTCCCAGACGGAGCACGAGGTCGAGGATGCACATCTGGTGGTGGGACTACATCTCCAGATCGCACCAGCGGCGTCGCTGGGACAGGCGCCACAGGCTTGGACGATAGGCTCTTGGAAAGCACTGGCGGGAGCCCGTTGACAATTGAAGGAGCAGAGCTTGTGCGTACGCCTCCCTGCCTTGGTTGAGTCAATGGTGGGGCAGATGCGGACGCTGTCTTGGAAGGTTGCTGAGACTGCATAATCACTGTCGTCGCACCCATTTCACGCGCCTCATTTGCAATACCTCTAGCCTCGTTTGCAGCGTTTCGAGCCTCGTTGGCTACACTCCGTACGCTGGCCGCGACCGAGTGATAATTTGACCGGGGAGACATGGCATCCTTGGCCGAGGAATAGTCTTGTGGATCATGCGTTGCGGCCGTAGATCCATACAACACCGCAGATTCATAGTCCTGAAGCGACGATTCCGATTCCATACTGTTACGCACGTCGATCGGCCGAGCGACTTCGCCGACTTTGCGCGTCTCGAACGACGGCCTTCTTCCTCGCTCCTCGACTCCCACAGACGGCCGCCTCGCACGCTCATCCTCCATGACGGAACCACGCCGGGCCGAGACCTCCACGCCTGGAGTGCGGGCCTCATGGCCATCACCACGCGGTGGCCCCAGTGCAGTACCCGCGCCCGCAAACGTCATTTCTTGTCGTGAACCGAGTAACGCGTCGCCGCGAGGCCCGCTCAGACTCGCTCGACTCTCACGGCGGGCGTTCGCCCCGACAGTGACTGGTTCCGGTGTTCGGTACACAACCGTGTCCGGTTCGGCGTCGTGGTCGTGATCATCCCCCTGGGCCGCACCCGCGCTCCTCCCAGATGTCGCGCGAGGCCGTCTGCCAACTGGGTAGCCTACGACTACAGGCGGCGGGCTCGGCTCGATGATCAGCTGTCTCACAGCCTCGGCCTGGGTTTGCCTATTCGGCTCCGGGTACGCAGGCTCCGCCTGCAGCTGCGACGGTGGTCCAACCTCCGGCTGCCTCGACGATCTGCGAGTCTTCTTTTCCTTCTTCATTGTCCTACGAGACGAAACCTCCTTGTCTTTGGCGCTACTCGAGTCAGATTCAAGCTGGCCACTCGCATATCCGAGAACCGCAGCGTTGGCCATGGCCGCATTCACCGGAGCCCTCGAGGCATTGGCAGATTCCGCAAACGACTCTTGCAGGTGAGGCTGCATCAAGATACCACCTCGCTCGCCCGGAGCAGGCACACTCCGAGCAGCCGTGACGGCAAGCCCGGCTCCGAACATCCCAGGCGTTGGGGGTTGTTGCGTCTGCGGCAACACTGTTTCAGACGCCGACCGACCAACATGGACTGGGCGTACCAATGCGTCGTGTGGTTGCTCATCAGGGACAGTGACCGGCGGCTGACCGAGACCGAGCTCGCTTCTGGAGGGTCGGTGCCTAATGGGCGGGCGCGCATGCTCAGCATGCGAGCCATATGACCCGGATGGGGTACCATCGGCGAAAAACGCGCCCGCTGTTACGTCCTCGCTCCTGGCGGTGCGATGAGTGCGCCTACCGTGGGCTGGGGCTGGTGAAGAAGGAATGAGCCCCTCGGCCTTGAGCTGAGCAAGTGATCGGGGGAGGGCAAGCGCAGGCGACTCGGGCTGGTTGTAATATTCGTGCGAGTTTGGGGGGAACGCATGAGGGATT
Source organism: Ceratorhiza oryzae-sativae (assembly GCA_030998015.1). Classification (NCBI taxonomy): domain Eukaryota; kingdom Fungi; phylum Basidiomycota; class Agaricomycetes; order Cantharellales; family Ceratobasidiaceae; genus Ceratorhiza; species Ceratorhiza oryzae-sativae. The sequence goes on along the minus strand of JARWMV010000234.1, from coordinate 180,282 downwards.
TCTACAGGTGGGGGCGAACGAAGGCCTGCTCTGTCGTCGATGACGTACTCATACCGCGGCTTCAGAAGGGCCTGGTTCTCTGGGGTGGGCGAGACCAGGGCCGCATAGTTATCAGGTGGTCCGCCGACCGGGGGGTTGAGGCGGTGATAATCTTGGTGAGGGGGGGCTGGACTGGGGTTAACCGGGCGATAGGGGGTGGAGGACGACGTCTGCTGAGCATAGGCATAAGACTGCTGAGAGTGTGCATGCTTCTGGTGGTCTACGAGTGGGGATGTTGTCTGTGGATACTATAAAAAAGTTCGAAATGAGCCAATCGGGATGGAAGCGCCAGTGGAGCACAAGCACAAAGACTGACCGTTCTAGGAAGTTCTGGCTGGGGCTAACCAAACGCGTCAGCACACGAGCAGGAGGAAATTTGAGGTGGGCGTACTGGCAACGGCGTCTCGTCCTGGCGACGGGTCGTCGAGCGAGACTCTCGCTTTGCGGGGCGTGAGGATTTGGACTCGTGAGGCGGTACAACCTGCTGCATCCACACGTCGGGCGGGACGGCTCGGGCATCAGGGCGATCATACTGGGCGTCCCGGTCCCGGTCGCGATGGCGGCGGTCTCTGTCCCGGTCGCGGTCACGGTCCTTCTTGACGCGGCGCAGACTGTTGTTCTGCTCCTGCGAGTGAGAGGGTTAGCCCAAATGAGACATCGGTCCCATGTGAACTTACTGCAGCCGAGTCATCTGTGTCAGCGATCGGTTGCTGGTGGTTGTTGTCGTACGGATAGCCAAACGACGCAGAGGGGGCCGCAGCCGGCATGCTCGACAGGCGGCTCCCATGCACTCGCCGGCCGGGATCAAGAGCGGTGCGATAGAGATCCTTGGACGTGCGCTTGCTCGTCGAGGGGACGCCCTCGGTGTGGTATCCGGCGGCGACGACGGGCGGGGGAGCGCCATCGTGCCTGACCGTCTCCGAGTCGTAGCCGCGCTCGGGCGGGTAGGCGGCGTCGCCGAGAACCTGTACTTTCGTCGACGACGAGCCGAGCCCCGCCTTGGGCGTCAGCGACGAGCGGTGGTAGCGTGCGCTGCTGCTCGCCGGCGGGTAGTCTGCGCGGTCCTTCTTCGACATGCGCCGCGCACTCGGGCTGCTGTGTGCGCAACGGAGGGGGTGATGGTGGTGGTCAGCGAATGTCGGAAACGCACGAAACCACGATGGAGCTGGAGATTCACGCCTTTGCTCACGGCAGCATTCGAGTCGTCAGGTGCATGCCTCACCGCAAGCGCCGCACCCCCCCTGATGGCCCGCCAAGCGCCGGGAAATTCGGTTTCCGACTGTTTTTACGAAACAAAAACACAGCAGTTACGGAACACCCCTCCATGCACACCTTTACCAGCTTCAATTAAATTACGAACAACATCCCCCGAGTGGCGCTCCACCGCACGCGATAAGACTCAACACGTGTTTTTCACAAGCGCCCCGCCCACCGCCGCCAAAGAGCCACACACCCGCCCATAGCCACACCTGCAGCACCAGCGCATACAGCAAACGTCGTTCGCCAGTTAAACTCGGCCGGGTGCCCTACCTCGGTCGACCACGCATACAGGTATGTGAAAATCGGGGTTCCGACCAACGGTGCATAGGACAAGATCCCAAAGTTTCGTCCCAAGTTCCGCTCGCCCCAGATCGCACTCGTGATGCTCGGCCTATCCCATCGTTCAACCTCATCCTCCTCAGAAGAACGTAGCACTTACAATACCGCCCATGACCCACCGTACCCCAACCCAGTCCCGACGCTCAGCACCCACAGCCCAGCCGAAGTGTCCAAGTACAACGCAGCCCACACATACCCAGCGGCCAACGTACCCAAAAACGCCATTGGGAATACCATCCGGTTCACCCCAGGCCTCTCAATAGGCCCGCACACGCACATGCTCCCTTCATCGATCGGAGGACTGATCCAATCCGCCAATGGGCCCGTGCACAGACGCGCAATCGTTCCAGCGATGGAGATCAATCTCACTTGAGTCGCAGCGGATTCAAGTCCGCCCGGGAACTCCATGACAATCGAACCCATGTTGGCTATCACCATTTCAGCCTACAAAATACCACTGTCACTCCATCAAATCATGAAATTTCTTGGAATCCACTCACCGTTCCGGTAATGACAACCCCGACAGCAACATACGTCCAAAACGACCCATCCTTCAGGAGCGAGACCAAGCTCCCGTCTGGCTCAACCCGGTGCACGACCACACATCCAGCACGAATAGCCTCGCTCTGCTTCTTCATCAAAGTCAAGTGGTCCTCCTCTTCACCGCCCGCTTCGCCACCCAACAAAGGGCGCCTCTCCCCTTCTTCTCCGCCACTCCCAAACTCAAATTCGACGGCCTCGTTCACATGTCTGAGTCCAAACGCTCCGACTACATGCACAACACCACACCCAACCGCCATCCATCCGACAAACATCGGCGTGTCCAGCTTTCCATCAGACTGAAAAACGCCCAGCGACGCAACGTATGACAAAAACAACGGCGAAAGCCCAGACAGCGCGAGCGGAACACTAGTAGCGAGACCGCATCCTCGCGTTCGAGATGAAAATATCGCCGAAAAGTACGATGCGACGCGACCGCATCCCGCAATGAAGAATAAGATCGCGAGCACCTGGTAGGACACTCGTAGAGTGTCCGAATGGACGAGCAAGTAGGCGAATGCACCGTAGGAGAAGAGAAAGAGCGCGCTCGCACAGAGAGAACATCTAAAATCAAAGAAGGTGAGATGAGACGCGGGCAAGTACAGAGTTGTACCTACGCCCAAGGTCCGATTCGGTCCACCACGACCCCCCATCCGGCGGCGAATGCGTACTGTCCCATCATTCCACTGCCCAGGCATACAGTTCAATATATGCCATGTCAAACGTAGTATGCGTCATAATTGACTCACGCCAGCACAATTGTCGAAAGTTCCGATTGTGTCAAGTGTAACCGCTCTTTTAGATATGGCACAAAGAGCGGAAACAGAAACACTCCTCCTCCTGTCAGCCTAGCCATAGTTCGTCAAGTCAGCGCATATACACCATCCTATCCACACAAACTCACGCATTAGTCACCACACACCCTTGCGAAAACACCCAGCACCCAATGCCTTTCCATCGACAAGTTGTAGCGTGCGTCATTCGAAAAAAAAAAAATCGGGGACAAAGGTCGATCTACCGGAGAGGTAAAAGATCGAGCGACCGCTCAACGAGGGAGCGAGACATCCTATATGTACCTTGTTCCACCCAAACACATGACTTTCATCCACTCAGTGACTGCCGATCCTACGCGGCGCGAGCTCACATCCTCTTGAAACTAGTCTCGTTTCCCCTTATCAAGTCTGAGCTGTTCAATGGAGACGGGGCACACTTCATGCCGCGGCAAGTAGGCTGACTCTCCTGACGATAACGTCGGCCGTTGCCCTTCGTCGACCGGCCTATGCACTGGTCATGGATAAGAACCAACAGCTGCTGCGTATGCTCCCTTACGCATTTGAACGTATCACCTCAAGTCCAAGCCGCGCCGAGTCCGCATTTGGCATACAAGTCACAAGTGCGACGTGCATACGACGGACCACATCCGGAATAGAAAACTTCATTTCAACGGGGTGGCATGGGCTAATAATACGTATACCAATCCAAGTTGAAGAATTTTACATGATCGCGATTGCGTTCGGAGGGCTAGCAACCCCGCCTGGGATATTGAGTGGGGCAGAAGTAAAGAAGAAGCTCCATCTTTTAGAAGCTTGGCATTCCATTGCCAGTCTCTCGAGGTCAAACAGTTCGCCTATCCTCTCACGTTAGATGTCGACCTGTCGGATACAGCTTGATTGAAGAACTCACCAAGTGGACACCCGAATCCGGAGAGGATCACAGGATGGAGTTGGAAGTCAGCCAATGACGCTACATGTCCAAAAGCAAATGAGTCATTTCACAAAACACGGTGGCAAACGAACTTACGAGTGGTTTCAAATGCAGGCGCATCGCCGGCTACCGCCGAGAAGTGATTGTCCCATATCCACTCGAGCACGTCTTTGGATTGTCCAACCCCAGCCCAAGTGTGCGGGAACTTGGCCACTTCTTGCTTTCGGTAGTCGGGGAATGAATTGTAGACTGCAATATGTCCTAAGGCAGGTTTGAGTTCCAATAACTCTGCGCTAAATGCGATGTAAACTCACCGAAGCGAATGAGCAAGATATCTCCTTCACGGAACTCGACACCCTGCTCGGCCCTCACAGCTTCCAACTGCTCCAGCGTAATCCCATAACGCGAATAGGGATCGTACTCGATATTATGCCTCAGCGCATATGCATAGAAATCAAGGAGCACGCCTCTTCCCACAATTCCAGTTTGTGCCCAATCTAAGTTCATAACTTAGCTCGAACAACCCGGATAAGCTAGTGAACGCTCAGCCGACGTACTATGTATTCCGTTTTGTATGAGGCCTTTGTCTGCAAGTACGGAATCCTGTTTCAAGCCGTTGTAAAATACACGTTCGGCCTGGTACCCAAAGTGGCGAAGCGAGTCCCTGTAGAGTAATATTAGGATTAATCAAGGTGAAAGAAATCATAAAGTCTGCGAGACATTCCATTGAGATGAGGATTGCGTGTTGACTGCCATGGAAGTTTTATGAGAAAAATAAAGCATAAAATGATTAATACTTGCAATGAACAACGTCGTCGTTTACAGTTCTAGGATGTTTTGGCACCAATTCCTGGTGAAACCCGCTACGCTCATAGAACGGGCTATAATATATATGACCAATTACTCTCAAGAAAAGAAGAAGCTCTCTGGTAAAGCTGCGTACTATTTTGGCTGGTCTACGGACCAGTTGAGAGGAATACTAACGCCCGTCTGAATCTCTTCGGACGCTGCACGGATCGTCTCGGAGGTAATATTGTTCTGCAATACAGCGGATGAGAACAATTATCTCCAAAGCAATGCAGAAACACTTACAACCGTACCCAATTCATCCTTGTCGCCCCAAACACCCCAGGCGGCATGTGGGGGGTATTCAGGCTTAAGCGGCAAGTCCTTGAACGCCGGGAGAGGAGGCCTTGCGCTTTCGACCGGCTTTTGATCGTCATAGAGGGCTTTGCTAATTGTCGAACCCATAATGCTTTGAAAAAGAAAAGGAACAGGATGGGGATACGAAAAAGATGGGGTGATTGGCCAAGCCCCGCTGATAACGGTCGCATTTTAGAGGCAAAGAGACAACGGGCTTTGGACTGAATAGGAACATTCGGTTCTTTTCGCGAGGGCTAGCAAGGCACCAATAACGGTACAAGCTCATTCGTCATCGGCGAGTGATTCAGCAAAAGGAACGCGATGAACGTGACCGCGAAGCGTCGCCAAACGCGGGAGAGTGAAGATAAGGGCAGCCTGGAGCAGTGGGGCAGAGCGGATGTCGTAAAATGCGAGCAGGTTGTTATATTCGTGGATACAAAGGCCGCTTCGTCGAACAGTTGTCCCCAGAGAAGTTGCCTGATGCTCAGCCAAGACCCAGCCGATCATCTCAGTTGGCAAGTCATCGAGTCCGGGCCTCAGGGGATAACGGAGCGTTACTAAAACATACGAGTGCTAAGCGAGAGGTACAGTTTTGGGGGCCAGAGCTTGTCGGGAGAGCATCTTCGGATCGCCCTGGTGGCTGTCGGGGTAATGGTTATTTGTGAGCATACTGTAGTGATCGCCAGCCGGCCGGAGGAGCGAGGCATGACGTAGGTCTCCCTGGAACAAATATTTGATCATTATGTCTACACAAGCTGCTCTTCGTGTGGTAGTCCCTCGGCGTTGTGGGTATTCGGCCAGGAGACACGACGGGTAATCTGCGCTATCTCTATGTGCAGCTACACCAAAGCTCGAACAATGCCCAAGTAAATTAACGGCTCCACGTCAGCAGAAGCAATTTCGCTGGATCAATGGCAGTTCGTGTACATAGAACGTGTCCTATTCCAGTACTCGGGGCAAGATCCAGAGCATTCACTCGGGAGCTGAAGAGCAACAGGTACTGGGTGGTCACAGCTCGACTCCTATCTGTTTTCAGAACAAACCTCACTATCTAGCTTGTAATCTAGTTGATCGCATCAAAACAGCGCGGGAAATAAAAATGTACAAAAACAGACTAAAAAGACAAGTACACATACAAGTACACAACAGTATGACACCCTTGAGAGCGTTCGCCTAGACTCGCTCACGCCAAGATCTTCCAAGCACTATAGCTCCAGCAAACGCTAGTCCCGTTGCGGCCGCACATATCATAAACGTGGCGCTCCAGCAACTGCGGCCGCGACACGCCTCGTTCCCGATGTAGGCATACAGGTACGTAAAGATCGGTGTCCCGACGAATGGCGCATAGGACACGATCCCAAAGTTTCGTCCCAAGTTCTCGAACCCCCACACAGTTCCAGTGATGCTCGGCCTGGATACACATCATGTCAGGAGGAATTGAGACAGACATTGGCCAAAACCACTCACACGACAGCCCACACGGCTCCATATGCCAATCCGGTTCCAACCGACAAAACAGACAGACTCTCGCTCGTCCGGACGCCAAAGGCAGTCCATAAGTAAACAGCGCATAGACATATCAATGCCCAGCACGGAAACACCATCCGGCTCAGTCTCCGGGTCGTGGGGAACTTGTAAGCGCCGCATGTATCCTTCACGCCAAGCGGGCTAATCAAGTCCGCAAGAGGCCCAGAGCATAATCTGGCGAGCGTGTTAGCGATGGAGATCAGTCGGACTTGGGTGGCCGCGTTCCCGGATCCCGGGAGGGTCATCATAATGGACCCAATATTCGAGATGACCATTTCAGCCTATACCAGCAAGTGGTTAGTTGAGCCGATCAATCAAGTACCTCAAAACATCTCACCGAGCCAGTAATGACAAGAACTACAGCTGCAAACAGCCAGAAATATGAATCGGAGAGCAGCGTGAGCACGGAGCCATCATCCTCGATAGGAAGCAAGACCGAGCTGCTGCTGGCCGGGCTACTTGATGACGTAGGGAGCTTCTTGAGCAGGGGCGTTCTCTCCACCGCGTCCTCATCGGGGAACTGTGTGTCCAGCGCGTCTTGTTGAACCATATGCGGGATATCATAACGCACGCGCAGCCCAAATGCACTGATGAGATGGATCAAGCCAGCTCCCACGGCCAGGAACGCAACAAACTTGGGGGCGTTGAGGTCTCCGCTGTCGAGCTGGAATACCGGCAACGTCGCGACATATGAGAGAAAAAGTGGAGAAAGGCCAAAGAGAGCGAGAGGGATGCTGGTTGCGAGGCCACCCGGTGCAGAATGAGAGCGCGTGGCAAAGAGCGCGGAGAAATAGGAAGAGACTGCGGCCGAACCGGCCAAAAAGAATAGAATCACGAGCCACCGATGAGAGGATATACCCTCGTGCTCAATCAAGTACGCGAAAGTGCCAAATGATACGGAAAACAGGCACGAAGCAGCCAGCGAACAGCTGTCATTGGGGGTGAGGGTTATTAAGGCAGGCACGTTCAGTTATTTAAGTCACGCACGCCCAAGGGCCCACACGGTCGATCAACATGCCCCACCCTGCGGCAAATGGGTACTGGCCCATCATCCCGCTTGATGCACCTAGAGTCAGATGGGTCAAAGGACTGAGGCGAGAGACCTACTCACGCGAGCACTATGCTTGACAGCTCTGGCTGAGTGAGATGCAAGTGTTGGACCAAGTAGGGTGCGAATAGCGGGAAGCAAAATATACCTCCCGCGGTGATGCTGGCGTTGGCGTTGCTGAGCTGACGAGCGGCTGAAAGGCAGGAACAATACAGTACTCACGAGTTCATCACCACACAAGTCCAGAAAAACGCACACTTGAGGAGCCGAAACCAACACAACATGTGCGGCATGCCTTGGGAGTTGACCATGTTGGGGGAAGTGGTGGTCAGGACGAGCCGATGGAGCCGGTCTGGGTCAAGCACAGGTTATATGACGTGCTCGCTACGGGAATATGAATAAATTTAGAGGTCGGAATGGCATGACAATGCGTACCTGAAGTTCTATATATATGTGTCTGAATAGATGCTTAATCCATAAGTATACGCGCTGCCGAGTGGTGCTCAGAGTCTTGTGGTCAAGCTGAGCCGTTGCAACCGGTCCGATCGCTTAGGCGCCTCGCTTATGTCACGGATCGGACAATACGGCCAAACATTATACACCCATTTCACTCGAACACACGCTATTGCAGACGCGACCCGCTAGCGGATTATATATGCTACAAAACATTCCGACCATTGAGATTGGAGCTTTTCCGGCAACCCCTAAACTCCACCTGCCCCCGAGCCTTGGCTCTGGTAGCTAGCGATCATTGATCACTGGCCGCATCGTATATCTCGCCGAAATGATCATGTATGATCCATCGCAGGAACCGACCGAAACTTGGTCAAACCCTCCTCAGAGCGATTATCGAGCCTCGGAAGTACAAGCTTCCTCGACAAGTTCACCCATTGAGGAATGGCCTGGGCACTAGATCAAAAGCCCTACGGACTCGACTGCGTTGTCCGCCAAAGGCACGGGCCGGAGCCCCAGCTTTCTCCACCCACATGAGTCGAAGCTGGCTCGGTTCCGCCACCGCGCTAGGCTTGATCGGACGGGCAAAACGGGCTTCATTTACCTTACCTCATGGTTCTTGCGGTCGCGCCACACACCAAACCCTCGGATAACGCTCAAGCACTCGTTCCACTCGATCCACAAGTACAAATGCACATAGCTACTAAGCAAGCGACCCAATCCCAGATCCATTTGTTTCTTATGACCCGGCTACAAATCACTCACAGTTCACTGGGCTCGGGTGATGTGGCTTTGGTTTTCTGAGATTTTTGCGGGCCCCGTTCAGCACGTAGGTCTTCCCACTCTTTTTGAAGATGGGTTTTAAGTTGTGGGAGTGTCTTAAACGTCTCTCGGCATTTGAAACATTCCAAGTCTTTTTTGAGCAAGGGCTCGTACTTCTGAGCGGATATTGCTGCCTTCTAAGAATATTGCTCGGTCAGAAGCAGTGTGCACAAGACAGAAGAAACGCGCTTACTTGGTCAAAGGTTGGTCCTTTGGTAAACGGTGTTGCCGTCGGGAGCTCAAACCAGCCTATTACATCTTCAAGATGCAAGAAGAAACCAAGGTCCGGTCGGAACGAGTTATAGTGATGTTTCTTCTTGAGGGCTGGCGCACAAAGATCGGACGACAAGACGTGGAGATGGACATGGTCTAGAACCACTGTAAGACAGAAGCGTAATTTCTCTATGTCGAGATTATCTCACCCATCGAAGGTACCGCGTGAAACCCCATCCAAACATCCCATTTGAACCCATGCTTCTTTATCATCTCGTCTTCGATCATGGCTTTGGTCGTTTCAGCCTCTTGCTGGATCTCTCGAAGGCACTTTAACGCTCCATCTTTGTCCCATTTTAGCAACGTAGATAGATTTGTTGTCGAACTTGCTGTAAGCTCCGAGCTGAGCTTTGGTAAAACAAGAAAGTGGAACATCGCCTAGGACTGGTTGTTTAAGCGGCGTGAAACTAGTGGCTAGAAACTTACCTTTGGGTACTTATCAAATATAGTCAAACATGCTTCGCTCTGACTCAATATTACATCGTGTGCTAATTCATCTACATTGTTAACATATTGACGAAGTGCCAAACGAAAGGACATGACGGACGTGTTGAGGCGTAAAGGTCGAGTGGCGGCTATGCCTCCTTTTAGCGCTTATGGTCCTGCTCAGTTCCAAAGCCACTCGCCTCCACGGATCCAAACATATCCACAACCTTTCTCTCGACAAAAACGCTGAATCTCTCGAGCTACAATGGAGAACGACAGGTACATCGAATGAACATTTGAACTACGCCATAAATTAATACGATTTCAGGGTGTGCTCGTTGATCTCTACGTCCCCCGCAAATGCGCGGCGACCAGTATGTCTTATGGATTTGGACTGTACCTGGGTTAGGAATTAATTCTTGCAACCTCCAGACCGACTCATCACCTCCAAGGACCATGCTTCCGTCCAGATCAGCATCGCCGACGTTGACGCGAATGGCAAGGCACTTGGTACCTCTACCTCATTTGCTCTGTGTGGACAAGTCCGATCTCAGGGTGAGTCGGACGATAGCTTGAACAGGCTGGCGACAAAGGCGGGCTGTGAGTAGACTCCGTACAACACTTAATAAGCGTTCTGATAACAGGTCTCGCAGTGCTGAAGAACGTATGGTCCTACCAAAAGTGATTGGGCTAGAGGTTCTTGGGTTGCCATCTCTCATTATTCGTTGTGTTGTGCACTATCCCTGTAGCATTCTAGGCGAGTCTATCATATTTCTCCCTTGAAACCTAGCAGGTGTGATCCCGTATGAAATGTCGACAAGTCTTCTCCACTTGGTTTCTCTGACCCAAACGGCAACCAGCAAACTCTGAGGAGAGCGTTCAAAGCCGCGAACCAGTGCATTTGAAACATATCAAACTGCCTCGCCACGCATACGAATAAACGTGTGGAGGCGCGCTCCACGCGTTAATCTCATAAATGTGACGAACAGCGAGTGGATCCCCTTTGTGTGGTGAACCTCCAACTGACATAAGCTCGCGTGGCTCATCAGCCAACAAAGATCGAAGTATTTTTTTTTTTTTTTTGGCAACGGTCTTCTTTGTGGGCTAGCCAATTAGAGCTTAAGCTCTGTTGCGTGTCAGTGTGCCTCGCACGAACAAGGATATGAGTTAATCACAACCTCCACGCGGCAGCTCCTTCCCGATGTGTGATGAAAGGCTCTCCCTAATTGGGCGAAAAGCTGGCGCGCAAGCGTTACGGAGTTTCGCGGGTGTTCGTTGTTGGTTTTGCGCGCTACTCGAACAACCGGAGAAAGTAGAGCACGACTCCACAGTCGACGCATACTTAACGCACCTCGACAGCGGGGCGGGTGGGTATCTCACTTTCATCCACTTCTCTCCCTCCCGAACACGCCCGTGTCTTAGTGGCTTTTGATACTACGGCCGCGCTGGAAGCGGAGTGCTGTAAGTGCAGCTTGGCCGACACAGCTTCCATCACATTTGACTATCAATGCGCTTTCTAGATACGATATATACAATTTTTTTTGCCTTGTTTTGACTCTTAACCTCCGATACCCGATTAATTCATCATGGATTATGTGGGTCTCGTCAATACAATGCTCGCTCTCCAGTCTCACATAATTACCCTTTAGACCACGTATATCTTTTTAGACGGATTCGACACGCCGATCGACTTGGCGGATTCTTCGCTACTATCCGAATTCAACCCCCAGCAAGCAGACTTCGACTTCCTGGATGGTTTATTCAGTGGATCTTTCGATAACTCCCCTTACGACTACTCCCTCCACGGACCGCCAACTGATGTCGAACATCCGGCTACTTGCAACCCAGTCGATGTCATGGGTGCCCAATCCAACTTCAACAACTTTCAAATCGGCATGCCTGGCCCTTCCATGGCTGAAGCCCATGCAACGCCTTCTGCTCTCAGCGATTCATCTCAGCTCGCAACTCCTCCCCACTCTCGACCGGCCACCCCTCAAAGGATTGACAAGTTGCTGCTGCCATTCGTCGACGTGAAAACAGGCCTACTTACGCCTCCCTCGGATTCTTTGTACCGCACTCGTCGCTATAATACGGCCGATTCGGCTCGCCAGCTGGCCCTGCTAAGTCCTAGTAGCTCGGACCCCGTAGAAGAGACGATAAGTTCGGAGCCCTTGATACCCTCACCCGCATATATCCTGTCTGTCCCTGAACCTTCAGGCTCCAGTCCGTTCGAGCTTCGATACCCATCTGAACCGAGCTCATCCGACGACGATTCGAGCAGCTTTTGCGGTTCCCCGCCTCCCGTTCGACGTACGGCCCGCTCTTCCGGCGTTCAGCGGGTTACTACGAGCGGCTTCCGACGTAGTAACCAAACTGGCCAGCCGGTACCGACCAATGACCCGGAGCGTCCTTTTGGCTGCCGGCATCCAAATGGGCCTGCCGATGGACCGTGTGGCCAAAACTTTGCTCGGAAGCACGATTGGGTTCGTCACCAGGTAAGCGCATGCAGCCATCTCCGAGGGTCCTTCTGTTGTTGTTGTTGTAACTTACGACCCCGATTTTACTACAGCGCGTGCACACTGGCGAGACACCCTATAGCTGTCGCTGCTGCGGCCATCCGTTCAAACGGCCGGATGCGCGCGGCCGTCACTGGGACTCCCGTGTGGAATGCGAGCGTGAGCACATACGCATAGTTCGCCAGCTCTTGAAGGAGGGTAAGATGTCACAAGACGATCGTGATATACCAGTCCTTCGTCGTCGTGTTCAAAAGGCAAAATGGCGGATCGAGAGCGAGGCAACCGGGGTGCCTGTGAGCGAAATAAAGGCGATGAGAGGATATCTCAAGATGGAGGATGATTTTTTGTTCTGAATGTTCTTTTTGGGGTGTGCGCTCTGGCTGGTCGAGGGTTTTGCCTAGGATTGTCTCGAATAGTCTTGTAACTTGTATTAATAGGACACGATCCCATGCTTTATGGGTGCCACCGAATGATTGGCTTGTAGCTTTCTTTTTACCGTACGTTTTAATATACCATGCATAGCTCTCGTTCCGCCTCGGATTGAAAAGTCATTTATGACAAGGTCGGCTGATCGCCATGTTTGAGCGGCCTTGAAGTAATAATCAAGCAGACAAGAGATATCCCATTTAATGGCTTTGTGTTTCATACATCAAATAAACAGCGTCTATGAAACAAGGAGGAATGGCCAAGGGAGCGAGTGGCTGACGCTGCCGGTGCTTACATGAGCACTGCAAGAGTTCTGGAGTTCAAATGCGCTCCCGGTAACTCTTTTTTGACCTCACCTAGAAAGCCGAGTAAAGCTATACACTACACGTCCTACGATGCTGCTACACTGATGATGTCGAATGGTAGTGGGAAGAGCTTCTGGAGTGTTGACGCGCCTTAAGCCTCATCCTGTGAGTTTGAAATAGCGTGACTACCAAGCATGTTCAAACAGCTGGTGTACACAAATGGTTTCACCAGCAACAGCAAACTGATTGTGTATTATCAAAAAGAGAATGTCCGTAGTGTACATATACAGAAATAAAAAGGCATATATACACATTACATCGTTTGTCAGCGCGGTCGTTCAAGTCGTCACAAGATATCATTCTTATCAAAAAGATAAGCCACGGCTTCTTCCCCACTTTTTGAGCTTCTGCTCAGACTCCTCGGTCGTAAAAGACGGGTCCGCGGCGCTGCGCCTTCGTCCGGAACGTATACCCAACCCAAGACTAGCCAAAGCTGAGGGCAGAGGCCCAAGAGTGTCTTTCTTTGGCTTATCCTTTGATCGGTTCTTCTGTGACGCCTTGGCGCGGGTCGGGGAGACCTTGGAGGAACCAGACATGTGTGCGTCAGGGTTGAAGTTATTCTCGAATCCAGCGTCCACCCCGGATTGGGCCGACGGCCGACGGGACTCGGGAGTCACGATCAACACGTCGTCAAAACCGGATTGATGAGCGCGAGGCGTGACATCGTCAGCAGCCGAGGCCACCGTCGTAAACGTATAGGACGCATTAACGGGTGCTCCGTGGGCCGTGCCCGGAGGAGTATAGTGGGGAGAAGGCGCGTCTGGGTCTTCTTCAGAATCGTACTCGGAATCGTCTTCGGAGCTATTAGGTTCGACTAAGTCTTCATACTCTGCAGACGAGCTAGCCGATTCGGAGTCGGATGAAGTTGGGATAGATGCATGTCGTGGTACGATGCCAAAACGTCTTTGCCTTGCGGTGTTGATGACAGTAAACGTCGCTGTTGGACAAAGTTTCAGTTTGGCGAGCTTGGTCCAAAAGAGTAAAACCTACCCATAATCGGGTTTAGGCCGACTCGATCTATGACGTCGTCTGACACCTCTAGCTCGTCAAATCGCTGCATGATTTTGCGCACGAGCCGTCCATGGATGAATCTGCGGCATGGACGCAGGGTCGCGACAGGCACTTGACCGTCCATCAGATGCAAGCCATTAATGTCACCCTTCCAGATCAGACCGTCGCACACGTCAATCTCAAGCGGGCGTCTGCAAAGGTTGGAGAAACGGCTATAAGTATGGGGTAGAAGGTAGGGGGATTGTGACCCACTGGCTACGTTGCTGATAGTCGAAAACAAGATGGCTTGATATTTTCAGTGGGGACTCGGTAAACGCGATGGCCTCGCCCTCGTGGTCCCAGACAATAGTCGCGACGTCACGGCGCGTCTTGCCTTTGGACGAGATGGAGGACCCGCTGGACGCGTGCGTCGAGAGCGTGGTCGTCCAGCCGAGCAGGTTGTTCAAATGGTTTAAATTCTGGACAGATGTGATCCTATAGAGCACATGGTCCGTACCGGGTATACGAATCAGCGTGTGCAGAGGGTTGTCGGACGCAAGTTCCAGGATCATGTTGGAGGGGGAAGGGAGCTGTTGGCTTTTTGTGAGCAGGTAGCCGGCGACTCGGCGGTATTTGTATTCGGAATTTTGTGTGCTTCGGATGCAGGATCGCTCAAGTCAAGAAGCTCCAAGACGTAAGTTACTCTGCAAGTACAAGCTCAGGTCCGGGAGCCTGGTATAAACCACGATGCGCGATAGTGGGGACACTGATCAGCGGGGGGCTAGAACCGGTATGGAGCCAGGCGAGCGAGGGTGGGTAGGAGGTCGGAGACACGAGTTGCGGAGGTCTTATAGCAGCCCGGCCATTGTTGGACGCGAAGAATAGTGCTGGCCCTAGTAGATCTGTTGCACGAGAGGACAAAAGCGTCGCCGACACACAGCTGCTTGCCCCTGTGGGGGATTGTTGATCTACCCCCGGCGTCGGGCGGACCCGTCACCGCCTCATTGCATCGATCAATCCACAACCCCGCCTAGTCCTCCCAAGGCAAAAATACGTTCGGTATAACAAATCCATAATTCAAAATTTGGCGCCCAACTAATTATCTACACACTAAAAGCGTCCTGGACCTCTTTCCCCCAGGCCTCTGCGAGCTCTCGAGCTTGACTGCCAGCCATAGTACGAGCCTGACATGTGATCTCCATCCCGATGCTATCCTTTTTACTGTCGAAAAATATTTCAACCATGCAATCGTCCTGATGCCGCCGGTTAGGATCTAATACAATGGATGGATCGGGAGACCCACCAGAACTTCCCCCAGAGTTGGGAGCGATGACATTTGGAAGGCCCCGGGTTCCGGTTCGCTAGCCGAACCAGAATCAACAGGCACCTGCGTGGCGGGAAAGTTAGTGGCTCGGTGACCTAATCGGGTAATCACCGCCAACCTTTATGCGTTCCAACAAATCTTCAGAAGGTTTGCCACTCTCAGTCGAAGATGGCACTCTCAGCAAATTGACAAAGTAATGGAAGAGCGGTTGTCCAGGAGCTCCAATCCACGAACTTACATCCTGAAGACGGCTCTGTTCGACTATGGGAGACCGTGCTTTGAGGTCGGCCCGTAACCGCTCAGCCACGACAAAGGCGTCGGGTTCGAGGACATCGCGGACGAACACCGGTAGCATGTTGATGCATGGCGCGCAGATGTCCTCCACCCCATCCAGCCCACGTCCGTTGTGCACTAATCCGAAAACAACATCTCGCTTGCCACTCATAGAATGCTTTGCCTGAGCCTTTGCCCAACAAGCAAGCAGGACCATATGTAGTGGCAAGCCGTGTTTGGCGGCTCTGGTTTGAAGATCGCTGAACCCTAAGACGAGATCACGGATTATAATATGCGTATGGGTCGTCCGAGCTGTAGAGCTGAGGCGTGTGCTTGGATCGTCGCGCCGAGTAAGCAGGCGAAGAGGTTTAACTACATGGGCCAGTGTAACGAGTGGGAGGCAGGCGTTGGCAGCCTTACCCAAGCTTGTAACAATGCCACGAGCTCGCCGGGAAGTATATCGGTGGGTCAGTGCCAGGACTTGAAGGGTCCCAAATAGAAACGCAAGCCGAACCCGCGATCGTCGGCTCAATTGTGTATCGGTGGGGCGACAGCTAGTTGCCGGGGAGTGTGTTTCGACGATAGAAGTGCAGAAGCCACGAAATACTTCTTGCCAGTATGCCCGCTGTTTAGTCCGGCTTTCAGACGAAGACACAGCTCGGGTCAAGTATGCAAGGTCGTTTCCGTTTGTCGGTGACTTTCCGGCACAGAGGTCTTGCAGATCCCGAATCAAAATGTTGAAGCTCCACGCGTCTGTATGCGGGGTGTTAGATTGTGGTGGCAAAAGGTAGCCGAAAGCTGAGGCTATACGAACCGTAAAGGGCGTGGTGCATTCCTAATACCATATAATTCGATTCCTTGCCGTATAGATATGTTACCCCTAGGCTCGGACCTCCACAGAGTTGGGGCGGATTCGTGACTAACAACTGTGCGTGTTTCCCAACTTCCTCGAGATCATCCTGGCTCCTGCTAAGGACCACAGTGGTCCAGCGAATCGGGATTGTTCCAGGTTTAAGCACGCACAACACGTTCTGCCGCTCGACGTTCATAAAGACTGAGCGCAGTATTGCATGCCGTTGCGCTAATTGATCCCACGCAAGGCATAATTGGGAAGCGCTTATGTTCGCAGAGATCTTGAAAGCAAAGACATGCTGGAATCGCCACCCGCCACTGCGATTGCAAGACGACAACATAAAGTCCATCCCAGGGGTTGTCGGTAAAATGTTCTCCACTGCGTCCCTCAGGCCAGCAGGCAGGGCTAAAAGGGCTTGATCTGTGAACTCCTTTTCAAGCAGAGGCCAGGTGGTTGTTGAGATATTGGCAGACTGTGGTTCGGTAGAACCGGAGTGTTTTTCGATAGCTTTGGCGACATCGGCTAGTGTGTCACTTCCAGCAACTTCTGTCGCAGACAGCCTTATTCCCGCGCGTTTTGCTATTCCGGCGAGCTGGATAGCAGAAATAGAATCTATGCCAAGAGAAGCCAACTGGGAAGATGGTCTGATGATCGAACGAGGTACCTTGGCGAACTTGATGACAATGTCTCGAAACTTTAGCTGATCGATAGACCATCCTTCAAACTCGTGCCCATTTGTGCTGGGTCGTCCTCTTGGTACTAGCGGCGCTTGTAGAATAGGATCTGAACAAGCAATCACGGGACTAGAGGGCGAGGCATCAAGTATCGATGAGGTAGGATGAAGGATGATGTGGTGCAGCTCACGGCTGAACTGAGCGAGCAGATCTGAAAGCGCTGCTTGATTCATGACGTTCGCTCGGCATGAAGCTCGAATCAAAAATCCAGTCGAAGCATGATGTAGCTCGACATTCAAGCCATACTAAAAATAACGATTTAGCATAGCGAATTTTAACACTGGTGCCTCGCTAACCTGTGCCTTAGTTTCATCCTTGCTTGCATTTTCCAATGGATCCCAGATGGAGGGAAGTTCGCTTTCGATAGAGAAGTTAGGTTGAAACAGGAAAAGTGCGTCCGTCAGCGACTTGACCCCCAGTTCATGGTGTATCGCACGCAAGGAGCTATGCTGATAGGGTAGACTTTCATTGTTCAGACGGTGAATTTGTCGCAACAATTCACCATAGTTCTTGGGCGTCGACAAGTCAACATGACACGGGATCGTGTTCTGGACATGTCTGTCGGATCTAGTTCGCGCATACAATGACATGAATACTTACGAAAACAGGTCCGATCACGTTTTCTGCTCCGGGGAGCGTGCGCCCAGATACCACTTGCCCAAATATTAGGTCTTGCCTCCTCGAAAACCGCGACAGAACCATGGCCATGGCAGCTTGCCCAAGACACTGGACATGGACTCGGTATCTTCGACAAGTACGTTTGATATCAGCTAGTTCTATGTCGCTTCGCGCCGAGCTTCGCCAGGCCCCTCGAACGGCATCGGTTTGAGGGAAGGTAAAAGGCGTAACTCCCTTTAGCCGGTTTGTCCAATAGGCCGTCCCGCGATGCTCTTGCAACAAAATTTGCGGTACTAGTTCGTGGAACGAAACTGGAACTGTGGTGTCTATACCGTGGTATATAGCTCGAACGCGGTCAAAGAGCAGGGGCAAGGACATGCCGTCGTACAAGGCATGATGCAAGACGACCAAAAGATATTCGGTATCACCGAATGTAGAATGACAGAGATATATAGGGGGTTGTAGGAAATTTTCAACTTCTTGAAAATGGAGCGCTGAAATGAACTCGAGGAGAGCGCTGGACGGTTCATTGAATGGCCGGGAGAACCAAGGAAGGTCGAACTCCGAGTGCACGACTTGAACCCAGCGACCAGAATCCGCCGCAAACGCGAAGGAAGTGCGCAGGATGCTTGTTTCCCTTATTGTCTGTTGCCATGCAGCTTTCAGCTTCTCCAGAGAACAGTCCGGTCGCAGTTTGAAGGTAAATCCGTGGACATAGAGGCCATCATTCGAGGAAACAGTCTGGGAGATATCAGTACGAAATAACTTTATTAAATGGGTTAATACGTACTTGCGAGAGCATACCAGCCTGCAAGGCAGTGGCGCAGAGGATCTGAGGCTCATCCAATGGTGCCAGTCGAAGTTCGTCAATTTGAAGCTCCTTTTTCAGCTTGAAATGTAGGTCATCCAGCCACTCCTGGCTTTCTCTCGAATCATCGGACAGGCTAGGCCCTTGTGCGCACTTCGAGGCGATTCCTCGGATATTATCCACTTGGATAATGTCGATTGCTGATACTGCGAGGTTGGAATCTTTCAGCTTGCGAGCGAGGGCAACTGCTCTCAAGGAGGTCAAGCCCAAAGCGACCAACGAAGACGTAGGCCGGACTATCGCAGTTTCCACCCCCAGAAATGACGCCACAACGGTAGCAAGCTTTGTCTCGAGGAAAGAATCTATCTTCTCGGGTTGGGGACTATTCGGATCACTATCAGCCGGCTTATTCGGCATATTCACAACTAGAGGACAAGGGAGCCGAGGGCCAGCACCGCCTTTGCAGAGAAACTCCATATAGGATTCCATTTTCGAAATGATGTCGCTCATATCGGCATTGGAAATAACCTCCGTAAACACAGCTCTCAGTTCGATAGAGTTCGTGAGGGGATTGACCAGCATTTCGAGAGCGAGGGGAAACTATTCTGCGGTAAGTGCCCAGATTTCGGACGCCGAGTGAGTAGCTTACTTCAGGTGGGGGAGAATCTGTTTGAAGGTGCTCAAAGGACTTGTAAGGTTCTCTTGAGTCTTGGATCCGGCATGAAAAGAGTGCGCTAAATAACGATTGTACTCCGAGCCAGCGCTGGATACGGCCGAGGGGTGTATGCTCATACGCCAAGGTCGAGATAAGCTCCGTTTGAGACTCATGGAGTATATCTGAGGCAGACTTTTCAGCCATGCTAACCAAGAACGGAACCACTGATACCAGCGGAGCGACGGCGGTTTCGACGCCATCCACCGGCAGCGACCTCCCGGAGCGTATGATCTGTAGAGAAAATATATAAGGGTATCTCGCTTGTATGACAAGACGTATGACAACGTACCCCAAACAGCGCTCTCTGTTCCCAACCAAAATAACTGCGACCTGCGAGGGCAAAGGATGCACACCCCAGTGCCTGTATATTGGTACGCTGTAAGCGGCAAGCAGACTGAAGTGCCTCGTATAATACGGTAGCAAGCGTTCGTCGGATATACTGGACAGTTGGTTTGGCCGGTCGCTCTACCCTAAGCTTAAGATCAACCTGGTCGAATTTGCGGACCCAAAATTTTTGCGCGGTTTGCTGAGCAGTATCGATCGCGTTAATGAGGGGTTGAAGGCGTTCTATGCGTTGAAAGAGTTGGCCGGATAGAGCCGCATCGACATCCATCATGAGATTTGGAGCTGCAATTCCATCGTATATGGCGTGGCTAAGCGACACAACCATAAACCTGTCGCCAACACCATACACGTTGATGCGAAAGACTGGGCTGGTCATATCCTCGTTGATTTCCTTGGCAATGCGAAGAGCCTCGGAGGATTTGAACCATGAGGCGAATGAGCTTTGGTCGACATTCAGGTGCCGATCGTGCGTGCAAAGCGGTACGTAGACCGTACCAGACTTCAAAACGATTTGTAACGGTGTATCTTCGAAAACGAATCCGGTTCTATCCAAGCACCATTAGTGTGTGCATGCTCGAAGTGTAGTGAAATATACCGTAGTATTGGGTGTCGGCACATCACTTCAAACCAAGCTTGACGGAGACCATCAATATTCACATGAGATTGAAGACGGTAAACAAAATGCTGGATGTACTGAGAGGGGGAGACCAACGCCTGAAACAAAACACCGTCCTGTACAGGAAAGGTTGGAAGGACGGCCTCGATATCCTCAGGACGAAAGATGTTTTCGGCCACAGGACGCCACTTCTGGTCGAATTCGTCACACATAGAGGCAACGGCTGTGGGATTGGCACACTTGGATAATAGACAGAAATTTGAAATGTCGGCCAGAACGGGGTTGTTCAAGATGTCCGTGACTGTTATGCGAGATGTGCGCCAAATCCCGCGAAGTTCCCGTGCAAGCGCGCTAAGCATGATCGAATCCATTCCGCACTCGAAGAGATTAGAATCTGCTCGGATATCATCGATTGGCGTATTAGAAAGTCGCGAGACAATTTGTGCAACCAAATGCTGATTCGAATCAAGACTTTGCTGGTTGGTCTCCAGCGTTGAACTTCGCCCGTTTTGTATCTCGAGCAGCGTCGAAATGGGAGTACAATGAAAGAATTGGGCAAGGAGTTTTGTATCAGTCTTCATGTTCAAGCTCAAAGGAAGAAAAACGAGTGGGACGATGTGAGACGGCCGCATATACACGGCCAGCTCCCGCGTAGCCTTGTCCTTGAGTGCCCGCATTAGCTCTGGCGGAAAGTCTTGGGCCAATTCAACTCGTCCGGAGCGCCGTTCAGAAACAGAGACTTGACGGTCACCGAAAGCAACAAAGCTAACAAGCAGATCGGACCCCGAGTCGGGATGCTTTGCTATCAAAGTCGATATATCCAGCGGTTGTTGTGAAGCATCGCGAAGGACGCTAGAAACACCCTCGCTTTCGATACGGACGCCTCTGAGCTTGATTTGGGTATCGATTCGACCCATTATTTCGATCGTGTCGTCAGGCATCATACGTACTATACAATACGTTAACCTTCATTCGTTACAAACATCAGCGCACTCACCTAGGTCCCCGGTACGATACGCGTTGGAACTCTCATTTGGCCATTTCTTGAACACCTTTGTAGTAACCTCGGGAAGTTTGTGATACCCTCTCCCAACCAGCGGACCCTCCACTACGAGCTCCCCGGGATTTCCACGAGGAACGATGTTCATGCAAGCATCGACGACATATGCCCTGCAAGATGGGAACGGATGGCCAATGTTCTCTTTGCGGTCAGTCTGCTTAATGAGGCGAGAAGTACAGCCGATGGTTGCTTCGGTAGGACTAGATTTGGTGAAATTTTCATTAAAGGCTCAACATCAGTTAGAAGACTTACCCATAGAAGTTTGCCAAAATCAATGAAGGATGGTTTGCCCATTTGCGCAAGAGCTAAAGAGCTGTGAGCTGCATAAAACCTAATTATTTTACAACTTACAGAGTCGGATATCTTTTCTCCTCCCGAAACCAGATACTTCAGTGGGAGATCGTCAGGCCCAGTCAGCGTGGCTTCAATCATGCTCGGAACCATTCCAGCGTGAGTGATGCCGAGATTAATGAGATTCTCTTGAAGATCTGCCAAAATTTCGTAGCGAGGCGCGCTGACGAGACGAATTCCAAGACACCACGCTTGGCAGATTTCGGAAATATGCACATCGAAAGCAATCGCTAAAAGCAAGCTTCTAACCGATGGGTATCCAAGATAGTTGACTGATCACTCACAGGCTATAGCGAGCCTCTTATCAGTATCAGGCTGCGTGACAGGCCTAGGGTATGTGCATATCGCTTCAATAGCCCAATATACACCTCTGTGGTTCAGCAAACAGCCCTTGGGGGTTCCGGTAGTCCCTGGAGGTACACGTTAGGCCACGCAAATATGATTGTCAAGAATAGCCTGCGTACCAGAAGTATAGAGCAAGTACGCAAGCGAATCGAGTTGGGCATAGCAAATATTGTCATCCGATTGCCCAGCAAGCTCTTGCTGAACATTTGCGTTTTCGGGCACTAGCGCAGCTGCGCCAAAATCAGGGGCTAATTGCTCTGTAGTAATAACAAATTTGGCAGCACTATCCCGAGCAATAAACTGGCGCCTTTCCAATGGCAATTCTGGATCAACCTGGTACGCGTAGAGATCAGTTTAGTAACCTTGTCAATCGCCCGCAGAATACCACCTACCGACACATAGCAAGCGCCACTTTTGAAAAGAGCCGCGTTTGCGATGTAAAAATGCTCGTCTCGGGGACGACAGACGGCTACCTTGTCTTCAAATCCAACCCCATGCTGTAAAAGCCAACGGACGAAACGATTGCTGCGAGAGTTGAGCTCCCCAAAGCTCAGAATTGTCGGGTGTTCCTCCAAAGTCCGATATATTTCGTGTGCAACCGCGTTGGGACGCTCACTTGCGTTGTGGAAAAGCCATTCGGCGGCGACGTGAGCCCGCGATGCGTCGTAGCTTTCTTCATATGCAGATCTGAGATGTTTTGGAAGTGGAATGACCGAAGTAGGAGAGGCAGTGAGATGTTCGAGGGCGTGCAAGGCCGTGACAGAGACTTGTTCGAGGTGTATCTCAAGTGCAGCCTGAGACATGATTGACTCATCGCAAACCGCTGATAGTTCAAGTGTGATGTGATTGGGAGGCGAGCCGCTTGTAAATTCGGCCTGTGGCAACGCAAGCAAAAGCGTATCTTTCGGCTTGACATCGTAATTTCCATAGGAAAAACGCACTGGCAAACAGTTAGTTCCGGTTGGCAAATCGAGTGCGGTGCGAACAGATTCGACGGAAAATCGAGCACCGAAACGAGCCTGTCGCTCAAGCTGTCGAACAAGTTCGGCCCACGTATCGATGCTGGACAGGTTACACCGGATGAGGGTGAGATTATCTTCTATGTCCGAGGCCGATGAGGCCTCTGCGAACAGGAAGTCGGTCGAGTCGATGTAACCCAAAAGCGCGCGCGCAAAGACTGCGCGAATAAGCGCCGAGATGTCAACCCCAAAGTGGCGCGTTTTTATCTGCTCACTGGGGCCGATGGTAATGGATCGGGTGGCATACACCGTTGAGTGAGGTGGATCCCGAAGTCCAGAGAGGTCTGGCAGTGATTGAAAGTGGTACCCTACGAGCGGGTCTTCGACACCCATGGTGCAGGAAGTGTTCAAAAAGTCGGGAACGAGCTGAGGAACTCCACATCTTTTCTTTGCTGCGGTATTTCGTATGCCCCTCCGCACGGAACGATGGCACGTACATAGCCGGTGGGCTCACACAATTCAGACATTACGAAGCTGAGCGCGGATCGGAATAGTGATGCAATCTGATAAGCTTAGCAGTGTCCGGGGTCTTTCGAAGTCTGTGCAAATCTTATCGGCTGTAGATTAGATGTGGGAGTACACTTCTCCATTTCACGCCTAGCATCATACATGTGGAGAAATCACCCCGTTTATTTATTTGTATCACTACCCTTATTCACGTTTTCGGCTCTCGGACATCGGATTTGTTGGCATATACGTTCCCGCTTGCCTGTATATCGACTAGTCTCATTCCCCCCGGAACACAGGCGCCCTCTTCTCTCGGAATGCATCAAGTGCTTCAACCCTGTCCCGCGTGGACAGTAGTGTTTCGTAACAAGCCCTCTCGTGCTCTAAGCCAGCATCAAGTGGAACTTCCAGCGCGAGCGAGATCGAGGCTTTGGCCGCTCGAAGAGCGAGCGGAGCTGAATCTATGATTCAGCCAAACAGACCCAATATTCCGTGAAATGTGACTTACCACCGCTGGCCATTTCTGCTGCAAGATCCAGTGCGCGATTGTACGCAGTCATTGGAGCGTCCGCGACGTAGTCCACCAATCCTTGGGATGAACGGTTAATCCACGTTCTCGACCGTTATTGAGGGCTCACCCCATTCTTTAGCGATTCGGGCATCTAGCATGCGTCCAGTAAATACCGCTTCTTTTGCTCGAGTGAGTCCTATCACGCGCGGAGCGCGCTGAGTTCCACCTGCCCCGGGTATCACGCCCAGCTTTACCTAGTAAATTTTCAATAAGACAGCCAAGCTACTGTTATCGGATAGAGACCTCCGGGAATCCCATCTTCGTTACATTGCTCCCTAGGACATCATTAAACCCAGTCATTTGTGGCGATTATCAGCTACGCGTACCTGCCACCCTAAAGTCACAAGTTAATGCTAGTTCGAGCCCACCACCCAACGCTGGACCATCTATGGCGGCGATAGTGGGGATTGGGAAAGTATCGAGCCTTGAGAACACACGATTGAGTTTCACCAGGAAAGCTTCGACCTGCGCGTCTGTCATGGTACGCCTCTCAATCAAATCCGCACCTGCGCAAAAGGCGTTATCGCTAGAAGAGCGGATTATGAGGACCTGTATGCTGGTAGATAATACTATTTGATGAATAAAGTGCACTAAACGTTTTGCTGCTTACCCCTGATCTTTAGCTGCCTTGTCGAGCGCATCCGCGAGCTCATCAACTAGCTGCATCGAGAGCGCATTTCGCACTTTGGGGCGGTTGAGCACGAGGTCGTAAACCCCTTCAACCCCTTTTGCTTGTTCCAAATAGCACGACTTAGGGGTAAACGGCACTACCATGACGATGAGCAAAGGTAGGGGCTGAAACAACGGAGAATGATGCACGATGAGGCCGAGCGTGAATTATACAATCGGCCAATATCTTGAATAGCGATTGCGTACACTGACACATGTACTTTACTCTGGATAATGCACGGAGCCCTCCGTTTCCCAATCGAAGCCATGGTTCCCAGCCGGATTCCGGGAGCAACATTTTTGCCGCCGCCGCATCACGGCCCAGTATACATCTGCGGTGCGAGCTCCGGTCTCTGCCTTGGCTTGCTGCGGGTAGAAAATTTCACAGTACTTGGGCTGAAATCGACATGACGATCGTCCTGACTCCACGCGATACTCTGGGGGTCATAGATTAGATGGGGAATCACCATATCAGATTAGCGATCTGGAAGCCTTGGGTCCACCCTGACGTCTTGCCGGCTTGTGCTTGAGCCTTGCCTCTGAACCCAAAATTCATCCGAATCATTCGATGATTTTGCTCAAGCGGAATGGAATGTGCGAGCCGCGTGTGGGGTCTTGTGCGCCGTAACCCAGGAGAAGGACCGACTACCCCGCCCCGCTCACTCAACGACGCGCCGTTGCTCCCCAAGATTGGCGCCTCATGGCTATCCCGTTTAACTTTCTGGTGGCTCAATCCTCTCGTGTCCCAAGGCTACAGTCGCCCATTAGAAGCAGCAGACATGTATCGACTTGGCGAAGACAAGCATCACATATCTATTCGACTCGGCTTCAAGAATCATTTGCTCGCCATAGGGACGTTGTAGAGGCCTTTAAAGAACGTGTCAAAGCAGGGTAAGCTCGCCCTTCAAGGTGGCGACGTATTCTATGGATCATTTTGGGATCTCACATTTCGAAGGAGGAACACATCAGAGAAAACCTGGGTTTTTTATTGCTGAAAATAAATGTAAATATACACTGGGTGACAAAAGTCTTGCAACACTCGTGTTATGGCTCTGGGCAGTCAGGAGCGAAGGCAAAGCACGACTTTTTGTACGACGTATGTAGAGTATCGTCTAATACATATATTGCAACACTTTGCAAGCATCTGGAGTGCATACACGGGGCACAATGGGGATGCAGCACAGAAGTGGATTTTAAGGTCATTGTTCCAGGTGTCCCCAAGCTTAGCTGTGGTAGTAGGTATTATAGCACTGAGCCTTGCGACTGCAATGAGCATCTGGGCTTTTGTGTGTGTGCCACCATTGTGGATATATAGGCAATTGAAAGTACTGTTTTTGGGTGTTTTTGGCCAAAAAGCACCAAAATTGCCAACTTTGGGCCACTGTTGCTCAATAACAGGGGCATGCACACAAAAGCTCAGATACTTGTTGAAATCTTAAAGCTCAGTGCTATCATGCCTACTACTACAGCTAAGCTCAGGGACACCTGGAACAATGACCTTAAAAACCACTTCTGTGCCACATCCTCCCTCATGCCCTGTGTATGCACTCCAGATGCTCACAAAGTGCTGCAATATATGTATTAGATGGTACTCTACATATGTCATACAAAAAGTCATGCTTGTCACAGCCTGACATAACACTGGGCATTTATCTATTTTTCTCATATTTTCTCTGTGACATTTTATATAAGTTTACTGGTCACATGACTCAAGGAACATTCTGGAATCTTTGTAAGGCACTGATGCATCAACATTTGATATCAGTTTACCAATTGTTGTTTGCAACTATGTAGACAAGGCTGCATATCTGTGAATATATAAGGAGGGTCAAGTTTGAGGGAACTCCCCAAGAACTTGACCTCCTGTTGTGAGCACTATCAAGTTCTCCCTTGAGAATTAGCATTAGGTCTTGACACTAGGTCAAGTTCTTTTGTGGTCACAAGGGCTTCCCCCCTTTCCCATTCACCACCCCTTGCCTCTGTGCACCCCTCAGGGCTTAGCCTGTCCATTCCTCAACATTGTCACCATTCATGGCTTTTATACCATATTTGGTATTTGTCTTTGAGAATTGAGAAGCAGCCCTGTACTAGCCTACTGGGAATCACCAAAGGGTCCAGAATGCATAATAATCAAAAGCAGAAAGGAACTAGGCAGTACCAGGTGTCTATAAGGTGGATGTTGCCTATTGCTCAACCCTAGGTGTCTGCACCATTGCCACACACATTGCAGTCAGCAAACCACCTGCTTGCAAAAAAACCCACTGTGTATTGCACCTGCCAAGGCAGTAGATCACAGGAAGGGATTGTACAATGCTAGGTGGGGAGCAGCTGTAGTGTCTGAGAGCAAAAACCTGTATCAAGAACTAGCCTTATTTTAAGCCCTCCAGTGTGAGGTGCATTTTTCTAGCACCCCTAGTTTCACCCATCAGTAAGCCCTTCACTACAAGGCATGATCAATCATTTATTCCCAAGTGCTGTGCCCCCCTATAAGGTCAATCTACAACCTTTTCCTATTCATTGCCCTACAAATATACAAATTCATTATATCCCTCAACCCTATTCTTTGGGAAACAAAAAGGGGAAATCACATGGTTACAAAGGGAACTATTGGAGCAACAAAGGACACTACAATTACTATACAAAGACCTATACTTCACTGAACAAAACCTTCATCCTGACATCACTGGGGAAGAAATCTTGGAGCAAATCCAAGAAGCCTTTTCAACTGTTTTCACCCAGATTATGCTCAGCCAGAAGAGTATAGTCTAGCATTCCTATGAAATATCCAAACATGACTTTGCACCACTCTATGAACCCATGGGCTAACCACCCCAATTCTTGGGCATTGCAAATATCCTACCCCCACCAAGACCCCTCTATTTCAAGCTTTGCCCCCAATCAAGGAGAAAGCACTATGCAACCTGATGGGGCTCAAGCAATCCTAATTGTACTGCAACAGTTTATGGTCAAATGTCAAGCTTGTTTTGACACCCTTGATGTAAAATTAAACAATATCTACAAATATATGCCAGATATGCATACTGTGCAAAATGTGGGACAAGCAGTCAGTGAATCAGAAGGAAGGCTTCAGGCAGAAATATATGGGCAGAACAACCAGCTAAATGCCAATTACAATAATACCCAAGCACTTCTTGCCCAACCTGTTGCCCAACAACTCACAGGCACACAACATATCCCACCTGCTCCACCTACTCAGACAGGTGTCCCAGCCCCATCTTTCACCCCAACAACTTCCACAATCAAACTGACCAAACCAGACAAGTACAAAGGAGAAAAGGACAAAGCTGTGTCATTCAAAATTGTGATCTCCCAATACCTCTGAGGGACTCACCTAAACACAACTGATGACCAAAAAATCCTATTCACAATGTCCTACTTAGAAGGAAAGGCCTGTGAATGGATTGAGCTATACAAAATCCAGGACAACCAAGTTGCACCAGTAGCATGGCTGCATGATTGGCATCTGTTTTGGGAAGAGCTTGACAAACAGTTTGGAGACAGAGAGAAAGTGGAGAAGGCTTGCTGCAAAATTGCTACCCTTAAACAGGACAAATCAGTGCAGGAATACTTGTGCAAATACCAGGTGTGTGCAACTTACCTTCAACACAATGAGGAGGTACTATGTGACAATTTCTATGACAGCTGTCATGGCCTAGACCATGACGTGGATTTATTATACTTTTTCTATATTTTATATATCTCTCTTTTTCATATTTTTGCACAAGTCCCGTTTAATCAGATATATGCATAGAATTACTTACATGATCATGTGACCTTGTTGTTGTTTACATCTTGTTTGTACCTTCTGGAATATTCTGTTATGTGGCACCATTCTTACATCATACAATAGCTGTCTCGCACCATCTGTATTTGATATAGCTACTCATAGGAATATATAAAGGGAGAGTCTGAGAGCCTTAAGCCTCAGAACTTGACCTCCTGTCATTCATCCTACTACCTGTGTGACTCATAGTCCATAGTCTCTGCCCAGGTCTCTTGAGACCAAGTGCACCTACTTCTATATCCACGTCTTATCACACCCTTGCTCCTTGTCGCATGTCTACCCCTTGATGTTGTGACTTAGACCTCCAGCACTGTCGCCCATAGGTCTCCCATCGTCCCTTAGACGTTTGGGTCATCCCTTCTGGTTGTAGCTCTGACAACAGCCTCAAGGAAGAGATACAGTGTGCCATGGTTTTGCAACTTTTCTAGCCAGAGGACCACACTTTCCAAGAAGTGACTGATTGTGCTCTAGAAATTGATTGCTACTATTCAGCCTTCCTAGGAAGATCCACCAAGAAAACAGAAACAAGGCCCACCCAGGCAATACCCAAAAACACCAACAAACAACTTGCAGTAGGCTATTAGAGGAAATCTAAGTATCTGTAGCTGAGGAAGTACATGCATTAGGCAGCCCACCATCTATCCTATAAGCTATTGCTTAAGTCTAGTATTAAGATTAGTATCAGTTAGTCCAAGCGACTAGGGCTGAACTACATTTAAGATATCTAAGGGAACCTGACCATAGTAGTCTTGCTCTTTACACCTATAAATTAGTCAGTTTACACTGTGAACGATTAAGACTACCTTGAGTGTTACTTGATTGCATTGCAACTACTTTGAGCCTTCTTACTCTAGTCTAAGAAGTATTGAGTATGATTAGAGTATACTAACATATCTACACTTGCTTAAGCTCTAGCTATTCAAGTGTACCCTGACCCATAACAATTACTCATCCAAAATACAATATTAGTAAGATTTATAGTCATAGCCACCAGTTCCAGTCATGAGCCAAGGTGGCTCATGACACCCAAGGAGCCACCTTAGGCCTGTGTTCTGCATGTGCACTATTGGCTGGATAAGCCCCTTCTGCCTGACACCTATATACCAGATTATGGAACTGTACATGAGCACTGGCATAACACATGTTTTGTAGAGAAGGCAGGCATGCTTAACACTGATACTGCAAACAGAGTTTGCAAGGGGTCTTAGACTGGCAATAACAGCTAGGCCTTGTGTGCAGTGTTTCTGTCAGAGCTGACAACCTGAACAACAATGCCAAATGCTTGTGAGGTGATGGCAGACCTATAGGCTGTAACAGCCAAAGGTCTAACTGCAACGCCTAGAAGGGGACATGCAGTGAGGGGATGGGGTGCAACAACATGCAGGAAGGTATGAGAGATGCACCTGTCCTAAAGAGGACTGGGCAAGTACTGCTAGGCTTGGTGACCACACAGGTAGAAGGGGATGTTTGACAGGAGGTTGAGTTCTGAGGCTTAAGGCTCTCAGACTCTCCCTTATATATTCAAAAGCAAGGCAGTACATGTGAAATAGGAAGCCCTATGTAAATCATACAATAATAGGAATGGTGCCACATCAACAGAATATTCCAGAACACATCAACAATGGTCAACAACAACAAGGTCATGTGATGCAGTCAATTATTCTATGCATATATCTGAATAAATGGGACTTGTCCATAAAGCAGAGAAATTAGAGATAAAATAAATTGTATTAAATTTGGATAACTTTGTGCTCATGGTCTAGGCCATGACAGTTTCTTGATGTGCTGCTTCCATGTTGGGTGTCAGTCTAGGAAGAAGCCTAGCCATCTGATGACAGGCTGTGGTGTGATCCATTGCCCTGGGGACCCTGGGGGGGCAAGGTTGATGCAAAGATTGACTGACATGTCAGCAGGTTGGGCAGTGAAGTGGATGAGGTCACACTTCTCAATATTGAACACAAGGCCTAGGCATTGTAGCATGTTGCTTGCAGTCTGGACTGCTACCTGTATCATGTCAGCATTGAGGGTAAATGAAGGCAAGTGTGCAAGAATGGTGAAATCATCTACATAGCCTTTGGTTTTGATGCCTTGCATATTGCTCATGTGTATGAGTAGGGGCAGAGAGTAGATGTCACTGAGGACAGGGGAGATAGGTAAGCCCTGGGGGACTCCAACAGAGGCAATAAGGAGAGGATCAGAGAGGAAGGAATCAAGGCAAAACTGGACAGAGCAATCAGAGAAAAAGGAATGCAGCCATGAGACAGTAGGAAACAAGAAGCTAAGACAAGAGAGAAGAGAGATAAGAAGGGAGTGGTTTATATTATTGAAATAACCCTTGATGTTGAGAGTAAGGAGGGAGACTTTTTTGTTTTTTTGCCAGAAGGAGTGAATGCCATGCATTATAGCCAAGCCAGCATCAATACAAAAGGAGTTGTTGCAAGAACCAAATTGGGACTATGGAACCAGGTTAAGGGAGCCAACTGTCATGGCCTAGACCATGACCATGGATTTACTCTGATTTATTATGATTTTATTTATCTCTAGTTTTGGACAAGTCCTGTTTATTCAGATATATGTGTAGAATTATTGACTGAGTCATGTGACCTTGTTGTCATTGACCATTGTTGATGTATTCTGGAATATTCTGTTGACATGGCACCATCCCTCATATTGTACAATTTCATCTAGCTTCTCATTTCATATGTATAGCCTTCCCATGAATATATAAGGGAGAGTCTGAGAGCCTTAAGCCTCAGAACTTGACCTCCTGTTGATACCCACCTTCTACCTGTGCAGTCACCAAGCCAAGCAGTTTCTGCCCAGTCCTCTTTAGGACAAGTGCACCTCTAAGTCCCCTGTGTATTGCTGCAACCCCTTCCCTCACTGCACATCCACCCCTAGATGTTGTGGCCTTGACCATCAGTATCATAGTCCTTGGGTTTGCCTTTGCCTCACAAGTGTTAGGTGTTGCTGTTCAGGTTGTCAGCTCTGACACCAACCTCCTGTAGGATGTGTGCAGTGATGATCTTTTCCAGACATTTGCTGAGGGTTTCAAGAAGAGAGAAGGGGCAGTAAGAGGAGGGAGGGGTTGGACATGTTGATTTTCCAGGGTTTTGGGATGACAGAGATGACAGCATTGCATAGGCACTTGGGGTGGTAGCTGTGCACTGGGAAGAAGGTTTTGGCAAAAACTTGGGATTGCTTGTGCAGGTGAGTAGCAAAGGTGTCATCATCTCATATGGGTAGGATTTTACTATACCTTTTTCCCAGTGTCCAGTTTCTTAGTTTCCAGAGGCCCATGCATTGGGAGACCTCTGCTGTGACCTTGTCAGCATGGGAACATCAGGCAGAGCAGATGCACAGCCTTAGGTTGCCCTTGAGGGCTTCCCATTTGATTGGGTCATAGTAGTCAGTGTCAAGACCCCTCTGTCACTTCTGTCATCTTGTTGATCCCTTAAGTAGTGGCTATGTTCTTATGTGTTTTCCTATAGTATATATTGATGTATCTAGTGTTATGTACAAGTGGCCCCTGTGGTTGATGAGATAAAGCAAGCTGGGGCCATCAGCCTTGCTTTGGTTTTCTTATATATCCTCATGTGAGGCAAGTCAGACAGTTCTGCAGTCAACAATGTTTACTGGTCATGTGACGTGAGGGGCCACTGGGTGATTGTTGATTGGGGGTCATGTGATAGCATGAGGAGTTATGTAAGTTGCTCTTAGGGTTGTTGCAGCTCCAAATCTTATAGAGCTGCACAGGGTCTGTGGGTCACATGGTTTAAGCACTGAAGTCACATGATAACTCACTCCTCACTCCAAGTTACAATGGAGAGAATTGCAGGAGTGAGTTGGGTAACCACAGTAAGTGCCAATGTAAGCACCAAAGTCACATGACAACTTGCTCCTCACTCCAAGTTACAATGGAGAGAATTGCAGGAGCAAGTTGGGTAACCATGGTAAGCACCTATGTAAGTGCTGAAGTCACATGACAACTCGCTCCTCACTCCAAGTTACAAAGGAGAGAATTGCAGGAGTGAGTTGGGTAACCACAGTAAGCGCCAGAGTCATGTGACCTGTTTCTAGCTTGTTTGACCATGGGGAAAATGCTATACACTACAGGCTAGACTCCTTGTTACATTATGACCATTAGTGTGGGTCATAACAGTCAGCCTGTGAGTAGGCAACAATTTTCTGCACAGCCTCACTGCATGCCTCATCCCACCATGTGTCATGTGCATACTACATGGTAGCACTGGTGTATTGCTCATACCATGAATTTCAGTTAGGTAGAAAATCAGCATTCTCATGCAACTACCCAAATATCCATATACATATGAATTCCCAAAAGAGCAGAAGTCAAAGTGCTAGTCTTGGCACAATGTACTGTGCCTTCCCCAAATCACACAAGATTGTTTCCATGCAGCTGGCATGCAACCCATTATCACACTCAATGCCAATGTCAGAGCCAACAACCTGAATGACAACACCTAATGCTTGTGAGGTGAAGGCAGACCTATAGGCTATAACAGCCAAAGGTCAAACTGCAACATCTAAGGGTGGACACACAGTGAGGGGATGTTACAGGTCAGGGTACACTTGAATATCTAGAGCTTAAGCAAATGTAGATATGTTAGTATACACTAATCGTACTCAATACTTCTTAGACTAGAGTAAGAAGGCTCAAAGTAGTTGCAATGTGATCAAGTAACACTCAAGGTAGTCTTAATCTTTCACAGTGTAAACTGACTAATTTATAGGTATAAAGAGCAAGACTACTATGGTCAGGTTCCCTTAGATATCTTAAATGTAGTTCAGCCCTAGTCGCTTGGACTAACTGATACTAATCTTAATACTAGACTTAAGCGATAGCTTATAGGATAGATGGTGGGCTGCCTAATGTGTGTGCTTCCTCAGCTACAGGTACTTAGATTTCCTCTAATAGCCAGTACTTAATGTCACGCTCAATCAGGCAATATTGTATCCTTACATATCTCTGTATATAAGATACAATGACTTGGACAGTATATAACTAATATGGTACTATATTCCTCAGTACTAGTTATATAAGAAATCACACACAGACAAAAGAAAATAGAAAGAGAAAAGAAACCAATAACCGGTCTGGGTTGAGTAGAGGAGGGAAGGAGGTGGTCTGGAAGGGCCTCAGAGGAGGTCCTTTTATACCCTGAGGAGGGCATTCCAGAGCCAAATAGATACATGCATGCCAGTGCGATCATCAAAAGAGGGTACTGCTATACTTGGGGTACACCCTAGCCCAGTATAGGATAAAAGAGTAAAGACAGGGTGTGGATCGAAGGCATTGATGCATCTGAGACCTGCTATTGGCTTGTAGATCATATTATCATAGTATATACATGTAATGAACGGAGGCTACATCTCAGTGAGTCATAGAGTGAGTCAGAGAAGCTTCTGGATCAATTTGGGAAGCTCTCCTGACTCACTGGAGTCATTAGATCTTGATTGATGGTCCAGTAAGATTCTAATGATCTTCGGGCCATTCCGGCACGAGGATCTGGAGGATCGCGACGATCTTCGGGCAGCAGATACCGCCGAAGATTAGCTATCGATAGAGCATAAGATCGCTTTGATAGCGTAAGCGGTTACCGAGATATGAGCGGTGCGATGTTGTAATCAATATCTACTGATAAGAGGAAATATCGCAACCTCTGTATCTCTCTGAGATCTTATCGTAAAATCTTAATAAAATATGCGTTGGAGAGCGGGAAATTTGTACTATTTAATGGAACAGAAAATAGTACAATTCAGAGCGCATACAAATTCAAGTATTTCACAATTTAATTACAGAGGCATCGCTTGAGGTTGGCAGAGCAGACTAAAATAATAGAAAATGTTAGTGATCCATAACATGAATGTATAAGAGTTTTATTTTTCTTTTACACACCAAACTTAATACATTTCCTTTTTACTCTCTATTTTTACGTTTGCCCTTGAGGGGCTGGGTATAGGGCTTCTTGCCCCTTTTATCCTTCTTATTGGTCTGAACAACTGACTGGGTAGTGGGCTGCAGCCAAGGAGCCTCCCCCCCTGGGAAGTTGGCCATGTAGTTCTGGAAACACCCAGAACCAGACGCTGCAAAGGGCGAAGCCTCATCAAACAAGGGAGCAGAGCCCTCCTCAAAGAATTCAGCAAGAGCAGCCTGGTGAGACCGCTCCTCAAAGGACTTGCAGTCCTGATCAACAAGCGCCCAGACACACTCAAGGGTGGCCTCATGGGCCCGACCATCAAGGAAGATGCGCTCTTCTACAGAACAAGTTAGCTACATGAGAACAACGAAGAACGAACACACGTACCTGGCACCCCACAGAAGAACCAGTCCCCAACACCTCCATAGAAGTCTTCAAGGGAGGCGTCGCACACGGCATCACAGTAGGCGCAGTACTCCCCCTCAGGGAGAGACCAGCAGGTGCAGTCAAGGGGATTGTAGTTAAGGGAAATAACACGCATAATAA
The DNA here is from genome assembly GCA_030998015.1 of Ceratorhiza oryzae-sativae. Taxonomy (NCBI): domain Eukaryota; kingdom Fungi; phylum Basidiomycota; class Agaricomycetes; order Cantharellales; family Ceratobasidiaceae; genus Ceratorhiza; species Ceratorhiza oryzae-sativae. The sequence goes on along the minus strand of JARWMV010000234.1, from coordinate 145,370 downwards.
AGACGGGATGAGGAAGGAAAACAACAAAAACCACAAACATTAAAAAATCACGGTGCAACACAATAACTTGCACAAACATCAAAACAAGGTCTGGTCAGGTGACACCAACAGACATGTGACCATCTGCCAGAAAACAAACAACAAAGCATGGGAATCACATGACCTAGCCTAGTCATGTGACCACCTGCCAGAAAACAAACAACAAAGCACAGAAATCACATGACCTAGCCTAGTCACGTGAATATATGCTATCCCCTAACTACCAGAGGGGTCGGAGAGGGGGCACCGACCAAAGTGGAGGAGCGGAGGCCCCGAGCATAGCGAGGAGAAAGGCCAACACGGGGGAACGCAGGAAGGGCACCCCTCGGAGATGCGTCATAACCAGCACAAGCCTACATCAGGAAACCACGTGACCACAACAACCAGAGAGGGTATATCTAGGGGACACCTTTGGGGGTAAAGGGGGCCATCATCTCATGCCCTCCCCACAAGATGCATCTACTTCTAAAAACACCAACAATGCTAAGCGAAGATGGCTCGAACGTGGGAACACCCCAGCCAAACGAATCAAGCGCAGGGCAGAGGTTGCCATCGCCATCGCTGGCACCCTCGGAATCAAGCCGAGCCCCCTCACCCGCTTCTACGCAGCTTATGCTGATGGATTGCGGGTCTGAAGAGCTGACCGAAACTGCACAGGCCCCCCGATTCCGTGTCCAGACCAGGGCGGTGCTGCTGACCTGGTTGAAGCTACGCGACAGCCCTCAAGTGGGCTCGCCACCCAATACGAGGCATTCTGCCGCCACCGACCCAATCACTGGGCAACCTTAGCCGTGGTCGAACAGCACAACCTGGAGGAGCCGAACTACGACCCAACCCAGCCCCTGCATGTCCACGCCCTCTCCATCAGTCAGGCATGGAAGGGCGGGTGGAACACCCAGAATGCAGGGTTCTGGGACTTCGAGGGGCAACACCCCAACATACGGCCCAAAGACCTCAAGGACGGACCAGGAGGCAACCCAGCAAGGGATGCCTTCAACTATCTCTGGAAGGACGTCGGAGCTAATGGCAAGGAGATAGAGGATCTGATGGTGGGGGACCTGACCTTGGAAAGGTTGGAGGAGATCTTGGTGAAGGGAAAGGGTGGAAAACAGTCAAGGATGGAGGCAGACTTGGAGGATGGGACGGAGATTGTTGCCTCAGCAACAAAACAGGAGTACTACCAGGCGTTCAAGCACCTCCGCCCCCTCCAGATGGTGACAACGTGGAACTCAGTATGAGCATATGCCAAGTACACATACAAGGAAGACTGGGGTTGCATGCCTGCAATCCCTGTGGAGTTAGAGGTCCTGGAAGACCGGGAGCACATTGACCGAGCAGACAGATGGTTTGCCGAGGAGGTTGAGAAGAGGGGAAGAGGGGTGCGCCATCGCATCCTGGTGATAGAAGGAGAAACTGGAACGGGGAAAACGGCATATGCACAATCCAAGGGCTGCCACAGCTGGATGTGCAATGTGTGGAATATGAGCAACTTGTCAGAAGATGCTGACATTTGGATCCTGGACGACATGGTCCAGTTGAACGGGAAGTACTCACTCAAGGCCCTGAGCCAGTACAAGGCGGACTTCACAGGCAGGTACGCGCATGTGAAATTGATGAAGGTACGGCCAACAGTTATTCTGGGAAATAGCCGGTCGGCAATCATGAAATGTTGGTTGGACATAGAGGGGGAAGAAGGGGACTTATGGGTATCAAGAAATGTGGAATGGGTGTATGCAGGAGGAAAACCATTCTTTGTATTCCCTTAGAATAATTTACTGTACTGTACAACTTCTGCTATGCCCATCCAAACAGTTGGGGCATTCTGAGAAGAAGCAGACAAATCCTCACCCCTAAATAACCTCCACAACAAAGAAAAGAAAAACAATCTCATGTAACGGAGAGGTTAAGGGGTCTAGCCTGACTCAGCCTGACCTCATCGAACAATACTGAATCAGCCAAAAGGTTGTTGGTTTGACTCCAGCGCCCTTAACCTCCTTGGTGCATGAGATTCCTTTTGCATAAGGAACTAAACCATGTCTCAAGGTCCCCCAAGACATGTCCAAAGGGGGGGATAATGTTATGACCTGTCAAACGGACATAACAAAACAACCAAATATTTTTACAGATTTATGGCATTTTTCCTAAGCGGAACAAGCCATAAACAAGGTCACGTGACCTCGGCACTTAGCCAGCGCTTATGGTGGTTACCCTGAACTCGCTCCAGCATTTCTCTCCATTGTTACTTGGAGCGAGGAGCGAGTTGTCACGTGATCTCAGCATTTACAGAAGGGTCACGTGACCTCAGCACCTATGGTGGTTACCCTGAACTCACTCCAGCATTTCTCTCCCTTGTTACTTGGAGCGAGGAGCGAGTTGTCACGTGATCTTGGCGCTTACGGCAGGATCACGTGACCTCAGCGCCTACCCCTCGGACCTCGCGTGGCTCTATAAGATTCGGAGCTGCACAAACTTAAGATAAACAATTACCTAACCCATAGTACTGTACATAACCTACACCTACTGCGGAGTGTGCTTAGATAATACGTCCGCAGCCACTGCAGCCACAGGTATATATATAAGGAGGATAAAGCAAGACTGGACACCTCAGCTTGCTTTATCTCGTCAACCACCATAGACCATAGCAAACACTGTAACTAGAACGCTCAATACATACTGCATAGCACCAAACCGTCAACGCAGCCACTACTTAAGTGCTTCACAAGGGAGCCTCCAGAGGGTCACAACATATAGCACATCTAGTAGAAAATTAAACCTGCTGAATTGCATGCAGTTTTCTGTTCTTGAGCCTTAAGGCCAATATTTCAGTCACCTTGAAACCCACTACATTCACTTTATTAGTAGCTCATAAAATATGCAAAATTCAGGGGATTCTGAATATGTAGTCTATATGGTGTACAAAAGTTGTTCACATGTATATCACAGCAGATTAATGCTCAGAAAATATTGTTACAAGTGTGCAGATACTATTTCAGGTCTAAGACAGCATTTTGGAACCAAGGCAACAAGCTAGGCGTGCTCCTGGACCTCAAAAACCCCTAAGTACATACTATCTATTTAGTACATACATTGGGTTGTAATGAACTGGTGTCTGTCCATGTGTTGCTGGTGACATCCAAGCTGAATTGTTGCACATGGTTGGAAAAATTTGTTAAAGTGCTGTTTTGGAGTACACCAGGCATATAGAATAGGGTAATAAATGCCTCTGAATCGATCTATGAGGCTCAGAGCACCTGTAGTTAAGTGTGCACTTGTGCAGAGGCAATTTAGGGGTATTTTGAGCATCAGGGGGGTATGTTCCTTGGATTTTGCCCACTAATACGGCTCCAATCATGCTGAATTTTGGTAAACAGCATAACTATAGTGGTTTGCATTGATTTCTTACAGGGGAGCAAAGTTTCCATGGCTGGTTTCACTAGTGCCTGTGGTGCTGCTCAGGGGCTAACCCCCTGTATATTGCTTATATCTCCTCAGAAATGAGTTGGATTAGGATGTGAGTGAGCTCATTTGATTCCCCTCAGCAAGACAAGTCAAATGGTATGTATATGCTCCTGTTCAACACTTAGTTAGGTGAGCATGAGTGGTTGCACTTACCCCTGATTATTTTCCCAAGACTAAAGTAAGTCAATCTTGCTCAATTTCAACTTCTAATACATGATGTATACATTAATGAGATGCACTGAATTTTGCGCATTTAATGGTGTATTGAACACTAAAAATGGTGGGGGTCATGCAATGGTGCAGGAATGCCAGTCTGCAGGAATGCAGGAATGCAGGAGCTGCAGGACTCTGGCACCCCTGGGGCAATTCCTGTACTGTCTCCATCTCCTGCAGCACCAGAATATGCCAGAATTTCATATGGAATTCCTGCATGTTCCATCTGCAGGAGCCTGGCACAGCACCCTTATACTACTATACTCTCCTGTGTGTTGTTGCACCCCATCCCCTGTTATGGATCACTAACATTTTCTATTATTTTAGTCTGCTCTGCCAACCTCAAGCAATGCCTCTGTAATTAAATTGTGAAATACTTGAATTTGTATGCGCTCTGAATTGTACTATTTTCTGTTCCATTAAATAGTACAAATTTCCCGCTCTCCAACGCATATTTTATTAAGATTTTACGATAAGATCTCAGAGAGATACAGAGGTTGCGATATTTCCTCTTATCAGTAGATATTGATTACAACATCGCACCGCTCATATCTCGGTAACCGCTTACGCTATCAAAGCGATCTTATGCTCTATCGATAGCTAATCTTCGGCGGTATCTGCTGCCCGAAGATCGTCGCGATCCTCCAGATCCTCGTGCCGGAATGGCCCGAAGATCATTAGAATCTTACTGGACCATCAATCAAGATCTAATGACTCCAGTGAGTCAGGAGAGCTTCCCAAATTGATCCAGAAGCTTCTCTGACTCACTCTATGACTCACTGAGATGTAGCCTCCGCTCATTACATGTATATACTATGATAATATGATCTACAAGCCAATAGCAGGTCTCAGATGCATCAATGCCTTCGATCCACACCCTGTCTTTACTCTTTTATCCTATACTGGGCTAGGGTGTACCCCAAGTATAGCAGTACCCTCTTTTGATGATCGCACTGGCATGCATGTATCTATTTGGCTCTGGAATGCCCTCCTCAGGGTATAAAAGGACCTCCTCTGAGGCCCTTCCAGACCACCTCCTTCCCTCCTCTACTCAACCCAGACCGGTTATTGGTTTCTTTTCTCTTTCTATTTTCTTTTGTCTGTGTGTGATTTCTATATAACTAGTACTGAGGAATATAGTACCATATTAGTTATATACTGTCCAAGTCATTGTATCTTATATACAGAGATATGTAAGGATACAATATTGCCTGATTGAGCGTGACATTAAGTACTGGCTATTAGAGGAAATCTAAGTACCTGTAGCTGAGGAAGCACACACATTAGGCAGCCCACCATCTATCCTATAAGCTATCGCTTAAGTCTAGTATTAAGATTAGTATCAGTTAGTCCAAGCGACTAGGGCTGAACTACATTTAAGATATCTAAGGGAACCTGACCATAGTAGTCTTGCTCTTTATACCTATAAATTAGTCAGTTTACACTGTGAAAGATTAAGACTACCTTGAGTGTTACTTGATCACATTGCAACTACTTTGAGCCTTCTTACTCTAGTCTAAGAAGTATTGAGTACGATTAGTGTATACTAACATATCTACATTTGCTTAAGCTCTAGATATTCAAGTGTACCCTAACCTGTAACAATTCAGGAGACAATTCGTGGGAGGCAAAGTGGTCATATGGGGGTTGGTTCCAACAGTGGCACCTCCTCCAGAGCTTTGACAAGCTTGTTTTCCCACTGGTCCCAGTCCTGTTTGGCTTCCTCTGCAGCTGGGTCCAGGGTGGGTTCCTTTATTTCTGGCTTGGCTTCTTCCTCAGCCACAACCAGTGATTCTAGGCTTGATGTAAGGCTTGTCATATCAGTGTCGTAATTGGTGTTTTTGTTTGGGTGCACCTTCACCCAATTTCGGAAGTCACTCATGTTTGCCTGCTTCGTCCTGATAGCAGTAAACATCTCATCAGTGGTAGTTGCTTCGAGCAGTCCCACATACGGTGCGGCTGGTGTCAACTTCCATTCTTCCAGCAATGCCTTTGCCCAGCGCTCCACCTCCCAGTCCCCCCCGTCTGCCATTTGGCCTGTGGCCCTCCTCTGTTGTCTTGCTGCCTTGGTCACCACGTCGACTGTTGGTCCCATGATATTGTCAATGACATACATTGGTGTTCTTAACAAGGCGTTTCTCGTTGTTGGCTTCCGGCTTCCATGCCATGTCAGGACCCCTAACCTGGGATCCAGGTACTTGTCATTGTCAATCCAGTTCCTTTCATCCCTTAACTTCTTTGGGATGTACACTAGGTTAGCCCCTGGCAACAGTCGTTCGGTGTACCTCTGGGCGTCTTCCACACTGGAGCAGTACATCCCTGGTTTAGGACGATTTTCCCTGCCAGGGTAGGGTGCTGGCCGCCTGGTGGTGGGTGGCTGCCAAAGTGGGGCCACCTGATTTTCAGCAAGTGGGGTGTAACGGTTGGGATGTGCGACTGGGTGAGTGACGAAAGGCATGTTTTGGGGTTTCGCAGGTGTGTTGTGGTGCAAGTGAGGTGGTAGAGCAGGCTCTGGCCTTTCTTGGGTATCCTGGATGGCTCTTTTTAAAGCTTTCCAGATCCTCGTTTGGTTCTCTTTGGCCTGCCTTTCGAGTCACCTGAGTGCTGACTTGTCTTGACTGGCATTGGTGCGTCTGGTAAGCGCCTTTGCAAGTCATTTAGAACCTCTTTCATGTCAGCAAACTTGCTGGCACGTTCCATTGTGTCTTCTATTGGGTCGTAGCCCTTCCATCTGATTTGGTAAAACAGCTCGCCATTCCGCCATTCATAATTTGCAATGTGGTCCACCTCGTATTCCTCCTCTCCTTTTTCCGTTATGATTGGTGGTGGTTTGGCCTGCCTTCTTTGGAAGTCTTTATCTTCTGTGAATGGTGAGAGGAGATTTACATGGAATACATTGTGTACACGTATGGTTTTAGGTAGGTCCAGGCGATATGCATGGGATGAGATCTTTTCTGTGATTTCAAAGGGCCCCCCTTTTCGGTTGTCCAGTTTCTTGGAGGGTCTCTTGGACGAGAGGTTTGTTAGGAGCAGCCAAACCTTGTCTCCTACCTTGAATTCCCTCCCTTTCTTTTCCATTTGTTGGTGTAATTCCATTGAGGCTCTTGCCTCATCCCATACCTTTTCCATTTGATTACGCATGTTGTCTGCAGCGGTGCCTCAGATGGTTCTTCTCCCTCTCGGACAACCCATCTTGGGTTTTTTCCATATACTGTTTCAAATGGGGTTTGTCCTGTTGTAGCATTTACGTGGTTGTTATGGCAGAATTCGGCAATGGGTAACCATTTTACCCAATCATCTTGTCTATAATTGCAGAAGGTTCTTAAGAACCCTTCTACCCATTGATTTGTCCTTTCCGACAGACCATCTGTTTCTGGATGGAAAGCAGTGGAGAATCTGGGCTTTGTCCCAATTCCTTTGTATAGGGCTTTAGGAATTGGCTGTTAAAGGTTGGCCCTCGGTCTGAGACAGTGGTTTCTGGGGTCCCGTGATGTCTCCATACTTCCCTTATGAATATTTCTGCCAGTTCTTCTGCATTGGTGCTCTCCAGACATGGTACAAAATGGGCCTGCCGGAGAAGCGATCTACAACTGTCAAGATACTGTCGTACCCCTTTGAGACAGGTAATTTGACGATGAAATCATATGCGACATCTGCCCATGGTTTCCATGGGATTGGTAAGGACTTCAGGGGAGTGCCTTGTTTGTGTCCTTTGCTTCTTTGACATGTTTCACAAGATTCCACGTATCGGTTTACTTGGGCCTTCATTCCTGGCCAATAGTAATCCCTTGATAGTAATTCTAGTGTTCGGGCTTGTCCCTGATGACCTGCCACTGGGGCGTCATGGCACTCCTCAAGGAGACTCAACCTCAAGTCCTTGTCATCTGGGATGTAGAGCCTATCGTCATACCTTAATAGGCCCTCCTTCATTTCATACCGTCTAAATTCCTTCTGTACTGAGGGCGGTAGTTGTTCTTTATTTGCCACACTCAGCCTTAAGGATCTGATAGATTCGTCTTCTTCCTGAGCTTCTTTAAGCTCTTCCCAGAAATTCCCCTGTACTTCTGCCATGAAACCTATGAACCTTTCTTCTGGAATCATGATCTGTGGTTCCATAGGGGTATCCCCATGGTCGCTCCTTCTGGAAAGGGCATCTGGCTTCTGTGAGAGTTTCCCTGGTCTATACACAATCTGAAAATTGAAGGGTGCCAGAGTGAGATACCATCTGGCATGCCTTCTATTCCACATCTGGGCATTTTGCCAGTACTGGAGGTTCCTATGGTCAGTGTATATCACAATAGGTTCCTCTGTCCCTTCTAAGTATAACCTCCAGTGCTCTAAGGACCTAACAATTGCAAGCAACTCCTTGTCGTAGGTGTCATAATTTTTCTCTGGTGGGGTGAAGCTCTTCGATAGGAAGGCAATTGGATGCAATCGGTTGTCATCACCCTTTTGGCTTAGTACCGCCCCCATGGCCACTCCTGAGGCGTCTGTTTCCAGTATGTATGGCCTGTTTGGGTTTGGGTGGATCAGGACCGGTTCTCTTGCTACTGCTTCTTTGATAGCTTCAAATGCTTCCTGTTGTTTTCTTTCCCACAGGAATTTGACATCTTTTTGGGTGAGATCTGTGAGGGGTTTGGCTAAGGTACTAAACTTCTCTATCCACCTTCTATAGAACCCCACGAAGCCTAGGAAGGCTTGGACTTCTTTTACTGTGTTAGGTTCTGGCCATTCTAGAACTGCCTTTACCTTTTCCTTTTCCATCGATATCCCTTCTGGGGATATGACAATTCCAATGAAGCTTACCTCCTTCACAAAGAACTGACACTTGTGTGGTTTGAGGAAGAGGTGGTTTTCCCTCATTCTTCTTAACACTTCCCTGACATGTTGTACGTGTCTTCCCTGTTTCTGGAAAACACTAGTACATCGTCCATGTAGATTACCACATAATCGTCTATTATACGGAACTTTTCCATCATGAACCTGGTAAAGGTTCTTGGTCCTTCTTTTACTCCGAATGGCATGACCAAGCATTCAAACTGGCCTTCTCCTGTCCTGAAAGCTGTTTTCCATTCGTCTCCCTCTTTTACCCTGATGTTGTTGAACCCCCATCGAACATCCATTTTTGAATAGATGGTTGCATCCTTCAGTCTCTCAATCAATTCTATTTGGATTGGAAGTGGAAACCTGTCTGGCTTGGTGATGTCATTCATCTTACGGTAGTCGACTACCAACCTAAGCCCTCCATCTGCTTTGTTCACATAGAAACAGGGTGCAGCTACAACTGACTGGCTGGGCCTTATTTTCCCGTTTCTTAGTTCCTCCTCTAGGTACTCCCTGAGCGCCTTTGTTTCTGCTGGCGACATACTGTACCTCTTTGCAGGCTTTGGCAGCTCCGCTCCCTCGATCAGGTCCATTTTGAAGTCTAGGTTACCTCGGTGGGGTGGAAGTTCTCGGAAACCTTCTTCCCCAAATAGGTCTTCAAAATCCCTAAATTCTTCTGGGATTTGTAGGCTTTCACTTGCTGCCCTTGCCTTGATTTCGTCTGGGTATGAGATGGTAAGGTCTTTCCAATCTATGATAGGTTCTGCTTCTTCAAGCCATTCTTTCCCTAGGACTATGTCTGTGTCACCTAGGGTCATTACATAAAGGGAGCATTTTAGTGTCTTCCCTTCCACTTCGATGTTTAGTTCTGCCCTTTCTTCTATGGCATCCTTGATTTCATTTCCATCAATGGCCACAATTGATTTCTTGTGTTTGAGGGGAGTGGTTGGAATCCCTTTTTCCCTTGAATAGGCCTTATCGATGAAGTTGGTTGAAGATCCTGAGTCAATCAGCGTCTTAGCTGGTTCCATGATTCCCTCTACCGTAGTGTATATTATTGATTGATTACTAGACTTCTTGAGGTAACATACATCTGCGGTAGGGGTTATATTGGGGTCCTCCAACATGGAAGTGGTAGGACCAATTAGTTTTCCGACTCAGAGCTGCTTTCTTCCTCAACTTGTCTGCTGGCCTTCCCTTGTATCTTAGCTTTGTCGTAGGTCCACTGGCCTCGGCACTCCTTCAGGACATGCCCTGATTTACCGCATTTGATACAGAGTCCTTCTTTCCTTCGCCTGTCCTTTTCACTGTTTGGTATCCTTACCATGTTGTTGGTTTGGGTGTTCCCCTGTTTGCCACTGGTCCCTAAAGGCTTGTTCCCCCCTTGTTTGTATTTCGCTGGTGCCCAGGTTGAATTTGATGAGTTGCTGGTCCTTGTATTCATTTTCTGGTTTGCAAACTGCATGTCATCCATTTTGCAGGCAAAGTCAATTAATTGATCTAAGGTATATGATGGACCTTCAGCCTCATTTGCCAGTACTTCAATCCTTAAGATCTCTTGTCATACTTCGGGTTTTAAACCTTCCCTGAATTGGTCCTTGAGGGCTTCCTGGTTCCAGTCTACCTCTTGGATCAGGATCCAGAATTGGGTAGCATAATCCAATGCACTCTTGGTCTGTGTTAATTTCCTTAGTTTCCGGATGGCCTTTTCCTTTATGACTGGGTCATTAAAAGCATCCAGGAATCCCTTCCTGAAATCCTTCCAGGATGCAAGAATACCTGTGTGTTCGCCTGCTAGTAGTTTCCGGCGGTAAGGTTGTGCCCAGTTCACTGCTTCCCCCTCCTCCATATTCATTAGCACAGCAGATATCTTTTTTCGGTCATCAAAGGCTGATTCGTCATAGTCAGCAAAGAAAAGTTCCATGCTGATTATGAAGTTCTCTGCTTCCTTCCCCTTTTTCCCATTAAATTTGCTGGGTCTCCCTAGTCTCGCCTCCTTAGGAGTGTGGTTTGCAGCAAGGGTAGGTTGGTTTGCTTGGGATGGAGGTTCTGTTCGGGGTCTTATTGTGGACTCAGCCTGGAAGGTTCTTCCCAGAAAGGGTGTTCATACTGGGGAGGCTGAGGGGGATCGTGAGGGGCTTCCAATGACCACCCTAGTTCTTCCCCTGGTTTCTTCTGTCCCTTCCCTTGGCCTTCCTGCTTCAGTTGTTTTCCGGAGCTCATTTCCTAGATCAGTTACCCGTTGCTCTAGTGCAATTAGGATCTCCCCTGTGTTTTCGGTTTTCTTCTCTAAGCTTTCGAGCTTTCGCTCTTGCATTCCCAGTACCCGGTTTATTTCCATGGAGATGTCTTTTAATTCTTTTATCAGGTTCCCCATTTCTGCTTTTAGGTCGTCCTGGTTCTTTGCCACATAGAGGACATTTTTGTTGGATGTTTCCATTGACCTTACCATCCAGTCCACGTTTCCTTCTTGTTGGGTTAGTGATATTTGACACTGATTTATACCCGTGATTGCCTTTTCTAGTTCCCTATGATTATTGTCTCTAAGTTCCTTGAGCCCTGCCCTGATGGCTGGCAATGGTGTGAATAGGGTTGGCAGTGGCTATGGTTCCGGGACCTGGCTGGGGTTGTGTCCTTGCCTCTTCCGCCAAGGCCGTGCCTTGTTCGTATATGGTTCGGGTCATATCTTCTACCTCATCCCTCTCTGGATTTGAGATATCTTCTGGGTCTGGATTTATCAGGTGAATTGGCGGTTGAGGGCTGCGGAGTGGTATTCCCCCTATTTCCCCTCCCAGGATGGGGGCCCGAGTGGGGTTGGGTTGAGCCACTGGTCGTGGGTTTTGTGGCAACCCCCCTGGCATTCCTTGGAGGGTCTCATCTGGGTTACCTTCAGCCTCTGGGGAAGCAATGGGTTTGGGTGATTGTGGCCTACTATTTGCCACTCTGCTTTGAGATCAAGTTTGTGGTCTCTGTGACATAGTTTCTTTGTGTTCTCTTATGTATCACAGGAGTTAGCTGGTTTTCTCGTGTACTCAGCCCTTAGTATCTGTGTAGTATACTTATGTTCGCCACTAGTTAAGTTAAGAGCTTGCTTTATAATGTCGTGACCCTCTGGAGGCTCCCTTGTGAAGCACTTAAGTAGTGGCTGCGTTGACGGTTTGGTGCTATGCAGTATGTATTGAGTGTTCTAGTTACAGTGTTTGCTATGGTCTATGGTGGTTGACGAGATAAAGCAAGCTGAGGTGTCCAGTCTTGCTTTATCCTCCTTATATATATACCTGTGGCTGCGGTGGCTGCAGACATATTATCTAAGCACACTCCGCAGTAGGTGTAGGTTATGTACAGTACTATGGGTTAGGTAATTGTTTATCTTAAGTTTGTGCAGCTCCGAATCTTATAGAGCCACGCGAGGTCCGAGGGGTAGGCACTGAGGTCACATGATCCTGCCATAAGCGCCAAGATCATGTGACAACTCACTCCTCGCTCCACATAACAATGGAGAGAAATGCTGGAGCAAGTTCAGGGTAACAACCATAAGCACTGAGGTCATGTGATCCTGCTGTAAGCGCCAAGATCACATGACAACTCGCTCCTCACTCCAAGTAACAAGGGAGAGAAATGCTGGAGCAAGTTCAGGGTAACCACCATAGGTGCTGAGGTCACATGACCCTTCTGTAAACACTGAGATCACGTGACAACTTGCTCCTCGCTCCAAGTAACAATGGAGAGAAATGCTGGAGCAAGTTCAGGGTAACCACTGTAAGCGCCGGCTAAGCGCCGAGGTCACGTGACCTTGTTTATGGCTTGTTCTGCTTAGGAAAAATGCCATAAATCTGTAAAAATATTTGGTTGTTTTGTTATGTCCGTTTGACAGGTCATAACACTATATACCATTCATAATCTCTCAGTAGTGCATGTCTAATAAGCTATCATACAACTTGATGTGACAACATTTGAGCATAATCAGGTGCAGGAGCCCTGGAATTCCAGCAAGCTCCTGCAGCTGCTGGAATTCTGTACAGAGTCTGGCTCCTGGCCTGCCAGAGCTGGAGCTGGAGCAAGAATCAAGAAAATTGCAAGGAGTCCACCTGCAGGAGGCGGACTCCTGCAAAATTCCAGCACAGCATCCTTATAGTAGCATGCTTGTCCTAAAGAGACTGGGCAAGAACTGATTGGCTTGGTGACCACTCAGGTAGAAGGTGGGGTGTTCAACAGGAGGTCAAGTTCTGAGGCTTAAGGCTCTGAGACTCTCCCTTATATATTCACTAAAGGGGCTGTACATGTGAAATGGGAAGCTAGGTAAAGCTGTATGATACAAGAGATGGTACCATGTCAACAGAATATTCTGGAATACATCAACAGTGGTCAACAACAACAAGGTCACATGACTCAGTCAATAATTCTACACATATATCTGAATAAACAGGACTTGTTTGAAACAGAGAAAAAAAGGTATAGAATAAATTGTGCAAAATTCAGGATAAATTTGTGCTCATGGTCTGGGCCATGACACTTATGTGGGTGATGAAAAGTTCAGGAAATAGCTATCAATGGTGTACCATACACCAACACTTCCAATTTTTCAAGTGCCACCCAAGGGAAAAGCAGTAAATTTTATAAAGACAGCCCAAGCTGATTTAGTTTCTGCACTCCAAGTAAACCAACCTTTTGCCCATGTCCTTCACCACCATCAATGTTTCTACTTCCACAGCTCCAATCAAGCCAACACAGACTGCAGCTCTTAGTATGAGTATGAGCCATAGGCTCTCTTTTGTCTCTCTATCACCTGACAACATTCACATCCTAAAGTCTCTGAATTTGGCTATCTTCCTGGTCCCTAATCTGGACACCTACTACTCATTAGTGGTGAAGCCAGAGCTTTTGAGCTTCTTCAAACTAGTAAGAATACCTAATTGTTCATAATACTTGTACTCAGATGTTCACTTTATACTTAGTATACATAGATGGAGTACCTGTGGGTCAAGTTACCTGTATGCTGAAACCTTCTGAATGCATAGGTGAGGCACGAATCTATGGAATGCTCATGGGCATCTTATCAGTATGTCTTGCTAGTTCACCTAGTTGCTTCCAATCCTCACCCAACCACTTCAGCTGTACCGTTCTCTTGGGATTGGTACATACACTGGACAGTGTATTATTGATGCAATTGCTATGCATGATAGCTTCATCAAAACTTTAAATCATGTTGAACCCGTTACCCCGCCGGCTCTTACTGAAGGAGAGGTTGAAGATCCCTTGCATCAGCTTTCTGTGCTTCCCATCACTTCGGTCTTTATGCATGTCCACGTTCTCAACACTGGTGCAAGTCGCCTTTATGAACGCTACGGATTCACAAAGCAGAAACGTATTGAGAACTTTTATTGTCGAAAGGGACCAGATGACACAACTATCAAGGACGCTTGGGTCTTCGAACAAGACATTGATCGGAACTTTCAGCTCCAACCTTAACGATCTAGCCTGCCCACTGTGCTTGTAGATAGCTCTGTTTTTAATCAAATTGTAGAGAGGGATGCTCTCGGTAATCCGACGGGTGTATGAGTATTTTAGGAACGTGTGGTAAGTATGCATTTACCTAGGGTTGGCAAACTAGTTGTCCAACGAGGCGCTGAAGGCAGATAATCCTATAATGGGTGTGAGCCCCGGTCTTCTGCGGATCAATGTGTAACCGTCATTCGTTCGAGTCACCGTGCGGTCGCTCCTCTCACCGTCCCTTCGACAAATATCGTCACCCCATCAGCCACGGGCTGGTGCATCTTTTGTACATTTGCAAGATTTTGGGTTCACGGCTAAAGACCTTGCTAGGGCAAGGTAAACATCAGCGACATTGAGCGCCCAAGATGAGTTCTTCTAGCACCTAGGCCCTTTGGCTGACACCAGCTGAATCCTAACAAATACCCCAACGTTTACGGCAAGATAATCAATTGATTGGATTACGAAACAGCATTTCTATGCTCCAAAATATTCTTGTTGAACAATACATTGTAACTAAGGTTTCGTGTTCAATACAGAATCGCTGCTTGGAAGAACCGTTCCCTCCTCAATACAAAATAGACTGAGCGCTTATGCGGAAACTCGAACTCCTAGATGTTTCAGATCGATCATTGGAATACATTCATCAATGGCGTTCATGAACCTTACCCTGTTGTATTCTTGTGGCAAAAAGGCCTTGAGAAGAGGAACAATCGGAAGGTCCGCACGGGGTTCTCCGACAACGATTTCGGTCCTCGGGTCCCGGAGGAAACACATATGCTTCATAGAAGTCATGACCGCGGTGACTGAATTACGATGTGAGATACTCGGCAATATGTCGTTTGAAGAACTTACATCTGTGCCTGCCACGGAACCGCTCTTCTCCGATGAGAAGATGTGTACCTATACAACAACGTTAACGGGGTTATTGTATTTTGATATGTACAGCAAACCTTGATCGTAATCCCCAAGCCCACCTACGTATGTACCCATTGGGTCTTCCTTGACCCACGCCATCTCTCCATACCCTGCGAGTTCGCCGTTCCATTTGACGACAAATCCCATGATATGAGGATCTGCCAGCCGTTCTACGAGATATGCCCGGTGCTTTTCGTCTGGCCCCCGCTCGCGCCACCCAACGTTAACGCTAAAGCAAAATCAATATCAAGTGAGAGTGAGGGAAGCGAACTCTGGTGTCTTACCGGTCAGAATTCTGCCACCTAGCGTACGCTTGAAAATGTTCGGGGTTGTTCGCATCGATGTGAACAAACTCTAGGGTCTCGTTGACGGAGAATATATGGCGATAATATAGCGACTCTCCGGGAGCAGGCTTGGGCGGGCGCCGCGGGTGAGTTGTCAAAACATTCGGACCACGGGTGAATGAAGTGAAGAATGGGAACGGAAATGAGGATATTGAAGGGTGAGGAACGGGAGTACGAAGCCAATGGCGGGACAGAGGGGCACCCGCGCCTTGCCAGAGAGCGGCGCGCACAAGAAGGAGATCCCCATTGGACGTAGGAGAATCAAACGCGAGTCCGGTATGAGTCAAGTAGCGCAGGACATAGTCGACGTTGATAATCGAATCTCTGTCGAGAGCAAGAGGGAGTACCTCTTCTTTCTGGTATCGAATCCACAACGCATACAAAGCGGCCCAAAGATCGTCAACAGAGATATTTGTTGTCCGCGGCGATTTGAGGAGCAGAATCGGCGCCTGAGCCTCACGGTCATCGTTTACGACGCCGTAGAGGCTGGTACGGATGGTACGTTCTTGTCTCTCGAACGATACCAGAGGGTTATTCGACAGGGATACAGTAACCGAGCCATCGTCCGATTGAGCGACATGAACCGAGGTGCCGTCAGCCAACGTAAAGGTCTGTTCGGGTGGGACAGGTGTCTCTTCAGATGGTTTAGGGTGCGCGGAGTCAAACATGATGGACATGTGCACACCAAGAGACAGGAAGAGACCCGCATATATGTAGAAAATTTCAGTGAGTGCGAATGACGAGATAGACGGAAGGCCAGAAGTCGGATTTCATAGGAATCTAATCTGATAGTGGGGTATGGGAAGAGTCCTTGGGGGTCTGATCACTCCACGATCTTATCGATAAGATTGTGCGCGGAATCACATTTGGCGAAGAAATCCAAAGGGCCTCGGAATTGTAGCACACGCGTTCATTTCCCATATATCCAGCTGCGGCGCGAAAATGTATCTGCGTTGCACGCGAACCCCCCGCTTTCACCAGCTATGGAAGCCCAGGAGCGCTCCTCTAAATCGGCAGACAACGAGTCGGCGCACAGTTCGGTCCTTAATGAACCGGCCGAGGTCGAACAACAGCGAATCGGTCCGTATGCCGAGCCAAACCCAGGTGTAGCTCGCGTCGAGGCGTTGCATAGACATCTTAGCGGACCTTGGCGTTGGATGTTATACCTCAGCATCGCCGCCCTCGCCTACGTCTACTCACTTGACCAGAACACAACATCAAACTATCTTCCTTATGCCACCAGTTCTTTTGGCCAGCATTCTTTTATCGGTACCATCGGTACGGCTGAAGGAATCATCAGTACGCGAATCGTGTTCGTCTATATCATGCCCACAACTGAAATCCTGCATAGCTGCCGTCGGGAAGCCAGTAATTGCGAAAATCGCCGACCTTGCATCACGCCCTTTTGCTTATATCGTAGTTCGTAAGTTATCTGTGTCCATGGTTTATGTAAGAATACCTGAACCTCACCTCATTCCCTAGTCGTGTTCTATGTGATTGGTAAGGACTTGCTTGCCAACCAGTTCCCGGCTGCTTATCCGTCTATTTCATAGGGTACATCCTAGTAGCATGCGCTCAGACCGTATACTCTGTTGCCGGGGGAATGGTGCTATATACTGCGTAAGTTTGGTACACGCATTTACCCTATGTTTCGACTCTAAGTACGACTTCTTTAGGGGACATACGGGGCTTGATCTTATCACGGATATTATTATTGCAGATATCACCCCTCTCAAATGGCGTGGCTTCGCAACTGCACTCCCATCAGCCCCATTTATTCTCAACGCATTTATCTCTGCCGAAATCGTCAGAAAGGTTGTGCCAAATGGGATCGGTTGGCGCTGGGGGTGTGAGTAGCTTTCCGCCGAGCAGGTTATATGAGTGTGCTAATAATTCGGGGCTATAGATGGGATGTAAGTTATCATCATGTCAACCCTGAATTATGTATCATTGGTGGCTCAATAACCACTTGATAGGTTCGCTATTATTGTTCCCGCGGTAATGACCCCCGCCATCGTTACACTATTCGCCGCCGACCGACGCGCCAAAAAGTCAGGGGACCTAGCTTTTGGTGCGAGTCTCAACGAACGCCGTCGTATCGAAGCAGCCAAGGGAGCCAATACAACACCTCGACAACCACTTTGGATCCAGGCCAAAGATATCGCTATCAAGATGGATCTCTTTGGGCTAGTGCTGATCGGGTTCATTTTCGGGCTAATTCTGTTCCCAATTAGTCTGGCCAAGACGGTGAACAAAGGTTGGGGGAATCGTAAGTCTGGTTTTTCATATCCGGATATACCCTCTGGTATATTGATTTGCCCTGCTCTGATTAGCGAGCATTATCGCGATGATGGTTGTCGGCGTGGCTCTCATTCCAGCATTCATCGTGTGGGAGCGGTTCTTCGCGCCCATAGCCATCATGCCAAGAAGGATCATCACGAACCGCGCATTCTTGTGCGCAGTTGGAATCGACTTCTTTTACAACTTTTCCGGATTTTTGAGGTCACTATACCTGTCGAGTTTTGTTTGGGTTGTGAAGGATTGGTAAGTGCTCCGTGTTCTGGACCATGTGGTGCATGACCAAATGTGGTTCGTCTAGGAATACGAGGCAATGGGTTTACTTTAATAATACGATGACGGTTACACTATGCGTGTTTGGCATGGTTGCCGGTCTCATCCTCCGTTACACACGTCGGTACAAGGTTAAACATCATTCCGAACCCCCGAACTAGGACTGACAAGTCTTGACCTGCAGTTCTTGCAGATCTCAGGACTCTGCATTCGTATTATGTATGCGTTCTCTTCTCCGCCAATTTGACACTCGCGGCTGACGATTAATGTCCCACAGTGGTCTCGGACTTATGGTCGCTGCCAACGGAGCCATCGCTCCGACTGTCCAATTGGTTAGCCGAATCCACGTTTTGCACACGTCAGGTACCAACTTTTAAGTCAATTGTAGGTGTGGACACAAATTCTCATTGGCATCGGCGGAGCCTTCAGTGTTGTTGGGTCCCGGGTAGGCTCACAAGCGTCCGTGCCTCACGAAGATCTGGCGTCGGTCATTGCACTACTCTCGTTATGGTCGTCATTGGGCACCTCGGTTGGATCGGCGACCGCCACGGCTATTTGGACGTGAGTTGAGAATGCATAGATGACTCACACGACCTTGCTTGACCTTTTGTCGAAAGCTCGAACATGCCGGATAACCTCGTCAAGTATCTTCCTGGGGTACCGGCGGCTACCATCAAGAAGCTGTATGGTTCGATTAGGACCGCCCGCGACGCCGCGCCTGCGATCCGCGCGGGGGTTATCCAAGGCAAGCCGACTGTTTTGGCCAGCCTCAGAATTGTATTGACAGGCGCATGCAGCCTATAGCGTGACGACTCGCCCCATGTTTATCGGCGCGCTCGGGCTCTGTGGGTGGCGTTTTGGTGATGGTGCTTGCGTCAGCTGACGTCACTTGTTCCAGCGTTCATCTCGCTCATTCTCGCGTTCTTCATGCCCAACTTTTTCCTGGGCGACACGCACAACGCGGTGGATGGGAAAAACGTCGCGGGAGAACGGACGGAAAGCGCGACGGTTGGGACGAGCAGCACGCCTGTGAATCAGAGGGCGGCTGCCGAGGGCGGGGCGGGTGGAAGATAGCGCACTTGTGTAAATGCAATCAGCCTGACAGTTGTGTCAATGCGCATAGCCACTGATTGTTGAGCAGCGGACCTGAATGAAGAGCGGTTGGGGTCGGGCGGCGAGCACAGAGGCCCGGGCGCCCTTGTCCTTCGCACGCTCGAGAAGCCCAGGGTGAGAACTAGTCGAATCAAATCCACACTCGTCCCTCTCAACCGCAGCCCCTTTTAATTCTATCCCATTGATTCTCGACTCGGCCGACTCGATGGATGGCTTTAGCTTCATCATGGCTGTGTGTCTGTTTGTCTCTTTATTTTTCGCCATTTGTCGTCACCCAAAATGTGGACACGCGGCCACCCTCTTTTTTTTTTTTCTGTCCTGGAATTCGCACGTCTACTTCGCGACCCGTCGCAAATCTCGCAAAATCCGCATTTATAGGGAATTTCCACCCATGTATACGGAGAAGCGCCTAGATCGCGGCACGGCGAACTGGGCGAGGGGACCGAGTTGTGGCTAGTGTCGGTAGACGTCATGCAACGGCGCCACCCAGATAGAGGTCGCCGTGCTCCCCCCTCCCACCCATGATCTCTAGTGCCGGCTAAGCCCAAGTTGGAAACGAGCTGGACCGGACTTAGTTGCTCATTCCGAACGATTTTACATGAATTTCAGCTTAGACTCGATGCGGGATGATTGACAAACATTGGGTCTAGTCTCCTGACCACGAGGACGGACTGTCGTCAGATCGTCGTGATCACCATCGCGTGCCGTCGAGACATTTTGCCGCCGGGTGAGGAGCAGCTCCCTGGAGTGCTGCTTGCTCGAACCGCGCACAGATAAGAAATAAATGCACCCAGGGTTGGTCTGGTGGGAAACCTAGCCGATGTGCACGCACTCCCACGCCGAATACAATGATGGTATAGTGACCCGTGGTTCACTTCAGCTATGGACTACACACGAACGGAAGCAAGGGATCACATGCATGTGAAACAGGGAAAAACATAACAAAAAAACAAGACAGAAAATGAATGGCGAAAAACATTCCAAGGATAGTGCGCCAACAGGGCAATACATGGAGCAACGGAGAGAGTCCGATACATACATTCGCAAGAGCAAACCAGGCATGATGGGAAGGAATGGCACGGACATTGTCCAGACGGGGAATCAAAAAATACACAATCGGTCAGTCAGTCGTGGCGGGGGCCGTAGCGGGCGTTGCTGCCGGCTCTGCGGCTGGTGCAGCAGCACTCGTCGTCTCGGGCGCGGCAGCTTCGGCAGGCGCAGGCGCATCGGCGGGTGCGGTGGCCGCTGGAGCAGCCGCAGCCGCAGCCGCCGTCGACGATCCTTCAGCCTTGTTCTCCTCCACTCTCGGTCGCTTGGGTGGCCGACCCCGCTTGCCTTTGGGCTTGTTCTTCTTGGCCTCTATCTCAGCAAGCTCCTGGGGCGTGCGGACCTAGCAGCGGTAAGCACAGGTCTGGACACGGGTGGCGGCGAGGAACGTACCTTGGGCGGGCGACCACGCTTCTTCTTGACGGGCGGGGGTGCGTCGGCAGCTGCAGAAGCACCCGCCGCAGCGGCCTTGGGCTTATTCTTGGAGCCGGGCGGGCGACCTCGTCGCTTCTTGGG
Source organism: Ceratorhiza oryzae-sativae (assembly GCA_030998015.1). Lineage (NCBI taxonomy): Eukaryota > Fungi > Basidiomycota > Agaricomycetes > Cantharellales > Ceratobasidiaceae > Ceratorhiza > Ceratorhiza oryzae-sativae. Next base: position 124,836 of record JARWMV010000234.1, on the reverse strand, counting down.
TTGCGGGGGCGGTGTTTCCTCCTGGACTTCATCTGTAGGCAGGCGGACAAAGGCAAGCGTGAGCGGGAAAGTGTGACAGGAGAGATGAGGTCATGGCCACCTTGCTCGGACTCGCCGTGCTCGGACGTGTGCTGCTGGGGGTCCTCGTCGGACGCCTCGACGGCGTCGAGCTCGTCTTCTGGCTTGCGCTTGGACATCGGAGAGAGGGAGTGTTCAGAGGCCCCGGATTCAGATGGGGGAAGATATAAACAAGAGGAAAAACAAAGCGGGCGTCTGGTTGGCGAGGGTAGCCAGGATGCCGAGAAATTAAAGCGAGTGTAATGTTACACTATTGCATCGATTCTTCTATTTTTCTGCCAGGAGCAGGTTCAATCGCAACGATGATCAGGGTCTGCTCCTGTCCCTGGCCCTCCTTTCTGCCCCCCCGCCAGCCCAGCGCGCCGACGCACAGCGCCCGGCCAGACACACTCGCAAGCAGAAATTCGGCGATTGTAACTCTCGATAAAATTCACGCGGCGGCGCTCGGAATAGTCGACGGATTCCAATATTCCGGTCGACATTCGCCTAAAAGGTCGCGCTGGTCCCCTTCCGATAACTTTCGTTGTAATTCAATCCGATATTCGGGTATGTGTGTATCGTTGTCAACCCGCTGGGAAAAAATGCCTTTGTGTTTCCAGGGAAGTGCAGTCGCGCATGTGCCTCTTGCTCGCAGGCGCCGGGGGTGTTGCCTGGATGATGGGCCGAAGGAGGCCTACTATATGCGCGCGCGCGGGCCCTTGACGCCAACACACCCCTGTTTCCCGTACCCATCATGTTGGGCTTATTTGTGCCCAAGTCGCCATCCGCGCACACACACACGTCTGTCGCTCCAAACGGGCGTGCCCACACCCGTCGAGAACCGCTGCGATGTGATGGTCCTGGGCAGCTGAAAGCCCGGTGCTTATTCCGGCGTAGCCGCATCAGATCAAGGCCTAGGAGATGTCTAATTCTGGGTTTCCTAAGCCTGTAAAATGGTAAAATGTATGTATCGATGGCGGCTGCCTAGGCGAACACGACGCCCAGCTGACCTCGAATTAACTGAGTGGGTCTTCCCTGAGCGCCGGACTTCGGCCACCCGGTGCTGACACGTCATTCGGTAAATACCTGGACTTGCACACCATGAGCCGCCCGCTCGCCACCCTGGCCGTTGTCCTCTCGCTCTGGACGCAGCGTTCCGTTGCGTACTCCTCGCTGCCCGAGGACATCTATGCGTACCCAAAATATACAATTGGCTTCCTCAACGGGCTCCCGCTCCCAAACACCACCGCCCAGCATTGGCTCGCCCACGGACTTCAGGGGGGCCAAGACGAGTTTCTCGAGCAGCCTTGGGAGCACGAACGCTCTCCTGGGTCAAGTCCGCCCCAGATCACTGGCGGCGAGACGATAAACTCGGATGTAAGAACCCACCCCCGAATGCTTGCACACCACTCCATTTTTTGACGCTGTGGCGGATTTACTGATTATTTTTCCGCTATACTATAGGGGCACCCGGCCCGTTTGCGCTCGACCTCTGGACATCGCCTCGAGCACATGCGTCTAGGCCCTGGCAAGGAATACCTTTGCCTAATTCCTCCCCCAGATGAGGGCAGCGCTCCAATCGAAGACCCAGCCCCGCCGCCGTCGCACCCTAGCAAAACCTGGAATTTGCTCCAGCCCCTGTCCGGGAAATGTCTTTACGTGGGTAATTATCCGTCCTGGCCAATGGGCCACGGAGATCAATTGACTGACTGCTTGCGAATGCATACAAACAGCATCGACAAGGTGACCTCGATTAGCATCTCGAGAACCCCCCCGTCCACGATGACTGATTCTAGTTTGTCCTGCATACAAAGGATGGTTTACATATTCCTACTGTCATAACGATCACGTTCGCCAGTTCCGTGAGATGACCCATGGTCATCCGCACCCGATTCGTACGCAGTATTTCACCTCCCGCGTCCTTCGCGCACTGACTTGATCGCCCGCTCCCCGCAGAGGGACGCATTCCCGAAGAGGACACAGAGGTATATCGAGTCCAGCCCTTGACTGACGCAGCCCAATTGCTCATCACATGTCACACAGTGGGAGGCATACGATCTGGGCGTATCACCCGCGGCGAAGCAGAAAGCTGGGAACGATGTCAGTCGCCAGGCAGAAGCCGCAGCGGCCAATTTAGAATTACAGCGCGCGGCCGATCAACGGTACCTCGTGCAACGTTGGGGCGACGGGACCCAGTGCGACAAGACTGGACGCAAACGAGAGATCGAGATTCAGGTAAGTTTTGGGTATATGCGACGTAAATACACGGGCAGACTAACGAGTTTCCCGCGCAGTTCCATTGTTCGATGAGCTCGGTCGATCATATCGTTTTTGTAAAGGAAGTCAGCGTGTGCAAGTACGTTCTTCTATCATATCCCCTCGATCTCGCTCCGCGTTCTATACATTCCCCTCTTCGTGCTTGCCCTCGACATCGACTGACCCCACGATCCCTCCCTCCTTCAGTTACCTCATCGTCATCCACACACCTCGCATATGCAGCGAGCCAGGCTTTAAATCGCAACGAGACAGCGTCAAGGCAGCACCCGTCCGCTGCCGCGAGATTGTTCCACACGATACCGTCCAGTTCGATCGCAACCAGTTCGAGAGCCCTATCCCTAGCTCCCTCGCACCCTCTCGCCCTATCCTGCCCGCTGCCCCGCCCCCGGTTTTGGCCAAGGATAAGGACAAGCCAGCCAAGGACAAGTCGACCGACGACGCCGCCGACGAAAAGTCTCAAAAGTTCCTCGAGGTTGCGCTGGGTGCTCTCCTTGGCGCACACGTTCAGGACCGGGCCCTTGCTGGGAAAAAGATTCGCGTAGAGCTCGACAACGGCGTTCACGAACTCGATTTCAGGGGTATCGCGCTCGATGCTGCCGCGGATGGGGCGGCGCCCGACATCGAGACCCTACAGAGCCGGTTGGCCGAAGTCCTCAAGGCTGCGGGCTACGATGTTCGGACAGACGAATGGGACGAGGAGGAGCCGCAGCAACAGAGCAAAGGTAAGAAGGAACAGCGCAAGGACAAGGGAGAATTGTGAGCCGTTGGAATGCTCTTGGCTAGCTTATTCTGCTGTTGCTATCGACCCCCCCCTCCCCCTCTTCGATGTACATCTCGTTCGGAACGTAGCACCCTATGCGCATTAATCACCCATCACCGAATGATGCTTCAGGTTCTAGTCTCGCTCGGCTGGCGCGGTTCACGTTCATTTCGTTAGCTATGGATTTACATTGCACGCACTCTTATAAAGACATATAAGCGCAAAGACAGTGAAAAGGAAGCGACGCATGCAAACCATGGTCTACGATAAAGAATATAGATCAGATGTCCTCGAATGGTGCAAGCGAACCGCCAGCACGTAAGAATGTGGAATACAGCACGGATGACCGGTGCAAAGTAAACCTAATGCGCAGAAAAAAGAGGTATGCTTCGTTACAAGCGAAAGCAAGACACAGGCCACGGCAAGTTGATGGTGTTCAGCTCCCGAGCATGAAATCCAGATCAACGCCGACTCGAAGCTGGAGCGGTTGGCCTGCTCAGAAGAACCTCCTCTTGGGCGCCTTGTCGTCGACAGCAATCTTGACGTGCGAGTGATCAGGTTTTTGCCCATGCGACAGACACGAACACGGTACAATGGCCGCCAGCCACTCGTCGGCACCCTCGGTCTCGCCATCTGCCTCTGCGTTATCTTGGTCCGACATATGATGGTTCATCGCGCCACCACACTCTTTACCACCACACCCGCAGACCAGCCCGCCTTTGCTTCCATGCAGCACCTCGCCAATGGTGCATCGTGCCGAGGGCTCGACAAACATCATCCGCCTGATCGCGCCCCGGGTCTCGCGCGGCAAGAGCCGGAAGATCGAGTCCGGCCCGCCAGCATTAAAGGTCGCGGCGCTGTCCGCGCGAGTTCGGTTCGGAACATCGAGCGTGGTGGGCTGCGCCTTGGGCGTCGAAAATGCCGGCAGACTGCTCTGGCTCACACTTGGTTGGGGGTGTGGCGAGGTTGCGGAGCGTTGGCGTCCGTTTAGGGGCGGTCGTGGGGCGGGCAGAGTCGGAAGGGGCATGTGCTGATCTGGCTGTGGGCTCGGCGGCTCCAACTTGAACGTCGTGCTCGGGCTCGTCGGCTTGGGGCTGGTCGTCACCTGCGGGACTATGATGCTCTCGACCACAACGCTCTCGTCGTCCTTTACGCTAACACCATCCTTTGGAGTGGGAGTTTCTCTGTCTTCCGAAGATGACGTGACTCGTTCAGGGACCGACGCCAAGCTAACTTTGGGGGTGGATGTCGGCTCTTCAGTCATGAGGCGTTCCGATACCGTATCCCCAGTCGGGTTCGCGGCCGTCGATTGAAGCGCGGTCTTGGACTTTCGCCGGCGTTCCTCGTCCACATGGGCAACATCGTCCGCATCAGGCGGAGTGCTCGCCGAATCGCTCGAGGTGTCATATGAGCATTCGCTGAGTGAGCCCGACGTAGCCGTTCTGGTTGTTCCTGTGGTTGCGCGTGAGACACCACCCTCGGCGCTTGTGTGCGTGGGTGGCGCGTTGACGTCAGGTCGGGCGAGGTCTGCGCTCGCAGCGCGCAGCGGCGATACGTGCCCGTGGGGGTGGAGGCCATGCGAAGGAGTGACCGTACCCGATGGGGGCGCAGTCGGCGCAGTCGTCGGCTTGATGCACAGATCCGGATGGCTCTGCACAAAGCTCTTGTAGCTCACGTCCACCTTCGGGTCTGGGATCTTCCAAGGGAACCGACGGAGGACCATACACATGAAGATGATCGCAATGCTCCATACGTCAGTCTTGCGTGGATCATACTGTTGCGAGTGCAGGACTTCGGGAGCGAGATACGGATCTGAGCCGACGACGCCCGATGCGAGAGTGAGGGATTGGCCAGGGTAGTGGAACACGGTGGCAGTCCCAAAGTCGATTAGCTTGACAATATTGTCCGTGGTCATCACGCAATTGTCAAGTTTGAGATCACGGTGGGCGAGACCCATGCCGTGAAGGTAATCTACCGCATCGCAAATCTGTCGGAAGACGCAATAGATCTCGGGGCGGCTCATTGAGCCAGACATGACGACACTGAAAAGGTCATAGGGCGCGTACTCCATGACCTGGGGCGAAGACGCTTAGCTCGAGGACAAAGCCCGTGCTAAAGCGACCTACCTCGTAGTAATGCCCATGGTCTGAGACGATGTCGACCGTGTTGATGATATTAACGTGTTTGAGGGTGCTGCCGACGCAGAACTCGGCGGTGACCTTTTTCTGATACTCGCGCTCGGTCTCTCCCTGTCGTCGGGCCTGAACTCTTTTACGGCATAGACGGCGCCACCGTTCTTTGCGCTGGCCTTGATGAGACGGACTGTTCCGCCTGCACCCGATCCGAGGACCTTGCCCCATTTTCCGTACTTTTTCGACAGGTGAGCGTGAGTTGCTTCGGACAGGCTCGCGACAGGATGATGGCCATAGGATTGAGCAGTTCCGAGTTTTCCGCTGCCGGGAGTGGTCGCGCCGGATCGTACGCTCGCGCTATCGTCCGGCTTGAGCAAGCTGCTAGACTGGGGAGGAGAGCGACTGGATGGGGTGGCGGTGTGCTCCTTATCTTTGTGCGGCTTGAGCAGGGACCCGAGCGTCGAGGCGATATCCTTCGGACCGGCATGCCGAGGGGTATTGATACCGCTCGGAAGGCCGCTGGTCGCGCCTGCGGGGGTGTGGCCAAAGTCTGTGCCGCGATGCTGGGTCGCTGGCGTCTCGTGGGGGTCGGCCGGGCTGGCAAACGCGGTGCTGACGGCACTGGCGAGCGCGCTGGCGCCCTGGGTGGGCTTGACGGCGGGGAGATGACCAGATGGGTGAAGGTGGTGTCCGTGATGATGATGATGGTGGTGCTGATGGTGGTGCTGGTTCGAATGAGGGATGTGGTGGTTGAGGAATCGTTTGAGGTCATTGAGCGGGCCGATGGAGGATTGCTTGCGGACGCTCTTGGTCGTGGTAGCGGTGGTCGTCATGGCGGGGGTCTGGGAGCCGGAGTCGGGGGGAGAAGGTGCGGGCGAGTTGCCTGCGAGGGGCGAGTGCAGGAGGTTGTAGGACGAGCGGCGCTTTGTACTAAGGGGGCGGAAGAACGAGGCGCGGGTGGAGAGCGGAGGGGTATTATTAGCTGGTGCGGGGGTGGTGGCCGAAGTTGACGGCTGGGCCGTCTGCACCGGCTCCTCAGTCGGCTTGGCGTCTGGCGCGCTGGCACTCGCGTGGTCTTCTGCCGCCGTCTCGCTGACAGCCTCGAGTGGTGTCGCGGGATGCTCCGGCGGGGGGTGGTCTGGCATCTGAGCAAACGAGAAAAGAACGGGACAGCCAGGGATATATCCCAATTGCAATTGCATAAGCGAGCCAGTCAGCACGCGGATCGTCATATGCTCGGCAGCAGACGGCAGCGCACCGTGTGGGGAACGTCTGGCCCGGGCGGCACGAGCATCCCATGGGCGTCCGTGACGGCGCCTGCGTTGAGCTCGTTGCGGTGCGCGACGGCCTCGCGCGCCGCCGCCGCTCGGTCTTCGTCCTCGGAGTAGGGCGGGGTCGGGCTCGGCGTCGGCTCGGGCGTAAGCTCGTGCGGGTGCGGGAGCTGGTTCGAACTCGCTCTTAGTTTCCGGCCGCTGGGCGTGATGATGTGGAGATGGTCGTCGGCGGCATCGGGCTCGTGCTCGCTGCCGAGCCGGAACTGGACGGGCTCCATGGGCTTGCAGCTCAACATGACGGCGGGCGTAGGGGGGTTCAGCACTCTGGGAGATGGACGGACAGCCCCGCGATCTTAAGGCGATTCGGGGCGATGGGAAGTGAGTCGTTGGCGTTGGCCAGGCCCCAAAGTCCGATATCACTGCCACAACCGCACGGACCAATTCCATGGTGAACCCCGCCACGGCGCCTATGCGCCCCAGGAATAGCACCTGCCCGGCCCCCCGGGTCTGCATACACCCACTGCGCTGTCGCTGCTCACTCGCGCGCCATCCCCTCACTTGCCGCCATGGTCTGCACACAACGGGCTTCACATTTCCCCCCGCCAGCGCTCACAACAACCGTAACTGAGCCCGTTTGGCGCTCTGCAACTCTGTTTCAGTCATCAGCGTGCAACGCGTGAGCTAGCACCGTGTGCCCAGATCTCCGTACCGTGTTTCCCCGCAGACACGCACAATCGCTGTTCGAGATCTCCTTGGCTGTCTCGGGTAAATCACAAGTCTCTCGGCGGCACCCCTCACAGCCCACGAACATGCAGATTCACCGCGCATATGTCGACTCGTCCGAGTCTGCTGGGGCGAGAACGGCCATCGACGCCTTCAGTCTATCGCCAAGCCCACCTATGATTGGGGTTGCACAACGCCAGCGGTGGCCAAGGACACCGAAGCTCAATACATCCATGAAACCCGCCACCGACATCCCCATCCCCATCTCAACACCTGACGCGGCACCACACAAAAAGGAACTACATGTCTATCACACGGAACAAACGTCCGTCTTCTCGAACCCGACAGTTTGTCTTGGGGTTTCATAACGAGGCACATAAGTCCGCTAAATTTTTCAATAAATTATCCAAAAGGAAACCGCTCGAGCGCAGTGGCAGGGAAAAAAGTCTGATCCCACACGTTCATCCACACCTCTCGGATCGAATCTTCCGCCCACGGACGACAGGGAATCTTCCATGAGCGCCACTTGCCCTCGTCTGATTGAACCGATACCCAATCTCAGCCGGCACATGCCTGATAGCTACGCGATTCACCAATCCCGGACACCCGAGGCTCTCCTGGCCCTCCCTCGCTCGTGCCTTTCCCCCAACCGGCGTGATCAATCGCCAACGGATGTCGAGCCGAACTCGGTAAAACGCTGAACCCCCCAAATACGAAAAAGGCGACAAGATAGAATGGTATTTTTTTCTTTTCGGCCGGTTACTTGTTCGACAGAGTGTTATCAATCACACACCACGCTTGCGTGCGGTCCTGTGAGACCTCGACCGCCTGGATACACATCACTGATCTAGCATTGCGCACCCCCGATTTCAGGACATTATTCGGGCTTCTGGAGGATGAGCATCATGACATATCCCAGGACGCTTATGGTCACCGGACATTGCGTCATTTCGGTCACCAGTCTTTATTTAGACAAGGAAGATTACAAACAAGGCAAACAAATGATATCGTAAAAGACCAAACAAACCATGCGTTATGCGAGCTCCAGCACACACTCCACCCAACGGCAGATTCATCATTCAAAGTGATGGATTATAGCGTCATATCGTCGATGCTGAGCCCTCTACGTACCCACATTGAAGGCGTATTCAAATCAAATGCACACTCGTCGGGTCCACGCTTTCCGTACTCTCCCCGACTCTGATAGATCGCCTGGTTCTACGCACAGAGTCACTTTAGAATCATCCCTTCTATCATGGCTAAGCGCATGCACTCACTAGGCCGAGTGAAACCTTAATGGCGTGGGGTGGGGCGATGTACCGCTCGAGCGCTTCGTCCGACCCCGAACCAATCGCCCGACGTTGCGCGCGGCTATTTCAGCCTGAAACATGAAGCTCATTAGGAACAGTCGAAGCGGCGCAGCGAGTCACGAGGGAAAAAAAAAAAGCGTACTTGTACCCAAGCAGTATGGCCCGCATTGAGTGCCCCGAACGCATCTGCTGCGTCACCAATAACGAAAATATGCGGCATCGGCGACTCAGGCTCGTGCTCGGGTTCACCGGTTCTGTGCGGCAAGCCATGTCCGGGTCCCAATTGCATACTGCGCAGGACGTTCACTAGACCCGTTTGGGGTGACACCGACTCCGGAGAGAGCCGTGCGATGAGAGAAGTGTTAGGTCGTTGGCCGGTGCAAAGGAGCTTCCGTCACAAGTCAGCCAAGAGACACAATGGGAAAGTGAACCGACATACTACGAGTTCTGCACCGACGCGCCGCCCGCCAACAGTTTGAAGTGTTCGCTTTCCATCGCGGTCTTCGGCGGAGCGGAGATCGACTCGCGAGGACAAAAGAACAGTTACACCCAGCTCTTTCAGCCCCTCCATAGCTAAATATGTAAATTCAGAATAGCGTTCAGCCACAATATGTAAATCAAACGTACCTGCGTCGTGCATCCACTCTCCAAAGCGTGGCAAGAGTCGCGAACCTGAGTGCACGAGTGTGATATCTTTGTGAGGATACAATGCTGCTGCATCTGACGCAAATTCTATCCGCCATCGTTATGATCATCTGGTTCGCCTATACTTGAAAAGGACTCACGAACGCCTAAAGCTCCGCCACCCACGACCAATACGCTATCTGCCTCTTTCACTCGTGCTTGTGCAGCCCGAAGCCAGTTCGTCCCCTCGTGTTTGTCTCCATGCCTGTTCACCTTGGGTAAATCAGACTCGGGCTGGACATATGCGCACTTAGTCATCCCATTACGAGAAATATCATTATAATAGCACTCACTTGACCATGTTCGGGCACGGGATCCGCCCACACATTGATGGGCGGCGGCAAATGCGAGCCGAGGCCATATATTAGGTAGTCGTACCCTATCGATAATTCCATCATTGCATTTTGCGAGGAAACCGGCGATATCGGGGCGTAGAAGACTCGACGTTTTTCGATTCGGGTAACGTGTGCATGGATGAGCTCATGTCCGGACGAAGCTGGGTCATCAAGACGTCGTTGCTCGGCGTTCAAGATTTTGAATATGTTGGTGTACGGTATGACTACCAGTAGAATAAGAACTTGAATCAGGTGATTGGAAGGCCGATCTTACAGGCTTTGTGCTCATGGCCTTCAACAATAGCCATCCGTGGGAACGCATACAGGTCTAAAATAGATGCTTCAGTCGTTAATGTCAAAGCCTGAATCGCGGCATACGGTTGAAATGACTGCGCGACCGTTAGCATTGATATATACCAAGATGGAAATAGACTCACGTGTTTCGTTCAATCACAACTACTCTCCAACCAGCCGGGAGAACCTGCAGCAAAATCTGCACAGCGCGATGGCCTGCCTTGCTTATCAGATAAATCATCAACGTCATCACTCGAATCGCTGACCTGCATATGAAGCGCCGAGCACAACCACAGTACGAGTAGACGTGTCTAAAGCCATAGAAGAGGTTGGAGGGTGTTTCTATGCCCCCCAAGCTTCCTTGGTGGTGGTTTATATACACGATCGTCGGCAGCCAAGTGTTGAAACCAGCGTGGAGCGCAAGGAAAACCAGATTCTTCGGAATCTAATCTGATATCGTCCCATCTTTATTGGAAATTGACCGATTGTGGCAAAAACAAAAACAAAACAATAATCGTACAACAACAATTTATCTATTCAAATCAAGATCTAAGAATCACGATAAAGCCGAGCAGCTGCCGGATGAAAAGCATGAAAACGATCACAAAAGTCAAAGCAAAAATCATCATTGCAATGCTAACCCGCTTCGCCTGCTCTCGCGCTTTTCGCTGTGCGGTCGCGTAACTAATGTCGGGTCGGAACGTGACCATAGTATAAAGCGAAATCCAACCCTGGGCCGCGCCGGGTGGGAAAGTCGTCTCGCTCAGTACGGGAATCAGGTTCTGCCACGGCACAAACGGTGTGAAACGAGACAGGAGCGCATCGATTGACTTGCGGAGTCTGTAAATGGGGGTAGTGACCGAGTGTCTCATTTCGACGCTAAAATCGGGCACCGAGTAAATTGGGTGAGTTTAAGGTGCATTTAGGGGTACGCACTAGTTGCCCATGGCAAGGTCGCATATGGCCACCAAATCTTGGTGTCGGTGCTCCGAATAGTATGCGAGGGCTCGTGAAAGCAGCTTATCTTCGGAAGCAGGCCCGGCGGCCGATACAGTTGGGCATACCCCGAAAGTCTTGACGGTGTTTACTAATACTCGGACATCTTCCAATCCGCAGTTTAATCCCTGGCCGTAAAATGGTGTCATGGCGTGAGCAGCATCACCAATAATGATAGCTCTATCTTTGTAATGGTACGGATTGGCCTGTTGCGCAATGCAATTCAGCCCAGTCATTTCTGCGATTTTTTAGCCCTACCTTGACGCATATAAGCGAGCTACGAGGGTTCCTTTCGAAGCTCATTGCTAGGCGACTACGACCGATATGGTCTACTGCGTCGCTGAAGTGGGTTTCGAACCATGTCACGAACTTGTCGGTCGTATCGAGCTCGTCAAGGTCTTTTGTAGGAGCGAATAGTGTGCATGTAAAGCTCTTGTCCTAAGGTACACGGAGTTAGTTTTAAATTCCCTTCTGTAGATACCGTTTCTTGCCTTGTTGGGTAGTGCAATCAACATGAACGAATGTCGCGGCCATATATGCAGGTGATTGGGGTCTATCGCGAAGGCCGGGTTCCCAGAAGAGTCACTGGCAGGGGGCATAGAAAGTTCGAGATAGTCGTGTGGGAGGTACTCTTGTTGATAATCCATTCTATCCTGGGGTTAGCAGACTTCGAACTCATTCATGGGAATTCTTACCTGACACTCGCATCAGTTGCCGTCTCACGTTGGAATAACTGCCATCCGCACCGATGCACAAGTCGAAATGCACCTCAAAGTTGTCACCATTGCGATTGAAGTTCGCAACCCGAGTCTCGAAGTCGACCGTTGTCAGTTTGCTGTGGAAGTGGATACCTATATTCTCGTAACGAGAGAGATCGTCTAGCAACCCTATGTTCAAGAGACCCCTGTCGATTGAATTAATACACTGCTCGTTTGACGTGTTAACCATCTCCACAGCTCATTCGGAAGCGAACAAACCGACCTGTCCATTGGGGTCGTACTGCTGGCTCTGGCATCGTCCCCGGCTGTCGTGGATCATCCTCCCGTGTACGGGCACGACATTGTCCATAAATCTCTCGGCGATATTGGGATCGACGGCGCTGAGAGCAGAGATTCCACGTGACGAAATTGCAAGATTTATCGATCGAAGGGACAAATTAGCCTTGGCCTCTGGCTCGCGCATATCTTCGGAGAACGAATGGGCAAATGAGCCGGCCTCTTCACACGGCACACGCGCGATGGGATGCGCTTACCTGGTCGGCCTTCAAATATCTCCACATCCCATCCGAGCTTGGCGAATGCGAGCGCAGCGAGGCAGCCGACCGGCCCTGCGCCAACGACGATGAGCTTGCGCGGTCGCTGTTTGTCCATCGCGGTCGTGGGTAGGTTAGTAATCGTTGCTGGGGTGAACCCGGCAACTCCGAATTTATTGCACAAGCAGGCCAATACATTACCGTGGTTGAGTTACACAAGAAATCGAGATCAAATTATCAGTGGCAGTGCCAAGCGCCGAGATGATGGCACAATAGTCGAGATCGAGATCGACCACCGACAAAAACCGATGTGATAATGAAATAAGACGGGCCAAGATCCTTCCGAAGAATGTTAAATGAGAATTTGGGGGGGTCTAGCTCGCCAAATTCGCCTCTGTACGCCATGGCCGATATCTTCTCCGCAGACTACGCCCAACAGCTCGACACGCAAGACCCTCTTGCTCGTTTCCGAGACGAGTTCCGACTGCCGACCAACGCTGGGATCAAGGCGGACCTGGTTCCTCAGGAGCTCGGTATGTTTGTATAAAATCGACGTTGGTCTAGTATTCACCCGGTTCTAGCTGACGGTCCTTGCCGATACTTTGTTGGAAATTCTCTCGGTGCTTTACCAAAGCGCTCGCAGAAGATCCTAAACGAGGAGATAGAAATATGGGCGACTACGTATGTACTTTGTAGAGGAAAAAAATTGAATCTTACCCGTCTTTTAGTGGTGTAGAAGGTCACTTTGCGCATAAGCATGGTAGGAACTGGAAAGACATTGCCTACAAGACCGGGCGAGCACTAGCAATGCTTACTGGTGAACTCCTTTCTCGCCTAAACACTTTTGATTCGTTAATGACTTTGTTCGTTTAAAGGCGCAAAGGAATCGGAGGTCATTACAATGGGAACACTTACCGCAAACCTTCATCTGATGATTTCAACCTTTTACAAACCCTCTGGCACTCGATACAAGATTCTCTGTGAATCAAAAGCTTTTCCGTCCGATCAGGTACTTGCATCTTACCATTCGTGGTTAGAAACAGCTCACATGACATGGTCATAGTATGCGTTTGCTTCGCAAACGCGCCGTCATGGGTATGATCCCAAAGACGCAGTTCTTGAACTCTCGCCACGTGAGGGCGAGTTCTACCTTCGTGAAGAAGACATATTGGCGGCTATTCAAAAAGAGGGCTCCAGTATAGCACTCGTTCTCTTCTCGGGCATACAATACTACACCGGCCAATGGTTCCCTATGGAGAAGATCACCAAGGCTGCTCATGATGCGGTAGGTTCTCAACAGCGCTTGCAAGCTGACATCGCTGACGGCTGTATGCGTAGGGTGCGATATGTGGGTGGGACCTTGCTCATGCCATCGGCAATGTCCCAATGAAGCTGCACGACTGGAATGCCGATTTTGCTGTTTGGTGTACTTACAAGTACCTAAACTCGGGGCCAGGTGGCATTGCAGGGCTCTTTGTGCATGAGAAATGGACAGACAAGCTCCAGATTGAGTGAGTTACACAGGGTAACTAACAGTACTTATCTAATGTATTTCTGTAGCCAAGCAGGATGGTACGGACATAACAATGAAACCCGGTTCCAAATGGGTCCGGTTTTTGACCCGATCCCCGGAGCTCACGGCTTTCAACAGTCCAACCCGTCCGCACTCAACGTCGCGACTTTGCTAGGTAGCCTTGAGGTATTCGAAGATGCCGGCGGCATAACAGCAACCCGCGAGAAAGCCGTAAAGATCACGGGGTACCTCGAATCCCTGCTTAAAAAATCCCCCTTCTACCGAGACGAGCTCGATTCAGATCCCAAGGCACCCGTGCACTTTACTATTCTTACCCCGGCTGATCCAGCCCAGCGGGGTACACAGCTGTCCCTTGCGTTGAGGCCTATCGAGGGCAGGACCATGCCCAAGGTATTTGAGGGTATGCAACGACGGGGTGTGATCGGGGATGAGCGTCAGCCAGACGTAATTCGCTTAGCGCCTGTGCCATTGTATGTCGGGTATGAAGATTGTTGGCAGGCCGCCCTCATTCTGGATGCGGCTATCAAGGATCTGGCTTGATTGCATATATGAATTTACTATACATAAATGATCAATGGGGTGCCGTTCCCTTTGCTAATGTCTCCTGAACGAACTGAGCCACCATGTCTGCATATTCTTGCTTTTGAAGAACCTCGTCGTGTTTCCCAGTTAGCCTCTCCCAATCTGCCTCGACGTATTGGTGTGCTCGGCGGTCGTAAAGTTCCCACAGTGGTCCCAAAGTGCCTCAGCCTGTTCCTCGTCGACCAGCTCATCTGTTTTGGAATGCACTACGAGCCAGTAGATGGGGGTATCTCCGCGCAGTTGATAATGCGCTGGGGAGACGTCTTTGTAAGACTCGCGCTGTCCAAAAGCGCCTTGAATAAAGTCCGAATAGCTTGGAAACTTTTTCAAAAGCAGATCAACGTCGTATATTCCTTCAGAGAGGAAGACGCCCTTGATGTTGGCCAACACGTCGGGCGGGGTGTCGATCTTGTCAGGTCCGGGTGGCGCGTCGAGCACAATGGAGCTGATCATATGCGCGCCGCACGAGTGTCCGACGAGGTACAGGTTATCAAGTGACGATTGGGGCACGCCGAGTTGAGTTGATCCGTGTTGCCTGACAAACGATAGAGCCTCGAGAACATCAAGAACGTGCGCGGGGTGATGCACAGTTGGGCCTTCTGCTGAACGAGGTGAGAGCCGATAGTTCACCACGATGACCGGGCATATGCTTGTTTGGAGAACTCGCGCGGCTAATCCTTCATATGCGCTCTTGTCACCACTAATCAAAGTCAGTAAGTGCCCGTGTAGCGCTTTGGTATTTAAATACCTCCTCCATGCTCCTCCGTGTATGATGACGATGACAGCGGATCCTATGGGGGTGGCAGAAGGAATATAAACATCGAGCTTCTGAGAAGGACTAGACCCGTAAGCAACGTCTGTAGCGATGGTAAAGCTGCTCAGAAGTTTCTCCATGGTTGAAGCCTCTAAATTGAGCTGTTGGGCCGTTACTGAGGCGAGGATATCGACCCAGGTGAGTACGAGACAAAGCAAGAACAGCATTTGTCGTGAGATATGACGACCACGTGACTCGCCCAGATGCGGTGCCGCCGCAGCCAAACTTGGACCAAACATTCCGGCCCACCTCCAGAGTTTCACAGCAGATTCATTGGTGACACTGGACGCAGTGCCGTTGGAGCGGGCCGCAAGCCCGCAGTCCGCATGGTGCCACTTGTTTTCTTCGCCCGCTACTTGCTCATGCCGTACAATTACGGAGCTCGGCAATGACGTATAGGACGCCCCCGAAGCACCAATTATGGCAGCAGTTGAGCTGTGTAATGTAATGCGATGACGTTGCGGTCCCTTGACTGCGAATTGGGGAGGTATATAATCAGCCTACTCCCCCCGTAGGTCCAGACCAAACCCAAGCTCATACTCCGCATCTCTTCTGTACACAACACCTATCGCCATGGCCTTCACCGCTTCTGACATCCTCAAGGTGAGTCTCGGCTGCCAGTGCTGCTTGATGCATCGCTGATTGGCTCCCACGCACGCAGATCATGTAGGTTTCCGAGTTCTTGGCTACGCATTCACCGCTCACCTTGCTCTTAGCGTTGCCATCATCCTCCCCCCTCTGGGTGTCTTCTTTGAGCGAGGATGCGGAGCTGATCTGCTTATCAACATCCTTTGACCATCCTTGGTTACATGTGAGTCTCGCATTCCCCAGCCCCCGCCCATGTTCTGACTCTGGCTTTCAGTCCTGGTATCATTCACGGTATGCTTCGCTCATGCTCGGCGAGGCGTCCTCAGCTGACCTTTGATTCCTACAGCCTTGTACATCATCCTCAAGTACTAAGGGGGGTTCCTCGCCTTGTCCGAGATGCAGTGACTTCAGACGTAGTGTTAATGCTTAATGTTCATATACCCAAGTTTGTATTACCGCAATCGAGATTTTTACGTCACGAAATTCCTCACGTGAGTCTGAGCGCCCTTGACTCGACATCCATTCGGACTGTTCCTATCAGCAAGGAAGCTGGAAGATGGTCGAGACTATTTACATCGCACGCCATGGTACCTACACCTCCGCACTCGTCATGAGAGCTGAGAGAGCCTGACGTATCATACCAGGGTTTCGTTTGAGTTGGGTAATTCGTCACTGGTAAGTAGTGGCGTCTGGCGCACGAAGCGCTCCCTTCTTAGTTCATTCCTCTTCAATAAAGGACTAGTCCGACCGGCTTGCCGAGGGATCCGCCGCTAGCAGCATATGGCATCGTAAGTTGCGCCGTGCCGAGTTGGTATTACATTGAGCGTCTATCCTCGTAGGAACAAGGTAGGGCTCGCGCTTGATGCGGGTCTCCACACATTGCTTGACCCATTTTAGCGGAGGACCTGGCAAAACATTTGGCCAGCCTGCCAGAGGACAAGAAGCCAACTATCCTTTTCAGCTCTCCTTATTGTGAGCTAATTGTTTGCCTCCATTCACGGCATATTGATAGCCGAGAGAAGACCGTTGTTTACAGACCGCTGTGCCTACCTCTGAGATCCTGAACATCCCAATTTTTGTCGAGCATGGTAACCCTAATTTTGTCCACTCGCTTCCTGTACTGATGAACATTTCCAGGTCTCAGCGAGTGGTACAGCCCAGCAGAGCCGGGCACAGGTGACGCCGGCCTCGTTGTCGTTTTATTCACGCCGCTAACAAAGCATATCACATTTGACGTTCAGGTCTTCACCCTCGTCCGGGTTCAGCTCAAGCATTGCAACAATATTTCCATTTGATCGACACTTCATGGGAAAGTATCTGTTATCCTGACCGACGGGGCGAGACCGTCGAAGCCGTCCACACACGGTGCAAGGATTATCTCCACGCGCTGATTTCTCGCATTGAGCAACATCCGACCCTCGGAGCGCACAGGAACGTACTGCTCGTTTCGCACGCGGCAACGGCGATTGCGCTTGTGAGGAGCTTGGTGGGAGATCCAAAGCTTCCACTACGTGTGGGAACCTGCACGCTTTCCACCCTGAAGCGCGGAGGCGAAGAGGAGTTTCAGTGGAGCGCGGAGGGCGTATTAGCTACTGGAGAATTTCTACCGGGTGGGGTAGAGGGACTGGGGGTTTGAGGATATTCAACTTGATGCAGATGGCTCAGTCATCAACGATGGAGGCATTCGTAGGACCGAGAACGAAGATCCTGGGTTCTCAGGCATCGTTCCGGAGAAATCGTAAGTACACGCTGTATCGAGTAATATTTACAGTTACCGAACGTGTAATTTTAGTAGATTGTAGACGCATAGATTCTAGGTACCCAATAAATCTTAATTATACCGTATATGGTAGCTGGTCTGTGCTCCGGGCTTGCTGTGACAGCGCCGAAAACGAAAATGGATCCGTTGATCACCCCCAGCTGCGTCACTTGAACCTCGGTCCTCTGATCCAGCTCTGGCTCACCGCGGACCAAGTTATATAATAAAATCATCAAAAAAAATCAACTATGCCAGCCATACCGACAGGCAAAAGTGGTGCGTATCAGAGCTGAAAGATGAATGTATGCGCAGTTGAAGTCGTGGAGTAGTTCCAAAAAAAGGCTTGGTCATTGCGAAGAAGGGTGCCACCAGTAATACCGTGAAAAAGAAGGCCACGAAGCAGAGAAACAAACCCAAAAAACTCGACAGCAACTACGAGGACTCGGATGCATCTGCGGACGGTGACCATGCGAGCCTAGCGAGCAATGGGTCGTGAGTTCGTTGTACTCCTAACCATTTACCGATAATCAACAGGAGGGGACACACAGGAATGATGTCGACATGGATTTGATCCGCGCCGCGTTCGCATGTGAGCCGTACCCGAGCCACGTCAAGTTTATTGAAGTGGCTAACGCGAATTCTAAAGCTGCAAAATCCAAACACACAAAGAAACAGGACGCAGAGTTTTTGCGGCAGCAGAAGGAGCTTGTCGAGTCGGCGCGCGAGCAAGCCGAGGCAGTAAAAGCCTCTGGAGATGCGCAAATGTGAGATTCATTATTATATTTCAAGGGCCGCATGTCTAAGTTGGATGTGGCTACAGTAACAAATTGATTGAACAGTTCGAGTCACTGTGCGAGGATCCAGATAACGACATGCGGCCCTTGGCTGACCTTGTTGGAGTTCGTACGGTGAGGAAAAGTCTGCTCCCTGTATCTGCATTCGTTGACCTTGAGCCCAGGACGCGGCAAACAAGATGTATCGGACATCTACTTCTACCTTGGAACAAGTTGCCGCTGACTATGAGGAGATAATTCAGGCGGCGGCTGAGGAGTGTGAGTTTGATTTGTCTGGTGGGGTGCAAACAGACGCTGAGCTGTCCCAGTTCAGAGCCGTGCAACATGCCGAGAAAATATCCGACGTCAGACGGTCCAGCATGTACACCGTATACATGAACGAGGGAAAGAGGAGCGCAAGGTGGGCGCTCAAAGATGTTAATCTGAGCTGGTCGGAGCTAAGGCCTCGCATTTCGCAGTTGATCACAGATGCGACTGAAATAATCAATAATTTCCAACGTCTTATGAAGGTCTGAATAGTTGTGCTATTATTTGGGAGTGGAGGTTTTCATAGAGACAACCCGGTGTACAGTGTGATGCATCACATGTCATGTGTAATCTCGGGATAACAAAGGAGATTTTAAGCGAGGTATCCCCCATGCGGTCGAGGGATTCGATCCTTCATAATTCTAAATTTTTATCTATTTACTGCGGAAAAGGTAAACGAGACATACAGGTGTATTCGTGGGTGCGTACCTTTCTTATGTTCTGGGGACACTTCCTCCCTGGTAATACGGATAACCTGTTGCGGGCTGATTACACCCAGATCCCGAATAGTTTCGGTGAGCCCCTTCTTGCAGCTGGCCCTCAGATTGCACTACTGGCTTATTGGACTTTCCCCCCATATGGGATTGGCGAGGGGAATGCAGCTGATACCTACGTAGATTGAATCGTTAGTCAAAGTGGCATCGATAAGCTGGCTCCTATGGGGGACACACTGGGCGTCACTATATTCTCTAGGTATCCCGAACTGCATTTTTAGTTCAAAGGCGAGAACCATGAACGTTGCCACAAACCTAGGGCGGGGGGGCATTTTTGGTCACTATATTTAGCAGGGTGGCGAGGGGCGATGTGGTAGTAGCGCGATAGAAGGCGAATGGGGATTGATCGAAGAGCCGCCTTCAGGTCTAGGAGAGGAGCACAAGAAGCGCTCTGGCTCTGACTCGCGAGGGGGGATATAAGTCACAGCGGGCAGTCCCAGAAGCCCGAGATGGGGCTAACCCGGAACTTCAGGAACATCACGGCGTCATGCGGCGAGCTGGAATAAGAAGGTCATCGGTTCCGGTCGTTCAGCGATGCCCGTGGGTTCCATCCAAGCAGTAACGGAAGGGTGCAACACCAGCCCAAATGTTCATCGTTCCAAGTGCCACGGCATCTAGATGAACTATGAGCCGACCCCCCGCAGAGACCCGTCAAGCGACCAGTCCACACAGCCGCAAGTCACGATAATAACACTCGTGGCGGGGACGGAAACGAACTATGCTGTGACGAATAGCATTTTGGGGGTGACATGGCACAGTATTCCCCGAATAAACATGCATAGAATAAGGAATGTGTAGGGTCACGTGGGCATCACGCCTCTCCTTATGACTATGTCGACATTCGAGGCAAGGAGGTCTCTTTCGCTAGACATTCAGCACTCGGGCAGCGCCAAGTTCAATTGAGCGTAATTAAAACCCCTGCTACTTAAAGGCAACCCTGTCTTTAAGAACATGCCGCGCCCATGGCTGAATATTGAAGTTTGCGAATGTGTCAAGTCGCGCGGTTTCGGACAGCCTGGCGCACATCGCAATAAGACCCAAGGATGTTCAAGGAGGGGTATAGAAACAGGCCTCTACTACCACCTATCCATTGCACATCGTTCCATTTCATCACACAAACAGGATGCACTCGTTGTCACTGTTGGGAATCGCTCTTCTCTCGCCAGCTGTTCTTGGCCTTTACCAGCCCCCTAAAATTAATCGACCAGTTACTGGTAACCGCTACCACCTACCCCGGGCCGACTCTTTCGCGGTCGACTCGCATGTACCGAAGCCTAGGAAACTTCGCTATGTGGAGAACTCAGGTGTTTGTGGTATGTATTTTCGTGTCCGGTGCAGTAGCTTGGCGGTTTTGATTTTGTTCGATCAGAGAGGAAGAAGGGCGTCTAACAAGCGTCCGGTATGCTCATACTGCTGCAAATCAAAGCATGTGGTGAGTTGGGAGTGCAGATACGTTAGGACGATGCTGGCTGATGTTTGGCTCAGGTTCTGGTTCTTTGCAGCTCGGTCCAATCCAGATTATGCTCCTTTAGCAATTTGGCTCAATGGTTCTGCTTTACTTGTCAGTAGAGGCGACTGCTTTGCTGAAATGGCTTGAATAGGTGGTCCCGGTAGCTCCAGTATGATTGGGCTCTTTCAGGAGCACGGACCCTGTCTAATAAATTCGGACAGCAAGACAGTTAGTTCGAACCCGCGCTCTTGGAATGAGTATGCGAACATGTGAGACCTATCGATAAACGGCGACGCCGGGATGTTGATTCCCAATGACCCAGGCTATACATTGGCCAGCCTATAGGTGCTGGCTTCTCATACGGCGAAGAGATTGTTAGGTATGTCATAGGCGTATCCGTAGATAATGACATAATGACATGGCTGAACGTTCATAATTCAGGGCGCCGCTGAAACCCTCTGGGATATGCTTCAAACCTTTTTTACAGATGACAAGTTCAGCAAGTACGCTAGCCGCAACTTTGCTCTATGGACCGAATCCTATGGCGGGCACTATGTGCCTACCCTCGCATCGTACCTCTTGGACCAGAACGCTGCGATTGCTGCTGGCAAGCTTTCAGGCGTAAAGATCAACCTGAAAGTCGTCAGTATTGGTAACGGACTCACAGATCCGTACGCGCAATATCGGGATATGTCAAGTATGCCAAGTCCAACCCGTACCATCAGTTGGTCTCAGACGACGTTATCAAGACTGCGAATAATTCACTCTATAAATCTGACGGCTGCATGTCTCAGGTGAGCAAGCTTGACTGTCCCCAGCATGGTTCCAGTAGATAAAGTTTTTGGACAGATATCCGAGTGTAACGACAAAGGGAGCGACTCCATGTGCAGCGCTGCTCAAAAATATTACAATGACAATATACTCAGCCCGCTTTCTGGAAAATACAATTCAAACGATGTGCGGACAACCAACACTTCTTTCCCTTATTCTATGCCGGCTTTTCTTTCAGATGCTACGGTCAAGTGAGTCACTGTGCTTGGACTTATCGCTGGTTTGTTCTGAGTAAGTTACCTGGCAGATCCATAATCGTCGCGTATAGCAATTGGAACACAAGCAACTCGAGAATATATCACAATTTTGCCAAGTCCAGCGATGGGAATGAAGAACAAACGTCAATTACTGGAGAAAGCTATCGACAACGGTGTTCGCGTGCTACTTCTCAATGGTGATGCTGATTACACTTACAACTTTATGGGTTTCGAGTCCATGGTTAGTGCGGCCAACATATTCTCAAATCCCTATACTCACCATAGATCAGGTGGATGCTCTACAAACCAAGTTCGCTTTAACCTATAAGAATTAAGATTGGACTACTTGGGTCGTTGACGGCGTTGCCACAGGTCGGTATAAGAATGCTGGCACAATGTCGTACCTCCGAATTAGCGAGGCCAGCCATTTGGTCCTTGCATATGGCAATGGGAAACTCGTGCCCGGACAGGCTACCCTTGTGTACTTTAAGCAGGCTATGCAGAACCAGCCGGTTTCGTCTGAATAAATCCGGACGTACATGTATTTCTAGTAGTTGACAGAGAGGATTCTATCTCGTTTGCTACTTGTATCGAGACTGCTTTGCATAGCACATTAAACGTCGGTGCATGTGGGCGTGACCACTTGTATGCGCATGCCAGTGGCAAATCAGACCCGCTTATCGGGCCCAGGATACATGGAAAGAACTCTGATTTCACATTTGTCGGGTCAATACATGGGTACCTGTGAACCTTTATCCACGCCAACTGTTTATTTGCCTTCGCTTTAGTGATGCAAATGAGGAAAAGGGTCTAAGCGCGCTCATGTGAAACTGATTCTCAAGGCCCGCCTCTGGACAACGACGATACAGATTGTCCGAGTTTCGTCGGGTGTCTCCACGACCTACCTGAGATCTCTCCTTCAGGCGCACGACAATAACTTAAAAAAAGCCTGACGGCGCATCAACGACCACCTTCAGATACGCGTTTATAACATCCTGGTAAGTGTGTATATCTTCGAGGACCTAAGCGGCTGACGCTGAGCAAGCTAGTTTACAGTAAAGTTATTCACCACAAGGCTACAATCTACCCCCTTCTGGTGCTATAGACTCACCTAATAGTCTGGTAGCGTCAGAATGTCTGTAGAGACAAGCCTAGAACCGCCACCTGGCGTTTCCTATGCCGACTTCGTACGATCCTGGAACGACGATCAAATTGCGACTTGGCTCACCCAGCTTGGGTGCGCCCACCGAGCATCAACGTTTAGCAGCAATGATATTAGAGGAAATGTGCTTTTGGACTTGGACCAACATGCGCTCAAGGAAATGGAGATTACTAGCATCGGGGATAGGATCAAGATTCTCAACGCGGTCAAGAGCCTTCGCCAAAAGTGCACAAAGGCTGTTGGTCCTACTCCCCGCGTGCTCGTCAATGGGGGTTCGACATCTCGGGCATCCTCCACCTACGAAACTGCTAATGGTTTCCAACGGAATTCATCCACACGCCACAATGCCTCCGGTTCTGACGAATCTGCCATCCAGGCTGGGCGACGATCGAGCGGCGGGCGTAGATTGGACGTCGGACGACCCCCGCCACTCAATATTACGCAGTCTGCTACTCGAGATTTGCCCCAACTCAGCGCAAACTCGGCGGTGAACGCAACCTCACCAGGTGCGCCTTCCATGGGCGCTGTTACTCCCCGACCAGGCAATCAACAATCCACCCAGCCACACGCTGCGAATGGTCGAACGCCAACGGTTTCTACCCCTTCAACGGCTACTTCCGCCGCTTCACTCCCGAAGTACGCACCTCCGAACCGCGCTTTTGGCGCATCGTTACCTATTGGACATGGCCGACGCACACCAACGCAGGGAGACAGTTTTACCCCCTCATCGCAGAACTTTCCGCCTCCTCCTTACACTAACGACCCTCTGCCTCCTGCGCCTGGGCATTCGGGCAATTCTCCACCAAGTTTATCAAACGTCGGAGCATGGCAGGGCGAGTATGGGCTGCCTCGTGGGCCCCGGGCTGGTGCTTATCCGGGAAGCACGTACGAGTCCGTCAGTGAAGCTGCCGCGCGACGAGCAGGGTCCCCATTGCCGCCTCTCCCAGCCCCAGTGCGTTCTTCCACCGCCAAGACTCCTATCGCAAACATAGATCGAACCCAAGCCGGACATCAAAAGAGTGGATCTGTTGGAGTGATTGGGCAGGGAAACCGAAGCGAACTGGGCAAGAGTGCTGCGGTTCAAGCGGCTCTCGGGAGGCCTTCCACGAGTACGGCTGTTGCTGGCAACAGCTCCCAGCAGGGCTTGCACCCATACGCTGCGGCGGCTTCTACCGTGGGTAGTAGCGGCGCGCCTGCAATCCCTTTCCCGACCGTCTCTCCCAATCCCAACTCCCTCCAAGTCAATTCTGCTGCGCGTGGTCGTGACCTTTCGCCCATCAATGAAGCCCACTCCATCTCCGAGACGACGCCGACTTCGGGCACTTATGCCTTTAACACCCCCGGTTCTTCGACCAACTCCGGCTTTGCGGTTAAGCGTGGTCCATTTACTACCCGGAACCCTACACCGAGTTACGACGAGTTGCAGCGGTCGCTCATCAGGGTATATCTGGATGAGAGTGGGCAGCCAACAACTGCCGTCAACTCATCTGTAGTCAACATCGCAACTTGTGAAGGCGGCGTGGAGATCATCGAACGAGCTCTGAAAAAGTTCAATAAGAGTTCCATCGGTAAAGGTGGTGCCGTTTCTACAGATGACGAACGCACCGGCGAAACTGAGGGGGGCGGGCTTATTGTGGATGGATGGGGCTTGTTTCCAGGGGGGCCGCAAAACGAAGCAACTGGTCGGTTAAGCGCACATCTAATGTTCTCAATACTGACTGTTTTTTAGGTGGTCCCCTTTCCGAGTCTCAAATCTTGGCGATTTGTCACGCTGATCCTAAGCATCCTACACGAGAGCAAGGACTCACTCTCCGAAACATTCGCAAAGGGCATTCTCATTCTCGCAAGTTGGACAAGTTCTTTGGAGAAACACCACCTGGACCGGGCGTTCAGACTTCTCCCACGTCACCTACATACACTGTTGGACCCAAACTGCAGTCTAGCTATGATGACGATACTATGTTGGGTACCCCATCATCCGCGCGGTTCCAGCCTGGCACCCAGAATATGAGCAGCAAGCGAATGGATCGCGCTAGCACCATCAGTATCATGTCCGGCCTTGGTGTTGAAAGTGCACTCCCTATGAGTCCAGGTGGTACACCTTCTATCCGTAGTCCTTCGAGCAACTCCTTCCTCTCTGGTGGTCATAAGAAGTTGCGCAACTTTTTCGGCCAGCGTCCACCAAGCGAGCTCATTACGTCCCATTTGCCCGATTTCTTCCCTTCGACGTCCAAGAAGGTTCTGCAACGCACTGCGCGTAACAGTATGCTCCGGGCCAATTCGTCTAAACGAGACAGCCGATTGTCGGTCGTGGGTGGGCCAACTGGCCGTATGTCGTTCCAGGGCACACCAAAATCTCGCTTCAGCTCCAGCTCGGCCGGGTCGTCCAATTTGCCTTACAACAACAGCCGCAAGTCGTCATCTCCACCTCGCTCCTCAATGGGCTCGGCTCCGTCGATAAAGGATAATGCATCAACCGTAGCTATCAGAGAGGAAATAGTCCCCCCAAGAATGTCTGTTGAAACGATGATGGCCAGTCGATTGACATTTCCACCGATGATGGAACTGCAACTGACGATACCGAGTCAACTAAGAAATCCTTGGACCACACACTCCCTCCGCTCCCTATCCTTGGTGCATCTCTCTCAGACTCGCTAAACACTGGGCTGACCGCCTCTTGGCTCTCGAGAAGCGAATCGAATGCAGCCAAGCGGATGAGCTACGCCTCGGCCCGTGGAAGGGACAAGTCGGACACGGCCAGCTTATTGACGGTTGATGAGATTACTGCTGAAGTTGAGAGCCGCCGTCAAAGTATGATCAGTTCATACGATGACGAGGACGATGAAGACGAGGATGGAAATGTGATGGTCCGTCGGCCGAACAAGCGAATTAGCGTGGTCCCGTCAATGGTGGATGATGGAGAAGAGGGCGAAGATGAAGAAGAGTATGACGAGGATGAAGAAGAGGATGATGAGGATGAGGATGAGGAAGAGGAGGACGAGGATGAAGAGGACGAGGATGAAGAGGAGGACGAAGATGAAGAAGACGAAGAGAGCACCGATCAACCTGACCAGCCGGGTAGAGCAGTCACTTCTTCTGGAGGTACGTTGACTGTGGATATATCTGGACAGGTCGCTAACTCGGTCCAGGTAAACGTTCGATCAAGTGGATCAAGGGTGCGCTCATCGGGTCTGGTTCGTTTGGTAGCGTGTACCTTGGGATGGACGCAGTGCAAGGACTGCTTATGGCTGTTAAGCAAGTTGAACTACCAACCGGATCGTCCCAAAACGAGGAGCGCAAGAAAAGCATGCTTACAGCTTTGGAACGGGAGATCGAATTGCTGAAACAACTCCAACACGAGAACATCGTGCAGTACCTCGGTGAGTCGCTTGCTATTGTGCTTTTTTTTTCTTGCATTGATGCAGCAGAAAGACTCCTCAATCGACTCTCACCACTTGAATATTTTCCTCGAGTATGTACCTGGAGGATCTGTTGCGACGCTCCTGCGCAACTATGGGGCGTTTGAGGAGCCTCTGGTGCGCAACTGGGTTCGACAAATTCTGCAAGGCCTCAATTATCTACACGAACGTGAAATCATTCATCGTGACATCAAGGGTGGAAACATCCTTGTGGATAATAAAGGTGGCATCAAGATTTCTGACTTTGGTATTTCGAAGAAAGTCGAAGATAGTAAGTATTTGATCATGTCATTCTAGACTCATACTGATTGTTACTTGCAGACCTCCTAGGGGGTGCCCGCATGCATCGACCTTCTTTGCAGGGTTCGGTGTTCTGGATGGCACCAGAAGTCGTGAAGCAGACTTCCTACACGTTCAAAGCTGATATCTGGAGTGTGGGCTGCTTGGTGGTCGAAATGTTGACAGGTCAGCATCCATGGGCCCAGCTCACCCAAATGCAAGCCATCTTTAAGGTTTGTGCCCATTCAATCGTCGACACCTAAGATTGCTGATCATTCTCCTCTAGATTGGATCCTCTGCGAAGCCAACAATTCCTCCTGATATTACCAAGGAAGCGGAGGATTTCTTGAACAGAACATTTGAGCTTGATTATACCATTCGACCTACTGCTGCCGAGTTGCTGAACGATCCCTGGGTTGCCCCCACTGGAGTTGAAGGTTTTGTGGGCAACACGTCTATGGCAGCAACCGCTTCCTCTATCAGCCTAGCCACAAATGCTTAATTTTTTGTGCCCGTGTACTATGATCTTGGACTATTCGGATATTCTTCTTATTCATCTATGGGCTGTTTGTCTCACATGGGATAAGTTTTTTGAGGGTCTTATGTATTCAATATATGTAGTTGTGCGATCAATAGCTATCGATATTCAACTATCACCTACTTCTTCGCGCTTTCGTTTGCTTGTATTCGCGCCTGGGCGGGAGCCTGGGCCCCAGTTTGGTGCGGGATTTTGTTGATACCGGACAAGCTTCACATCCGAAGAACGTGAGATTGCTTTTGGGTGCCTTGCAAAGTTGGCCTCTCCGCTGGAAAAAGTCATTAATGAGTAGAAGCAAACTAGTGCCGCAGTGGCATCAATTCACCTCTCCTTTTGATGCAATTTTTTGGCAGGAGAACCATCTTTGATGTTCTCCATTTTGACGGGATTGAGTTTGATCCAGGAACGAAGGATGTCATAAACTTCTGCACGTGTTGCCGTTGTTTGATAGAGCCAGCAGCCGCATGTGAGCGAGATACGTCGAATCCTCTGTGCAAGAGAGCCGAACTATGTTCCAAGTTCTATCAATTAAATAGCCTACAGCTATAAGCCTATTCAAACTCACGCTATGGATTCGAGGGGGGAGAATTGCAATGGAAGAATTTCGAGAGTTTTGAAGGAGTAAAGTAGAATGGCGTATCGAGTTCCTGTGAACACCAAACAGTGAGCTCCGGCTGGCTTGCATGTTTCCATAGTTGCCCACCTCTCCAGCCACGGTCAACATCCCTCGCATTCTCGCTGAAGTCCCGTACTTGGACGGATCTTCCTCGACGTGCTTTAACACATCAGCCACGAACTCGGAATCATGGATCGGGCCCGACCACATCGGCCCAGCAAGCTTCCAAGGGATGAAGGGTTAGTATAGCAACGGCCTCGTATGCGTGTAAGAAGTGCCCACATGAAATTTGAATCCACATCTTCGCATTCCGGACCAACGGGTGGACCAGACTGCGCCTTGTACATCAAGTTGACGCTTCCATTGCCCTCGTGAACCTTTTCGACTACCCGTCCGATTGGTGTTCGTGGAAAGATTGGCAGCCGCTGCATACATAGTAGGTCGCAGACTTGCTGGGGGTAGCGTGTCAGATGAGCGCTAGGCTGCGGAAATATGCAACTCACCTAAAGGCTTTCTTAACTTCGATCGGAGCACTCCTTACTTGAACAAACAGTCGAACGTAAAAATCAATGGACAGGGAGAGTAAGGGTTAATGTATCGCCCATAACGTGCGGCGCAGGTCGACAGTGTATGTAGAACAAGTCGAAGAGCCTATGCACTTTGGTAAGGAGACTTGTGGGACGTATGAACGAACAATGCGTACAGCTTCGTGGCAATACTCGGTCTTTACGGGTACGCCGCCATAGTTCGCATAGCTAGACAATAGTCAGCTGCGAGGACCGGGCCAAAATCGAAACACCCACCACTTCTCGGGATAGTTGTTACTCGCCAGTACAGCCATGTCCGTGCACGTTACGCATATCAAACCTATCAAAATGCAATTATCAATCAGTTCATCTTATTAATGAAACCGAGATTGTTCACCGCCATCCGCAACCGCCTGGACGGCACCATCAATAAACGGCGCTGCAGTCCCATATGGATCCAAGTCAATAACCTCCACACGCCGGTGGTCCGATCGATGACTATACAACAAAGCACTACGTAGTCCATGAATGGGTGCGCCGCAAGCGTGGCTTCTTAGATCTGCACTCACGCCGCGTCCATCTCGCTCACGCGCACTTTACCCGGGTGCTCCTTTCCTCCGTCATCAGCATCAGCCGGCCGAGGGCCCAGGCCGTTGAGTGCAATGTTCCGGCGCATCGCTTCGGTTGCGGCGGGTAAAATATCATTCGCAATTACATATCTGTGTGGCGAAACGTAAAAAGTGTCAGTAGACAATAAAACTTGACTACAGTGTCTAGACTTCGACTCCCGGAAAAGGTTAACGGGGCATAAATGAAGCCCGCCTGTCCCCCCCGATTTCGTTCGGAACAAAAGCCAAAGAAAGAGGGTGGTGAGGGCAGGAAGGGACGGAATGGACGTACTTTACAAGTGGGATCTCGTGTGCATACCGGATTGCGCGTAGTCCGGTTGCGGAGAGTGCTTCCAGGATGGTGAACTTGTGGGAAATGTACTGGAGTTCAGGGTGAGGGCGTGGATCGTGAACGAGTGTTTTGTTAGGTTGCGAAATAGAATGTGTTACGCGGCTGCTGACCTCTTTACCCTTCGTCTCTCCATTCTCTTTCCCATCAGTCTGGGAGTCTGCAGCTCCGTCTGCACTCGGGTCCACGGATGCAGGGGCAGTAGTTCCTTCCATCGTCACATCGTCCCCTTCGAGTTTTACGGCCTGGACATCTTCTGCACCAGCCGCTCCTAGGACTAATCAATCCTTCCGACCCAAACCACAGTCACATTACGGCCCACCCTTCCTCTTCTTCTTTCCCCTTCCTTCCTTTCCCCTCTCCCTCGCGCTCTCCCACCTCGCCCGTTTCCCTTGGTCCCAACGCTTACCCCAAGTCCGAATGCACGCGACACTCAGATCCCTATTGAATTCTTGAATCGGGTTCAGAAACGTCGTTGTCTCAGACGGGAGAAGGATTCGCGCGGTGTTTTCGGTATGAATCGTATAGCCGTCTGGAATCTCCGGCGCTGTGGATGAGTTGGGATTGGCGTCGGCGGCGGCGGTGGCGGAGGAAGTGGACATGGTGGTCGAGTATGAGCGACAAACGCCGGTATGGGCACAGAGCGAGGCCGATGTCCCGTAGACGGTCCTAGTGGTCCAGCGGATAATATCCGGTCGCTGAATTCGTGCGAGCGCAAACACTGGTAGGACCAGTCGACGGAGATCTAGAGTCAATATAGACTTTTAGTGTTCAGTTCATCATAATAAGTGATCGCCCCCCAAGTAGCGCAGACCAAATGAAAGAGTGTGTCTGGCAAGTTTATCGTTTAAACCTCCGACCAGCCTCAACCCCTGGCGGGTATTCGTTTCGCATCCTCCCCCTTTGGGTCTTGTATAACCGAGAGACTCACCAGTGTGTGGCTCGTGGAGGACGGGTAGCACAATAGTCGATTGTTAGGCGCGGTGCTGAAATGACGAAAATTTAGAGTTCCTCTGGGCAGTTGACCGTATGCGATGACGACAGGTGACCAGAGCGGAGGTCCAACTCTGTTTATGTATTCGTTATAGTGGATGCACATTGCTGTGAGTGTGTGTGAACGAGACAAACGGAGCGACCGGCACGTACCACACGCAAACTCGCGCTAGCCCGGTAGGACGGAGATGACGGAGTGCTCGTCGCTATTAGAGTTCGGGCGCTAGACGAGCACTTGCAAAATAAACACCCGCACGATCAAATTTGCAATGTGCGCCAGCTGAATCAGATTCCGCCGCACCCCCACGTACGGAACACATGCATTACCCGTTTTGGGCAGCCTTTTGTTGAACGCAACGCGAGTGAGACTTTCATTAATATATATATTTAGCCAACGAAACAGGGGTAGGCGATGCATACAGATACATAGCAAATAAAAGTTATAGTAGAACACGGTGCGGTACGTTTTAGGATCATACAGGGGTAGCGATGCATGTGATGATAGAGGGTAGTGCACGAGAAGCGGGTGGAGGGTAGCAAGGGGGAGAGGTTACGCCTCGTATGGGGGAGGCGCATCACCCAAAGCCTGGTCAACGAGGTCAGCCTCTTCGTCGTCGGTGTACACGTTTGGTGGCGCCACGCCCGCGCTCCGCTCGACTGCGCCAATGAGAACGGTCCACACGAACCGGATGATCGTCCATAACCGTTCGTCGTTGACACCCAGACTTGCAGCGTTCGCCCATACACCATGCACCTTTTTGAGCGCCGCCAGCAGAGCACGCATGGAGAGCCATTCAGCCATGGTGCGTGACAGTCTCGGCGCCACGCCAGCTGATTCGTGAGAGATCGAGTCCCGGGCAGCACAGGGGAGCGGCAGCAGCGCAGCAAGGAGTTGTCGGGGGTCGTGTGTGTACAAGAACGCGTTGAGGATGCTAAACGCATGGGGGGCTGGTACCCCTAGGCCATGAGGGGGACGGTCAGCGTGCTGTTGTCGTCCGAGAGCTGACGCGTGGTCGGGCTGAAGCGAGTGAGACTCGAGCACTGGGATGCGAGCACAAGCGAGTGGGCAGGGAAAAGAAGACCACGTTGTTTGCCTACTCGTGGGTTGTAGACAACGAGAAAGTGCGTGGGCATGTCGCCCAGCTCAACGGATGGATCGCGCGCTATGCATTCGAGTGTTGATGGGAGGGGGCTTGGGGGAAGGACTCTGGGCACAACCGTCGCCATTGCATCGCAGATCCTGTCCTGGATGAGCGACCAAAGCTCGCGGGGGCCAACGACCGAGACTCACCGCTTGGACATGGCGAGCACGCTGCGGCGGACAAACTCAACGGGGATGGATGCGAGCTCGGGGTCGATCGCTGCGAGCGCGGCCAGGTGACTGGGCGGAGCAGCGGGCGAGGGAGTTGGCGCGGCATGGACAGGCGCACGGAGCCGTCTGGCTGGGGCTCGGGCGTCGTCGGGGGCGTCGCGAGCTGGAGGTGGGGGCCTTTGGCATCGCGGGCGCGGTGGGCGCGGGCGAGCTGAGCGAGGGCGCTCGTCGGGGGCCG
Source organism: Ceratorhiza oryzae-sativae (assembly GCA_030998015.1). Lineage (NCBI taxonomy): Eukaryota > Fungi > Basidiomycota > Agaricomycetes > Cantharellales > Ceratobasidiaceae > Ceratorhiza > Ceratorhiza oryzae-sativae. The sequence continues at coordinate 93,352 of JARWMV010000234.1, read as the reverse complement.
GGTGTGGCGCTTGTGTGCGGGGACGACGCGGGACATGATGGACTGGCAGACGGTGCCCGGCGCTGGGTATATATACTCGCTGCGCTATTATCAGCGGCCACACGCTCGAAGTCTGTTTGGCCGATGTTTGGCCAGGCGGGACAATCAAAAATCCCCACCACCGTCACACGTGACTCTTCGCTCCTAAGGCCGACGTCGGCCTCCCCGCACCACCGACCCGACGACCGGTCCTGTGCCCCCAGCCCGCCGTCTCCGCCCCAACACACACACCCAGAACAGACCGCAGAGAGTGGACCAAAGAGCATCTCATTCCGTAAAAGCACACTCACAGGCCTAAACAAAAGCAATCGCATAGCACCTGGAAGCCTCCAAAAGGGGAGCCAACAGATCCCCGTCTATTCCAAGAAAAGTCTATGTTCTCCGCCCATACCCCTAGTTCTCCACCCATACGCACTCGCCCGGCTCGACGTACAGTATCTGGTCCTACACCCCCACGTCAGCAATCAGGTTCACGCACACCCAATCAGCGAAACACATAAACTATCCGTTGTCCCGGCTCCAGCCACGGACGATCCCGATGCCATCATGCATATCCCAACTGTGGCACAATAGAGAGTCCAGAGCGACGACTCACCCAATAACACGCTAATCCAACCGGAAAAACGTCAGAGCAAAGCCCCTATCACGCTGAGCGACATCCCAACTCACATATGATATGGCTGACACCCAGCCAGAGCACATACCCAATTCCAAACGGCAGCTCTTTCACCGATGCGAGGTTCAATCGTGCGCGGTTCACGATTCGCGCCCTAGTCGAACGCTCGCTTGCGGTCTCTGAAAACACCCCTGAATCGTCGTCGTTGGTTGTACCACCCCGGCCGCCCTTTTCTTCCTCGCGTCCGTAATGTGTTGCTTGCACGATGGTAACCGGCTCCCAGACTGGTCGGTGAGGTGCGACGACAGCTTCGACCTGTGCACCCTGACCTTTGGGCCCCGCTGGAGCCATCTTGAGCTCAAGCCCTGTGATATCGTATGTATGAGATAAATATGACTAAATATGGATTTGGCTTACCTAGGTGCGCAAACGCAACAGGGTTCTCTGGGTGAACTGACAAGGGCACCCTGTCTCCCATCTCTGGCAACATTCCAGCAACAGCATCAGGTCCCTACATACATGCCATGTTAGCATCTTCACCCTTGCCCCTCTGACGGTACTTGCGTTTGTCACTCTCCACATCGATCTCGGCAAGCCCATACCCATAATGCGATTGAACGCGTCTCGAGTCTTGACATCTCCAATGACGGGCGCGGCGAACAAGTATGCATCGCGAATCCGCACATTGGACTTGTAATCCGTATTCTGTTTTGCCACAGCACGTGCGTATGCCAGTGACGCGGTGGCGCATCCAAGCGAATGTCCAGTAAAGTAAACGTTGATCGAGTGGATTCCGGTGTTCTTGGTCAAGTTGTCGGCGACGATTTGGATACTGTCACGAATGGTATCTTTTCAAGAGAATCAGACCGAGAACGAGGAGGCTTGGGAAAGCACAGTGGCTTACCATACGGTGTCCGAACGGGCAAGTCGCGTAGTTTACGCTCAGCCTCACTCGGTGGTTTCCACCAATCTCGGAGTTGTTCAGCGTGCCTCTTCAAATGTTCTCTCAACGACCTCGGCGCGCGGGCTTCGTCGGGGAACACCCGGGCCTTGAATCCAGAGTGAACTGTTCATTATTTATCAAGCCTCAACCTTTTTCTTCACAAACAGGCCTTGGACTCACCTTTTCCGAACCCAGGAATATGCGTGCCGATATCCTCCCTCGTAAACGTCAAGTCTGTCACCCATTCATCAAACTCTGTAGGACTGGTACCCTTGAACGCAACGACGATCCAAGGTTCGTGCGGGTGCCAAAACAGGGCGGCAAACGCGCTTCCGACACCATTCAACTCGGACACAGGTTCATACTCGATCCCGGATCCAGCGAGGTGTCCTCGAATCGCATTGTCGCTGCCAGCTGGACTCGCTCCGGAAGGTGGAGGTGGAGGCGGCAAGAGCGTAGGCGAGAGCGTGGCCTCCACCCGACCACGCGAGTCGACGCCCAGGACGTCTGCAACGATTTCTTCGCCTGTGAGAGCAGCCCGCGCGAGTTGTGCTGGAACTTCTCCGATGAATTTGTCGAGGCTGACGCGTCCGCGCCCGCGAAGGGTTCCAAAGATGTCGAGAGGGGTGTTGGCTTTGATGATCGCGAGCGCACGACGGACGGCGGTTGAGTCATGTTCATATACTAGGCCAGAGAATTGAAGTCTATTTTCAACGTAGAAGAGTCAGTCATGGCGAAAAAACAAAATCCGACGAGGGAGAGGGATGTCAGAAAGGAGACGAGAGTGGTTGAGAGTCCAACACGCATGATCAACCGATATCAATGGACATCAAAACGGCGCCACGCCAACCACCTCGACAACAATAGGGCCACAACTTACAAAAGCCGTGCAATATCGAGGTCAAAATGGCGATTGTCGTAGCCTGACCCAAACTTCGAACCGCGCCCTTCGGCTGGTTTGCAGAGCGCGGCGCGAGAAGCGGCAAGTGCGCGCTTGTCGCCATTCCACCAGGATTCATACATAGGAGTTGTTACAGCTAATTTATCAAAGGTGAGGCAAGTTTAGGACTGAAAAGTGGATGTTGAGCGTACCGTATGCATACAGTTTGAATGCAGGAGCTTGGACGGCCGGCAGGGAAAGGAGCATACAGAAGATGAGCATCGGCACGAGCAGCACTGTAGTTATGATTGCAAACACGAGAGTCCATTCGAACGTCTCGGTATCGGTATCTACTATTTCCGCTCTCGAATGAGTTGATCTCTCCAACAAAATTTACTCACACCCAAGAGTGATAACATGGCCCCAAATCATCCACAAGAACTTCATGTATCCCTTTACCCAGCCGTAGAAGGTCCCAAGCACGGTGGGAGGAGATATTGAGACGAGTTCGTCAGAGTGGAGAGCACGTAGTTGAGCATGAACATCCTCGGTTGTGATGTTCCCGTTGACATCCACGCTCAGCGGTCTGGGATATGTTGGCGAGGTCGGGGAGAATGAGAACGAACTCATCTCGTGGAAAACTTGGAGGCCGAGTCAGAGATATGATCGTGAGCGCAAAGTGGTGTGATGTCAGTGACAGGCTCTTATCCACCCAGCCGCTATCCACTGAATAGGGATACTAGGCGCTCAATAGCCATTTATGGAATGTGTGGGCACGGCCTCCCCCACTCGGCGCAAGCTTGTGAAAAACGACGTGTAGGGACCGGCGAGGGGGCTGATTCCATAAGATAGTGAGGAATTATGGGGGATAACGCAACGGGTTACCATACCGGAATAGTTTCGCTGACATGTTCTTCCGAGCCCGGGGCTGGGGTGTTGGCCAAGCGGGACTCGGCAACGACCACGTCCGAGTCCACTAGGCTGTGAAAAATCACAGAAATGGGGCCATTATAACGTGTGCGACCAACAAAAAGAGCGAATGCCTAGCAGACTCGGTGGTGTGCGAAATGAACATTTCTGCGGATGGTGGCTTAGTCATCCAGGACCACAAGTGCTAAGCGCCGAGTGGTCGAGCGCACGTACCTCGCGGCGTCGGCCACCCACAACCCAATTTTTGTCACCGGCTGATTTCGCATCAGCTCAAACTCGCATAAAATGGTCAGCCCAAGTCTTACTGATCGCACAAATTGCTTAATGTATTCCAAATCAGGCGCCAGGAAAGAGCAAAGGTGGCAAGATGCTGGGCCTCATCAATTGGAGGCTCAAAGTTACGCTCAACGACGGACGAAACTTGACTGGGCAGATGCTCGCGTTCGATAAGCATATGAATCTCGTGCTCGTCGATTGCGAAGAGTTTAGACGCGTCAAGAGCAAGAAGAAGGGAGACGAAGCTGCTGTCGAGCAGGAGCTCAAGCGAACGTTGGGGTTGATCATTCTGAGGGGAGAGACGGTCGTCAGCATCAGCGTCGAAGGTCCCCCGCCCGCTGGAGATGAAGACAAGAACAAGAGCACTGTAAGTTTGTGGGTTCCAAAGTATGATCCTATGAGATTGACTAATTGGGTCGATAGCTTCCTCCCGGCCCCGGACGCGGTATGCCCGCTGGTCGTGGTATGGGAATGATGCCTCCTGGTGCGTTTTACATCTCTGAGCTGGTGTTCGTTGGAACCTGACGCGTATGTATGCCCCCACCCAGCCATGGCAGGTCGGCCTATGCCGTTTGGCGCTCCTCCTGGCATGCCTCCAGGTATGCCTGGGTTCGGACGAGGGTACGTCTCTCTTTTACGTATCAAGATATTATCTAACTCTCATTTGGTAGAATGCCACCGCCAGGATTCCCTCCTGGTATGCCATTCCCGCCACCGGGCTTCGGCGGACCACCACCTGGGTACGCATACTTATTTTCCTCGCTTAATTTATCTGTTTTTGCTAAATTTCGCTTATAGCTTCCAGCCTCCACAGTAAATTATTGGCAAACGATCTCACGCCTTTTACAATCAAGCCACTACCCAAAAATGCTATATCCACTCCTGTCTGTACCTCAATACGCATTTGTTGAATTACATTCAAGATTGCGGTTGGGTAATGAGTACAAGATATGCTGCGTAAAATACATCAAGGATCAGCCATGAAAAATCCTGCTTGAGGTATCGATTGCTCTAGTCGTCGCCATCCGAGTCCCCGATAGAAATCTTGGGACCTTCGCCTTCCTCATCGCTATTTTCGGCAGCAGCCTCCTTTGCGGCCCGCTTGTCGTTGAGCTTTTTGATGACCTTGTCTGCGCGGTTGAATATGCCACCAGTTGGCGCGCCGCACGCAACGCATTTTGGAGTTTTGGCAAATCGTTTGATGGCACAAGCACTACAAAAGTAGTGACCGCAACGTGTGACCACACTAAACGAACAGGTTAATACATTAAGCACAGGAATACAACGGAGAGCGCTTACGGCTCAGTGTATTCCTTTCGGCAAATGAAACATGCAAAAGGTATGTCTTCGTCCGAGTCAGAGTCAGAGTCGTTACCGCCCTGCTGTTGAGGTGCAGCGGCCATCTTGTCAAGTTGCCATCCTTGCATATCTGCGAGTTATGTCAAGCTCTGTCAACTCGTTCAAGCAGGCAGCCAAGACTTACAGGTTCCTCGATCATGCAAGAATTTGCAAGTGTCTCCGAAACCGCAGTAGCCAGTTTCTACAACATTATTAGCCCAAGTTGGCCCACGCAAACGAATAAAACTCACCTTTGTAGTCTTTACATACGTCTGGCTGGTAGTCCACCAACGTAACGGTCTTGATAGTATTAGAACCGCGTTGGGGGCCTATCCGCATGGCCTTGGGCTTTTCTCCTCCCTCCCTTTTCTTGATGTGAGTCTTGTATGCCGCTTGGCCGTGATACTGTCCGTCATCGATAGCGTCCTCCCTTCCAGCATCTCTCGCCGCTTTTCTCAAGAACTCTGCAGCTTCCTCTCCATCCATGGCAGCCAGCTCCACCTCGGCCTCTTCACGTGTAATACCCTGTCCAGCGCGCCACTGGACGTCTGGGCCCTCATCATTCTCGGTACGAACGCGCTTGGTACCTTGGATGAGAGGATTATGTGCTTGTCGTTTTTTGGGGAGGACCACTTGGGTTTTGGATGGGCCCGCGGATGACGAGGCTGCATCGCCAGAAGGGGAGACCGAACGCTGGCGAGCAGTGGTTGGACGTGCTCGAGCTTTCTTTTTGAAGAATGGGACAGTGGAAGGTGCTGCTGCTGCTGCTGTTTCGGATTCGGGTCCGGCTTCCGACATTGTAGATGAAAGTTCGAGATATGAAGGAGAGTAAGCAGCCGACGACGTCGCGGTCGAGTTTATGAAGCGAGCGGGGATATGACTGATGTCTGGGTAAGCGCTATAATTGGAAATAGGATTCGCGAGTTCTTGCCAGCAACGCCCATCCCTAAAATGAGTGCCCTGCTACGATTCGGGGCTATTGCTTGGATATTCACGTCTGTACTCTGCGACAATGCGCCGAGAGCATTCAAAAAGTTGTCTGCGGATGACATGCTCAAGGTCGCTACCCTCAAGGATGTCACGTACAACCTCGACCACACGAATCCCAAATCCCATTTGGCTCACATCCTGATACCACGCCCCCGTATGTCCTCATGCAGCGCGCTCCTGATTTACCTCATTATCTGAGTATACAGCTGATACCGCGAACAACACGGCTGTTCGAAACTACCTTGTCGAGACCATGAAAGCCATGAACTGGGATGTCGAAGAAGACTCGTTCACAGACAATACCCTTATCGGAACTAAACGATTCACAAACGTGATCGCCACGAAAGATCCCCACGCGCCACGCAAGCTTGTGCTGCCGCGCACTTTGACAGCAAGTTCTTTGCGACCTACCCTCAGAATCAGGCACGTCCATGTAGAACAACCATATGGGTTCAAACTGACGTGAATACCAGTTCGTAGGCGCGACCGATTCCGCAGCACCTTGCGCTATGCTCCTTGACCTAGCCCAGACTCTGGATCCCTTGCTAAATGAGCGACAAAAGAGGATTGACGCGGGGGAAGAAGACGAAGATAGTAATGAGGCGGTTCATACTACACTTCAGATACTATTCCTCGATGGAGAGGAGGCATTCAAAGACTGGACCCACACAGACTCGGTATATGGCGCACGGTAAGTAGTTCCATCACGCGTAGCCACTTCACTGCTGACGGCTTATCAAGGCACTTGGCGCAGAAATGGGAATCAGAGTACATTGAGCCAAGCACAAAGCGACGACTTTACCCCGCTCAAACAGTTCTTTCGACCATCGAGCACTTTGTCCTCCTCGACTTGCTCGGCGCAGCCCGCCCGCTCATTCGTTCCTACTTCCCTTCGACGGGTTGGCTCTTCGACGAGATGGCCTCTGCTGAAACCCGACTAGGAAACTCTGGTGTTCTAGACGAAACAGACTTCAAATGGGATCCGCACCGGAGTGGTTTCTTCATTCCCAGGACAGGATATCAGGCCACCTGGGGTGGGATTGAGGACGATCATTTGCCATTCCTGGAGAGAGGTGTCAATATCCTTCATATTATTGCTTCCCCTTTCCCTCGAGTCTGGCATACCCTGGCCGTAAGTTCCACTCGATTAGGTTATTACTATAATTGACCTCTTTGCTAGGACGACGCCAGTGCATTACACCTCCCCACTCTCAAACATTGGAACATGGTCCTCCGGGTGTTTGTCGCCGAGTACCTAGGGCTCCACCCCACACCTTCTTCAAGCTCCCAGCCACGGAGCGAGCCAGACGCGACAGTTTCTAAAGCCGATGGAGAGCTAGTGAGCCAAACCCCAACAGCTCATTGACTGTATGCTGACAATGACCGGCTAGTAGATAGTTCCTCGCGTGTTTGCTCTAGCCCTTGTTGCTCTATCGACACTGCTTTTCGTACGGCTCTGGATACGATGATAGAGTTCTATGGTCTTTTTTTTTCCTTTTGGGTAATTGGACATGTGTACAGACTTCATGTCGCCTAAATGACCAGAATTCAGAGGGCGCAAGATACACCACTCTAACTCAGCTTGCAAGAACAAAGACAGATGGCTCCACTCCGCCTTCTGAACCATTGCCATCTTCGCCCTCATCATCAACGTCAAACCCAAACGAGAAATTTCGATCCACCTTTTCCGTCTGTGACTTGGTGACCTGGTCCCAAACACTCCCTGTTGCCCGTCTTCTCGGTGCTCTATCGAGGATTTCAAGTGCTTTTTGAAGTGTATCAGGTCGCTCTTGCCGAAGGACATTGCAGAACGTGTCAAACAATTCGACGCAATGGATGTCGTCTGACCATCCGGAGATCTGGTCGGGCTTGTCGCGCATAAAGCGGAGTACATTCACGAGCTGTATGAGAGTTTTTTTTTCTCGCACGTTAGGGAGTGGTTTGGGTGCACGACGGAGTATACTGACCTCGTGTTCTGAGGCAAAGTTTTGGGTCACTGCGACAGATGACTCGAGGTTGACGACTAAATGCCACCAGCCGCTTGGTCTGATGGAACAAAACTGTTGGTGTCTGTGTGATGCAATGAAAACAAGAGATGGCGCACACATAGACGATTTCCCCAGCGTGGCATACGCCGATCCGCATCTTGCCGCGGTTGCTCGCCGAGCTAGAGTTCGGTCCATACTCCGCCCACGCAGCGTCAAAGTAGGACATGAACCACTCTGATTGATTGATTAGAAGAAAGGAGGCAAGTGGTGACTACTGAGACGAACCCGCGAGTGAAAGTGGGGAGGTGACTTCGGCCTCGTCTTCGGAGACATAGACTCCCGTGGGCAGACGTCTGGTGGGAACATGATCCAGCCTTTGCTCCCTGTGATGACCTACATGTTTGAAAAATTAGACTATGGTGCGATGGGTGTGAAATGAAGCAGCGTACAGCGTTCCATGCGCTCGTTGCGTTTGGATCTTTGTGAAAGGTGCTGCCTGATCTTTCAGGACCAATGATCTGGCAAACAAGCTTGAGCGGATACTCGTGCTGGTTCGCATTAGACGTACCAACCAGCGGTAATCGGGCCGTTTATCCCCCATGAGCTTGAACAGATCTTCGCCGAACAAAGTCGGTGGCTCATAATCTGCACCCATGCCTGAATCGTCTCCGGCCACAGTCTTTTCAACGAACCGGCTATCAAACAAATATACAGGTGCATCATCATGAGAGCAGTTGGACATGTAGTCGCTGTATGTCTGTAAACTGCAGTCGAAAGCTTCAGCCCGAAAAGGCGTCAAGGAGAATCGCTTGAGTAGGGTTTCAAACGCCCAGCGTGGTGCAGATGTCCCGTCTTGGCCGATTTCTGGAGCATATGCGGGCCACGAAAAGTGTCTCAATGCGTTTGCCACAATCAAAGGTTCTGACTTTGCACCAAAATCTTCAGCGAAGGATTGTGGTGTCAAGTCACTCGCTTCGACACGAACCATAGTCGACCGAGACAAGACGGCCGCTCCATCCCGTCGGTTACGTGGGTAGAAATATCGAGTAACATCAGTATTAGCGCATAGATAGGGCTGGTACAGCTCGTCGGAAAATAAGCCTGAGCAATCGATGGTAGGCGTCTCGGGGACCGGTCGCATACACTGCTCTTTTTGTATAAAATCTTGACCATTAGGTCCGAATTGTTGTAGGTACGTTTTACGCCAGGTACCTGCCCATGAGTTGAGTTTTCCATCGCAGATGCTGACGAACAAGTCTTTCCAGATGGGCTGATGCGCACAGTACGCAAAGAGCGCTTTTGAACAAGAGCCGAAATACAGAACCTCCTTTGCCGCTAGCAAACCAATTATCGACAACAAGAGTGGATCTGTGAAAACACGAAGCGAGCCTAGGCCAGAGCCCCTGATTGACTTTGCAGAGCACAGTAGAAGATTGCCAGAGGGCTTAATATTTAGGTGTGTCACCTCCTCGGTGCCGTTTGTCGGTTCATTCCGAGGACGCTTTGCTATGTTCTCTGAATGGTCAAATTTCGAATGCGGCCTTTCCCGTTTGAGGGAGACGTCGACTGGGTGCGTTTGGGTGATTGTCATTGGCGATGAACCAAATTATTCGAGTCCGAGAGGAAGTCGTGACTAAATTTACAAAGTTTATGACCCTTGTGAGGCTCTGGCGCTTAGATTATTCCTTATTTAGATAACACTTTCGGAGCCTGCCACCAACGACCACACCATGTCCCAAACGAATCCATACTCCCCCGAAGTCGTCCTAGTCACCGGGTCCTACGATCATGAAATCCGGTTTTGGGAAGCTTGGAGTGGTCTCTGCTCGCGAACTATACAAAGACAAGGGGAATCTGGGGTAGGTACCATTACGTATTCCAACCAATTGTCAGCGAATGTAATCTTCTTGAAAGCAAGTAAACAGGTTATCTATTTCACCCGAGTAGGTTACGGAGTCCAAAAATTACAGGGATGTTCTGACTGAACGCGTTTAGCAAGCGTCTCCTTGCTGCTGCCATATACACCAAGGTTCATATATACGATATCCCCGGAAACTCATCTACACCAGTGAGACAATCTCTTCTTTTTGTAAAATTTAGTATGGTACTAAGAACACACAGAGGGCTGTTTTTGAAGGGCATAAAGGAAACGTAACTTCGGTTTCTTTCCATTCCGAAGGGAAATGGGTCGTCACCGGGAGCGAAGACGGTTCAATACGGATTTGGGACTTGAGAACCACAAATCTGCATAGGGTGTACGAAAACGAAGTACCGGGTATGTAGGCTGAGAGCATCTACTGGGGCTACACTCATAAGGCTGTCGCTAGTCAACGATGTGTGTATTCACCCCAACCAAGGGGAGCTTATTTCTTGCGATCAAGCTGGGAGGATTCGTCAATGGGACCTCACGCTCCAGGAGGAGGCATGTACTGTTGAGCTGGTGAGCATTACGTTATACGATTGAAGACTATTCCCTGATTGCAACATCCAGACTCCCGCGGGAGATGTACCGATTCGATCTATCAGCATTGCGTCCGATGGATCCTGTCTGGTTGCTGGGAATAACAAAGTAAACTCGAGTTTTTTTCCTGCCATGAATTTCAAAGCTAAATCAACCCAAAGGGTCGGGTTTACGTTTGGAAGATTCATGAAAACGCGAGAGATGGCCCTCGCTATCAAGCTGTGACCAAGTTCCAGGCCCACAACAAGTATCTAACACGGTGTTTACTTAGCCCTGATGTGAAGTAAGTCTTTTTTTGATACGTCGAGCTGACAGTTGATTGGTCAACGGCACAATCAAGGTATTTGGCTACTTGCTCAGCAGATACGACAGTAAAAATATGGCTTGTCGGATCGAATTACGAGTTCAAGCTCGATAAAACGTTACATGGCCATCAACGCTGGGTGTGGGATGCTGCTTTTAGCGCAGATTCCGCATATCTTGTGACAGGTGTGTGCTATGCCTTGCGGTACGATGAGAGTACTCACCCTCGCCCCCAAGCCTCATCTGACCACGTTGCGCGACTTTGGGAACTCTCGTCAGGGGAAACGGTCCGACAATACAATGGCCACCACAAGGCGGCCGTTTGCGTAGCACTGAACGACATCAATCTTGTTCCCAGCTAGTCTTGCCAAACATATTCCGTTTGATTACTCTGTTTACAATGATATCTCTCACTCAGGTTATGTTATCAATCTTGATTCGGTTTTGAGTGTATGCGGCATGTAGCCTCTATATTTCCCAGGGGACTAAGGTGCGTATCCATTGGGCATAGTTACACTCTGCCGATCCGCCCTCTTTTTTTAATATGAAAACATGTGGGGCGCGTTCTCTGCAAGCCCCTCTCCCCATTGATGTCGAAATTTAATAGGGCATTTTTACCTTACTTTCCGCCAAGCCACCAAGCCATGGTCGCTTTCAGCGCCTTAACACATAGCATGTGGAATTTGTCTTATAAACTTCCGTCCTTCAGCTAGATTGGAGTTACGTTGGGTTAATATATAAGAGACGCATCGTAGCGACGTGGGACGACGCTGCCCGGCTGACCGGTGTCGCAGTTCAATATGGCGCCAATGAAGCAAGAGTGTTAGTGACTGAAGTCAATCGATGAGTTTAGCGTCATCCGAAGCATCTCGCCATGAAGCCCATAGTAAGCAGAGCTCGTTGGCTGTGGGTTTAAGCTCACTGCCATCGGCCTCTATTGCAGCGTTCAAACTCGGTGTTAAGTTGCATTATGCTACTTCCACCTCTGTTAATTCCTAAATGATTTCGAAAATGCAGCGGAGTACTTTGGCTCCCAATGTCATTTTTTTGCGGATCGAAACACTAGTGTCTATTGGGTAGCTGGACCGAGGCTCCCAATCAGCCGACTCCAAGAGGGCTTCGTTGTCCTAGTCAATAAATGCGCCTAGCTCAAGTTCTCCTCAATAGCCTCGGTTTAACTTTGGCGCATAACTCAAGGAACCATTGCCTGGAATGGCCTGCGGGTTGTATCGTTTCGTATTGATTAAGAATTGACGTGCTGATCACCTTGCTTCATTCCGAATCCTTGGTAGGCAACCGGATTGCGACAGAGTTCCTGTGGTATACTATCGCAACCCGAAGATGGCGCACTGGCCCAGCAACTCGCATTAGCACTTGTTAGGACTTGTACCTTTGGTTTTGAACTCGCCAGCATTTACGGGCTATACCTATGGTCCGGGATGATTCCGACTCTTTCCCCCCCGAGTGCTCGAACTTCTTTGTGGCATTTGCAAGCAACCATGATGGCGGACGCCGTTTGTGCATCGCTGGGATAAGGCACAGATGAGCAAGCAAGACCCTTGGGCCTGTGACTTTTCGACATGTGGGAAAAACCTTGGCAAGCAATGGAAATTGGAAATTTGGTGCGGCTTCGGGCTTAGCGTCCCCGACCGAGTTACAATGATACGTTAGGGAAGTTTCACATGACAAGCTCACCTCTAAGAGTTTCAACCACCAGCATTCTGCAACTATGACACTGTCCCCTGTTGATACACATACACCACACGAGTTACACCTCCAAATCAAAAACAAGTCTGGGATTGTTCAGTTCGCGTCTGGATCAGGATTCACAGTCTTTCGTGTCAATGGTGAGCGATGTCGTTGCTCAAGTTCGGTCTTAGACTTAATCCGGATATCCACAGAGCGAGGATTGAAGAACGTGAAGCTCTCGACAGACCTTCGCAATGTCTTGTACGCCGAGATATTGCCGAACAATATCGTCAAAATCGCGACGTTGGCACGGCGGAAGAAATCGCTAGCTCTCGTTTTCGTCGTTGGAACATTGCTGGATCCTGATACACCAAAAACCGCTGAGGAATGGATTGCCAAGTTGATGAGTGCCGCCTACGATGGTGAGCATCATTATTTGATCTTGTCTGAACCAGGTAATGACGCCACGTTTTGTTAGGGGTATCACCTTGCCGGAGACTCAAAATACTAATCAACCCTGCTGGTGGCAAGGTTAGTAGAAAGCTGTATCTTTTGCACACACTTACGTCTTTCTAGGGCCAAGGCGTGCGCTTGTTCGAAAAGAAAGTCAAGCCTATTCTGATGGCTGCTCATTGTGAAATCGACGCATCGGTGGGTGCACACACCTCTATACTTGATTTCTCTTATGCTCCACCAGCTACCGAACGTTCCAAACATGCCATGGAGCTGGCCGAATCATTCCCTCTTGATTACGATGCCTTGCTTACCGTTTCGGGGGACGGTCTTGTGTTCGAGGTTTTGAACGGGTTCCGCAAGCGCCCAGACGCCACCAAGGCCTTTGCGATTCCCGTATGTCCTATCCCAGCGGGAAGTGGCAACGCGTTGGCTATCAACCTGTTTGGAGTCAAGGTGGGGTTTCTTCGTTTAAATTGAAGTGGCTATGCTTGACTCCGTTTTGCACTCATTTTGACAGGAAGGATTTGACATTGCGCTCGCTGCACTCAACGCTATCAAGGGTACGGAGAAATTACCCTGATATTTACATTCACTGAATTTTGTGTAGGCAAGAAAATGACCTACGACTTGTGCTCTTTCACGCAAGACGGAGAAACTAGCATATCATTCTTGTCGCAAGCAGTTGGGCTGATGGCAGACCTAGATCTGGGTACCGAAAACTGGGTTTGTTTACTGAATGCCGTTTTAGAAAACTATGGTCAATACTGATATGAGTTTGCAGCGATGGATGGGTGATACCAGGTTCATCGCCGGGTATTTGAGAGGGGGTAAGCATTTTGAATGACGAAAGTGACGAATGCTTACACCATCGACCAGTCGCTCTAAATAAACCGTTTGAGATGTCCCTCTCAATAAAAGTAACACAACGCGACAAGACTCAGATGACCAAAGCACTCCTAGACTCAAAATCAGCGGCACCCAAGGACAATGCAGTACTCGCAACAACCCCGAGCTCAGACGAGTTGAACGCAGACCTCGCGCCTCGATTTGCCAACGAAGACGTTACTGGATCGGATTGGTTCACGTTCGACAAGCCGATAATGTACATGTAGTAAGTTTCTTTATTCACCAATCCTGCAACACAAGCTCACTCTGCAATAGTGGAGGAACTATGCCGTACGTTGGAAGAGACATGATGGCCTTTCCCGTCTCGATGCCTTCGGACGGTCTTCTGGACGTTTCGGTGCAAGAAGTGGTAATAAACTTCTCCTCAGCGTGGCCGGATACGAGCTTATATGCGTAACAGGTTTCTCGACCGCTCATGGTCAAATTGATATCTAGAGCAGTAAGGGGAGAACAATATTGGCTGCCATCGGTAACGGTAAACATTTTTTTAGTGGGTGGTGTCTTACTATTTCTTTCGCAGCATCACTACTTTAAGGCAGAAGCATATCGTTTGCGGCCTCACGACCCTCAGGGAAATCTCTCTGTCGATGGAGAGCGATTTCCCTGCAAGGAATTTCATGTCGAGGTACTCAAGGGCCTTGGGACTACTCTTAGCATGACAGGGACATGGGCTGGGGAGTTCGGCCACGAGAATACTGCAGCGGAAGCAAAGACGAGGAGCTAGCGTCAGAAAGGATGTATTTGTTTAAGGGGTCTGCACATACCATAATACATATCTTGCGTTGTCGATAGGTTGCGCTAAGCGCATAACATGATACTGTTGTTTGCCATTTGTTTCCAAAAACAACAAAATAGCCAGATAAGTCACGTGACAGGAAGCAGTTTGTTTTGGGAGCCGTGTTGTCATCGGGTGTTTGGCATTAGGCGCCTGGGCTCAGTATATAACCCACTCCTGCGCCTGCCTTGCTCCATCACCTCTCGTTCTCAACCACCACTGCCTCTACTCTTTTACCGTGAGTCGTGCCACTCGCACGTCTGTATTGTGAATGCTAATCGACTCGAACGCTTTTCGCTCCTGATCCGGATTAATTTCGAATTTATTTATTTATTTTAGAACCATCAAGTCTTGTGAGTGTATGCCCATGATAAACTGGAGGTAATATACTGATGAACAAATAAATAGAGCTAAAATGCCTCCCAAGAGCACCGCTGCCGAGAAAAAGCCCTCCTCTACTGCTGGCAAGGCCCCTGCCAAAACCCCTGAGTCTGTAGCCAAAAAGTCTACTGCCAAAGCTTCCACTAGCGGAGCGGAGGGCGACAAGAAGAAGCGCAAGAAGTCGCGCAAGGAAACTTACTCTTCTTACATCTACAAGGGTAAGCCGATCGCCGACGGATCGAGGTGGGATATGAGCTAAACTGTTCATTCAGTCTTGAAGCAGGTTCACCCTGACACTGGTATCTCGAATAAGGCCATGGCAATCCTCAACTCTTTTGTGAACGACATTTTCGAACGCATTGCCGAGGAGGCTTCGAGGCTCGCGTCCTACTCGAAAAAGTCAACCATCTCTTCTCGCGAAATCCAAACGTCCGTGCGCCTCATCTTGCCCGGTGAACTGTCCAAGCACGCCATTTCCGAGGGTACGAAATCAGTGACGAAGTTCTCGGCTGGTGCCAGCAGCAAGTAACCGCCTCTGGAGTTGTATGTCGTGCTTGTTGCTATTTTTATCATTGTCTGGCGTTTCCCTGTTGTATCAAAATATTACTGTCTTGTCTGTGGGCTTTATGTTTCTTGCTGTCCGTGGATAATGATGATATTAAACACTACTTTGAACCTGCGTGAAAGCTAAGATACAGATCACAACATAGTTTCCGGGTGGGAGAGTTTAAAAGCCTGAGCATGGTGGTGTCAGTCCTCGAGCCAATACCAGCCCAACTACACATACCGTATTTCATGCCAGCCTCCTTGCGGTTTCGCTTTCCTTGAGCGATTTTTTCTTCCAAGGCCTCCCGGTTCTCGTATGCTTCCGTCAACAGCGTAGAAAGTTGATGCCGTGTCCTGGCCAGCCCGGTAGCCTTTTGGACCTATACTCACGGTTAACGTTGGCCACCATAAGTCGTCTAAGAGCATACCTTCATACGAGGCATAGCGGGAGCGCTTGCAGGTGTGGCGGTAATCGCCTTTTTGCGCTCCCTTTCTGCAATCTGTCCTCGCCGAAGCTCTTCTGTCGGGTCGAACGTTGCCATATTGTCCCCGGATCTCTCGGCAAACTCTTTCGCTTCGCTCTTTGTTTGGTTCTCGGTCAGTGGGTCGACACCAGATGTCAGTTGCCTCATGAACTTCTGGTATACTCCGGGATCATATGCTCTCCATTCACCAGAAGGCATTTGATAATAACCTGGGTATGGATCGTATAGGGTAGGAACAGGAGGCTCAAAGTCCTTGACCTCAGGTGCGGACGTTAATGTGATGGAGGAGCCTGAGGGTACGTCAGGTATCGACGATACACTTGGGGCAGCGCTGGTTCCTAGACCATCAAAATAGAATCAGTTGGTAGATAATGTAGTAAATTTCTTGGACATACCTAATGAGAAAAAATCGACAGCTGGCGCTGCTGCGATTGTAGGAAGAAGTTCCTTCGACTCTTTGGCCTTTCCCTTCGCCATAGCAGGTGGAAGAAACAAGCCATTCGAAGTTCCCTTCTCTTCGAGACCCCCGGTTTCGAAATTGCGCTAGGCGTGCTGGAGAAAGCGAGTGCAGGTCCGCCGCCACCTCCAAGTACCCTGGCTGGCGCTGGAGCCACTGGCACCTCGTTCTTCGGTGCAGGTAGAGCTGCAAACAGCGACGAAGACCAGCGCCCTTTCCTCCCAAGGCTGTCGCGGTACGAGGTTTTTTGGGTGCTCGCTCCGAATTTTCCTCCTCCTCTTCGAACTTTGGCGCCTCGACAGTGATACGCACAGGTCCATCCCGTCGCTTCTTTGGAGGGGGGAGAGCAAGTCCACTTGATGGTTTGACTTCAGAGGGTTTCACAGAAGAGTTCTGGGTGGCAGGGGGTTTCGGCGCGGGCAAGTCAACAGTCTCGGGTGGAGGAGAGTTGGGTTCGGTATCGCTTTCGCTATCCGACCCGTACTTGGCCAGCCCTCCTATCATTGTTCAAGTCGTACAAGATGTCAAATGTAAGTGCTGCCGTAGTGTGATGCTTGGTAGTCCAAGTTCTCTGGGCTGTCAAGGGATGAGGTTGGCTTGAGCTCCCAACGTTGTGGCTGTGTATACGTCTCCAGCGCTCATCCTATCCGTGCGCTATGACCTGTGTCTGAAATATCTAAATCCTCAAGTAAATTCGCCCATGATGCCACAGGAGAGGCTCAAATCAAATTTAACTCCGTATTTAGTGTTTAGGGAGCATATCGCAGACACTAGTCACAAGTCGTTCGCCAGCACTCCTCATGTTAAGTGCATCACTTGCAGTAGCTTCCGCATACGATTACAGTAGAATTAAATGAATTATAAACTAAATAAAATATTTATATTAGGTTAGCTCCTTTGATCTCAACGTCGCGATATTACAATAGGCCTTGCGAATATTTCACGACTGCATTACTCCACTAATACAATATCATCCAATTGATCGTCGATACCTGTATCGAGAGATGCCCTCAAAAAAGTGATAGACTTGCTATCTCCTACTGTGGGCCCCAGAGTGAGTGATCCATTCCCCGGCAACTGTCTGAAAATTCGCCTTCGTCTTCTAGTACCATCCTCATTAGACGGTGGTCCCAATCACCAAAGTCTGTTATCCCAGTCTCACCGAAGAAGTCGTGTTTCGGGTTCAGCGTCTCATTTAGATACTTGACACTCGGCGCATCAACCTCCCAGACCACTGAATGAGATACTTGAAATAACTTTGGTAATCTTGGCGACAACTAGCGTAGATTCAACTCACCTGAGACGGAATACAATAAAACTTTGGAGGATCCTTAAATGCGTAGCAGTAAGAGTCTCGAAAGGGCCACTCGGGTCGAATCGTGACTATCGATTCAGATTTACGAAGGCCCAAGTCGCACTGTTTAGCGATAGGAACCATCCGTTCGGTCCTGGGATCAACATCCCCCAAATGGCGACCGATTGGTACAACAGTTATGTGGTAGAGGTGTACTTTTTCGTCCCATCCGAGTTTAATCACGACGCCCGGTCGGAAGCATGTACCCACTCCGTCGAAATGAGTGAGGGATCATGAATCTAGAGGTTTCCGCGTTCGGCTTGTGAACTGTATCCTCCAATAGTCATGGCAGGCGAAATCCTTGCAATGATGAGCTGGCCGAGCCTATGAGGTAGCGGTGCGGGAGGGCGGAGTACTATTACTCTAATTTTATCACATCGCCAACGTATTCGTGATAGGTGTGCATACCTATGGCTGTTTGAGATGCTTGAGGTAGCGCGAAGGAATCGAGTCTATTTTAGAATAATGCTGGAGCCTACTACGCCAATATGCATAGTCTAGAACCACATGCACCCATAAGGACCTAGCATAGTCAACTAGCGTGCCAAGCTCAGGTGGAATATCGCGAGCTAGGCGTTGCCCATCATAAACCTTCTGCTCGAGAACTTGATGAAGCCGGCCTCGAGCGGACCCGTGCTGTAGACAATGTGACCACGGCGAGTCGCCCCGGAGAAGAGAAATCAGAGTCAAGGCTAGATATTTGATATCTTCGCGGAATGAAAGCTCTAGAATGATATCGGAACATTGAGGTCTTTTTTAAAGATAAAGTCGTGATTTACCAAGTCCTTCTTGAGAGTTGATGCTTGCGAATAGGAGTGTCCCATAAATACCTGCTCGAGCGACCTGAATTCGACGAGATTCTTGAACCCCATCAGTGATTTTGGGTAGGAGAGTGAGACCAAAGTCGATTAAACAAACCCCTCACGAGTCAGTCATCTCTAAAAGAATATTTGGAGGCTTTATATCACGATGGACCAAGCCTTTACCATGTATGTAGTCCATAACATCGAGCTTGCAAGTGCTTAAATGTCAGAGCTCTGAGCTTTTAATGCAATGATGGGCCTACCATCTGGTCTACGATCTCTATGACTACGTTTAGAGGAAGGGGGCCCCGTTTCTTTATGATACGATCGAAACTCGTGTCAAGCAGCTCCATCGAAAACATCTCAAAGCGTTCGATTCGGCCATAGGCATACACCCTAGGAATGTCGAGATGACCGGACAGCTCCCTAATCACTTGAGCCTCATGCTGTGGCATCGTTCTGTTTACCCTCAAGGAGGCCCGTGATTGTTTGAGGCGACAAAGCGACCGGAGCCACCCTCGCAAGCTCAATAAACGATTCCTTGTGATGCTTTGCTCAGACTCGATTTCATGTCTGAATACGGACAACCGTACTCACGAAACCCCTGAGTGGATTCTTTCACCTTTAATTGTTAGAACCTTTGGCGTTTCCTCCATAAATCACATCAAGAAGGAAGAAGTGGAGCGTGGTTTGACTTGAGCGTTACCTTCATGCCACGACACTCAATATAGTAGATAACACAGGATAAGAAACAAAAAAAATCAGTTAATCAAAGAGCGGTTCGATTATTACTGGATTTCGGTTATGATTTACGAGGATACTGGAGATTCAAACTTAGGTTATCGTGGGGAAACGGCTCCGACCGCTTCACCTGACCAATCCAAAGAAGTCTTCCCGTAAGTTCAATTATGATTTAATCTGGGCACCAAATTTGCGTACCCAGTTGCTCGTTATTGCATGTAGCAGTTATGTAGTAGTTATTTATTCAGGAGACGAAGCGGCTCGTGTGACGCGAATTCCCTTACCATGGTAAAAGTCGATAGTTAATTAAGCCTCGAAATGCACGATATCAATTTTGATGCGGTCTGGCTGGTCCACCTCGTAGCGTTCATACGCGTGGGCGCTGGATGCTTCCTTTTTATTATAGCTTAAATTCTGTCAACGCAGTGGGCTCACTACGCCACTGTGTGCTGATGGCTAAAACTCGCCCGGATTGAGGATGCATATACATGAGCATCACTCTAGTTTTGAAGTTATGATTCGTTAGTCGTTGTTCGCTAAAGACTTGAAATATATGGCAGAAAAAAGACGTATATATGCGGCATCGTCTAATAGTTTGCAACCCCCATGTCCCCCACCCCCTAGCCCCAAGTACCTTCCTTGGCCTTGTGTATCCGCAACGCTGTCCAACCATTTTCTACGTTCTCCGACGTTTTTGGCCAACATTGCTTCTATACTTGTACTAAAACTACAATAGGTCAATTGAGATCTCGTTTCGATATAAGAAATTTCTGTAGATGCCTGCACAAATCCTCCCCAGTGAGTCTACCTCGGCCAGATTTATAACATCGTTAATAATTCGGCTGGCGCCCTGTAACCAAAATTACCCTCGAAATAGTGTGCGAATACTCCGAGCTAGCGTGGGGCTTTACCTGATCCAGAAAGGCTAGTGAGTTGGGTTTCCAAGATTATCGATTCGATAACAGAGTTCGATTATTAAAGGAGCTAGGAGGTTGTCGTTCCAGAGTTACGATGATCAGGAACCTTCGCTCATCGCTATAGTTAGTGTGGAAGCGACATGATAGCCCTAATAAAGGCTTGGGAAAAGCCATGTCGCACATATATTTGTGTGAAAATGTAGCGACGAGTCTGTCGGGAGCGCCTCAAAAGATCCCAAAAGATAGAACCGCAGAATAGTGGCTCAGCGCATATAATCTCCAAGGCACGCAGTTGTGTTGGTTATAGGCGCTAAAAGGGCTTCCTGGCCAATCATCGGCAGATCTGCAGACAATTTGATTTAGTTCATGCTCTGGAGTGAGCTAATTCGTATGGTGTCAGTGTGCTTATCAAGAAGTACACGGAAACGCGCACGAACGTGCTCATTTTCACCCCCTTCGCTGCGCCATATCCTCGATTTCCGCCTGACTTTGTAGAACTGGCCCCAAATCTCCCCAGCCCTATTTTATTGAGATCGAAGTGGTGCCATCATGTCAATTACAAGGTTTCTCAGACCACATCGGGCTTCGAAGATTTACAATAATAGTAACTTGGGCTCGAGTCATGCTCGCCTGTATTTGCACCAGCCAGCCTTATCCCCCAACCACCAACCCTTTAAACCGAAGGTTCCGAGACCTAGTCCCGCATTCCAAAACCCCATTTTCTTGAACTCACCATCCTCAATGTCGAACAGAATGATCCATCAAGTCGCAAGGCTTGGTTTCGCAACTGGGACAAACGAGCGATACGACAATGCTCGGCCGTCTTATCCACAAGAAGCATTGTCGGCTTTGCATGCGAGCATCCCCAAGCAAGAGGAGCCTCTGAAGATTGTTGAGTGAGTGCTCTCTCAAGAATGTTTTACCTTTATCAATTATTGGATCAAAGACTGGGTTCCGGCACAGGCTTATTCACTCGTGCCTTACTCGCTCACCCAACGTTCGGGCCAGCTGTTGGTGAGCTGCGGGCGATAGAACCATCAGAGGGTATGCGAGAGACTTTCGAGGCACGTACCAAGATGCAAGGGTCAAAAGTTTGCCTGGCGATTTCTTGAACACCGGCATTGAAGATGGATGGGCGGATCTAGTTGTGGTTGCTCAGGTGAGCGGCTACTTCGTGTGGGAACTTATGAAGAACTGAACAGTGTCGAAGGCTTTTCACTGGTGCCCAGATTATGACAAGGCTGCGGTACGTAACAACATCGGGGCGAGCTTTCTTGACCAAAGCAGTGTTATACGTAGGCAGAATTTGCTCGCATACTTAAGCCAAAAGGCCTGGTTGCACTCATCTGGAATTTGGAGGATCGGTTGGTATCAAGCTTGGTGGATATATTTACTGACTGACACCATGCTTTAGTGAAAGGTCTCCATGGGTAGCGAAAATCCGCAATTTAATTGAAGCATATGAACAAGGTAGCCCTCAGTTCCGTCTAGGGGTAGGTTTTCCTAGTATGTATGCATGCAGCAGCCTCTAAACTAGCGTTAGTTGTGGAAAGGCGTGTTCGATACTCCGTCGTATAAGGCCAACTTCCAACCAGCAGAATCCAAGATATGGGACTATACTGTCCCCACCACAGTTGAAGGAGTTCACAACCGCGCATTCAGCAAATCATACGTCGCTATCCTACAACCGCCTGAGTCTGACAAAGTACATAAAGGTATTGATGAGATTTTAGAGAATAGCGAAAAGGAGTGGATTGATGAAAAGGAGGGCGTATTCAAGTACCACTACGAGACATTCTTGTACATTGTGCGTCGCCTCTAACGAGCACACGGCGCGGCATGTAGCAACGATCCAATATATTCGTTACCCAACCA
The DNA here is from genome assembly GCA_030998015.1 of Ceratorhiza oryzae-sativae. Classification (NCBI taxonomy): domain Eukaryota; kingdom Fungi; phylum Basidiomycota; class Agaricomycetes; order Cantharellales; family Ceratobasidiaceae; genus Ceratorhiza; species Ceratorhiza oryzae-sativae. The sequence continues at coordinate 71,203 of JARWMV010000234.1, read as the reverse complement.
GTTGTATGCGACGGAGTCGGATTGATCAATTGTAGCCACCTGATTAACGTTTGGATGATGACTAACCACCTAATCAAGTATACTTCGCCACACCTTTCGAACATGTTGCAGTCGACTACACCCGTGCCCAGCCCTTGCTCGACCGCGACCGCTTAGCTTGGATTTCGCATTTGCCCATGGCTGAACCTGCGTCTACTCCCGCACCCGCGTCTGTGCCCGCGCCAGCTTCACCTGCTCCGAAGGAGGCAGGTGCTAAACCGGCTCAAGAGGTTTGCCACCCCTGGCTGTCGCCTCAGAGTCTGCATTCAAACCCATCTGTCACAGAATAAGCCTAAGGCAAACAATAAGCCTAAAACGGACAGCAAGCCGAAGTCGGATAGCAAACCCAAGACGGACAACAAGCCGAGGGCAGACAACAAATCCAAGGCAGACAACAAACCGAAGGCAGACAACAAACCGAAGACGGACAACAAACCGGGGGCAGACAACAAACCCGAGGCCGAAGACAAGCCCAAGGCAGATGGCAAACCCAAGACAGAAAGTAAACCCAAGACGGACGCACCCGCGAAAAACGGAGCTGCAGCGTCGAGATGGGCCTCTGCACCACCCACTGGCGAGGGTGAGGCGACGGCTAAGCTGAACAAACCGAAGCAGCCTCGTCCGCGCCAAGCCAAGCCTAAGAACCCTGCACCAGGAAAGCCGCGTGGCCCGCGCGTCAAACGCGAAGAGGATAAGGGAGATGAAGAGTCTGAGCCCGAGGGTCGAGCAACCAGGCGTACCGCTGGCACACCCTCCGAGTCTGAAGACGAGGAAGATGAGCTGGAGAAGGAGAAAGAGGTGAAGTCGCCTACAGAGTCTAAGCCTACAGAGGTGTCTCCCGAGACCGAGGGAGCTGAAGGCAAGTCACTGGAACCAAACGTTACGGAGGACGAGAAAGTGGAAGGCAAACCTATTGACTCCACTGCTGGCGCCACAGAAGCTAAAAAGGAGCGCAAACCATTTGGATCGGGTTATGTGAACAAGGATAGGCATAAGACTGGCGGGGAGAGGGTGAGTGTACTCCACCTATGTCCGAGCCCATGACTAACTCCATCACAGGAAAAGCCTACTGCCGAAGAGCTTGTGGAGAAAATGGAGAGGATTCGGTTGCAGAATGAAAAAATCAAACAGAAACGAGAGGTAATCTTGCTCCCAATGGTCGAACACGCCCAGGTTGATACTAGCTCTTGTGTTCAGGAAGCCGATGCCGACGCTCAGGCATTTAACCAGCTGATGGAAGCCGACCGAGAGGCTCAAAAGGCTCAACGCGAGGCAGCCGCTGCTCGGAGAAAAGAACAGATGAGGGTTCAGGCCTCAGTCGATGATGAAAGGAAAAAGAACGCAGAGCGTAAAATGGAAAAGGTTCAAGGACGAGAATGGGACGCTCAAAAAGATGAAGCAGACTGGAATCACCCTGGGCGGCCCCGTGGACGGGGTGGATTTGAGGGGCGTGGGCGAGGTCGCGGTCGTGGTCGAGGAGATGGTCGTGGAGGCTCTGGCAGCGCAAGGGGTGGTGCTCGCGACAATGCTGTCCCTAGATCACCTGCACCAGCTGACTTGAAGGACGAACAGCAGGTGTGTAGCATGGGAACTGTATGCGTCTGACATTCGGCTGATTTATGTCGCAGTTCCCGGATCTACAAGCTACTACGGCCAAGCCTGAGTAAATAACTCAAAAAGCGAACTGCTTGCTAAATTCTTCGTCAAATATGTCTGTGATTGGTTCAAGAACGTAGGTCAGCTATTCTAGTAAGGGTGAACCGATATAATTATTGGTTTCTAGCCGAAATATCCGTTTGTTGCCAGTGAATATTCTGCCTTGATGTGAATGAACAAATGGGCTTGAATAAAATAATCAACTGTTTACACGTTTGTCTATCTTTGATAGACATGATCTGAGGTCACTCTACCGATCAGGTTGTTGCGTCACATGCATATGGTGGTTACGCGCACCGGCTGGACACGGACAATCGATATTCTCACGATCCGGAACGCCCCAGAGACCATACTCCCGCGGCCTAAATCCCAAGCAAAAGCCGCTCCGCACACTCCCTCAAGCACCGACTCACCACACTATGTCTCTGTCCAGCAAACTCACCATCACCGATGTTGACCTCAAGGACAAGCGCGTCCTAATCCGCGTGGACTTTAACGTTCCGCTTGATAAGACTAGCGGCAAGATCACTAACCCGGCGGTAAGACTTTTTGTTGAAATGAATGCGTCGAAACGGGATGTATCTGAGATCTCTTTCAGCGCATCGTCGCCGCACTGCCGACGATCAAGTATGCGCTCGATAAGGGTACGTGCTACACGGGCTTATGCACTAAATGCCAGGCTAACAGCATTGCAGGCGCAAAGACTGTGACTCTGATGTCTCACCTTGGCCGCCCAGATGGCCAGGTCGTCCAGAAGTACTCTCTCAAGGTCGTTTCCGAAGAGTTGTCGAACCAGCTTGGAGGCAAGAAGGTCACTTTCCTCAACGACTGCGTCGGACCCGAGGTCGAACAAGCCGTCAACTCGGCCGAACCGGGGTCCGTCATCTTGCTCGAAAACTTGCGCTTCCACATCGAGGAAGAAGGCTCCGTTAAGAATAAGGACGGCTCCAAGACCAAGGCCGACCCTGCTGCTGTTACCAAGTTCCGCGAGGGCTTGACTGCGCTCGGAGATGTATACATCAACGACGCGTTTGGTACGGCTCACCGTGCGCATTCGTCCATGGTCGGCGTCAAGCTCCCGCAGCGTGCTGCTGGGTTCCTGATGAAGAAAGAGCTCGAGTTTTTCGCCAAGGCCCTCGAGAGCCCCGACAGGCCGTTCTTGGCCATCCTCGGTGGTGCCAAGGTCTCCGACAAGATTCAATTGATCGATAACATGCTCGACAAGGTACGGACTGCCTTTGGCGGGTACGAGATTGAGACTGAACTTTTGGTGGTTATATGCATAGGTCAACTCGCTCATCATCTGCGGTGGAATGGCCTTTACCTTCAAGAAGACGTTGGAGGGCGTGAGCATCGGCCAGTCGCTCTTTGACGAGCCTGGCTCGAAGAAGGTCGCCGAACTCGTTGAAAAGGCTAAGAAGAACAACGTCAAGCTCGTCTTCCCGGTTGACTATATCACTGCTGAGAAGTTTGACAAGGACGCCAAGGTGGGTGTATGCGATAGATGTTCTGCACCACCCCGCTGAAATGGTATATCAAGGACGGCGTGGCGACTGACGAGGAGGGCATCCCAGACGGCTGGATGGGTCTTGATGCCGGCCCCAAGTCGCGCGAACTTTACACGCAGGCGGTTCTCGAGGCCAAGACTATCCTCTGGAACGGGTATGTATCAATCCTATCAGAGTAGCTGTGCCCAATCGTTGATGTGATCACTAGCCCGCCGGGTGTGTTCGAGTTCCCCAAGTTCGCAGGAGGCTCCCAGGCTCTGCTGAAAGCTTGCGTCGAGGCCGCTGGAAAGGGCTCAATAGTCATTGTCGGTGGCGGAGATAGCGCCACGCTTGTCGCGCAAGCGGGCCAGGAGGACAAGCTTAGCCACGTTAGTACAGGTGGTGGAGCCAGCTTGGAGCTCCTCGAGGGCAAGGTAAGCAACACTACGCTCACGTCCGCCTGGTTCTCACGCGTTCTGGTCAACCTTTTTTTTTCCCTACCCTGCGTAGACGCTCCCTGGTGTTGCCGAGCTGAGTGAGAAGTAGACGACGGTCGGATGATGCGTGTGACTCAAACTGTATCCTGCAGCTGAAATTCAACACAAATATAGAAAGTAAATTTGCATAGTATTAACAATCATCACCAGATTTGTGCGTTGAGCCAAAGAGGGTGGAAAGAAAAGTGCGGAGTAGGTATCTAGTAAGAGCAGCAGCCAATGTTACTATACTATATGGCAATCAGTGTCTTATGCAGGAGGGACGAGAGATAGAGGATAGCGCGAGAGAAAAATGCAGCATGCAATGCAGCGACCCAATATACAAAAGAATATTACGGGGACTGTAGAAATGAATCAAGCAATAACACAATCCTCCTTGTTAGCCTGCGCTCGGGTTGGTCGGGCAGCAGCAGCCACACGACGGTTCCCAGCGCGCTTGAGGTCGGTGAGTCGAGCCATGGCTCGCTTGTTGCCTTGAGCTAGATATTTCATCAATCTCTGATCAACCAACGAACGATCGAGACACTCACCTGCCGCACGCATATACCATCGCTTTGCAAACTCGAGATCGACCTTGAGCCCGATCCCAACCTCTGCATAATAGCCAACCGCATATTCTGCTTTGCTTAAGCCCTTGTTGGCGGCCTTGCGCGCCCACAAATAGGCCTCATGATCACTCTGCTTGAGCACACCTTCACTCCCGGTCAGGTACCACCCACTAAGCGCCAGCTCAGCTTCTGCGTCGCCTTTTGCGGCTGCCTTGGAATACCACGCAATCGACCGTTTTGGGTCGACTGGACACGTAAGGTGACCATACTCGTACGCGGTCCCGAGCTTGAACTGCGAACGCACGTATCCGAGCTGCGCCGCGCGCGTGAACAAGTCCTTGGCGTAAGCTTCGTCGTGCACGACAATCTGCGATCCGGGTTGTTCGTGCAACAGTCCGAGCTCGTGCAGCGCGTGTGGGTTTTCTTCGTCTGCTTGTTCCGCAGCTCGCCTAAGCCACGGCACGGCCTGGCGGGGATTCTTTGGCTGACCGAGCTGGCCCTGGAGCCAGATCATTCCGAGCTTGTACATCGCGGCCGTGTCACCGAGCGAGGCGGCCTTCAAGTAAAATGAAAATGCCCGATTCGCGTCTTTCTTGGTGCCCGCACCGATTTCGTTGCAAACCGCGACGCGATAGCATGCTGCAGCGTGGCTCTGTTTCGCGGCTTGCATGTAGAGGTGGTAGGCCTTTTCGTGGTCGACCTGGAGACCGAGCATGCCCGTGCCACAGCAGTTGGCGAGGAAGAACTGAGCGTCGGGATATGTCTCGCCAGTCGTTGCGAGCTTGCGAATGACTTTGAGACTCTCGGCAATGAGGGCGTCGCGGTACTTGCGAACGGACCTTTGATCCTGTGCGTCTGCACCGATCTTCTTTGCAGCCTCGATGAGATACTTGGCATAGTTAAAGTGCGCCTCGGGGTCAGGGTCTTCTTTCATCCGTGTGCGATACGAGTCGACAAACTCTTTGGTGTAGGGTAGTTGACTCGCGTCGATTGCCTTGGTCTTCTTGGTGTTGGGGGCAACGGACATGGTGGTGCCCGCACGCTGAAGCGAGGGCCGCATCTGGAAATCGTCGGCAGTATCTTCTGATAGAACAGATGCGCCAGATGGTCCTGCGATCATTGGCGCTGGACCAGGAGCGAGGAAGCCATTGGACGGACCGGGTCCGGGTGGGTAGTACTGTGGTCCGGGAGGAGGGCCCACGTTGTAAGTTGCAGGCGGAGCCGCGCCAGGAGGGAGATCCAGACCAGCGTACGAGGCGGCGGCGTACATGCCATCGTCCGGTGGGATTCCATACGGCTGCCCTTGCCAACTGGGGCCGGCAGGAGGCGGGTAGTGGCCGTATTGGGGGCCATATCCGCCTCCACCACGCTCGCCCGAGTACACACTCGCGTGGTCATTATCGTAGGGCAGACCGCTCGGCTCCTGGTCAGACGACCTGTTCGAGTAGCCAGAGTACACCGAGGCCCCGTCGGGGTAGACTGGTCCAGGCGGACCGGGGGGAGGCGGACCACGCCATTGTTGAGGTGGCATACCATGCGGCGGGAACGCCGATGCACCACGCGGGGGCGGCATGCGATGGGACATGGAGGTGCCCGTGCGCTGGATGGGGTCTGCCACGCGAGGGTCGCCTGAGCCGTAGCTCATGGACGTGACGGCGCGGGGGATGGGGTCCTGGATGGACATCGCATTGAACGGCAGATCCGAGGGCTCGTACGACGGCGGGGGCTGGTGGTGGGGCAGCGGCGGGGCGCTGTGGACGTCGCGTGGGTGGGTGGGGAGGGCGGGTGTCGAGCGGTTCGCGTGGTGGGTGAGCGAGCGGCCTGGAAAGATGCTCAGCATTGTCGTGGTCGGGAGCAAGTGCGCTCACCTGGCTCGTTGAGGCTCTCCTGGCGTGGGGGGAGCCCGGATCCCTGCCCGTTCATCATCCCGTTGCGGAGCGTGAGCGCAGAAGGCGCAGGATCGGGCTGGTCGTTGTAGGTGGCATCGTAGTAGTCGACAATATGGTTGTACTCGTCCTCGGGCGCGGCAGGTGGCGGCGGCGGCGGCGGCCAGACATTGTCGAGCGCAGGTCGTGTTCTCTAGAGAGGTTGACGGTGCCTCTGGGTTGTGTCCACAACCAAGCCTAATTCGGTGGTCACGCGTAACAACCGGGTCCATCCCCAAATTTGGCTTTTGCATTTTCTTCCACCATGACGTCGGGTGCAAGCTCTGCCATACACGAGCGCGACGTCGAGCGCGGCTCACCATCGACCGGGAGCGCTAGTCTTGTGCCCAACACCGGAAGCGCGGCTCGCGACTATTGCAGTATGCGCATTTCAGACATCCACATCCGGGCTTAATTGACGTTTTTAGCCATCGAACGCACGCTCTTGTCATACACACGCCTCGGGCTGGTTCTTTTCGTACTCTCGACCTCGCTCCTGCTCAAGGCTCGCATCCCAAACCCAGACGACAACACCGACTCGGGCGAATCTGGCGGACCCGCATCTCTCCCGCTCGGTGCGGTCTATACTGCGTTCTCGATACTAGCTATCGTCGCAGGCTGGACGGGATATGAATCAGACCTTCAGGGTTTACTAGAAGAACGAGGATTTGTTGGGGGCTTCAAGTAGGTTCAACCTCGTCGAAACCGCGTCCGAATTCTCACCCATATGATGTCAGATTTTCCGAGGGTATAGTAATTGCCGTTGCGCTGCTGCTTTTCGTAACCTGCGTCATGCTCTTGCGGGCAGACTACGAGGTCCAATAGGCCAATCACGTCATCTCTACCCATATTGTCACCACCCAACAATTAGACTCGCCTGTATTATCCTACCCAATCTGTATTCCATAGCCAAATGAACTGTATATTTGCCGTGACAGGCAAGTCACTCCGATCACGTGCCGGTCCGACACATACACCCAACCATGGCGACTCGGAGATCCACCCGACTGACGGCCTCCAAGGGAGAAAAGCGCGACCAATCAGAAGAAACATGGGACCGGTGCGCGGCGTGCAAACCCGATGGGCCAGCCCACACCAAGGCAAAAACGGTCTGGGCCGAGTGTGAGTCGTGCGGGACGTGGTTCCACTGGGACTGTGTCGGTGACGGCGGGGACATTAGCCGGGTTGACAAGTGGTACGCCTAGTCTTGTCTTAGTCGCTCTTCGCGTGCTTATCCTGGTCGTGGTTGCAGGTACTGTAAAACATGCTTGGCAAACAAACCAGACCTCCAAATCACACTCCTCCCCCCGACACGCAAATCCAATCGCAAGCGAGCTAGACTAGACTATGCCAACATCGAAGCTGGCGTACCTCCCGACCAGAGCGACCCCAACCGGTGGCTGCACGTCATTCGCGACAAGACGATACACCCCGATGTATTTCGGCGTATCAAAGGGCAGGATCTCAACAAGGAATGGCTCGAGTCCGACCCGCTGGCGATGACTGAACCGGTGGTGATTGAAAATCCTGAAGGGCTAGAAATGAAGATGCCCGGCAAGGACTTCACAGTTAGTCAAGTCGCCGAGTTGGTGGGACATGATACGCCGGTCGAGGTCATGGGTGGGCTCTCTCCTGTCTCTTGCAGAGTCTAAACCTGACCAGCTGACCCCTCAAATGCAGACGTGGCGTCCCAATCAACCTCACCAGGCTGGACGCTCGGCTCTTGGGCCGAATACTACAACACGCCTGAACCTCAACGAGAAAAGATCCGGAACGTAATCTCGCTCGAAGTTAGTAGCACACCTCTGGCCGAACATATCTCTCCACCAAGGCTGGTTCGAGAAATTGACTGGGTGGAGCATGTCTGGCCAGTGGGGAAAAAGGGAAAGGGGCAGTTTCCCAAGGTTCAGCTCTATTGTTTGATGAGCGTTGCCCGATGTTGGACCGTAAGCACGTTTGGTTGGGGATCTCAACAGAGCATTGACGCATGGTCGAATAGGATTGGCATATCGATTTCGCAGGCAGCTCGGTGTACTACCATATAGTCAAAGGATCAAAGGCGAGTGTTTTTGAATAAATAGTTTGAGCCAGCGTACTGACTTGCAGCAGGTGTTTTATTTTGTCAGGCCAACACCTGCCAACTTGAATGCGTATGAAAAGTGGTCGGGAAGCGAGAACCAGGGCACAACATGGTTTGGAGATCTGGTGGACAAGGTTATCAAAGTTGAGCTCACCGAGGGGAATACCATGTAAGTCTACCCTTGATTTAGTTTAAGCCCAAGACTCAAGCTTGGCTAGGATGATACCGACTGGCTGGATACACTGCGTCGTAAGTGATAAGGTGATAGTTGGCTTTACGCAACTAACTTGCTTGTAGTATACACCAAAAGATTCACTGGTATTCGGAGGCAACTTTCTACATTCCTACAATATCGCTACCCGTAAGTTTTCGAATGTCACACGACATCCCCCCTCTCATCAGTTATCTTTAGAATTGCGAGTCAGAGAAATCGAGATCGCAACTCGGGTACCCAAGAAGTTCTGCTTCCCCTTTTTCACCAAGTTAGTCTCAGTCCTCGTCTGATTAGACCGGGTACTAACGTGATTGTTTTGACAGGATCTGCTGGTACGCTGCCGAGAAATATGTTCGCGATCTCAAGGCCAAGGAAGAGTTTTCACCCCGAGTGCTCGAAGGCCTCGCAACTCTGGCGAATTTCCTAGTCGGTGAAGCCCGGTCGATTGAACGTGGGACGGGCAAGGACGCGAAAGACCATGTCCCTGGGGATCGTATAAAGGAGCCGGGAGCGCTCGCGCGTGAACTTAGGTGGCGCGTGAGGAATGCTCGGGGCGTGGATTCAGACGGAGAGGGCGCTGTGCCCTCTAGTGCACCCGCTTCTAGTCACGCTGGTTCAAAGCGAAGGCGGACAGAAGAACCGGCGGCCGAGAATGGAGCTATCAAGGAGAATGCGACTCTGAGTGCTAAAGCGCCCTCGCCACCTGTTGCCCCCGTGGCGTTTCGACATTTCGCGCCCCGGCCATGGGTCGAGATCAGACGGGACTCGGCCGTTAGCACGTCCTGGGTCGCGGCGGACTCGATACCCGAGGATGGAGAGCCGTCGGCGACAAAGCTCGTGGCCGGAGACTCAGAAGGTGCAGCAGAGCTCCAGACCAAGGTGGACACAATTGTAAAAACGCGGCGGGTGGTGAACAAGGAGGGCAAGGTGCAGCTTGAGCGCCAGACGATTATGAGGACGTTGGATGTGTATATGTGGGATCCATCGGGGGATGTGAAGATGAAGAGCGAGCAGGACGAGACAAACGATACTTCCGTTCCTGTGTCTGATATTAGTACGAGTATTCCCGACGCCCCAATATTGAAATCTTCCAATTTGCCAGTAACAGTAGATCCAGCGTCGGCCGGAGCAGACGTGTCTATGTAACCTTATCACACTATTTCTTGAAACAATACTATGTATTCGATACAAAACATCGCGTGTCAGTTTCGCGGCGAGGTAATGTGATATAAGTTACAACTACTGGGGGATATAGAGTACGCCCTTTTTTCGTATATAGTCATAAACAGATATGTAGCCGTTCAAGGCTTGGGCACATGCAGTGTCTTGCTGACCATTGCGGCAGCCCAGCATCCAAAGATACCTGCAGCGAGGTGGACCTCACCATTTCCGCCTGGCTCGCCCCACAGCTGGATCGTACCGAATGGGAGACCTTGTCCGCCCGGAAGGCCAGTCCAGCCTTGGCGAACCCAGTAGGTCATCAACCCGACGACGGCAAGTGAAGATGGGATAGGCAAGCCTTCGAAATATTTGGATTTACCGGTCGTGTCTTTCGGGACGGAAGCGACCGTGGCATTGAACCGAGCAAGGCGGGCGAGACCGCAGCAGATGAAGATGGTGAGCACGACTTGATCCAAGAGCGTGCGAAACCCGATTGTAAATGCCAACAGTGCTGGGGCGACGCCAAAGGAAATCTAAATGGATAATTAGCTATGTGTCAAATCGAGCGAGACAAAAACGAGACGTACCAAATCCGCGAGACTGTCGAGTTCCTGTCCAAGCAAGCTAGAGCTCTGGCGCCACCGCGCAACTTTGCCATCGAAAAAGTCGAACATGAGGCCGGCAAGAGGGAAAGCGAGGGCCGCGTATAGCTGAGACTCGTCTTGGGTGATGAGGAAACGTGCCGATGAGAAGATGGAGAATGAGCCGCAAAAGCCGTTCATGATCGTGACGAGATCGGCGAGACGGAAATTTCTGCGGAGAGTAAATTTATTAGTTGAATGGAGCGAGAAGAAGATGGATTCAGACTGACCGAACGAGTGAGAAGTGGCCGTCAGTGTCATTGTACTGTTCGAGCGCCTTGGCTTTCTGCTGCTCCTGAGTCGAGGCACTATTTCCTGTCTTTCGCTGGGTTGCCATTGCGGGAGGCTTGGCTGGGCACTGTGGTGGTGGAGAAGGACCTATGACTCTCACTGCAAGGACCAAACTGCGTCATCCAACGAAGGCGAGACCGAGGCGTGTGGACTGAGCACGTGGTGGTTTGATTCGACTTGACGTATGAATTAGAGAAATGTGAAATGCATCTGTGTCATCATCGTCTGTTGCATTTGTAGAAAAGCCTTTCGACTGTACAAATGTCTGTTCTACCCCAAACAAAATCAGCTACTTGGTTGTTAGCCTTGATCTTCTCCCTCCCGCTTGCGCTTCATATCCCGCGTTATTTTTTGCTGCGCAGCCTCGTGACGCGCCAACTCCGGTGGAACCTTGGATATCGGGCTCTTGGATATTTCCTGCTTGAGCTCGTACATGACTTCATCGTCATCATTTGTGAGGAACGTGATGGCAACACCAGTCTTGCCCGCGCGACCCGTTCGGCCTATCATCAATGTACAATGAGTAATAAAGTGGGTGAACGGGCAAAAGAGTACTGACCAATACGGTGAACGTATGCTTCGATCGTATTAGCCATTTGGTAGTTGATGACGAGTGAAACATCTTGTACGTCAATACCACGGCCTGCCAAGTCTGTAGCGACGAGTACGTCCGCTTCGCCTGTACGCAGTGCTTGAAGCGCAGCTTCTCGCTGTTCTTGATTCTTTCCAGAGTGCAAGGTCGACGTACTCCACTAAATGTGACAAGTCAGTATATGCACGAGTTTAAGAATGCACCATACGTACGCCTGCGCGAGATAGATCCCTTGCGACCATATCGGCCGTTTTCTTTTGGTTGACAAACACAATGATAGGTGCTTGGAAGCCACCATTGTTGAGAATGTCCAAAAGCCGCGCCCTATAATATATGATTAATCGAGTGCCTTTCAAGAATTTCCGGACCCACTTTTTCTTCTCGTCGCCAATCACAAATTCCACACGCTGTTCCACACTCTCAACAGCACGACCGGCCTCCCCGATTGTGATTACCGCCGGCTTCCTCAAGTATTTTCGAGCAAGCCTTTCGACAGCTGGAGGCATAGTAGCCGAGAACAACGTCGTGACGCGTGTCTTTCCCTTTTGCCCGCTCTGGTCCAAGACCAGACCCGGCTTCCCGTCAAGGTCCATCTCGTCTTCGGCCTTGAGACTCTCAGCGGGAAGTGCATCGAGGATAAACGTCAGGTCGGGTTCGAACCCGAGATGCACCATTCGGTCAGCCTCGTCCATGACGACGTATGTGCATTGTGACAGCACCAACACATGTCGGTCAATCACGTCCTTCAACCGACCCGGTGTGGCAATGATAATCTCTGCTCCCTCTCGCAGATTAAACTGCTGTTCCTCGACAGCCCGCCCACCGACAATCGACACACACTTGTATCCCAATGGTGTGGCAAACTTGCGTGTCTCGGACTCGATTTGTTGAGCAAGCTCACGTGTGGGTGCAAGAATGAGTGCAAAGGGACCAAGATGGCGATTGTTGTCGTCGAGCGGAGGGAGGGATTGAATGTATACCAGCATGGGGATGACGAATGCTGCTGTTTTACCGGATCCTGTCTCGGCAATGCCAATGACATCCCGGTTTTGAAGACCAATAGGGATGGCTTGACGCTGAATGGGCGAGGGCTCTTCGTATCCAATCGAAGCAATGACATCCAGTATGGCTTGTGGGATAGCGGATTCTGTCCACGAGCGCAAAGGAAGCGGGATATTCCCGCCACGACAAGCAATGCTAAAGTCTTCCCTGAAGATCCGCCAGTCGCGGTCCCGCATTTCGCTGAGAGGCTTTTCCGTCCAGTGTCGCTCATCTGCACCATGCCTAGCAGCCGCTCTCCGCTCCTTTGCGTCCGCCATCCGTTCTGCGCCTGCTCCTGACCCACCGCCACCGTCCTCCATCCCAGCCAGATGTCCACGACCAAACATGACAGCACCCTGGCTAGCAGCTTGCATACCTGTATCCTCCTGCTCGTCCCAGTCAAAGACGAATTTGCGATCGTTCATCTTGCGAATTTTGCGCTTTTTCTTGTCGACGCCCAGATACCTCGATCGAATGGCCGTCAAGTCCGAGTCGGAGATGGGTGGAACAAATGGAGCCGTGGTTGACTCCTCTGGAAGCGTCGCACGCGGGGCATTGCCTGAGGGCGGAGGGGGTGGGGAGTCCCAGTTCGAGACGAAGTTGGAGGAGGTGCAGGTGGCTGTTGCCTGTCTGCACGGGGGCCTGTAGGTATGCCGTTTTGGAAAGCGGGACGGTTACTGGCTGGAGGTGCACGGTCATCGTTGCGTCTCCCAGAGTCTCTACGGTTCCGGTCGTCATCTATGCATAGTCTGTTGAGATTCAGCGACAAGGGATCAAGGGCTCGCGCCGACTCACATCGACCACCATATCTCCCGTCCCTTTCCCGCTCTCGCTCCCTCTCATACCTCGCATCCTTCATCTCAACATCTCTAGCCCTTCCCCCACCAACTTTCAAACTTTGAGCTTCACGCTCGAGCCGCTCCCTCTCCTCCCTCGCCTTGTTCTCCTTCTCGCGCTCAGCTTTGATCTCCGCGGCACGGCGCTCAATCGCAAGCTTTGCACGTTCCTCCTTTGTAAGAAACTTGGGTTTCGACGCGGCTTCCTGTTCTGCTCGTTGTTTCTCTACCAGAGACTCGATCGACAGGGGCACTCGAGCCGAGCGGGACATGGTGGACGGGAGCAAGGTCGGGGGATGTGCACGTGATATCCCCTGGGTTTCTCTCAGCTCCTTGTCCCTGTCGATATGCCGATGAACCCCAGTGGAGTGAATCTTTACGTCCGGAGACGCCTGAGCCGAATACAGACCAGGGAAGACGGAATGCCTTGAACTCGGTTCAGTTGTTGGATAGCGAAGGGGCGATATCTCCAAAAGTAAGCTTCACTCTTGACTTGCTTGTGAAGGCGAGGGGGGGGATGTAGTTGGATCTCATACGAGTTTTTGGAAACAGTTTGCCACGGCTTTGGCTCAGATATTTAGTAAATATTGCACGCCTCGCCCGCCCAAGAATACGTCATCGACACGCCTGAACGCGTTCGTGGAGAATGCGTATATGGACGAGGCTGGGCTTGACGCGTGGGCCCGAGATACAAACGGCGCGCCGTTTCCAGACGAGACCAAGGAGGAAATGAAGGATACGTTGGATGTAACCGAGCGAGGCGATTTGACGTGTGTGGTTTCCCTTTCGTTTTAGGTGTAGAAAAGGGCTAATAAAGCGCGAGCAGGTTTGATGGGTTTATTCAAATTTATCAGTTGCAGACTGAAAATGACGAAGAAGAGACGTGGAGGGATCTCGTGAGTCTTTTTTTTTTTTTGGTGGTTGAAAACGTGCCGGAATGAAGAGGATGGGTCTAGTCTGCGCATGGATTCGATAGGAATCTGAATTTGGTCTCGACGCGTCGGGAAGAATTGCATAAAACAGAGAATGGAGGTGTTTGTAAGTTGTTTCACTCCTTGACTACCCTGTAATTAATGAACTGATTGTGGGACACTACAAGTTACACCCACTACACGCGCTGAAACTCCGGAACCGGACACTCAAGAAGGCCGACGAAATATTAACACTACAGTACAACTGCTGGATAATAATGGTGCCGTTTCGGCCAAGGTGCGTTCCTGTAGTTTGTGTTTGACGGTAATGCACATGACTGATGCGATACAGGCAGTTTGAAGCTGCTCTTGCGCACATCTTCCAAAAATACAGCAACCGGCCAAGTTCGGCTGCAGGTGCAAAGGCAGGGACGTTGACGGAAGCAGGGCTGGACGCATGGGCTCAAGATACAACGGGGAATCCGCTGTCGGCAGAAACAAAGGAAGAAATGCGAACCTTGGATGTTAACGAACGGGGAGAACTCACGTTCGTTGCCTCTGTGTGACCCACCCTTGGATCCGACTGACGTGCATATAGATTCCGAGGGTTCGTGCAGATATACCAGCTTCAGACTGAGAACGACGAGGCTGAGACCTGGAGAGACCTCGTGAGTTCACACGGCTTGGTGTGCTTGTCGTCGACTGATTATTGCTTCGTCCAGTCTGCACATGGGTTCGACAGGGACTTGAACCTAGTCTCAACGCGCCGGGAAGATGTAGAGACGCCCGTCCAGGTGAGCAGCTTTTTTATTGGTATTTGCGAATCTGATGATTGATTGTGCTATGCAGAGTTGAGGTTAGGTGTTGATGTGACGAGATTGATGTATTTGGTTTTGTGCGCTGAGCATACATGTTTGTTTCTAATCTGATGGCTCTATTCCACTGCTCTTTGAACCTGATAGCCGATGTTTGTCCTTCCAGCGGACTTTCCAAACCTCGACTCCGGCCCAGTCGTCTGCACTCCAGCCGCCCCATCCCGCAGCCTGCATCGCTTTTACGAGTTTGCGGTGCGGGATGCGAGCTGGTTGCGGGAGGTTTGAGAGTGCATTGTCGATGAGCCCAGGGTCGCGTCGCTCAAAGGCAATGTATGTCGGAATCGCGGGCCCGGATCCGGAGCGCCCGAGGTGCCAGAGTGTGCGCAAGAGATGTGGAGTGAGATGGGGCGAGTAGAGTGTATCGGCGGTGATGATGAGGTCGAACGGAGCTGTTTCTGGGGGCAAGGACCATTCCTCGGGGGGAACACACCAGTCGAGCTTATGGACCTGGACTGTGCCGGGAAGAGCGAGGTTTGAGACGTTGCGCTGGATGTTTTGTGCGAGAAGCGAGAGCACGGCGGGGTGTGCGTCTGTTGCGGTGACGTGCCACCCAAGCGAGGCAAGAACGAGCCTGGGTCAGGTGAGGGGTCGTCAGGGGCGAAAAAGGGGTGAGAGCAACACACGCGGTGAACCCAACGCCGCTCCCGAGCTCGATCGCACGCGCGCGGCCCGGCTTGGGCGCCGGCAGCGACGCGAGAAACGCCGAGAGGACCTGGCCCGGCAGCCAGAGCGCGGTGCCGTTGCTGGTGCCGTCGTCGGTCTGGGCAAGCACAAACGTGTGCGAGCGGAACGGCAGCTCCAGCAGCGGGACGTGTTTCGTCTGGTGGGCAGCCGCCATGGCAGATAAGATGAAGCGGAAAAGCGAATAGATTTTTGGGGAAAGCGCCGATGAGGTAATCACCACGAGGCGCGGGTGTTGGTGGTGATGTACTAAACCCAGCGACGACCGCCCGGGGCCTTGCACCAGCGATGAAGGCCTTTTTCAAGCGGTTCAACAAGCACGACGACCGCGACCGCGACCGTGACGTCCGCGGCGACCGCGAAAAGTCGCTCCCCCCGCCGCCGCCGCCGGGCAAGCTCAGGCCGGACGACTCGTGGTTGAAGCATGCCAGTGCCCCGCCCGCGTCGTTTTTGCCCCCTGTCCTGCCCCCCACACCGGACAGCGCCCCCATGTTCCCTACTCGCGCACCGTCACCACCCCCGGCGCCGACGCCCCCAGCTGCAGCGCCCACACCCCCTCCGGCGAACACCACGCCTACACCCGCTCCTGCCCCGATTCCCACTCCCACCCCCGCCCCACCCCCGTCTCAGCCTCCGCAACGACCACCCTCTCCACCCGCCGAGCCCCCCGCGACAAACAGCAGCGCGTCGTCTCGCCCCAGCCAGCAGAGCGAGCACACGAACCCGGACTCGGCGGCCCGTCGCAAGGTCGCCTTTCGATCCCCCGCAATGCCGTCTGTGCCCCTGCCCGAGCCGGAGCGTGCCGCATCTCCCGCGGTGTCCCAAGCACCGACCCAGACGACAACGACGACGTATTACAAGATGCGCCCCACAAGCGCCGCCGCACGATTCGCTGCCCAGCAACGCGAACGTGACACCCCCGACAGCGCACGCAGTTCGAATTCAAACACTCCCCCGCGCATCAACACGGCCTCTAGCGGGCGCGTGTCGACCAGTCGGGCGACGCACTCGCCCACCCATTCGACCCGCACATTCGGCGCGGTTGCTGCCGACCAGGCCAGCATGACGATTCGCAGCGGCACACCCTATTCACACATGTCGGGCGTCAGCGCGATCCAGGCCGCAGCGTCGTGGTCAGAGGCCGCGGAGAACGACCTGGTCAACAATCTCGGTCCACGCGAGCGCACGCGACAAGAGGTCCTCTGGGAGATTGTCGCCAGCGAGGAGCGGTAAGCGCGTTTCAGTCTCAAATTTCACGTGCGTGTGCGGTGCTAACGTATCCAACAGCTATGTCGGCGAAATCATCAAGCTCAAAGAGACGTTTATCGACCCTCTGCTGCATCCGTTTGCGCCTGCCCGTCTCTCTACCAGGCAAACGAGACGATGACGATCCTTGATGAAGATCGTATTTCCCTTCGCCGCGCCACGTCCCCCGTCGAATCTCTCGACCACCTCCCCATTGCCGCTCGGTTCTTGGCTAGTACCCCCGGCCCAGCTTCCACCTCTACCCATACCAATACCCGCGCCGAAACGCCTCGGCACAAGACCCGTGCGCCGACTATCGGAGATGCGGACAGCTACGACTCGGATGACGAGGACAAATTCGGTGGAAACCAGCCACGACGTGGTACACCTTCCGGCGGACGCTCCCCCTATGGTACAGCCGCCCAGCGACGCAACGCGTCCGGCAAAGTTCCTGTGCCCTTCCCTGCACGCTCCCACCAATCGTTACCCCCCCAACCTCGTGCCGCAGCATCCACCCATTCGCTTGGTCGGCAATCGGTCAACGGCGAGCCCACGGGCAGAACCGTCTCGGCCCTCAAGCGCCTGCAACAACGTGTTGGTTCAGGTACTACACGAGGCGAGAGCATAAGTGGTGTGGGTGTTACAGCCCAACAGTTGCCCGAGGATTTGCGGATATGCCTCGAGGTGCTCGAGGACGTTATCCTTCCCGGCCATCTGACACTACGGGAGGGTCTGCAGAAGCGATACGAGGAACAATATCCACTCGTCAGAAGTTTGGCTGATATCTTTGTTGCCCACGTTAGTACTCATTAGTTCTTGTTCGGCCCAAATCCTGACTCTGCTCGTCTAGTCTAAAATACTCGAAGGCTATGCCAAATACGTGCTACATCTTGAACGTGCACTCGAACAGGTCGATAACGCTCTTGCCTCGGCGAGTGTCACCAAACGACCACGTAATCAAGATGCAGCACAGTGGGCACAGGTGTGCAGGGCTCTACATGTACGTCAACCACCTTATCCCCCCCTTTTTTTTTATCTATCGCTCTCCCATGCTTTCCCCACCTTGCGTCATCAACACGTGTCGTTGAGCGCTACTCCTTTTGCTTCTGGCTTGCTCTGTTGCCGTACTAATTTGGTCATGTGTGATAGCGCTTGGAGGAAGTTGCCGCGGACAAATGCGAAACCGGTCTAGCAATCTCGTTGTCGAAGCCGTTCCAGCGATTACTCAAGTACCCGCTGCTATTCCAAAACCTGCTGTTTCATACTGATCCGTCGACGTACGAGTATGAGAGCACGCTGCAGATGGTCGCCGAGGTGGAGCGTATCGTGCGTACGATCGAGGACGAAAAAACGCAAAAGGAGGAGCGGGATAAGACGTGGGATGTGTTTGCGAGGATTGAGGGTTTGGAAAAGGTCAAACAGTTGGCAGTGCCGAAACCATCTCGGCTGCTCGTCAGCGAGAAACCGGTTTCCCCGGATCCGACGACGCCCGAGAACAACCGAACGCTCCCGCCCTCCACGACCACGCCCTCGCCGCTCCCCAAAAACATCAAGGGCAAGACGTCGTTCAAGCGTTTGTCAGAGGTGCTCCAGCCGTCGGGGAGCTCGAAGAAGGATCTCTGGCTCGTTACGTTCAACGACGTCGTATTACGTTGTCAGCGTGTGGGTACGACCACGTTCCCGCTTGTCTTGGGCGGTGCGAAGATTTCGGATGTGTCGGGATCCAAGGGTGAAAAGAATGCGTCCACCGGCAGGAGGGCTGCGCAAACTCGACCGAGGAACCTGTACAAGTTTATCCGGATCGAGACGTGGGCAATTGGAGATGTGGCTAAACCCCGAGCGGGCATCGTCTCGATGGAAGAGTACGTTTATTGTCTTTGACATTTGTGCACCCTGTACTGATCTGTTCTGTAGTATTGGTCGCTCGCGCAACAACGAAGGTGGACCGCTCATCATCCCCATGCCCGACCACGACGAAAAGGATGAGGATGGGGTCGATTCGGATGATTCGGACCGCAAATCCAAGATGAGCTTTTCGTACTGGGGTGCCGACCGAATCACCGTGCAACCGACGGTACGCACCCCGGCGGGAGCTCGTGTACCCGTACGTCGTCTGCCGGGCGCACCCAGCGCATACATGCGAGATGCGCGCACCGAATCGAGCGCAAACGCCAAGTTTGGCACCCGACTGCGCGAGTCGAGTACTGGCAGTGGAGAGCGTCAGGACAGTAGAGCGAGCGAACGGCCAGGCAGCCGACAGACCGCGTCTCGTGCGAGCGCGACTGGGAAGCGCGCCGCTGAGAAACCGGCGTGGGGGGCGATCAATGCAGGTGCTACGACGGCGGGCACTCCGAGCGGACGGCGCGGGTCGGCGGCGCTCAATCCGACGTCGAGCGCTGCGACGCCACAGCAGCAGCGAGCTCTGTCAAATCGGCTGTCTCTGCGAGCCCAGCACCGAGCGTGGACTCGGGTATCGCTGTGTATCTCGCCCAGGACTCGTTGTCTCGATTGGAGCGAACCGTCTAGATCGTGCGCTTGGATTTTTGACCTATCTATTATCCTTTTTCTCGCTTGTGTTTACGAACACTCTTCACGTCTCGCGCGATGTCCGTTACCCCACCTAGCACCTGGAACAAAATATTCCCCATTTCTAACATTCACTTTTTCCTCTCTTGATTTTGGTGTCCGTCGGTTCATTCCCCGTTCCGTTCCGTCTTGCTCGCCGTGCCGCTCGCTTAATATTAATCTCTACTGTTTCTACTCTGCCCTGTGTGTGTGTTTTCAGTGTAATCATCCCCTTATTTACATTCCATCCACTTCTCCTCACCCCACGCTCGCTTCCTTTCGATTGCTTTCTCAGACACTCGCTTGCTCACTATGCTATACCTGTTTTTTTTTTCTCCTGTGATCAACTGAGCACGCATCATGCATACATTGCAGTCTAAGGTTATCTATTTTGGCATTTCTTTTCTTCATCACTCTTTCAGTTGCACAAAAGAGTTCAGGTCTAGGCGTAGAACAAAAAGTATACCAATAATAAATGTCGAATCTCACCCACACTTGACTACCATCACCGTTTCGTTCATCGCCCCCAAGTTGCTACCCCATGTCTAATCGGTATCCGTGTACGCCGCATTGTGGATGCTCACGCTGCGACCGCTTGGATCGGACGCGCAACCCCAATCGCCACGCGGGATCCAACGGACGGCCGTCTTGCCCGCCGCAGGAGACGGGAACAGGCCTGTCCATAAACACGTCAGGAGTCGATGAGAGGAGATGTGAGCTAAACTTACCCTGGAAGACCTCGCGAATAAAGTATGCCTCCTTGGTATCAGGCGTGTCCTCTGGGAACTCGTTATGTCGGTTGGCAAACGCCTCGTCCGAGACGACCGTGGCGGCGTGATCTTTGATTCTGCAATGCAGGTAGGCTGGAACAGACGTCCACAGATAGGACACTCACTCACCCATCGATCCAGGAGTATCCCACACCGTCCGAAAACTGCTCCTTTTGACGCCACAGGATAGACTTGGGCAGATACGGCTGCACAACACGTTAATGTATACCAATCGGAACGTCCGGGATATCCTACCTTGCCGTCTGGTGAGATATCAAACGCTTTTCTCAGAATATACTGTGTGTGTGAAGGAGGTGAATGATCTGGGGCCGGTAGAGTGTGATAGTTGCGCACTTTCTCCATCTTTGGCCTTCCATCTTCGTCTACCTGGGTATTGGTGCCCTTGGTGAACATCTTCTCCTTCGGATCAACGTTCATAGCAACCTCCAAGAACGCCTTATCGAGGAATGGTACCCGCGCCTCGAGGCCCCATGCCATGGTCGACCTAGAAACCCATCTCAGAAATGCACACGGAAAGAGTTCTGGACATACTTGTTAGCACGCAAGCAGTCGGCTGTATGCAAATTCTTGACACGCTTTACACACTCCTGGTGGAACGCTTCTGGAGTCGGAGCAGCATGGAAATACAAGTAGCCTACATCCCCCTATCATCAGAGCCATCCTTTTTAGATTTGAAAAACTACCTACCGCCCAGAATTTCGTCACTTCCCTCCCCGCTGAGTACCATTTTGACCCCCATGGCTTTGATCTTGCGACTCAGGAGGTACATTGGGGTGCTCGCGCGGACAGTCGTCACATCGTAGGTCTCCAGGTGATAGATGACTTCTGGGATCGCGTCGAGTCCTTCTTGGACTGTGAAAGTATATCGTGGTGGATAGTGAGGAAAGCTGCTGCCTTGCGTGCAGCAACGAGATCAGGGGAGTTTGGGAGACCAATAGAAAAAATGCAGCTGGGGCCAAGAGGCAAGAGTGACTGCATACAGGGTGAGTTCTTGCAAATAAGCTCCGGCTTTAACCGGCTTACCAGCTTCATCGACCATCAGCTCTCTTGGGGTTGCACTCCCGCTCATGGCTCAATACGTTTCTGTCGGACTGCGGCCTGTGCAAGTGCGACTTTCTCCGTTTCTCGTGCGGCGATAGCAGCAATCAAACTGCTATCTAGCCCTCCGCTCAATAGCACTCCGTAGGGTACCTCGCTCATCAGACGCTTTCGTACGGCAGCTTCGAGTGTTTCCCGGATCAGCGTCAAGTCGGCTTTATTCGTCGGGATGGATCCTCGGCTCCAGAATCGCCATCCCACCATGTCGGCTTGAAGTACCGCTCGGTCGTATCGGAGCGGCTGTCGTAAACATGACCAGGAGGGAACGAAATGATATCATCACACTCGTCGACCAATGCCTTGAGTTCAGAGGCAAAATACACGGCACCAGGGTTCTTGGAGCTCCTGCCTTGATAGAGGGTGGTGATACCAATAGGGTCGCGGGCGGCGATAACTCGGCTAGGGGTGACAGACTCATCCAAGAGTACAAACGAGAACATCCCGTCTAGGAGGTTACATAGTCCAGTATCTTTTTGGCGGTACTAAGGCACGAGCTCGTCACATGAAACGGCAATCAGCGGGCTTTTACTTACAAGCTCCAGAATAACTTCACAATCCGAATGTGTCTTGAACTTTTGACCATCAGCGTAGGTCTTGCGAAGATCGATGTAGTTGTAAATCTCTCCGTTGACAGCCAAAGATAACGTGCCATCTTCGCTGTATAAAGGCTGCGCCCCGGTGTCTGAAATGATGGTGATTAGCTTGTTTCACTATCCGTGACCCTACTGGGTATACTCACCAACACCAACAATCGCAAGTCGCTCATGAACGAGTATGGCCTCCTTCCCAACGTAGCATCCCGACCAATCTGGACCGCGATGCCTCAGTTTTTTGGAGCACGCGATAGCTTTCGAGCGCCACGCTGCTGGATTCTGGATGCCGTGTACTGCAAATATTCCACACATAGTCGCAGAGTGCTTTGGTTGGTGAGGTTGCGAGATGGAGCCTATATAGCTGGCAGGGTGTGTGCTGGCAAGAAACGAGCGATGACTCGGGGATTGTGAGATCTTCAAATGGCTAAAGTCCCATATCCAATTCAGGGCTCGGCCGATAAACAGGCTAATCAATGTCACAGCCACCGGTTGATCGGGTGGCTCTGTGCCTTGCTGTCACTCGCCAGATTCCCCAAAACGTAGCTTGGACGAAATACACGGACAGCAGTTGCTTATTGTCAAAACACTAAAAACCGAGTTAAACCCGGGGCCGTACCGATTGTACCCGTTCACCGATATACATAAGTTTACTTGGCAGCTGAGACTCCTTCGGCGAGCTCCGCCTTTATTTTGCATGGTGGATAATCGTGAGTGATTTGGGCATTCGAAACTATCAATATCTGGCTATCCGTTTGTACGGGGTGCCTCCCGGCACAATTGAATTAAAGGGGGTTGTGACTCATCCATGCCTCTTCTCAAAAGCAATGAAGGACGTGAAACTGGACCTTGCACACGCATACAGTTTACATCCCTGGCCTTGGCTCGAAGGCATCGCATTCCTCAGGTTATAGACTATATTCATAGTTATCAAATACAAATTTCTCACTGGGAGAGCTGGTTAACCCCAGACCATCTTTCGGGCAGCTTCATTGGCACGATATCCATGCACGGGATTAGCCTCCAGCACACGCTTGATTTCATCCAACTCTTCCTGGCTCAGGACGATCGACGCTGCTGCCATGTTTTCCAAAGTTCGCTCGGCACGCCTATATCAATGAAATCATTAGATGTTTTCGGGACTCACAACTAGAATGACTTACGAAGATCCCGGGATTGGCACTACGTGTGGGCCGAGTGAAGCTACCCAAGCAAGGCAGAGCTGAGCAGCTGTCACGCCCTTCTTGTCAGCAATCTTGTTCAAGGCTTCAACGATGTTCATATTCTTCTGGAGGTTCTAATAGCTCCTGTTAACCATCGTCAATGCCAAATGGATTTAAATAGACTTACTTCCTGCTCCAACATGGGAACATGGGATCGTAGATCGCCCTTTTCCAATTCTTCAACTTTGAGTTTTCCTGTCAAAAACCCACGGCCAAGGGGCGAGTATGCAGCGACCACTATCCCCAACTCGGCAGCTTTGTCGATGACTGATTGATCCGTGAATAAGATATATGCACTAAGCCAACAAGTTGGGACATACCTTTCTGGGTTTCTTCCTCCATGGCCCAGGGCGAAACTTCGATTTCCACAGCCGCGATTTTTCCTACCTAATTTCAATCACACAGCTAGAAAAAAAATCGATACTAAAATCCTAGAAACGTACTTTGGCGGCACGCTCCAGAGTAGCGGCTGAGCACTCGGAAATTCCAATCGCACCAATTTTACCAGATTCGACTACCATATTGATCAGGTTGTAGTTGTTGTCGAATCAGTCAGGTACAGAATACATACCGTACTTGTTGAGTGTAGCAATCACATTTTCAATCGGCACTTTAGGGTCAACTCTGGAAAAAAAAAGAATGAGTTAGACGATTGCCTTTATGAAGTGGATCCCATGCCTACCGAGCACACTCGAACAAATCCAACCTCTTATTTGGACCAAGCTTCTCAATGATATTGCTAATGCTGCGCTCTAGTCCAGCCTCACTGACGCTGATATTAGTGGTATCTTAATCAGGCATTATCACACTTACGAACTATCCAGACGAAACTCTTTTCCATCGAAACTTAGCGCTCCCTAGCATCCGGTTCAGATAACCCAGCAAACCCCCAACGGCATTCATACCTTGACAGAAAGAAAAGTCCGATCCGCGTAGTCGGGGTACTTGGCGAAGAACTTGTTGAGCAATTCAAGATTGGCGGTCCCGTTGGGAGGCACTCCGTAAAATTCGCCTGTCGTTGTCCGCTGATAAGAACTACTGTGGTAGCACATAGACAGGTACATACCGCTGTTCAAGAAGACCTTGACACCCGGAGGTGCGTTGTCGATCCCTGCTTTGATAGCTTCAAAGCATTGGTCTTCCGGCCGGGGCGTTGGGATCCAAGTCATCTGCCAAAATCGATCAATAAATGCTATTAGCCAGCGCAATGAATGCAGCATACCATCATCAAGCCATGACCGATCTTGACGATGGGTACGCCGGCAATATTCGCAATTTGCATGCTGTCGTGAAAGTGAGGGAATGGGTTGGTTGGAGTGTTGTGTCTGAGTTCCAGCCATATGACGCACCCCGCTTTTATAGTTCTCAATACCGACTTAGGCGCCGTACTCCTCATGGGCAACTAATCAACATAATGCCCGCGAGTACGCCGAATGTATGCAGGAAGGATTCGTCATGATCGGCAGCCAGACCGCTTTGCTCGGTGGTGGAGGGAAATACGTGTGTATGCGCGTGCCGCGGCGATACGCGCTCCTCTGGGACTATATTTGGCAAGACATAGGTGCCATCGGCCAGACACGACCAATTATCAATCAAAATGGAAGTCTTCAGGTGGAGATGATCGACGAGGTTTCCCCCGTTAATACCAGCGGATTTAGTAACGTGCTGACCCATCATCATTCACAAGCACTACGTAGTTCTACATAACTCGACTAGTTTACCACCATAGTAAGCTTGATATTTCCGTTTGGAGCACCACCAGCATCGTTACAGTTCCCGTCTTTACTCCGCATTTTGCCACAAAGGCTTTGAACCCTACATGAAGAGCATTTGTGTATATACGCCTAAATGAAAACGAGTAAAATACCCACCTTGTTCGAGACGTCCCTTGGAAATCGCGATTGACGTACCACCGTCAACGGCCTCAGCAGTCATCTATCAATCGTCGTCCTCTGTTAATCAATAGCGGAACAATCTATGAGCCAAATACATGCCTTGCAGTTTCCACTAGCCCCGGTTGTGGTCTTACCAGCCACGCGCAGTGTCTGAATCTTTCCTGCGATTCCACCACCAAGCGAGAGCAGCGCGACGTTGCAATCGTGGGAGTTTAGGGCCTAAGCGTTTGGGTCATCAGTTCATATGCTTGCTTGGACGAGTTGGACATACTGTGGTTCCACAATTGGGCCCAGCGGTGAGGTCGGCGCGTCCTATAATTGTAGGGGCGGCGCTAGCGAGAATGACAAAAATGCATACAAATACGAGGAAAGTACGAGACAACATATTGAAATGCAGGGTGTATGCGATGTATTAAACAACAAAGATAGCTCGAGGAATTACGACGATGAAATGGATATCTCGGGCTGACACGCTAGGCTGAAAGGAATGTATGCAAGTAAACGAGCGACCGGCGACTCGGAATTGGTTTGAAACGGAAGAGTGGGCAGGGATGAGCTAGCACGCGCTGGCCTCAGCCGAATATAGTTGATACTTATACAGCACGAAGCTGGAATATCCCAGAATATCAATTTAGGTAGGCAGGGGCTCACGCAGAAGAAGCGTAGGAGCGTAACAACTGTTTCCATTTACTTGTAGTTGGGAGCTGTTCTGACGTTTCATATTTCGATAAATGCTTTCCGCCTTTTAGTAATTAGTCCCAAATTAGAATTAGATCCACTCACAAAGAGCTACTATGATAGACAGTTAAGATGTCGGCTGATCGCCATGAGGTCCGAGTCTCCACTTTTCTAGAATTTCCCATTCCTCTGGTGGCCCTTCGGTTCTCAGGAGCCACACCTCCTGTACGTGTATCTTTGATATGCCCGCCACAGAAACTCCATGACCACCATCGGCCGGGACCGCCGTTCCATTTTCATACAACTGTTGTACCATCAAATCTTTAAATTCCTGACTCTCTCCCCCGTAGAAGAGCGACAGGTGTGGGAAGTATGAAGCGCCGGGAGCAAGAGGTCTATTCAGGATCTCTCGAACGGAATCGTGAAGCGATTGTAATTCGCTGCTAAGATCAACGGCGATCAGTACCGACTGAAAGTAGGATTGACCGGATTGCACTTTGAGGAAATCCAATGCCATAGGTTTAAAATTTTCGAGTTTGAGGGAAGGAAAAGGAAGAGGTGTCGAGTTGGGAACTGATAGCAGAGTAATGTGAGCTTGAAAGGCAGGTCCTTTTGCGTCCGTTGCAAGCTGGTCGAGAACAGGCTGTAGTCGGGCATGCTCGTCTGGAGACGGCACCAGCCACAGAGAAAGTCCTGCGAGCAACATTTGAGACTAGATTTAGTTGCAGGGAGAGATGCAGTTTACCCATGTCGGCTGGCAAGGTGGTGGTCATCAGGAGGGAGGCGCGAGGGTGACGTAAGCCGTATGATCGGCACGTCTGGATACTCATATAAGCCCTCTGCCGAGTTGTTCCTGCCACCATTCTCGTCGGTCGCGTCGAACATGAATCTCTTCCCGACACTCGAAGACATCAACGCCCACATCGAGGCCATGGAGGCCTTCGTTGCCACCCACTTGCCCAACACTCCCGATCTCCCCCCGGTTCTCACCCAAGTCTGGGGTCGCATGCGCGACGATCTCATGCGTTTCGGCCCGCCGAGCATGCCCGAATTCCCTGCCTCGATTGGCAACATTCGCGACGTCTTCATCGAGGTTCCTCCGTCCCGGCCCCCACCACCAATAGTCAGACTTCCGCCGGGACAGAGAGCCGGTGACTGGGTTTCGAGGAACAAGTAAGTGGAAAAAAACACGGCGTCAATTCTGTTCTCTTGACCGTTTGAAAGATGGTCTATCGTTGGGGCAATTGTAGGCAGCACTCTCTTGGCCGGCTATCTAGTAACTCGCTCCAGTGGCCCAGAAAGGAGCAGGCCGCGATTCCGCATCCTTGGTCGGATGAGGAGAAAGACAAACGACCTCACTAGCGAGAGGCGTGAGATTATAAGTACGTTCTTGCGCTGTATACCTGCCAATATCCTTCTGATTACTTTGGACACCTAGTTCTCTTGGGCGCGGACCACGCCTTTGGCCTCGCTCTCGCGCGTGACCTCGTTGCGCGAGGTTATGTCGTAATAGCCTCTGTTTCTCGGGCTGAGCTGGCAGACGAGCTTGAATCTCATGGCGCAGGATTCATTCGTGCAATCGTCCTGGACCCCAAGGATCCCACGACACTCAATCCGTTCTTGCGTGACATGCGCGCCACACTTGGGCTGCGATTCCCGTTGGGCACGGCGGGTGACCCATATGCTTCGCCCGCGTCACATGCCCACATCGTTTCACTCGTTTCTCTACTTTCTTTGACTACGACTACGGATCCAAACTCGATCGAAGCAGACAATACGTCATTCATGCCCTTGTCCAGCATGTCTCTTACCAAGGACTATCTTCCCCGCCTTATTTCAGCTCACGTGACTCCATTTGGGATCATCCAAGGCGTGCTCCCTCATTTGCGCAATACCAACAAGTATATGCCCAAGGCGCACCCCAGCATCGTGTTGCTTCAGTCGGCGTACACTTTGGGCGCAGGCAGTAGTGGCGCGGATGCCATTGTAACGGCTGCCAATACAACTTCGCTTGATGTCTTCAGACGCGAGCTACGGGTGCAAGGTGTAGATGTATTCGAGCTCGACATTGGCCTCATCGATACACACAATGTTGTCCCACTTGGTTTGAAGCGGCGGGAAGCAGCGCGTAGAGAGAAACTCGCGACCCAAGTTGGGCGAACGCCCAGTAGCTTTGACGTTTTAGCTGATGCAGTCGCTGAAGTTGTTGGGGATCGGAACATTATTCAGTGGTTCAAGGGGTCCAAGCGACCCATTGGTGCTGGAGGTACGCTTTCGATATCGGGCTCATCCAAGCATAAACTAAGAGCTTGTTACTAGCTCGTACATACTCCCTCGCCTCTCGCCTTCCTACACGCGTCCTCGACTTTATTCTTTCGTTCCCTCAGGGTTTACTTGCCCTTCGCAAGCCTAAGCCTATTCCAGGGAATATGCCTGATAGCTTCCAGCCCCCTCGGATCATAACGACGTCTCTCCCTCGACCCGATCCCGATGCAACACTCGATACTGCCGTGACTCCTTCCACTGCGGTAACTAATTCGGCAGAACCATC
This sequence comes from Ceratorhiza oryzae-sativae, assembly GCA_030998015.1. Classification (NCBI taxonomy): domain Eukaryota; kingdom Fungi; phylum Basidiomycota; class Agaricomycetes; order Cantharellales; family Ceratobasidiaceae; genus Ceratorhiza; species Ceratorhiza oryzae-sativae. Next base: position 43,092 of record JARWMV010000234.1, on the reverse strand, counting down.
TCCAGCAGGGGATCCTTACCAGGCGACATACCCACCGTATAATCTGCCTGCTGGTTCCGAGGTATGGCATTCTGGCAACGAAGAGCACGATAGCTGGATTAGCTTGTCTGGAAGGGGTACTCCTGCCCAAATGTGATTGTTGATAGTTGTGCTTTTGCGTTTGATCAACGTTTGCTTTCGGATATGTCTGTACCGTTTTCCTCATTTCTCATGCCCAAGCCAACGAACAATAGCGATGATCTACGGTGATTGAATTGATGCGAATAGTATACTGGATATGCTGCGCTCCCAACTCAATATCATGCTCCTGCCCCTGAAATATCTTACGCATATGGGATGCCTGGAGTGATTCTGTAAGTAAGAGAGCGAGAGTGAGGCCGATGAAAGACTTGGTGTACCGTTTTGTAACTGGGGTCCGGAGAGAATCAGTAACATTAACTTTTGGATAGCCGTGTGAACACCCACCCTCTGGAATTCGTCATAGACCGTACTTCTAACATTTTCATGCGCATTCTTAACTACCCCCATCATCCAATCTGCGGCTTGTCGCTCGGTCAAGTGAGGGACAAATCGATCTTGAAGCCTCTTGATCGTTGGCTCTCCTTTAAAGCTAGGGAAGTCGGTACCTAGCATCAGTTGAACAGTATCGACAAGCTGAGTAACGTGAGGTCGAATAGCAAGGAAGGCTTTGACCGTCAATGGACGAATAAATTGAACCCTTGGGAGTTTCGTCCACCCATGAGCATCACCATTTCGTGATTGAGCTTGAACGAATTGGGCTCGAATTTCACGCCCTGCCAATTTGGTCTGAGTGAGACGATACAACTAGTGAGACAGTAAGACGCTTACTCCGGGACGTAGATATCCACAGAACCGAATCAAAATTAGCAATCAAGCAAATAAAGACCGCGAATCGTGCTTATCTATGTCGAACAGGAACCCAAAATCTGCACAAGAGATCAGCATTGTTTCAGGCGCATATAGCCAGAAGAACCTACCTATGTGCACGATGTGACCTTCCCCATCAATCATAATGTTTCCATTATGGCGATCTTTGATTTGAAGAATATAGCAAGCCACAGAATAGGCAGCCATAGATTGAATAAAGTTCAACCGAGCTTTTTGGAAAGCAATCGTATCCGGTGTTCCATACTTTGAAATGAAGAATGCCGACAAGTCGTTGATCTTGGCACGACCCATTTCATCTCGAGAGGTTGCATTTGGAACAACATCGATCACGCCGCACTACAAGATATGGTCAGTAGATTTGTTAGGAGGCTAAAGAAAGACTTACCCCAGGGGCTGTAGCTGTGACGCGATAAGGATATAGATATAGCATCAGACCAATGCTGGAGAATATATTCTTGAACATGGCAATAATTTGCAGAGCCAAGACGTCTTGCCGGCAATCATCGCCAACCTTGAATATAGCCTGTTGCCATGTATCATACTCCTTTTTGACCTCGATGTTTGCGCCAGCCCCTTCAAGCACCGAGTTGGGATCGGTCTCGATCTTGGTCTGGACTTTGCGCACTTTAAACGTAGCCATAAAGGGAGCCTGCCCAAAGGGTTAGTCCGGTCGCTATTCTAGTCGCGGGATGTGTGTGACCTTTGCGTGGCTTTGCAGAGGACGGCCAGATCGCTTGTCGATGTCAACCACAACACCATCGGGATTACTAGGAAGATAACACCCGACTTCAACTTTGATCTTCGCCATCTCTTCGTCGATCTTGGCCTGTTTCACTGGATGAGCTTATAGAACGTAAAGCAGCGACGGTTGGTCAAACCTTTTTTTCAGGTTTGGATTTCTTGATGTATGGCTTGAGTTTGCCCGATATCGACGTAACCTCGTGGAAGAAACCAAATTCTTTATTGTAAAAGTCTCGTGCCTCGCCGGTGAGTGAAGCTACGATCATTTCGGTCATGCGATCTAGCATTGGCTTCATAGGATCCTCCTAGAATTGGGTGCAATTGAGCAACTCGAATAAAGTGATAACATTCTACATACCACTTCCGCCGCATCATCTTTGTAGCAATTAGCCTTCATATTCCAGATGATTTGATGACAGAATAACTGGGAAATTTTGGCCGTTTCGAATATAAAGCGTTCAACATAGCCTATCACATCGTTTAGCAATTGGACACCCAAGTGGCAGAGTGCTTACCATAAGCATCACTTCGTAGTGCTTGACAACTTGCGGAACATAGAAGAACGTTACATCCACAGGATGCTCTGTCAGCACTCGGTGGGCATATTGCAAGATAACAGGGTCGCTGTCAAACTGGGCTCGAAAAGCTTAACCGCAATAATTGGTGGCACAGGATCCCAAACCAGTAACAACTGAGAATCTGGTCAGTATTACTACAAGCGTCGAGCATATATGCGTGCCTTGTGATCTCGCTTTTGGTTTCGAGAAAAGCGGTCGCCGATGAAGAACTTCACCGCCTCTGGGACATGGAGTGCGGCGCTTGGATCCACTCGTACAAGTCGGGTCAGCTCTCCTTCGACGATGGGACGTTTAAAGCGCTCGACCATGTGTACTGCAATGGCGGGATCAATGCTCCAAGCAGTGCGGACCATGTTGCGCCAGCCCTCCTGTAAATGAATAGTAAGCAATAAATAGTCAATATGGAATTTTCACAGACATCCGTCATACTGCGTTCACTATTGCTCAGGTAGTCCCCTCCCCGCTTGAGGTCATTCGTCGGGTTAGCCCACACCCGCAGTCGGTTGATCTCGTTTTCAATGAGCAGCTTTAAGAGACTATTCTGAGCACGGTGTTTGGAAAGGTATGCTAAATCATGATTTAGCAAATTACGAATCGTGTGGCTCGTTGCGCTTACGTGGGCTACGCGATGCCACTCGATCTGGCTGTAGGCTCGAGGTAACGTGGTCTGCACGAATGCTATCTTGCTGAATGACTTCGAGGAATTCGTTCAATAGCTTGACATCTGTGTTGACTTGGACGAGATTCGCGCCAAACGACCACCTGTTCAGGAAAGGTGATAACAGTTTATCCGCAATAATTTAGGAATTGCACTCACTGTGGCCGTACAGCAAACCAAGAAAGAGCGGCGCAATATAATGCTTCTCGAAGTTGAGCCTCAGGATATGTGTCCATCAAGCTGCTTCGCAGACCTCAAACCCAAATATTAACAGACTGAAACGAGGTTCTCGAGCTAGAGGGTGGGTGCTGTGACAGTATTAGTATTAGATAAATAGCCTCTACTACGAGCATGACGAACCTGAGCGTGACTCCCTTCCGAGTAGAACGGAGAACGAGACGAAGGAGCAGGTGCATCAAACCGGGGTTTCCATAACGCACAGCCTGGAATCTGCTCCGCAACATTTGTAGCAATATGGTGTGCGGAACCAAGAGTCGTCGAGCATCTGCGAGGGATTTGTCCATCTTAGCTTTGTCCGTAGGGTTATATTCCACGGGATGCTTAAAGGGATCTATGAAACTAATCTCGACATTAGAGCTACGATTGCCATTGCACGACACTAGACTCACTCCATTTGGCTGGAAATATCCCTTTTTTGAGCTTGATAGTGCTGGCCCATGCCGTGTTGAACTCAGCATCAAGGAAATTTCTATGTCCTTCCTTTCTCCAATCAACCAAGTCCATGCGTCAATACCAGTTGAAATCGTGGCTGGGGTGAAAACGGCGAATGGAACAGCAACCAAGTAGTGGAGGAGATCGAGGTCGGGCTGTTGCAATCCCTTATAAGTACAGACATTCCAGTCTTCGCGACAACAAACTTGCCTTGGGGAGCGCCATGAGAACAGCAGCACATCGGAACAGTAGGCGACGTAGATCTTGAACAGTCAATTTGCTAGTTCGTTCACGAATCTCCCCAATTGAGACAGCAAGTTTTGCTTTCAACGCCTTGATCTCGACAAACGGTGCCTTTGTTGGAGGTGGAAGTTGGATCTCTTCAACGCCTGTATAATGGTTAAGGACGTTGACAGTCAACGTGCGGTCTTGAACCAGGATAAGTGCCACTGACCGCCGCGATTTGCAAGTCGAACACCACCAGCTTCGCCCCCAAAGTAAGCTTTGGAAATAATCTGACTAGACAGGGCTCGAGCCCTGTCCGAGACATACAGCTGCGCATCCGGAACTGGCACTGTGGTATGCTCAGTTTACATCATCTCAAACATGCTCACTTGCATACCTTGTTTCCTCTCGGATGGCGATAGTCTTGGCAAATTGTAATGCAACCGATGCACCTAGTTCGGCCGAATCCATAGGGGAAACGATTTTAGCGTCCGCAAGATAATTCTTATCAAAATAGAGTCAATGTCCCCTCCAGATTAAAAACTGTAAGTTTACCTGAAGAGTCGCCTGAATCTCAATTGGCGCGCGAGCTGTGGCTGCCTCCAGCCACTTGTTGGCGTGTTTGTATAACTGTGACAAAATCTCGTTCCGTGACGCATAAGAGTCTGAAAGTTCAAGCTTGATATCCGCCCTCGAGGACTGGTATTCGTGCTGGGGGGTGAACTAGGTTGGTGGGGTTAGTATTGAAAATTATAATGACTGTAGAGCATACTTCATCCGTGAATTCGGCCTCACATGCGCGATGCATTAATGTCAAGACCTCTAGGATAGCGACTACGAACGGTGGGTCGCACAGAAGTGATGGGAATGCGTTGACCAATCGCTGCAGATATTTCATCGCAATATCGCGAATTTTGGCAATCCTATGCGTGGATGCAACGAGAAGCTTCCGCAATTCCTGAGGCAAAGACGGGCTGATCGAGTGTTGCACAATCCTCCAAGTGGTGTCTGAAACGAAATCGCGAATCACCTATGATGCGAAATTAGGCCATGTATGCGCAGTACAGGTCGACAGCGAACCTTCTCCGAGATCGCTTCCATACATGTCATGAGGGGCACGTTCTTGTTGATACCTTCGTTCAAGAAATACCAAACAAGTGACGATGGGAGGAACATCTTTGCGCGCATGGTTTCGAGATCGTGCATCGTCAACAAGAAAATGATCTGGGTGGGAGTTAAATAGCGAATCTCCGCGCCCCGTGTCGGGATAAACTGGCTTAGAATCGCACGGTGGCGAGCAATTCCCTGGCAGCATTGTGTTAGTCAAAAATACTTTGAAACTGACGGGACATACGTTTTGCATAAAATCGTTTCGGAAGACGGGGTTGTATTCAATCGCGTTGGTCAGATAGTCCGTGGCTTCTTCAAGAACAACAGAGGGTGTTTTGGCAGCAATTCTGGCCATTGCGGCATACTGCCACTCGTTGATGACATCGGCCTTGTCGTCAGAACTCAACCGGAAGAGACTGCAGATGAACCACATATTCCGGAACTGAGCAACCACTTCGCTGCTTGGATTGAGATGGGGATGGAAATCGGCATGTGAAACGAGTGCGTCAATCGGTAGGGTGAGCGCAACAAGTTCGGCGAGAGACTCTGGTGCCTAAGAGCGATGATATTAGTGAATTTAGTGGATTTTTAGGGGGATTTGGTAACGTACGACGCTCGCATTCTTGTTCTTTCCGGCCTGCGTTTGAATTGCCGTACCCTTGTCGACAAACATTGATAACAGCTCCATCAAATAGGTTTCGTACAACTCTGGTCTTGTCTTGAGTTCATGAGCCAGTCGTGTTTGAGCTGCCAAGACCTAAACAGCTGCTCTGTACGAATGTTCATGCCATCTCTCAAAGTACATTACCTGATTACTTGACGACCTCAACTCCGAGTTGGATTCCTGTTCCTCGACAGTCCCATTGATTTGCGAAAAAACGTGTATGATATCGGAGAACACGTTCTTGGGTGCCGCAAGAGCCAAGTCCACCAAGTTAAACGCAATCGCCCCTTGTACGGTAGGATAGGCACCCCGCAGCCGCTGCAACAAAAGCGAAATGCACAGCTTGGTGACCTGTGGGACGATTAAACTTGAATACTTTCCTAGTCTGAGAATATAGGAAGGAGCGTACATCTTCACGCTTAAACGCCAAAGCCAAACGAGTAACAACCGAGATGGTGCTGATACCAATAAACCGCTTCTCGCTCTCAGTCTTCCCCCGCAAGCCAGATTCAGTAGAAATCATAGTCGATGACTCGGTATTATGAATGTAGGGCGAGAAACCAGTGTCAGAGTCCTGGTTCGTAGCAGTAATGTAGTTGAGGAGCGAATAGATAAAGGAAAGCGCAAAGTCGTCGCCGGGAGCTAGCTAGAATACCACAGTCAACGGCTATAACTATAGTCCAAACTGCACAACCTACCTCGATACACATTGCCAGACAGCTTGCTGCTGCAGCCAAGATCGTTGGGGCGCTCGGATCGGTGACAAAATGGAATTCGAACAACGGGAGAGGGGCAGTAATAAACTTGCGCAGATGATGGGCCATCGGGCTCGCAAGCTCGGGGAAGCTGAAACAAAAACAATAAGCATCGGCCGTATAGTTTAAGCAAACATCCATACTTGTGCACAAGAACCGTAAGCGAGGTCAATGCAGCTTCCTGCAAGAGATTATCATATGCAGGGGACACGTCGCTGAGCAAAAGTTTGAGTTGGTTGAGCAACGCCACATCCAAGTCATCGAGTATAACGCAGCAAAGCGTAGCCAATTTCTAATCAGACACGACGCCTGTGAGTCGGTGAAAACGCGTCGAAAAGGTCACCCACCAGACTCTCGGCCATCGTCTCCCAACTGTACGTATCATCATCAGGATCGTCCTCCATATCGCCAACTTGGATCAGCAAATCGTTGAAACATTTCATAGCCGAGACCACAGTTCGCTCCAAATGCTCCTTTGCTCCCGGCTGTGAGATATCCATCTCGGCGCCCTTTTGCTTCATCAACGTAGCCCAAGCGATATTCGACGCTTCGGCATCATCCGTCAGCGCGACCGACGCAATCCGCTTCTTCCTCGTCTGCGAATCCTCTCCATCCAAGCACGTCGGAGGCGCCAACCCCTGGGCAAGCGCAGTCCACTGGATCTCCACGATACTGCAAACCGCAAAATACCCAGACAGAGGGCGCTCGTTTGCCTTGTATCGCGCCAAGAACGTCTGGACATAGAGAGACAGCGCCGGATCCTCCTCGGCGCACTTTAAGAACTCTTCCACGATCGAATTCAGACGCTCGACGAGCTTGGTGGTGAACAACCCCGCGAGCGCTTGAGAGCACGCGAGCCATTCCGAGAGCTGCCACGGGAATGGGGTCGCAGTCACGGCGCGATACAAGCCGTGGAACGCGGGCGAAACGTGTATGATGACCTCGGCAGCTAAATCATGTCTTAGCGTACGGTGGCGAACCCTTGTCGGATCGAACATACCCGGCTCCGCGCCCATCATCTTGACTGATTCCTCGGCAAACGTGACAATCGCCGCGAGCGCACGTTCGCGGTAATCGGGATGCAGCGATGCGAGCCGCAGAAGCGCACAGACTGTGACGAACACGAGCTCGTCAGGCAACGACCAGTCTACATGTTGAGTTTTTTTGTTCAGCTTTGACGGTAGCTTGTTCTAACGTTTGTGTGCTCACCGCTCCAGGCCAAACTCCGCTCATAATCAATATGCGGGACATCCCGAAGTATCCCAATGAGCACCGTCACCGTACTATCAACATGCGGCTCTGGAGCGCTCAGCGCAAACTGTCCAAACGCAATGTTACAGTTGATCCTAGAAGCCGGCTGCCGGAAAACAGGGTGAGCACATTCACCCATACGAGCCACACTACGACGTCATGGCGCACCATGAAGACCTTGGGCATGGCCTCGATGCCATTCGCCTGCGCGTCAGATACATCACGTGTAACCACTCCCGAAGTGATTATCTCGATCGCCTCGTTGACTTCTTCCTTTGGGTCACCGGCTTCGATGCTGTCGCTGATGTTCTGGGCAAGCTCTGTGAGAATAAGCTGGTGGAGATTAAAATCTAGTCTGTTGCGACACGTCAATATAGGCCCATAAGTCTCCCTGCACAACGACTGACGTATCCATATCCAAAAATCATGCAAGAAAAGTACTCTAGTTGACGAATGTGGTTGATGTCAAGTTTGGCATTATGAAGGTATTTGAAATATCAAGGGCGGGATTTATTTGGATCACGTGAACGTGAATCTCGATCAGACGCGACTCTTTTTTCAACCTTATCCCAAAAAGTAATGTATGAACGGTGTTCAACCGATCCTTTCTAGCCAGGGCTACCTATGGTACATCGGGGGATTTGCAACAAGCGAACGGGATGAAAGAGAAAGTGTGCGCAAGATTGCATGTAAAAAACGAGCGGAGAAAGCTATATGGTAGGACCAGATAAATGGATGATTCAAATACACGAAGTTTGGCGAAAGCGAAACCAGGACAGACAAGAAGCACAGGGGGGGGAGCTGGTAGTCAAAGCACGAAGATAGCAGGGTGAGAGTATTGCATGGTGTTCAAGACAAGATGGGTGAGCGGACAGGCAAATGGCCACCGGCTTGCGGAGACATAATAAACAAAAACAATTAGTAGAAATGACTACTATGCTGATGAAGGAACAGGACGCCCTTGTATCGACGCAGGAAACTCGGCGAGCCCATCCGCATGTTCACAGTATTGCGGAAGCCAGCTTCCCAGTAAGTCTTCACGGCGTTCTCCGTTGTCGTGGAACAGCTGGGAATACGCGGGAAGGTACGGCGTCATGGAAGTTGCCGACTGGGAGCTCGCAGGAGATGACGAGCCTGACGAAGTTCCAAACGGCCAGAGCGAGGTATCAGTAAACGACAGGGGCGCGGTTGCGAATGCCATTTGTCGAATAGGCGTCCGATCCGGGGCACCCTCTGGCGGGATGTACATGAGAGTAAGTCCAACCCGAAGCTCGTGCCTACACGCATGTATGGCGTGAACACTGTCGGAACCAGCTGGCGAGCTCCTTTTGGCTTGGGATGGGATTTCCGGGTGGTAGGATCGATTGACACGGTAGTATCCATCTTTGCCCAATCATCATTCAACTCGAGGCCGCCCGAAGATGGCTTGAAACGAACTCGGTCTCCAGCACAAGGTGTGTGAGGCGTGTCCAACCAACAGCAGTGTCGTTCCGTACCACAAGTCCAAGCGCATAGAGCGAGTGCCATGGGTGGGGATCGCGAAGTGGTTGGGAAGGAGGCTGCTCGTACTCGGGGGGGACTGGAAAAGCATTGACGTATTGAAGCATGGGCCTCGAGCTGAGAAAAGCTTAAAAGTTAATTACGATGGAAAAAGCGGAGAGGGGTGCAAACAAACCTAAACTTCTCAGTTTGGTTGAGCTGGATCTCAAAATCATCCATCCTCAGAGTTCCGAGATTAGATGATCCAGGGATGGTAGATCGAACTCGGAGCGACACAGGAACGCGTTTTTCCTCGCAACCAATGTGCTGGGGAACAGTAACCACGATGTCCAGGCTTCGAAGCAAATCGACAGGAATATCCGGGTTAACTTGGTGGATAGTTGTCGTCGCGGGATGGTCGATCAGAGGGAACAAAGGGGCATTTTGCTCAGATGAAAGCTCGCGAAGGATTAAAAGGCGGCGATCGGTGGCGGGTCAGTTCGATGGGAACGCGAGCAGCTTCAACAGGCGGTTGCTTTGCGCGAACAAGGTTGCAGAGGGAAGACAAAGACCAAGACGAGTATTTTTCACTATCCGCAAAGCTCGCAGTGGCGTAGAGCGCATAGCTAGTTCCACCACCGTCCTCGCCGCACTCGGTCGTAGGCGGTAACCAGCCAGGAAGCTGGATGTCAAACACAACCTCCCACTGGTGAAACACGGTGCTGGACGACGAGCCAGCTTGCTGATGCGGATCGGCCTCTGTGGTCAAAACAATCCGACGGCCCTCTGGCACGAGCTGCTTCGCGATACGGCATATCCGAAAACCGTCGTAGCCAACCTGGGATGAAACTGAAAAACGGACGAAATCAATGGGGTGTCGTCGGAAGCGTGCAGGGATACATACCCATCTCAGCCTTGCCTTCGAAAACCAGCTCCAACGAGGAGAGATGAACGGTCTCTGGTTTTTCATAAGCATTGCCCGGGGTCGGGACAGGCGCCTCGAGCGAGAGGGTGAGATGGCCCGAGAGCGAGTAATGTGTGCTGGACGACGCGTGGTTAGCGTTGTGGCGACGGGCAGCGGAGACGGCAACTCACGACGCGTCGGGGGTGCCGAACATGTTGACCCATGGCGCCGACGGGACGATGTCGAGCGAGAGGGGCATGGGGATCGGGCGAGAGGGCGGGATTAACGAACGGCTGGTGATGGGCAGGCGAAGTGCCCGGCTTAAGAGACGGCGGCGCAGACACGAGCCGAAACGGCGCTAGCGGCCTGGCTCGACACGCCCCTACACGCCCCCATCCGCCCAGGACCCTGGATCCACACGCCCAAACACCCGAACCCGGCCGACGCTGCCAACCCCGTCGCCAGCGGTCTGGCTGCCCTGGGCGTTGCCTCGCGCGACTTTGCCCTATTCGCCCACCTTCTGCGACCGAAACCGGGGACAATGGGGGCCCTACAATACCAGTGCACCAAACACGCAAATAAAGGCACACGAGCCCAAGTACAAGTTAATCAAATCGTGCAAAGGCTCTTGACCACGATTGGCATTCAACAGACTCCGTCATTAGCCAATGTCAATTCTGGGCTCCGCGAATTCAAACCCGCTATTCTAGCAGAGGAAGTTTGCGCGGCTGTGACAGGAACGAGGCGCAGTGTAAACCAACCACAGACTTCTTGGGTTGCCAGCTGCTTATTGAGACACTTGTCTCGATGGCACCGGTAACGCTATGAGAAATCACATTTCCAACGATTGGTCTGCTTCAATGCTATGTAGCCGGGTGTAGAATTTTGCACATCCATTGCCTATACATGTCTCGGGAATGCGTTTATTCAACCATCGGCAAACTAGTCCAACGAAGTATTGAAGGCAGGTAATCAAACAATCAGTGTAAACCCCATTCTTGTGCGCATCGATGTGACCCAACCATCATTCATTCGAATCACGCGTAGCCATTCCGTCCCACCTTCCCTTCCTTGCCGCTGATCCCCTTTGGAATAGTATCTTTGCGGCTATTTTGTAAAATACATTTAATTCCACGACGAAACAGCGCCGATCAGAGTTGCGTTCTTCTTGCTTTCGGGGTCTCCTCGGAGCGAATTGTCGCACCCTCAAACGACTTATCGATATCACTTGCCTCCGACCTCCTGGTCCCTGACAACTGCGGTACGGCCGTCGGGCGCAGCTTCTATTTCTCGATGTATGCGTCATACTCTCACACCTGTCAATGACAGTCTAATGCCCAATCGACAGATAGTGAATAGCCTTTGGAGCGCCGGCTTGTGGGGTGGAGCATGATATAGAAATACACCCCATTGTCGCTTTATTTTTGACTCGCTAATGGATGATTCCTTGGACTCCCAGCCGCCCATCCAGGTTGGTATTTCGCGCAATTCACAGTGCCACTCTACCTCTGAATGTCATATTTGTCGTCGCTGCCGTTGGGCGACCACCAGCATCGCCCGTTGGCGAGCGGTGTGGCAGAACATGCGAGAATGCATTGAACCAAAAATAGTATCACAGATGAGCAACCCCCAGAGTTGAGGTTCACAAGAAGAGACAAAACCGGTCATGGCCTGGACGGGCGGCACGGAATCTCACCACCGATCACACCACAGTCCATGCCACGGCCCCGGAGAGAACCCTCAAAGCCTCGCTTACAACCAACGCATGGCACAGCGGCATTCGGTGTTCTGCAAATTTCTTCTATCTCCGTGAACCCGAGTGACTCCAAACTATGCCGCTGTATCAGTGGTGTGACCTGGCCCGGGTTTTGGCGGCAGAGCAGGAAACTCACTTGACGCAGAGAACACTGGAGCTGCGAGCTGGATGTTGGTGTATCCTTGTACGACTGGCAAGTAACGTGGGATTGTATGTCTCTCAATTGATTATTTTTCCCATTTTTTGTGCTCGAGTGCTTGACGAACGTCGTCATGATTAGGTCATCCCAGCGGGCTGGGTGCCACAGACGCTGGCAGTTCATCAATCCTATGTATCTTAGAAACTTCCTTTCACATCATCAAGTGGAGAAGTATGTATGCGCATTCATATGAACCAAGATTACATGAATTTATAACTTATATTGAAAGGAGACACAGCCGAGTTGGCTGCCCACGAGCTGCGAGAATATTCACAATCAAAGTTTCGGACAACTGGATGAGGAACACCCCGAGATCATCATCAGCACCGAACCATAGCCTGGAGGGTTATCAGGGTCCTCCCCCAGATGAGCAATGACGGGCCGAACGAGTCTGGGCTTGACATCCACTGCTGGGCCGACCGTGTCCGTATCGTATTTCAATATACGAGAGCCACAAGTAACTTTGAACAAGTCATAAAACACCACGACCATGGCCGCTCAACGCCCTATCAAGTCAAACGACCGAGCTCACGTCCACCCCTCGATGCGTTCTGCGCTCAAGGCCTATCTCGACATGGCCGACGTGCAACACCATGGCTCACCGCCTCCCCCTCCATCCCAGCCTGCCCCTCAAACCACCCCGGACATGCTCTCCGGCCTACTGCTCGAGGATGCCGTCCTGCACAACGCCACCAAGAAGATCCATAATCCGATAGACAAGATGTTCTTCTTGGGCATCCTTGCCGGAATTTGGATGGGGTTGGCTGGACTGGCTGGATTGAGTGCTGCGGGGGGTATACCAGAGGACGTGCGGGATCGGTGGGTCGTGCTCCCGAAACTGTTGCTGGGCACATTTTCTGCATTCGGTTCGTAAATATCAAGGCAATCGTGTGGGTCTACCTCATTGACATGTTGCCCGTTCTAGCCATTCACTTCATCATCATGTTTGGGGGGGAGCTGTTTACTGGAAACACGATGATACTCACGATCGGTATGTCTGCCCTTGGCCTCGAGCTTTCACACTGAGGCACTCAGACGTATCTTAGGTGTCTACAATAGGGTGGTGCCGATAAGGCTGCTTGCAATCAATTGGCTTGTAGTCTATCTTGGCAACTGGGCAGGCTCCTTGATAACGAGCTACTTTTTCGGTTACCTTACCGAATTGTTTACCGCCGAAACCTATCGCAGCTATCTATTCTCAATCGCCAAGAGCAAATTCGAGGATTACAGTATGTGCTTATCAAAGACCCGTATATGCGGTTGGCTCACAGTCTATTCTGTAATTATAGGCTGGGCTGTTCTTTTCCTCAGAGCCATTCCGGCAAACATCATGATCTGTATGGCTGTTATGGCGGGCTTGGCGTCTCGCGACTCGGCTGGAAAAATCATGGCCCTCTGGTTCCCTATTGCCATGTTTGTCCTCTGTGGATTTGAGCATTGCGTCGCCAACAGTATGTGCATAGTTGCCCGCAAGGCCAAGATTGGATTACTGACAAAGTTTGGTTTAGTGTTTTTTGGTTCCTTGGCCCTTATGTATGGAGCCCCCTCTTCAATAGGTCGCATATGGTTCAACCAGTCCGCTACTATCCCCGGAAACTTGATCGGCGGTGCTATCGTCATCGGCCTGTCCGAACACCTCATGAACCACTGGCACTCACCCTTTTTCCGCGGCTACGGCGTCGGTACACTTGCTGCGCACGATGTCGAAAGTACACGCCGCGCCCGTGATTTTAGGGAAGTGCATCCCGCAGACCTGGTTGCACGTGTACGTGCGATCATACATGCCGAACACCACCATTCTAAGAATGTCAATGATGAGGTGAAGCATAGTGACGACTCTAACGATAGGATCGAGGAAGGCGTGGCTCGGCCTGACTCATCCTGCACTTATAACGGAGGCACCCCGTTGAGTTTGGTTGAAGGCCACGAAGAGGCTTTAGAGCGCCGAAAGGCTATGCGTGCACAACTCGGGATGAAAGGGTTTGCAGCATGGTTCGGACATGGCTCCAAGTCTGAAAAAGAGACTGACCTCTCTGACAACGTTTAAAACAGCCTGGTCGAGACTTTCTCCTATTGGCTAAAGATTTCATCTCTAGATTTATTTTGGGGCTCGTTTGTTTTGTGCTACAGTAGATCTCTGCCGACTTGCTCACCACTTTGTTAAACCGCTTTGTTAACCGAATCAATGTAGAATTGGCTCTAGGACTATATAGAATAATGATACAGGACATTGGGTCTCGCCTATCATAGACCACTCTCCCCACCCCCCTCTTCGTGTGTCTGTCTGAGGATCGTGCGATGCGGGCGCTGGGCAGCCACCGGTCACTCATGGGGGGCATGGGGGGGGGGGGGAGCTAGCGGGCAGGTTGGCTGGAAGTCTGGATTTAAAGAAGAGAACTGCATATAATGAATGCTGGTAAATGTAGCGTACAGTGATCAACCTGATAACACAAACAATCCACGAGTGAGCCAAAGATTAAACATAAGTCATAGTAAACTTGTCAAGGTAGACGCGAAATATTATCATAAAACATACAGAAACAAAAATAAAATAGAATAGATCAGTGGGCACGGGATTGAGCTACCTCTTCTTCGGCCTCGGAGCGCGGAAACCTAGGTTCGTCATTCAGCATGCACATACGTCGGGCCAACCCAAAGGAGGTCACATACCAGCATCTTCCATCCCCAAACGCCTATTGTTGTAGTCACGTTGCTCTTTTCTCTTAAGTTCCTCGCTCCGGTCCCTGAATCGATTCTGTAGCTCAAGTCCCTCATCGATCTGGGCGAGCTCGTATGTCAGATACGTCGCTGTCATGGGTTCGTTCGGGATGACCGGTCGGGGAGACTTGTACTTCATGATCGACTTGATACTCTTCCAGACCTCCTCAAACTTTTGGAAATTAACAAGTGCTTCGCCGTCGACGATGATGGTGGTATCCATCTCCCTGTAGGAGCGTCGGAGTTCCCGGAGGTGTATATTCAAGATCGGCACCGCAGGGGCTTGCGGGTCGCTGTCCAAGGCGCTCTTGTAATTATCGACATCGGATACGATTTGGCTAATATGCTTGAGCGCATCCTTTGTACGCCTATCCACAAGTCGCCAGGTATAGGTGAGTCCGCTGATAAAGTCGGTCGACAGACCTGCCATTATGGCATGCGCTGTGGAGAAAGACCGAATTCTGATACAGTCCTATGCCGGGCCGTGAATATTTGGATGTGGAGTGCACACATGACCACATACCTCGGCTACTCTCCTGAAGAACTCGACCATCCGGGCCCTTTGTTCAATATCGTTCGAGTCCATGAAAAGTATCATGGATTGGCACCAGTCGGCAATCTGTTTTTTGCATGAGTATTTTCTTCATTTATTTCAGTGCGGTTCAGTACCTTGTAGTTATTCTTCATGAATCGAGGCAGGTTTTGGAGCTGCTCATCCACAACGTTCTTGACCCATGCGGCGCAGTCAGACGGCAAGATTTTCTGGAAAAGCTCGCTCTCCATCCTCATTAGCTGCTTGGCAACGACACCCGCATCGAGATCCGACAACTTGATTCGTTTGCCAGAGTTTGTGGGGGGTAGAGGAATTGGGCGCCTTAACCTCTGAAACTGATAATTGCATAAGTACCAATAGTGTAGTTACGGCAGATTGTCAAAGAAAGAAAGCTCACATGATTGGTAATGGTATCTTGCAAATCGCTTCGCTCAGTATCAGACTGGCCTTCAGGTGGAATGCTGTTCACAAATGCTTCCATTTCTTGGAGGAACCCCACATCCTTGGGCTCAATTTCCTGGATTTCGAGCCATTTGGTCAGAACAGTTATCATGCTGGATTCACAACCTTTCTTAGTTCGATGCAGTGCGCATAATAAGCCCTACTCACCTTTTGCAAAGCTTTGCCCGATCTCTCTCTAGCATGAACGAATAGGCCCGAGCTTTGTACCGCTCTATTAGCAAAGGAAGCAAGTCGTCGCCCTTTGCAAATCCGCGATAGACTGTCAAAAAACACTCGCGGAACTCTTCATCCATCCTGGTGGCTAAGATTAAAACCCAAAGTCAGTACCGAGACTGCACAAATTGAACCGTTTACTAACAAGTTGAGTTAATGAGCAAACGATCAACGAGCCCCTCCAGATTTCCAGACAACACTCGTCCATCTGGGTCATAGTTGATTTTCTCGTGTCCATCCGGGTGAGGCCCTGCAATATCTGATGTACGGCTAATGAGCGAGCCGGCACGATCCCGGTGGGCCTGCGCCCATGTTTGAATAGTCGGAGACCTCCCAGAATTTAGGCTTGCGCCTCCCATCCCTGGGTCCGTATCGGACATCGTCGCTTGTGAGAGGGTAGCCAAGGGCTCCGGGCGGCGTCCTGGTATGGGAATGGCCCGCGCTGCCAGTGAATTGTTGCGTGGGGTGGTATCAGCAGTCGGACTATTGGGGTTGCTCGGAAGGTCGGAAGTATATGGTCCAGGAGACTCGTGTATTCCGGGAGTCAATTGTAAAGGGAGACTGCTAGGTGACAAACTGTGGGTAGACGATGAAGGTGGTGTAGCCCACGCCTGTTGAGAGTGCTCAACTAAAGTAGAAGTTATATGTGACCATGCAAACCCACCGATGCTCCTTGGAAGAGGGTTGACGAGGCCGGAGGAGAAGACGAATGGTAGATATTCCTCACATTGTTGTTCTCTGAAACGTGCCAAATATTCATCAGACTGGATATTCTGACATCCATAATACTTGCCTCCAATGACCCCGTAACGCCTCAGATGCTCGACGTGCAATTTGCGCACGTCGCCCGCCAACGTACGCATCTCTGGCCTAGCTGAAGGATCCCAAGCCCAACACCTATACATGAGCCTCCACACGTTATCCGTAAGTCCACGCTGAAGGCTTTCCTCCGTCCGCTCCGGCCGTTCTGGCAGAGTTCGACTGAGAAGCTTGGCGACGACTTGCCCGTCAATCTTGCATTGCCGGTACGGCGGGTAGCCAGTGATCACCTCTGCATCGCATGTCAGACGGATGTACAACGAAATCCGATGGCACGAACCAAGAGAGAGCATTCCGAAAGCCCAAACATCTGAGCCACAGTTCTTGGTCAGCGAATGAGCTGTGAGCCTGAATAGCCTACTGACCGCTGGCGGTAGAAATCGAATACTCAGCACCGGCACCGCTTTCAAATAGCTCGGCTACAAAAAGGGCAACTCAGCTTTGCCAAACCTTCAACGATCCATTGAGTAACTTACGGGCCATCCACCTGCAAGAACCGGCATTGGTGAGACTCGTCGAAGCGACTTCTGCGCCTTCCTCTTCTGCCAGGATCTTACTCAGTCCGAAATCAGCGATCAGCGCTTCCCCGGTTGCCGATACTAGCACGTTCGCCTGCAAGCGTATATGAATTAGTTTCTTCCTTGACCACGCCAAACCCCGACTCCAACTCACCGCACGTAGATCTCCGTGAACTATTGTAGGCTTGAACGTATGCAAGTACATAAGCCCAAGGGCAACTTCGCTCAGGCGTCTGACATGACGATCGGTTAATATATTCGAAAAGCGTTGCATAACATAGCCGGACATACGCCATACGATCGCACTCGAGGTTTTTCCGGAGATAGACGAGGAGATTCCCGTTGTCTGCCCAGGGGGCAACGGCAAAGAGCCTCGGGCCGATGTAGCACACGCCATAGAAGCGCAGGACATGGATATGCTGGAGCCGACGCCAGATATCGATCTCCCGTCGGAATCGCTGCGTGGGGACCTATCAGTTGAGCCCACTCGCGAATGGATGTGTTGGAGCAAACCTTGACGGCAGATTCGCTCTCAACGTGGCGAATGGCCTTTAGCATGACCTTTTGGTCCCCGACCCACTGGCCTTCATAAATGTCAGCCGTCCCACCTTCGGCCGAGGGATGTTCGCTCAGTCTGGTAACCTGCCCCGTCACTGTTGGTTTTCAGTATGTACAAATTCAAGTGAATCACGAAAGAATTACGATTTGTAAGAGGGGGGAGGATTCCAGTCTTGTTGTGAAGCGTGTTCAATCCTCCCCGAAGCGCCGTGTACTCCTCGCTGCCAGGCTGCTCGTCTTTGAGCTCCTATAATTGAACTCAGTCAAATATGAAGTAGTGGCTGGTATGGAAGATCGTACCACTTGAATTGTCTCCATCAGCGCTGGGACATCATCCCGCATTCCAACAGCGGCCTGAAGATCTTCCACATTGCGAACGAGCGCCCGGAGCCTGACGGCCTCAATTCAGCCAACGAACGACGTGTTGCGATTGGAAGCTCGACGTACATTTCTTTGACCTCCTCGTGATCGTGTTGGCGATACAAATCCATTCTTCGTTGCTCCCGATTGAGCTCAATCGAGGATACAATCTGAAAGTATAAGCTTCAGTAATGAAAACATACAGTATAGTTTGACATGCCTGGAACTTAATTACATGGGTATCCAGCGTGTGGTTGAAGAGGTCCAGCTCAGAGGCAATCTGGTCTTGTCGCATAAAAGATTTGATTCGGCTGGATATCAAGAATATCAATAAACTCCCCTTTTTTACAAGCACAATCTACATACTTGAGATTGGCCCACTCGATGACACGTTTCCGAACTTTGAGCAGGACTCTAATCAAACGGAACCGGATCAGTAGCGAGGCCGAACCATTGAAGATGAACAAAAACAGACTCTTCCAGTTCATCGACAGCTTCCCTCAACTTGGAATCTTCCATTGACGGCTGCTGCTCTCGTAACATGTTGACGAGTTCGGCGCAGCGCCTGGCGAGTTGCAAGCACTGTTGCTGTTGATCATGTCGTAATCTCATGAGCCAAGTTCTGATCTAACACGCCACGAGCTACGTACGCGATGTATCGTCACATCCTGTGATCTTCGGTTGATGTCTTGGACTACATTATATATTCAGCATCCAAGGATAACTGGTGTGACACCCCTCATCTATCTCACCCGCAGTAAAGGCCAGTTCTAACAAGCCATTGGGGGCGCCGACGAGATCCATTCCAGCCAACACGGGAAGCGAGGGCCCAGGTGGTTGTTGGGAAAGAGTTATTGGTACGCGTTGTCTGCCACTTTATGTAGCTCAGACGGCGCTCGGGGATGAGTGTGCTGCCGTCCCTTGACAATCACTGCCTGCCGTGCCGCTGTCGCTACAAAGGAATATCCCAAAATAGGCAATAACTAGGCTGCAGTACCGATTAAAAGATTCAAGTCCTCTGAGGGGTTCAGTGGAACGCACGGCAGAGAGCCACCGGCCCAGCTCGAGTTAACGGCCGATCCCATCACCAGATCAGGCACCCCACGTGCCCCATTTCATCATGTAATTGCGCCCTGATTCGTGAAGGCTGTGTTGCCGATAACGGATTTTAGCCAGCTCGGGAACTCACAAGACCGAAAGCCTATAACAAGGTCGCATATAATTAGCCCCGAGGCGCCCAGTACTTTATGTATAGGACAACTGTGCAACTTCAGCCTGTATATCACCGTTGTCTAACGGCGATAGCCTATGGGTGCGGCCGCCGAGATATTTGTTCCTTCCAGTACAAAAGTTCTGATGCGCTAGTCAGATGGGGACTGCGCGCTGTGCGCCGAGCGATAAGGGCACCTTAGGGCTGCCCAAGGACTAGCCACTTCACCTTTCCGGCCAGCCTCGGTACCTCGAGCTCCTGTAACAAGGCGACTCCAAGCGGCCCGCCCCTGACCATGGGCTCATTTTGTTCGGGACCCTGAAGACAACGCGTTAAAGCTGTGTATGATGTGTGGATTGTCGCTCGTTCTCAACGGGCAGGTGATCGGCCTCGAGGTCCTCCTCGCTCGCAAGTTTATTCTGTTTGATACGTGGCAAACCGAGATGGGAAAAAGGTACATTTGGAATGGTGCGAGCTTGGCTCTTTGATTGCCTTTCGGCGTCAGTTTTCTGACAATGTCTACGCTGGAACTCGAGATGTCTTGCCTGCAGAGCATTATTCTATTCCGACTTTGTCGTGCTACATTCCCTTGCTGTTACCTTCGGGAAGGCTGCAAATACGGCTCTGCTATCGATGTGACTTGCTCGAATGCTATCCTCTTTGCGCCGTTGCAACTCTGCGTAGCACTATCTTGTCATAATCACTTGCCCAGCAGTATTAGAAAGCTTGAAATGGAATCGCTGTTCGTATTTGAGCACTCGAAAACCTGAATAGATCGCCCTATTTGGCTACCAGTCAAAGCTTTTTTACTGTTCACATGTCCATCCGGATTTGATAAAAGAGCAGAATAAAAATAAGAGAATGGCGGAGAACGGAGCACAGAATAGGAATACCGATTGGATATTGGGCTCTTCATCTTGTATATTTTGCTGTATCATATTTACTCACAAGCCGATTACGTCGAGTGGTATCCGCTTCATGTCGCGCTTGGACACCTTCATTATGATCTATAATCCACGTTCTTTTTGTGGCGGATCATGAAACAATGAGATTATAGGGAGGTCAGTGAAGGCAATGTCACAGCTGTTTCAACGCGATATATGCGCATTTGTGACGGCCTAAATGCCCCGACGACTAGAATCCAGCATTTTCAAATTCCCCTCTCATCTCGAGACTGTTTCCTCGATCACCCTCAAGGCGTATCTCGGGCTCACAAAGTCAATCTACAACGGGTATATACATCTGGTCACGGCCCGTGAAGAATGCTTCCTAATGAGATTAATGAATGTGTAAGAAAAAAAGACACGACACAAGCGATGAAACGGCGTGCTAGTTTATAGGGGCAATCACCTTGCGATTGTTGCCTTGGGCACAGACACGATCTAGACCATATCCTGGAGATCAACGTTAACACACGCTGCGTCAATCGAATCACCAGAAACCGTAGGTGTATGCAGCGCGTTTAAGGTTCGGATCCGAATGCGTGCGCCACACTGCCGTCCGTAAATCCGTACTAAGGCATGCGCTTATCGTACACGGTCGTTCTTTGCACACACGCCCCTGCGTCTGCTGACCTCCTTCCCCGCACCAGGCGAGCGAGCTGGCAGTTGTCGACTGGGTGCCCGCAGCGAAAACAGCTCGCCGAGACGAGACAGTGGGTTCGTACGAACTAACCCGAGCGGGAAAGGCCGTCGAAAGGAGCGAATGAAAACGGTGGCTGTATCCAAGTTTACGGTGGGGTGCAGAACGGGTGTTGGGCGGGGGTTGGGTGCGTGGCGAGTGCGTGATGGGTCGGCGGGCGTAGCGAGGGTTGAGGATGTGAACATGTGGACGGGGGATGCTTGGGTCAGGAACACAGCATTGTGGGGTGTGTGTGTGCAGTCAGAAGAGTTTACTCCACCTGGGGAGGTATATGCGTCCCTGAAGCAAGGAGCTGGGGCGGGCTGATAGGGTAGCTGACCAGGTCGATCATCGTGCAGAGGTGTGATGATAGCAGCTCCTGGTGGGAAAGATCGTGGGGTACGAATGTAAGGAATAGTGAGTGATGTGTCCAGCCGAAACGGGCGAGCCAGATTTGCACGTGTTGAACGTACGATCCGTATCCGCTGGATCTGAGTGGCCGACGTCTGCCAGACATGCGGAAGAGCCGCCGTGCGAATCGAATGGGACCAGCAGCCGCGGTCAGAGCCGAAAGCGCCGAGGAAACCGTATGCGTGACGTCAGGGCGAATGAGCCTGATGCGGTTAGGGTTGGGACATCTTTGATGCGGAGAGATAAGTGTTGTGGACGGCTGAACAGGCGTCGGGCGCGGGCGCTGTGCGGTGGCGACGGGGCGGGTGGCGACGGCGGGGCGGGTGGGGCCGATGGGAGACGAGGTCCGGCCGCGATCCAGCAGGCGAGCCAGGGCTCTCGAGGGTCGCTGGATGCCTGTGCAGGCGCGTCGAGGGCGGCCATGGGTCCGCTCCAGGGTCCGCATCAGGGGTCCGCGGGGGCCCGGCCCATGCTCGTGACCACTCTGGACCCCCGAAGACTCGACTCCAAGCCCACTCGACGCCTACCTCTTCCATTCTCCCACCACCTCCTGCACGCCATCGCATACGCCCACCCCTCATCGCCGCACGCCGCAACACCACCGCTGCACATCGCACTGCCCTCGACGCGCCTTCCGTTCCACTCGGCATTCATCCACGCCCAGCTCGCACCGAGCAATCCACCAGCCATGGCTCAGCACGGTCCCATCAACAACGGTGTTCGGCTCTCCTGTAAGTCTCACCGAATCTTGCACGCGTCTTGCCCGCCGCGGACCATCTCCGTCGTCGTCTCGCTTCGATCGGTGCACACCCAGAAGCTCATGGCTCCGGTTCTGGGCGCACGTTGCTCCGCACGCATCTCGTACCTGCCCTAACCACATCCCCACCCGCGCATGAATGCACCAATTCTGACATCCATGCCCCGCTTTCCAGCATTCGACAATGATCCTCAGCGGGTCGTGTCCGTAATCGCGTCCGACGGGGCCACCGGAGAGCAGGCCGAGATCAAATACACCAACTGCAAGGTCATCGGGAATGGCTCGTTTGGTGTTCGTCTTCCAGGCCCGGCAGCTCGGTGTGCCCAAGAATCTAGAGGACATTGCGATCAAGAAGGTTTTGCAAGACAAGCGCTTCAAGGTACGTGTCTGCTGGTCTCGTGTGAGGAGCACTGCCCCTGACACCTCTGCGCGTCACAGAATCGTGAGCTTCAGATCATGAGACTGGTCAAGCACCCGAATGTGGTCGACCTGCGCGCGTTTTCTATTCAATGGCGAGAAGGTGGGTTGGTCGCGTCGGACTGTGGTGGCAAACTAACCCTTGTCACTTTTATAGAAGGACGAGGTTTACCTTAATCTCGTGCTCGAATACGTGCCCGAGACCGTCTACCGCACATCGCGGCACTATGTCAAGCTCAAGCAACCGATTCCGAACCTCCAGATCAAGCTGTACATGTACCAACTCCTCCGCTCGCTTGCGTACATTCACAGCGTCGGCATCTGCCACCGTGACATCAAGCCTCAGAACCTGCTGTTGAACCCTTCCACCGGCATCTCAAGCTGTGCGACTTTGGTTCGGCGAAGATCTTGGTTCCAGGGGAACCAAATGTCAGCTACATCTGCTCACGCTACTACCGCGCTCCTGAACTCATCTTTGGTGCTACGAACTACTCTACTAATATCGGTATGTACCGCCCATCACAGAGCACAACCCTAGTTGACCACGAGCAGACATTTGGTCTACCGGGTGCGTGATGGCCGAGCTCATGCTCGGACAACCCTTGTTCCCTGGAGAAAGTGGAATCGACCAATTGGTCGAGATCATCAAGGTGCTGGGCACGCCGACACGGGAACAGATCAAGACGATGAACCCGAACTACATGGAACACAAATTCCCTCAGATCAAACCCCATCCCTTCTCCAAGGTATGTCCTAATATTCCTATCGCGGGTTCGGGTGCTGACATCTATCCAGGTGTTCCGACCCCGGACTTCAGCTGACATGCTTGACTTGGTCGCGAGGTTGCTGGAGTATACACCGACATCCCGTTTGAGTGCGATCGAGGCGATGTGCCATCCTCTGTTCAATGAGCTGCGTGTCGAGACGACAAGCATGCCCAGTGGCCGAGAAATGCCTCCGCTTTTCAATTTCACCCGCGAAGGTGAGTTTCATTTCCAAGCTTCTCAACTGGTCGTGTCCCCCCCGTGGGGAGGGAGATGAGGTTGGTGACTGTGGGGGATGGACCCGGCAGGCGGATCGTGCCGTCCCGTCGATCGGTTCCCACACTCGATGAGAGCACCTCAGAGGTCGCGTGATGCGTCCAACTTGCCAGTTTGGTGTGCGAAACATTCTGGACCGTTTGCTAACGTTGATTCGAACGACAGAGCTCTCTATTCGTCCAGACCTGAACGCGACGCTGGTCCCGGAGTGGCGTGAGCCCGAGCTGCGGTCTCGGGGCATTGACATTCACAACTTCACGCCTATACCACTGGAGCAGCTGCGGATCACGCTGGATTGAATAACGCCCGCCTGTGTTTTTGTTGGACGATTCGCGTGGATATGGTTTTGGGAAGGCTGGAGGAGCGCCCGTGAACGCGCTCCGGTTATTATGAGGATTATTTCTGAGGTGTGCGGTCCAGTGAATCGGCGACTGTGGATGCGGTCGTCTTGTGATGTCTTGAAAGTTTATTCATTCTGATTTACCACTCGTGAACTGGGTTTGGGTTGTGCGTTAATTGACTTGCCAAGTTTATCTATTGCCAAATCCAACGCCTTTTTGCCGTATGCTAGCGTGACAGGTGTAGCGCCTGTCGCAAGAATAGTGTCGGCTGTGTATCGGACTCGCGGAGTCGACGAGTGAATGACGGAGTCTCAAGTTGACCAATAGAGCTGCAATGAAATTCGCGAGAATCACGACATCTAGTAAGCGCCGAGTCCCAGAGGGTCAACAATCGACCACAACAATCACCTCATTCACGCGTCTTATTGCTCGCGTCGCCATGTGTCGCACTGGCTTATATCCCAGACGGCTCACCGAGTTTGACGACGGATCTGTCTCTTCCAGCGCTGACAACACCCGCCCACCCAGCCCCACCACCACCTCGACTGCTCTCGGCCTGGCTGATATGCATATACATTCAGTCGCTGGTCCCGGTTCCAGGTCATATACTCCGTCTGTCGCATCATCTTCTATGCCTTCGACATCCAGTGGCCCGGTTGCGTGCGATACCGTGCCACCCCCACAAAACCTCACACTCCGCGGGTCGTCGCCTCGGCCTGCGTCCCCCACTGCACCTGTCGAGACTGCGCTGTTTGATGTCCCAGTACTCGAGCCTGTGCCAGAAGTACACCCTTCGGAAAAGGGAAAGGAAAGGGTGGCCGATTTGGGCGTTCTTGCACCTCCCGGGCGAAAGTTATGTGTACGACACCAACGGATGGCGGACGAGGGCATGAGTCTGAAGCTCCAACGGGTAAGTGATATCCTGGTTTTTTGTTTTGACTCCAGGCTCATTGAATTAAAGTCTCTCGACGCTTTGCCTGTGGAAGAGCGTCGAGCCGTGAGCACGATGTGGTCCGCGTTTTCGTCGTCTTCCCACCCTCGCCGGGCGTTGATTCTCCAAGGCCTGCTGACGATGTGCTGCTTCAGCCAGCTGTCAATGCTATCTGAACAGCTGGCGGTCATTAGTCGGATCGACCCCTTCTTACTCCTTCCCCGCGAAGTCGCTCTCACGATCCTTGGCCACCTGGACGCCATCTCCCTCATGAACGCTGCGCAAGTGAGCAAGCGATGGCATGCCCTCGCAGACGATGATGTGCTCTGGAGACGCATGTGCGAGCAGCATATCGAGAAGCGGTGTCTGAAGTGCGGGTGGGGTCTTCCGCTGCTTGAGCGACGACGGGCCGGGAAGCAGGTTCAAGTCCCGCAGACTCCCCCGGCTGCCCAATCTCCGGGGAGCTGAAGAGACCTGCGGCTGAGGCGCTGGCTCCTCCGTTGAAGAGGGCGAAATCTGAGCCGAATGGATCGTTGGCCGAGAGGATGGATGTCGACCCTTTGGTCACTGCCCCGGTTCAGCGCTCGTTGCGCCCGCGCCCGTACAAGCCTTTACGCCCGAACCCCAGTCCGGTATTCCTGCATCTTTACCTGCCCTAATAGCACCACCGGTGGCGGCGCCGGGGTCACCTGGCCCTGGTCAGGCGACAACCCGACCCTGGAAGCAGGTGTACTGCGAACGTTTATCGATTGAACGTAATTGGAGACGGGCCAGATACACTCAGCGCACGCTCAGGGGTCACACCGACGGGGTAATGTGCCTGCAGTTTAATGAGCGGTTAGCGCACCCGTCTTTCCCCGTTCTCATTACCGGATCCTACGACCGAACAGCCCGCGTTTGGAATATGGAAACTGGGGTTGAGGTTCAGTGCCTTCGCGGGCATACGAGAGCGATTCGAGCGCTTCAGTTTGATGCGGCCAAGTTGATCACGGCGAGCATGGATCATACGCTCAAGGTGTGGAACTGGCGCAACGGGACGTGCGTTCGCACGCTCGAGGGGCATACGGAAGGCGTCGTGTGCTTGAACTATGATTCGAATGTGCTTGCGAGCGGGAGTGTGGACACGACTGTCAAAGTCTGGAATTTCCGCACGGGCGAATGTTTCACGCTGCGAGGCCATCGAGATTGGGTGAACGCCGTGGAGCTATGGGATGGGCCAAGGTGTAGGGCGAAGGAGCGCAAAGTGGACGGGGCAGAGGTCGAGCTGGACCCAGGCAAAATGTTGTTCAGTGCATCAGACGATGGCGTGATTCGGCTTTGGGATCTCAATCTTCGGACTTGTGTCCAGCAATTCACCGGTCACGTTGGTCAAGTCCAGAGTATTCGTCTCGTCATGCTCGATGGAGGGTGTGGGCAAGAAAAAGGGGATGAAGAGCAGCGTGGACTGGTGCCGGTACTCATCTCGGGCAGTCTGGATAACACCATTCGGATATGGGACGTCGAGAGCGGCAAGGCGCGCAAGACGCTCTTTGGCCACATCGAGGGTGTTTGGGCTGTCCAGAGCGACAAGTTGCGAGTTGTGTCTGCGAGCCACGATCGGACTATCAAGGTGTGCACTTTTTGCCTACTCGATATACCGGAATTGGCTGACTGAATTGGAACAGGTCTGGAATCACGGCGACGGCAACTGCATTGCAACTCTAGTTGGGCACCGGGGTGCGGTGACCTGCCTTGCACTTGGGGATGATAAGATCGTATCTGGAAGTGACGATGGTGATGTTAGGATATGGAGCTTTGCACCTTCTGATGCGCCTCGATAGTTTTATATGTTTTGGATTGTATCCTTTTAGTTTTTTTTTTCTTTTGCTTATGTTTCTCGCGATTTTAGTCCTTGCACTTTGTACAGTATATGCATTACGTCGCTTCGCGAATTTCATCGAGTCTGAATTTGATAGAAGCGAAGCCTTGGCCCTTGATGAACCCCAGTCGGTCCAAACATTGGCCTCCCGTTCCTCTCTTCCTCAACCACCACCCCTCGTCACCCGTGGTCCTCCTGCTTTTTCTCTCGATTTTCTCTCTGCTTCGTTCGTTGGACTGAAGCTCACCCACGCTCCTTACATTTTCCCCTTCCTTTTCTTCACCCCCTAGCCAAAATGATATTCCCCAAACTTCGTCGTCGGCAGTCAGGCTCGCTTCCCGCAGGACACCCACCGACCTCATACATACACCACGCATCGACGCCTCCCGAGTGGCCGACGACTCCAACCCAGGCGACGCCCGATGTGTATATCACCTCTCCTCCCGAGGACGAGAGCGGACTGCAAACCTCAATCTGTGTTCACCGCGCGGTCGAGCATGAGCCGAAAAAGCTCAAGAAGCGCGACTCGTTGCCTGCCGAGACAGCGGACGGACAGAGCCCCCCTGTGTTCAAGAGATCGTCGACGCCCGTCGCCGACGTGATTATGCCCAAAAAGGCGTCCGACTTTGGAGCGGGGCGAGAGCGAAAGCAGCCTCCGCTGCCGCCGCAACAACAACCATTGGGTAAATATTTTTTTCTGAGCTATGTTCTTTTCGGATCTAGAGTTTGGCTCATTTCGCCTTTGTGTTTTTTTAGATCAGGAACAGGTTGAGGTGGATTCCCCTGAGGGGATAACTAGCGTCGAGGCGTCGGCGGCAACCACCCACGTCCAGTGGGAAGGTGGTCACCAGCTTACGCGCGTATCCAGCAGTCGGGATTTCCCAATTGCTGATGAGCGGCCTCGGGTGCCCCCATCGCCGAAGCACAAGGAATCGCTCAGGCGCCGTGCCTCCAAAGTGTTCAAGAGCTTTACCAACTGGGACAATGTTCATGATAAGAGCCAGGAAAGCCGGCCAGCTCGTAAGCGCCGTTGCGTGCTCGTTCTTCCTATTTGAGACTGATCGGCGGTGCTTCCGTTTTTTTTCTCTTGGAATAGGTCGTCGGAATACTCTCTCTGATAGCACTCGTCCGTTCAGCATCTGGACCAAGGCTGCGACTGCTCATGCCATTCCTGCTGCCGCTGTCGATGATTCTGTGGTCAAGTCTCCGAAGACGAGCGGAGAAGGTCGTCGTAGAAGTTCAACAATCGCCGGCGGTGAACGACCAGTTTTGACTTCGCCTCCCCTGCCGCCGTTGCCTGTTCCATCGAAGGAGGCGGAGGCTAAGGAGCTACCAGAGGTCCCCGCTACGGCGGTGTCGTCACTTGAACCAGCGTTGGAAATCGGCGAACCTGCTTCTGGTGTCTCGCAGAAGACGAGGAAGCTGCAGAAGAAACGCAGCAAGAGCACATTTTCACACCTGTTTAACCTCAAGAGTGGGGAGAAGCAGCATCTTCGCTCGTCTCCACCGGCCAAGCAGGAGGATGCACTAGTCCCTCCTGTGCCCGGCACTCCTCAAGAGCTTGCCAAGGCTGTGGCCGATCCGAACACGCCAGAGATACCTCAAACCCCAACGTTGCCCGCGGCGCCCAAGGCTACGAAAGGCAAACGGTTCCTCAAACACCGCCGTGCAACAATCGAATCGATCTCTCACTCGCCCAATGATACGCCTTCCTCTCTATCGACTGAACCGCAAACACCTAAGACGCCAATCTCGCTTCGGTCTCGACCATTCTCGATCATCGATCTACGCAAAGGCTTCAGTATGCGTTCGCTCGGGAAGAGCAAATCTTCCAAATCGAACCCGGTTACTCCACCAGCGTCCGTACCCGCAGTCCAGCCTGATGAGGAAACCAAAGTTCCACCGACAGTCATGCAACGATACAAGGGGTCCCGTCCGCCTCCGATCCAAGCTTCGGGACTTCCGCAGAGTGAGCCCCCGGTGACTAGTGTAACCATCATAAGCCCAACTACAGTTGACTTCAACGAGGTTGCTGAAGCCGTCGAGACGACGCTTTCATCACCGACCGAGAGCGAAGGTCCTATGACACCGATGTTTGGAACTCAAACCGGTCCAGCCCTCGCTCCTGCGCAGCTCGAAGGCTCGAAGGCTGAGCAAATTGAAGAATCTGCCGCACCAGAGCTCACGTTCACTCCGCCAACGTCTGAAGAAGGCGACAGGCCATCTGAAGCGTCTAGGACTTCCGAGGCTACGCTCACCGGCGACGACCCTCTCTTTGGTGCGCTCGATCGACCGAGTTCTATCGGGGACCTTGACCTACAACTGCATGAGCCCTCGACCAAGACGAGCACTCTCGATGCTCATCTTAGGCTGGGCTCGCTCCGGTTCGATAACTTTTCATTCGACGCCGGCGGATTCTAAATTCACTTGTCTTTTCAGTCTTGCACTCTAAGCTTGGTCTGTGATGTTTCTTCTCGATTGTTTACCCCCTTCTTTATCGAGTGAGAATGTATCTATACTTTTGTTCTTCCTTTCTCGCTTTCCGTTCTTAAAGTTTGCTCATTCGAATGAGATCAGAGTCGTTCGTATACCTATATGGCGCATTTGTGTATAATATTGTTCTCCTTAGCTGGCAAGCCTTTAATGAGAGCATCTGTCCGGACAATCTTTTTATTTTCGGGAAATCACTAGATGTACACATGAGAGGCTTTAGTAATGCATTCTATGCGTGTTGGGTGTTTTTAGTATTTTTCTGCGAGAACTGGTGGAAGAATTAGCCCTGATCTGGCCCAATAGCAGATGGGTGGACTTACTGAGCGCGACAAGCGAGGTCCAGCCTGTGAACGGGTGGCTAAAGGGATGGTTTGGGTTGGGTGTCTGAAGTGCGTATAGTGGGCATTACTTACCTTCGCTTCCCCTCGCCAGTAAGGGGATCGTACTGTTCCCAGACATATCCGGTGCGCTCATACTCCTTGTGAACATTTTCTATAATGTTCTGTCTCAGCTCGTCATAAATCCTCTTTGCCTTTTCTTGGTGCGGTCCTGGTCTGTTAGCATACGACTGGGAAAAAGTCAACTAGCTGTCCATTTTGAACCACGACACACAAATACCTTGTGCAGCGCGCTTAGAGCCAAGTAGTTCATCTGGACCCAAATTGGACCACGCCAGTAGTTTTCGCCTTGCCCGAACAAGGGGTGATCGGCGGACAAGCTGCGAATGCCATATTTTGACCAGAGTCGCTTCGGGTCGTGTACCAGATCAAGAATAGGCCCAAGGTGAGGCGACGTGGGTTCAAGAAGGCCAAGTAGGAAGGGGAAGAGGGAAACGTAACCGGCGTGGCAGACGTGTTCAGATTCATCTGTATAGCAATGATAGCGATGAGTACTATTGGCATCAATGAGAAATGCGTAGCATACCATCGTCATTGACTGTGGCGTCGCAATACATCTGCTTTTCTTCGCTCCAGTGCAAATCTGCAGAGGATATGGATCAGATAGCAATCACACTATTGGTGAATGAATACCCACCATCCAAGTTGGCTTTGATCCCCTTTTCGATTTCCTCATACGACGTCGCGTCTTCAGTTTCGCCGATAAAATCCGCAATGCGGCGCATCATATTTGAAAAATATCCCATCCAGCTCATCAAATCGACATGAAGCTCTCCTACATGAGGAGGGACGGGTCTGGGGTAGTCATCCAATCCACTCGTAAGGACGTGCTCTGCGCTGCGTCCACGCCAGCGATACGCTTCGCCCCGCGCCCTCGCTTTGCGACCCCATTGACGAATCTGACCACGCTGGGTGCGCCGGAACCAGTGGTAGTGACGGCGAAGAGCCGGGTAGATATTCTTCAGATATTCGCGGGCGGCAGAAGGGGACAGCAGCTTTGACGATACTTCGGGAGATTCTTCCGGAGTAGTGATTGGAAGTTGTCCCAACCCTAGCTCGGCCATCGAGGGTTCTGATGTGGCCTCGAGACGCGAAATGAAGGCTGTCAGTGCCATCGTGAGAGTGGGTGGGTTGGCATAGTTCGGATACTGTGTCTGGAATTCGGCTGGCACCTACGATTGGCATTGAGATGAATGACATCAGTCGGATGATGAATAGCGTACCCTGCTTCGCGCCTCTTCCCCCAAAATCTGCTCGCGCCCAACCCAACCATCAGCGTCAATTAGTTCAACCCAGCTTTTCAGGATTTCTAAGCTATATGCGCCGCTCAGCCTCCATCAATGAGGAATTAGAGTCGACATACCTAAGGTCGTTATCCCACGTTCCAATATGTTGCAGGTGGAAGCCTTCGTCCCTATCACAGTGGTCAGAATACAAAATAGTTGCAGTGCCTAAACTAGAAGTACCAATAAAATCCTCTTGGGAAAAAGCTACGACTAGGAGTAGCGGTCAATAACTGTGTGGGAGGGGCCAGTTCAGGTTTTCCGCGTTCCCTGCGCTCCGCTTCGCTCATGAACGCCTCGTCTTCGTCATCCTCTTCCATATTGCCGCTACGGTCTACCAGAGATGTACCGTAGAAGTAACCAATCCCGCCCATCAGGTTTGAGGTAATATCCTTGGCAAACGCTTGATATTTGGCCTCAATCGGGAAGATCCTCTCAAAACGTTCAGTGAAATTCGATTTGAAAGCTTCCAGTCCGGCAGAAATCAATTCGGCTGGCCTTTCCGATAAATAAGCCAAGTAGCAAGGGGAACCATAAAGACTCACCGTCTAGTTTGGCATTAGCACTTGCGGACTGGTAGTACACATCAAAAGAAAATGACCCGTCAAAGGTTTTTTGAACCGCATATAGGTTGGCTCCTGATAAAACTTCGTCCGGCAGAGACAATACGAAAGATGGGTCAGGCGGGGCTTGTTGTTGATCGTTCCATGGCTTGACCAGCACTTGCGCGTGATCGATCAACCTCTTCAGTAAAACATCTGTGCGATAAATACATCAGTGCGGCTGGGGTGTGGATTATCGCATTGAACTCACCTTTTGCTTGCCATATTTGTCCTGCAGGGACGGGTAATCCAACGACATGTGTTTTTCCCGCCGTACGGGCGAATTTTTCGGCATGTAAACCATCTGTGACGTAGACATTGTTTGGACCTTTGACAAGTTCAACGATATAATCCTTCAAATAGACCAAAAGAGCGCTAACCGTCAACAAACTTGACTGAAAAGTCACCAAGATCGGGGGTTACACCCGTGAATTCAATTGAGCTTTCGTATCCCTAGAGGTGGTTTCAGCGAGAGTAGGATGGTTGAACGACTAAACTCACATCCTCCATCTCTTCGGTTTCCATATTCAAGCCCCCTAGCCCTTCCAAGCCTACATAGAATATCAAAGAGTTTTTCGATGGTAGAGCTGTGTGGGCGTACGTGTCAGGAGGTCTATACATGATGAAATGCGGTTGGTACTGACAATTATCCAAGGGCTTTCCTGAGATTCGAGCAGCCCAGCTTCCTCCGTGGTCACCCCCGGGAATTTTGAGCCACTCAGTCTTCAACTCTATGTTATTGAGCGGATCCTTCAAAACTTGGATAGCTCCTTGGCGCGTATCGTGCTCTGTCCAGGTGTAGGAGCGTAGTCCATCACCTTGGTCACATGCATGCCTTGTTTCTAGAAGGGTGATCATAGGCACAAGATTCAGTGTATTTGATAACCAGCTTACTGGGTAGAGACTTGAAATCCTGAGTTCCAAACCACATGAGACCAGTCATGAGGGACTGAGGGAGCCTCGGTCGGAGACCAAAATACAGATTCGGTCGGTAGGTGCCCCACATTAGCGAATCATCGGAAGATGCTTTGGGAATTTCTTGCGCTAACGAGCATGAGATATGCCAAGAAAAACAAAATAGAGGCCGGCTTTCCGCATGGTGGTCGCGGTGCTGAGCCAGCCGCGCTGTAATTGACGTGTCTGACCTGTGAACGCCCGGCGCTAAGGTGCCAATCCTTTTCACGTGACAAACCACTCTCAATCATGGACTCCGCGACTCCAGACTTGGCTTCCCCATCATATCGCGTGTATACCAAGTATATCCTGGACTCTCTTCCACCTCATCCGGGTAAAGGATGGACTCGCTTTGTTTGCGCTTCCGATACACATCGAAAGACGATCCCCATGGCTGATGGAGACATATTAATCCATGCTGGTGATTTCACGTCTTTCACAACTGGATTCAGGGATTCGTTAGACTGGATCAAAGGGCTCAACCATCCTCGTAAATTGTAAGACAATTTCCATGTCGTCAACTTATATTCTTCTAACTCCTCGCTAGACTTATTGCTGGGAACCACGAGGTACGTTCACACAATACCGCCGTGGTTTACATAAATGAATAGTTGGCAACAGTATAACTTAGACGACCGCTGCATCGAATACATGTACCCTCGAAATGCTGAAACTCGTGCAGTGCGTGAAACTGGTATCGGGTATATGAGGCTCAATGACCGCCACTTATGGACAGGAGCTCGCTGAAGACCGACGTTTACTCAGGGATGAATCCGCTCTGGAAGCCAACCTTACCTATCTCGAGGCGGAGTCGGCAATAGTTTCAGCTCCCCAAAGAAGTTGGATCGTATACGGAAGCCCAGTACGTGTCTATGTTTCTAAAATCACCGATGAGTTCATCTGAACTCGCGCCTAACTAGTACACACCTGAATATGGCACTATGGGATTCTTCTACCAGAAGCACGAAGCAACCGGTGGGTGTTTTTTTCATTCACTCAGATCGCGAATAAATGATATCTTATAGGCATCTGGGCTCCGGTGCCGCCAAACACTGAAATCCTGTATGTCACATGAACACCGCTTTAAACCGCACGAGAAATAAACATTTTTTAGAATCACCCATGGCCCTCCTTTTGGTATCTTAGACGTCGCTCGGCGTCTTCAGCGACCCGTTGGGTGCTCAGCGTTAGCGCACACTGCACTGCATAGGCTCCCAAGTCTCCGTTTACACGTTTTCGGCCATATTCATGAAGGGCGGCAAGTACGGCATTGCACAATCTTTTGGCTTGATTGACGGGTTTAATATGCACAGTGGTGCCGAAGTTCGTAAGGGCGCGGCGGGTCAGGATGTTGTATTCGTCAATGCAGCATGCCAAGATCGGACAATACACATACCCATTGTTGTGGACCTGAAGGATGATTTGGGCGGTCTGGCAAATGAGAACACACATACATGTGGGTTTCTCTGTGTGGTATTGAGTAGGAACTAATGTACAATGTTTGCAGCAAATGAGGTCCTATCCACAGGTGCCATGAAGTAGCTTTGAGCTATTTTGTAGGACCATGGGCTGCTGGTGGATTTGGAAACTACAGTGTTACAACTCTTTCACTAGACATCATGCTTCAGAATATCCCATACAAAATTAAGCATATGAGTCTACTCTCTGCCTGCAACCAATGTATGTTATGAAGGGTTATGTCACTGGTGGCAAGTCAAGTGATGATGTTCAATCTACACATTTGTGTTAGTTGTGCAGGGATGTAATTAATAGCTAAGACTAATGTGTAGTTGGTGGCTATGAATAACAAGTATAGATAACAAGTAGCCATTTTGAGCCTAGTTAAAGGTACAACAGGTGTGAGTTCTCTTCCTGGTTCTACTGTTGTAATTGCCAATGGTTTCATTATATGAGACATCTACTGGCATATATCTGTCATATAGTCCTATGAGTTGTACAGTGCAGGAGCATCTCTGAAGTGTTTGCCTCTCTTACATAGTGGTCTTGCAGATCTTGCATGCTATGGCTGGGCTACCTGGTCTATGTTGGGACTTACCAGGCCTAGTGACATGGACAGGCAAACTTGTGTATGGTGGTTGCTATGGGAGTATGCATGGAGTAGCTAACTGTGTGGGCTAATGATGGAGCTGTGCTCAATGTAGTCAGAGTGGTGCTCAACAATGTCTCTAGCTTGTGTAGGCAAAGCATATAAGAGATGAGGGAAGGTAAGAAGATGATATTCAACAGCCTGAGAGGCCCTCTTTATATACACTTTGGAGACAACAAATACAGGGTCTACATGCTGCTGCACAGTTGCTGTGGGCTGTGCAGACTTCACAGCTGTGTACTGTGGCTTGCTGCAGTGGAAACAAGTACAAGCAAGACTGTAAATTGACTGTCTGAGTGGATGTATGCATAGTTAGGAAAATAGGAGAAAATATAGAAAAGTACTACAGTGTCATGCAATGATGCTTGACTACTAAGGTTGGTAGTTTCCTACACATTCTCCACATATATCACATCTAGGCCATGACAGCAATACTTCATCAGGAAAAATCCAGTTTGTAATAAACCAGGGTTTCTTGGGTTATAAGCAATTAATTTTAAATTTCATAAGCCCACTGTTTATAAACCTTGGAGTCTCCTAGGAAGCACATTGGAGAGAGATTGCTGAATTTGAAATCCCTATAATCCTTATAACTGAAATTTATTCACAATTATTCACTATAATAAAGACCCCCCATGGTTAATTAACAGAAATAAAATGGGGGAGGGACAGCAATCCTTGCAATCCATTTATGAACCATAATTACATGTTATTCATGATAATACCTGAGACCTGCTGTTGGCTTGTAGATCATATTATTCATAGTATATACATGCACTGGGTGACAAAAGTCTTGCAGCACTCATGCTATGGCTCTGGGCAGACAGGAGTGAAGGCAAAGCACAACTTTTTGTATGACATATGTACAAGACTGTCAGAGCTGACAACCTGAATGATGATGCTAAACTGTTACAGGTCAGTGTACACTTGAATATCTAGAGCTTAAGCAAATGTAGATATGTTAGTATACACTAATCGTACTCAATACTTCTTAGACTAGAGTAAGAAGGCTCAAAGTAGTTGCAATGCAATCAAGTAATACTCAAGGTAGTCTTAATCTCTCACAGTGTAAACTGACTAACTTATAGGTATAAAGAGCAAGACTACTATGGTCAGGTTCCTTTAGATATCTTAAATGTAGTTCAGCCCTAGTCACTTGGACTAACTGATACTAATCTTAATACTAGACTTAAGTGATAGCTTATAGGATAGATGGTGGGCTGCCTAATGTGTGTACTTCCTCAGCTACAGGTACTTAGATTTCCTCTAATAGCTGGTACTTAATGTCATGCTCAATCAGGCAATATTGTATCCTTATATAACTCTGTATATAAGATACAATGAATCAGACAGTATATAACTAATATGGTACTTTATTCCTCAGTACTAGTTATATAAGAAATCACACACAGACAAGAGAAAAATAGAAAGAGAAAAGAAACCAATAACTAGTCTAGGTTGAGTAGAGGAGGAGGGTGGTCTGGAAGGGCCTCAGAGGAGGTCCTTTTATACCCTGAGGAGGGCATTCCAGAGCCAAATAGATGCATGCATGCCAGTGCAATCATCAAAAGAGGGTACTGCTATACTTGGGGTACACCCTAGCCCAGTATAGGATAAGAGAGTAAAGACAGGGTGTGGATTGAAGGCATTGATGCATCTGAGACCTGCTATTGGCTTGTAGATCATATTATCATAGTATATACATGTAATGAACAGAGGCTACATCTCAGTGAGTCATAAAGTGAGTCAGAGAAGCTTCTGGATCAATTTGGAAGGCTCTCCTGACTCACTGGAGTCATTAGATCTTGATTGATGGTCCAGTAAGATTCTAATGATCTTAGGGCCATTCTGGCGCAAGGATCTGGTGGATCGCGACAATCTTCAGGCAGCAGATACCGCCAAAGATTAGCTATCGATAGAGCATAAGATCGCTTTGATAGCATAAGCAGTTGCCGAGATATGAGCAGTGCAATGTTGTAATCAATATCTCCTGATAAGAGGAAATATCACAACCTCTATATCTCTCTGAGTTCTTAAGATAAAATCACAATAAAATATGCATTGGAAAGAGGAGATTTTGTACTATTCAATGGAACACAAATAGTACAAATTCAGATGCATACAAATTCATTTAATTTCAAGAAAATTACAGAGGCATCACTTGAGGTTGGCAAAGCAGACTAAAATAATAGAAAAATGTTAGTGATCCATAAGACAAACACTGATAAGGCAATGGCAGACCTATAGGCTATGACAGCCAAAGGTCTAACTGCAACACCTAGAAGGGGACACACAGTGGAGAGGTAGGATGTGATGACATGCAGGGATGTATAAGAGGTGCACTTGTCCTAAAGAGGACTGGGCAAGTACTGCTAGGCTTGGTGACCACACAGGTAGAGGGGATATCAACTAGAGATGTCTTGCCAGCACACTGGCATGCTGGCAAGACATCTCTAATATCAACAGGAGGTCAAGTTCTGAGGCTTAAGGCTCTCAGACTCTCCCTTATATATTCAAGGATGAGGCAGTACATATGTAATAGGAAGCTTTAATGGAATCATATGATAACTGAAGTGGTGCCATGTCAACAGAATATTCTGGAATACATCAACAATGGTCAACAACAACAAGGTCACATGACTCAGTCAATAATTCTATGCATATATCTGAATAAATGGGACTTGTCCATAAAAGCAGAAAAATAGAGATAAAATAAATCATAATAAATTCATGCTCATGGTCTAGGCCATGACAAAGACCATATAATATAAGCATGTCACCCAGGAAACCTGCAGCAGGTATACTGGCATTCTGCAGGTATTTATACCTGCAAATACCTGCTATGGGGTGCAGGTGTGGGTGTGGGAATGACCCAAACCCTGCAGGTTACCAGGCAGGTAACCTGCAGTAACCAGCAGACAAGTGCTGCCATACCAGTGCATACTTACAGTGCAAAAGCTGCAAGATTTGCTGCAAAGGTTGTTTGTGGTGACAAAAAAGGTCCCCACAATTGAATTTATTTATCACCATTAAATAGAGGGAAATTCAGGCTATCAATATATATATAAATCAGTTTGGAAAAAAATCTCTAAGGGGGGATTGCATGCAAACAAGTTAAATAATCAGCTCAAAGCACACACCATTGGAGGTACTGAAAACTCACCTAAAGATGACTTTGTGCACATAAATCAATGCACAGAGACATGCTGAGTCCATCTAAAGTACTTTTGGGATGCCTAGCTGTCTCTAGTGGAAGAAATAGAAGAAATAGAGAGGTGTTAGCCCCTAAGAGCACCACAAGCACTAGTGTTACTCACTGTGTAAACACCACTCCCTTGAGTGATACTGGTGTGAAGTGCATATACAAGTCTACTGACAAATTCTCATGCAAAGTGAGCAAGTTTAAAGGGGGGGAACAGGGAAGATAACCCCCTGAACACTGGAATTGCCCCTAAACTCCCTCTGTAGTATCACTAAGCTAGTTTCAGCTTTCACCAGTGGGTTAGCTGTGATCAGTGCACCCAAAAACCATAGTTCAGGCTGCTAGGTAGTCTCACCTCAATGACAATCTTTGACCTAACATGCTTACACCCAGGGGACATCAAAACTACTTAGCTGAGATGCACAAGCAGTGAGTTCATATGTATGCAAGATACCTATGAGTAAGACACTACAGTCAATTACAGTTTTTTATCACTCTGAGTCAATTTGCACTATCAGTTTTGCTCAAATCTGATGCCTTGAGGGTGAAACAGAGGGTGTGCATCAAGGGGAATTATTTTCCTCAAAAGAACAAATGCAATCTCATTGGATAGTTT
This sequence comes from Ceratorhiza oryzae-sativae, assembly GCA_030998015.1. Lineage (NCBI taxonomy): Eukaryota > Fungi > Basidiomycota > Agaricomycetes > Cantharellales > Ceratobasidiaceae > Ceratorhiza > Ceratorhiza oryzae-sativae. The sequence continues at coordinate 4,750 of JARWMV010000234.1, read as the reverse complement.
TTTGTGAGAGGATTGAAGCATACAATACAAAAGCTACATTTTTTCTCCATTTAATAAGCCCTTAACATTGCACTTGTGATGAGTTTCCCTAGAAAGTCCCCCTTTTATCACATTGTATGAAACACAGATTTGCTTGTGATGGGCTCAATTCTTTTTTGTTTCTGACACAAAATATATCATTCAAAAGTGGCAAATTTTCTTCATTTAATGGTATTAATGTTGTATCAATGTGGCAAGTTTTGGTGCTATGTATTCCAGCAGCTGCAGGAATGAGGGTGGAATGCCAGTTACTGCCAACATACTGGCATACTGGCTGCAGGTGCAGGTGCAGGTATGGCCTTCAAGGCAGTAGTTACCAGCTGCAGGTGCAGGTTACCCACAAATTTCCCACCTGACATCTCTAATATAATACATATATTGCAGCATTTTGCAAGCATCTGGAGTGCATACACAGGGCAGGAGGCAGGATGCAGCACAGGGATGGTTTTTAAAGTCATTGTTCCAGGTGTCCCTGAGCCCCCAATGCACCTTGGATTCTCCATAGAAGTATCTTGAAAATATCTTCAAGAAACTCCAAATTTGTTTACTTGAATAGCTGCATTGTGTCTGCTATAATTCACTGTAATCAAGACCCACCCCTTGATTTATTCAGCTTAATCACAGGGTATAAAAAGGGGTGTAACAATCCTTAAAATATATTAATTCACACTGGCTAACTGTTATTAACCTGGATAATTGAGGGATTTTTTTTCTGATACTCCTATGTAAAGGGCCTAGAATAATTATATTACACTTACCTACACAGAGTCTGGTAGACATTGATGATCTTGCTGAGGCTCTGCTTACCCGTGAAAACTCGGCCCCGCCAGTTGCCGGCGGTTGATATGCTACTATGCTGTCATAAGCATCTATCCGAGCCCCGAATGGTGTCACATGCCCCATAAAAGCGACATCCACCCCTCAAAACAACCCCTCTCTCGTCGAGGAAACCCTGCAATCAACCATGGCAAAGCATGTCGTCATTATCGGCGGAGGCATCATCGGAACTTCGACGGCGTGAGTCTTTCAGCCTACAATTTGCATCGAGTCCGACCCCGCATCTTGACGTCTGTAAAAGGTATTACTTGTCTAAACTGTCACAGGTACGTCCCGGCGGCTCGTTGAGGCGAGTTAGGCCCGCCCGATTGACACTAGTGTAGGACGTGAAGATCCATCTGGTCGAAAGCGTATCAATCGCAGCAGCGTTCGTCGCTCGATTTGTCTCTCATTTTTAAAAAATAATTTTAGCCACATGATTCAGAGCGAGCGGCAAAGCCGGAGGTTTCCTCGCCCTCGACTGGCACAGCAACAATACTAAATCTCTCGCGGCACTGTCATTCAAACTCCACCAAGAACTTTCAGATGTGAGTAACAAGTATGATTTTAGCCCACTCGACAAACTAACTCTACTACGCAAAAAATAAAATAAAATAGGAATTCAACGGTACCACACGATGGTTCTACCGACGAACAGAAACACTCCAGGTAGATATCGACGCAGAGAGAAGAACAAAAAGTGTCCCAGGGGCACCATGGCTCAAGAGCGTTAGCAGAATTTCGTGAGTCTGCTCCTTCATCGGCCTTTTCGAACAACTTGGGATAGGGGCTCGTTTAGAAAACTCGGAGGGACGACTTCAACAGCCCAAGTTCACCCCCTTCTACTCACCCAAGTCCTTGCCGAGGACCCCCGGTCTCGTGGGGTGGAAATCCACATTGCCACCGCGACGGGACTCGAATTTGCACCTGGCTCGAGGACCGTAACAGGGGTAGTCGTTACCAAGGACCATGGCGAGACTGAAACGATTCCCGCGACGGATGTCGTATTCGCAGCTGGCCCCTGGACGGGCAAACTCGCCAGAAAGCTGCTAGGCAAAGATGCTGGCGTAGCCGGCCTAATGGTGCCCAGGTAAACGTCATCACCGCCTTTTGCCGATTCGCATACACCTAACGCCACCCCACACAGCGACCCCTCACCCTCGCTCGTTCTCCGCCCACCCCCGCCATCCAAAATCACAAACCATGTGCTGTTCACGGAACTCACGATGGCCAACGGCCGCACGGTCGAACACGAAGTGTACCCTCGCTCTGACGAAACAGTCTACATCTGCGGCGCAGGCAACGAGCCGGACGACACGCCGCTCCCGGAACGCGCAGACCAGGTCTTGCCGAACCCCGAGTCAATCCAGCGGCTCAAGGACGCGGCCGAGTTTATCTCGCCCAGCACGTTTACGCACGCCGAGGTCGTTGTGGAACAGTCTTGCTACAGGCCGAATTCCCATACGGGTCTGCCGGTGATTGGAAAGGTCCGACAGGGGTAAGTGGAGCGAGTCGCTCTACGTGGTGTGGGAAGATAGAGTCTAACAGTGGGGAGCTTCTTAGAGTTTGGCTAGCGTCTGGACACGGCTCATGGGGAATCCATAATGGGCCTGGGACTGGGAAGTGCTTGGTGCGTCGTGGTCTTGGGCATGTGGCTCGAGCACGTTTTACTCACGCACAAACTCCTATCACACAGGCCGAGCTAATCTTGGGTCTGCCGACGTCCGCTGATATCTCGAAGCTCAGCCCATGATGTATACACGCGCTCCATTACGATTACTGTTAATAAGAAGTTTTATTTTGCATCAATTCTTCACACGCATGGTAGAGATCTAATCTTCAAAGCAACAAAACCAAATCGGATGTATGCAGCCAAGGCCTCTATTACAAGGTCCCGCGCACGACCTTGTCGATCGACTCGGCAACGTACCGAATATTCTGCGAGTTCAGCCCGGCCATGGAAATACGTCCGTTGCCGGTCAAATAGATGTGCGCTTTATCGATCAGTTGCTGAGACTGTTCGGGAGTGAGGCCAGTGAAACTGAACATGCCGATCTGTCCACACGCACACAAAGAGTCAGTCCGATTTGAAACGTTGTGCGGAGGGGAGGGGTTTTGCACACAGACCTGATCAACAATGTGGTTCCAGTTACCAGGCGTCTTGAGATCGTTGGTCAAGATCCCGCGCAGCTCTTCTCGCATCGCGATAATTCGGTGCGCCATCGTCTGCACGTCACGTTTCCACTGCTCGAACAGCGCCGGGTCGTTCAGGATCAACGAGACCTGTCAACGGTGAGCGGGTTTGCGTCTCCGATGCACCACGGGCTACTTACCAAACGCGCACCGTGCGCGGGCGGGTTGCTGATCTCGCTACGCTGGAGCACCGAGAGCTGACTCTTGACCCGATTGGACTCCTCGGTCGTCGGCGAAACAACGTGAAGCGCGCCAACCCGCTCGCCATAGAGCCCAGCATTCTTCGCAAAGCTCTGGGAACCAGCCCGACCGCTATCAGAACCAACTCTGGCCGACCGCACGAAGAGAGAACCACTCACCTGACAGATCAACAACGGCACGCCCCTCGAGACAAAGTATCGCACAGCAGTCGCATCCCGGTCCAAATCACCGCTCGCGAATCCCTGATAGGCCGAATCGAAAAACGCGAAATGACCCTTGTCGAGCATCACGTCCGCGATCTGCTTCCACTGCTCCTCGGTCGGGTCTACGCCCGTCGGGTTGTGCGCGCACGCGTGGAGCAAAAAGACGGATCGCGCCGGGGCGGATTGGAGCGCGCCGACGAAACCCGCGAAATCGAGGCCGATGGTTTTGGGGTCGTAGTACGGGTACGTGAGCGGGTTGATCTGCACGTTGCGCATGATCGCGAAATGGTTGATCCACGTCGGGTCGGACAAGAACACTTGGGGCTTGTTGTCTGTCCATTGGTAGAATCCGGAGAGGAAGAGGGCACCGAGGTGGTTTGCGCCTGTACCACTGATCGTCTGTACACTGTGAAATGAAAAGAGGGAAAGTTGAATACCATGAAAGAACGATCAGGCCAAGCTTACCTCGCAACTCGATTCTCGGCGATGGCTGGCGAATCAGAGCCAAGGATGAGACGAGCGGCAGCACTCGTGTACTCGGGAAGACCAGTGATGGGAAGATACTCGTGGTCGAGCGCGGGGTCGTTTAGCAGGATCTCGGTCGCCTGGTGCCAAAGTCGTTGATCAGTACGAGCCGACTGAGAATACGCGAAATAGCTGAGAGCACTGCGAAACGAGCTACGACGCCAACGTACCCTTTTGACGACGGGCAAGACCCATGGCTTGTTGTTGTCATCGCGATACGCCCCAACACCGAGATTTACTTTTTGAGGAAACGTATCGGCCTTGTACGCGGCGGTGAGCTTGAAGATCCTGATTTCGCACAAGATCGATCAATATGTAAATCTCCCGACGCAGTCCGAGACAGAAGACACCTACGCATCTGGCGGGGCGAGCGGGACCTGGGCGAACGTCGAGGCGGAACTCATACTGGACAAAGACTGGGAGGAAGGAGACGAGACGTGAGCCAACAGTTGCTTGACTCGACCAGCCATCAGGGGGGGTATTTAAATCACGACAAAAAGAAGGACGCTAATCGATTGGAGAATATTACCCCGGGACGGAGGTGACAACTGGGGCGGGAGGGTCAGCAGACTGACCTTGGCTCGGAACGGCGTGTTGTTTTGAGGCGCGACCAGTCGCGGTCGATGCGCATGTGAATCGAGCGCGGCGCAGGCCGGGAGAAGCGACCTTTATCAGCGCGTACCGAGTCCATGCTCGGCGAATCATCCCATTCCAGATTGAATGTGTGTTGGCGCATTGCATAAACCCCTGCGCTTCTTCTCCTGGGGCGTTTG